>JAEOAD010000019.1:0-1200000 GCA_036365145.1 Orientallactaga sibirica | reverse complement strand
CATGGCCTCTAATGCTTAGGGAATATTGTAGAACAACACTGCTTTGGAAAATGTGAAACAAATCTAGTCCTTTACTTCAGTATGTTTATCCAACAATTATGTTCATTATGGTTCCTTGGTTATTATTTAGAAACAGCAAATCCACATTCTACATATTCTTTATCATAAACATATTTTCCATATATATAGTTTCACTCTAACATATGCTTTATTTTTTAAATGTACTGTCTTTGATTATATTTCTATTATATTTATGATAATTTCCTCATTTTAAAAGAATATGTATAGTGAATTTATCTTTACCTATGTAATCATATGCCAAATTTTCCATATAATTATTTAACATATTGGTTCTGTTTCCCATTATTACATCCTATCTTAACTGAATGAAATTTATTTCTACTACCCTTATTCTGTGTAATTTTCTGTATTTCTCAACCACATTTTTTTCACTAGCATTGACAATTTTCTTGTCCTTTCATTCTTTTTTAAAAATATTTTATTTATTTATTTGGGGGTGGGAGAAGGCAGAGAGAAAGAGAAAGTGGGCATGTCGGGGCCTCTAGCCACTGCAGAAGAACTCCAGACATATGCACTCCCTTGTGCATCTGACTTATGTGGGTCCTGGGGACCTGAATTGGGGTCCTTAGGCTTTGCAGGCAAATGCCTTAACCACTAAGCCATTTCCCGAGCCCTTTGTCTTTTCATTCTGTTGAGTTCTAATATCTTTCATGTGAAATATGGTTCCTCTTCTTGGAAATAATTTAAATCATACTCTGTAATTCCTTTTGTAGTTTCAGATGTTTGTTTATGATATCTTTGCTATATCTTTTTAGCTTTATTTTCTCTGCATTATAATTTCTGAACAGTTTGTGTGCACCCTTTGTATTTGTGTGCACATTTCTTTTGGTAAAATTATATATTAAGAATCATGTGTAGGCTATGTAAAGTCTCTCCAGACATAAAATTTTGCCTCCTTAAAAGATGACTCTGTGTGTGTGTTTGTGTGTGTTTGTGTTTTAAATGTCTAAGGTATAGCCGTCATTTGTTTCTCTTCATAAAATTTAAATCGTAGTCACAATTTCACAATTAAGTTAACCGCAAGAATATCGGTCGACTAAATGAAATACTGTCAATGCTATATACCACCAAGTTCCATTTGAATTCCTCAAATTGCAAACCAAACATATGGCTTACAGGATGGTCCAGTTGTTAAAGTTGCTTGCTTACTTAGCCTGATGGCTTGGATTTGGTTCCCAAGTAGCTATTTGTACAAAGTCTCATATGTGTCTGGAATTTGTCTGCAGCAGCAATGAGGCTCAGGAAGACCCATACTTGGTCTCTCTTCCCCTCTCTCTGTCTCTCTTTTTCAAATAAATGGTAAAAATATTTTTCCTCTTTATTATTATCATTAATAACATATTTCTTATGGACACATCATGTATTGGTACCACTTTTCCCTCATCCCTGCCCTCATTCTTCTGGGGACCTTCCTCAGTGGGGTTGCAGGTATTCCTATGGTGTTGTGGGTTATGCATTGTGGGAGCAGCAGACAGATTTTTTTTTTAGGGGGAAAGGGAATGCCTCCCAACATGATGTGACAACCTGTGGCTCTTATATTTTTTCCACCCCCTCCTTGACAAAATTTCCTGAGCTGTGGTGGATGAGTTTTAAAGTCTGTTTTGGTAAGGAGCTCTTAGGAGCCTCTGGCTTTCTGCTTTGGTAGGTGTTGAGTATCCTCTGGGTCTGTCTCCTTCACCCTGCTGTTGATTATCAGGTTCACCATGGAAGGAGCACTCTTGCTCACCTCCCCAATTCCTCTGTAGTTTCAACTGTGGCTTGGCTGAAGTGTGAGGGGTAGTTTACCTCCTCAGGTCATCCTACCTTCTGAAAAAGAACAGATTTTCCAACAAACAGTGAAGTCAGCATAGTTTAAATGAGATAAGCATTACTAATTTAGGGAGAATTTGATTTCTATAACTCCTCTTTTGGCCAAAGACTAATGAGAGCTTGACACTGGCGAGCATAATCTTTGTGTCCATAGGATTCTGATCTGGTTCCCAATTATTTTATACTGAGTGGATCTCTTAGACAATCTGAAAGCTATTGGTTACCCATCAAGGCTGTGTGCCACTATTGCACTGGCATGAACATCCTGTCAGGGTGTTTGCTTCTACGTAGCTTGGACCCTTGGTTTCTCAGATTGTTGCTGGCCACTTTCCCCCAGCAGCTCCTGTAGCACTTTCCAGTGGTAGATGGGCTGTCTGGGGAGTGGCTCTCTTCTGGATTCCAGTCAGGTCTCTCTATGCTCTGTGTCAGCAACATATGGTGTTTTGACAGAAACCTGTCTTGATTTGGGGACCTTGTAGGTCTCTCTGATCAACAGCTCATTGTGGGTAGCAACCACTTTCTGGTACTGGGGATTACAGGCTAGAGGACCCCCCCCCTCAAAAAAAATAAGCTTAGGCTTATCTTACCATCTTCAGGGTCTTTCTTTTCAGGTACACACCCTTACTCCTTTTGAGGGTTGTATTTTTTAGTGTATCTCCATGGATAAAGGTTTCTATAGTACCAGTTCATTTTGGATTTAGTTGTTTTTGTTTTTCCCCACCCTCCTCTTCTCCTCTCCCCAAACCCTTCCATTCCTATGGTCTAGGCCTTGAGTTGCCTATCAGGTAAGTCAGCAACTCAAGCTGGTCCAGGTTAGGAACCTCAGCTAATTGAGACCATGTGGCATTTATCTCTCTGTGATTGTGTGAGTTTGCTGAATATGATCTGTTCTGAGTCTTTCCATTTTTCTACTAATTTCATTGTATCATTTTTTCCTTACTGCTGAGCAGAATTCCAATGTGAAAATGTATCGTAACTCATTATCCATTCATCCAATGATAGGCACCTGGGTCAATTCCAGTTCTTTGCTATAATGAATAGAGCAGCTATAAACATGATTGAGCAAATATCTTTGTAGTGATGCATGGAGCATTTAGAATAAATGCCCAGTAAGGGAATAATTGGGTCTGCTGATAGCTCTATGCTCATCCTTTCAGGAATCTCCATATTGATTTCCATAGTGGTTGTAGAAGTTTTCATTCCTACTAACAGTGGGCGAGGATTCCTCTTTCCCCACAACCTCACCAACATTTGTTGTTAGATTTTTTAATGTTTGTCATCCTTACTGGAGTAAGGTGGCATCTCATGGTTTTAATTTGCATTGTCCTAATGGTTAGGGTTTTTGAACATTTTCTTAGTGTATGATAGCCATTTGTATTTCCTCTTTTGAGATTTCCCTGTTCAGTTCTCTGCCCCATTTTTGGAGTGGGTTGCTCGATTTTTCAATTGTTTATTTTATTTTTTTAGTTCTTTGTAGATTCTAGATAGTAGGCTTCTGTGACTGATATGGCTGGCAAAGATTTGCTCCCATTTAATGGGTAATGTATTGGCTCTGCTTATAAATGGGAGCAAATCTTTGATAGAGCTATACCACTAATCAAAATATTTTTTTAAAATCATCCAGTATGTGTTGATATTTTACTATGTGTATATTTATAATAATTAAGTTCAGTTTCTCCCTACACATGTTGAAGAAGTTATTGATATAATATCCTTTTTGCAAATAGGAATATTGAGATGAGAGATAAGTAACCAGCCTAAGAAAACTCAGGTAACATGATTGCTCTAAGTGAACCTAAAAATATGTAGGATATTAAAGTTAAAGATATAGAATTTAGAATTTTTTAATAAAAATTTACCTTTATCCCCAACACCATGGTAGATTCACATTTGCTTTATGTCTTGTATAAATTTGAATCTTACTACTTTAATTAAAATGACATGTAGATGTTCAAATTAATTTTATTATAAAACTTAAAATATACAAATAGTGAGAAATTTTCCAATATAGTATTATTTTAAATGAAATCTTCAATTCTAATGTTCCAGACCACAAAAATATGTGAAATATTATGTCTCAAATTTACATGTACCAAGTCTTGATCACTTTAATATTTTATTTTTATTTATTTATTTGAGAGATATATACAGAAATAGGCAGGTAGAGAGAGAGAGAGAGAGAGAGAGAGAGAGAGAGAGAAATGGGTGTGCCAGGGCCTCCAGCCACTGCAAATGAACTCCAGATGCATGTACCCCCTTGTGCTTCTGGCTTATGTGGGTCCTGAGGAGTTGAATCTGGGTCCATTGGCTTTGTAGGTAAGCGCCTTAATGGCTAAGCCATCTCTCCAGCCTTGATCACCTTAAATATGTGTATAATGATCACTTTTAATATATGTATATATTGTTAAAGAAATTACATTAAACTCTAGTTAAAATAAGTCATTATGGGCTGGAGAGATGGCTTAGTGGTTAAGGCGCCTGCCTGCTATAAGCCTAAGAATGTCAGTTCCAATCTCCAGGTCCCACATTTAGCCAGATGCAAAGTGACACCAGGGCGCCATGCTGCACTTGCCCACAAGGGAGTGAACACATCTGGAGTTCATTCGTAGCAGCTTAGAGGCTGCTGGCCCGCCCATTCTCTATCTGTCTTCATCTCCCTCTCTCTCTGTCTCTCTCTGTGTCTCTCTCCAAAATAAATGAATGAATAAATAAATAAATAAATAAATCATTATTACATTGCATGTACAATAATAATAAAAATAAGTTCCAAGATAGAACATTTCCAATGAATTGATAATATAACACAGTATATATAAGTAAAGCAGAAAATGAAGATCAATCATTTGTTGTTGCTAATTTGGAAAAAAATAATTATAAAACTTGATCATAAAATTCATAAAAGTATTAATGCTTTCAGAGCTTTATTTCTGACTTTCTCAAAGAAATTGATACTTTTGAAATATTATCAATTAGCAGAATTTTATAAAATATATGTTTAAGGTATATTTGCCTCATAAAGGTATTATACAAAGAGTGACATTAACAAACATAACATTGTCAAATTTAAAAGAAAAATCAATAAAGTTCATAACAAGTGTATTTAAAATCATTTTTTTTTAAATGGTTTCCAGGCTGGGGCCTGCAAAGCCAAAGGACCCGGTTTCCATTCCCCAGGAGCCACATAAGCCATATTCACAAGGTGCATTCATCTGGAGTTCATTTGCAAGGGATGAAAGCAAGCCCTGGCATGCCCATTCTCTCTATATATCTGCCTCTATCTCTCTCTCTTTCAAATAAAATCAACAAATAAAAAATTAAAAATACTTGGAAATAATATTTAATAGGTAAAATAATAATTTAGCCAGCTTACTCCAGATGGACGCAGAACCTGAGGAGAGAATCAGCCCATCACACCTCACAAGAGCACCAGCTGAAGCCATAGAGTTATTGAGGCAATGAGCAAGAGTGCTGCTTTCTTGGTGAATCTATTATCAGCACATGGGTGAAAAGATAGACCACAGAGAACACTCAACTCCTACCAAAGCAGATATCCAGAGACACAGAGACTGCCAAGGCCTCATCACTCATATAGACCTAAAATTAACCCAACATGGCTCAGAGAAATTCATGGAAGACGGGGAAGAAAGATTGTTAGAGCCATGAGTTGGGTCATTATGCACAGAGACTTTGTCTCTCTCCCATAACTGATGGCTACTCCCACAATGCAAGACCTAAAATCCCCATGAGGGGAGGACAGGGAGAAGGCTAATGCTGGTACCATCATGGTTGTATGCACACTGTATACATTACTAAGAAAATAATTACTTAAGCTAGGCGTGTTGTGCATGTCTTTAATCCCAGCACTCAGGAGGCAGAGGTAGGAGGATTGCTGACAGTTCGAGGCCACCCTGAGACTACCTAGTAAATTCAGCCTACCCCGAAAAAACAAACAAACAAACAAAAAATAAATAAATAAATAAAAAGATTTAGACAAATTTACACATATAATTTAAACTATATTTTATAGATTACTTGTGTTCTTTTCCACATTTTTGTCATTACATGTGTAAGGGATTCACTATAGTAAGAACTATATGCCATACATCCATCTTCCCTCTATCAGCTGCATCTATGAAGTAAATTATTTCAGAAATGTACATGTGGTAGGAGTATTTGTATTCATCCTGAGTTTGTTGTCTTTTTACTCATCTATTTCACACTTTCTCCAATTCCCCCTTCAATCCCTCTGTATTTTCTTTCTCTTCCATTCTCTTTATATTTCTTCTATTCACTTTTCTTCCCTCCTCCCTCCCTTCTTTCCTTAGTTCCTTTTGTTTTACATGGTCCCAACTCGGGAAAATAATTCTCCTTTCAACGCTTGTTTTAGGTTTCAGCTTTTGTTTTGTTAGCTACCTGGACAGAACAACACATTATGAAAATCTGTATTGGCAGCAGTAAAAAGAGGTGAAATTCTCCTTATTTTTACTGATAAACACATAAGCACCAAGTATCAACATTTAAAAATAACTCATTATTAGAATATTTGCATTCCAAGGCTATTAAGCAGATGGAATTTGTGGTGAAATGTCAGAAGTGCGAAGTGCACTATGTATGAAAAATTAAATGTAGGGGACTGGCACTCTGGGCTTTCTGGATTCTCTTTTCATAGTCCCTCCATTGACTCTCTTGTGACCTTCAACAAATGAAGCTCGGTGGAGCTGACTGTAAAACGAGGACAGACATAGTGACCTGTCTTCCAGGGGTATTATAAGACTAAATAAATCAAGGCCTACAAAGTTCTTTAAGGTTCTCAGATAAATTGTGCTATATAAGGGTGAAATGTCAGAAGAGAAAAACTGCTTGTATCTTTTATACATCAGTTATTACTAAATGGAAGCAAAACAGGATCCCCTCACAACTTCATGAAACAATTCTCATTTTCTGATACAGTTCTTAGTTCAGCCACTTTAAAATAATATCTTTTAATAGAATGTGTTAACCTCAGCAAATTATTCTTACCTCTAGTATTCAATAAAACTATGTTGCATCATTTTTTTTTCTGATAACCAACATAAATAGGCCCCTTTCAAGCAAATTACATATTAATAAATGCCTTTTATGTATTTGCATGTTGTAATGTCTTTGCTTACTCCATAGATGATGTTTGGAGTTGATTAACAGCTATGCCATCTTTGCTAAATCAATATATAAGGGAGTTGGTGGTGTATTTTAAATCACCCATATTCAGAGTTGAAAATTAATTTTACTTAGTTTTTTTAAACATATACTGATTAAACTTAAGCAGCTAAGCATCTTAGGCATTTAACTTCAATGTTGTGTCCTCCCCTATCAGAGCAAAATTGGGCATTTTCCTATACACAATAGAGGGGAAAAAAAGCAATTACTATCAATCAGTGACTAAGCAACAGATTGGAGTATTTAGAAAGACTCATTCATACACAGATTTGCAGCAGTGTTCAGCTCCTCTGATTAGATTCCATAGATTTTAAATTGTAGCTAATTAGGCTGTCATAGGTTCATTAATGGCTCTACTGATTCAGCACTCCCTCACCTGCATGCGTATTAAAGCTCATTAGCTCCCTTGTCTAAAATACCACCTGCATTAATTGCTGCCTGTGCACCAGGACTCTTCAGAAGGCTCTTCTGACAATGATTCTACCTGCTTGTAGTGCCCCATGCCCCTGAAAGCTCTTCAGGAGTGCTCCCACATAAAGTTCATGGCACTGCACACGTGGTGAGACTGCAGCTGCTGTAAGTGCAGCCAAGCCTGTTTTATGCTTATCAGCAGGTTATAAATAGTGATACCTGTGCTGTAGGGCTTCACCCAAAACCAGTGCTTCCCATCCCAAGCTTCTACTAAAACACCCCTTCTACAAAATAATCTCTCATGTCATCTTTCCCTTGCTTGTTGATTCTTTAAGTGGCTTCCACAAAATGCTTCAAACACTAGCTTTGAGTTCATGGATTCTGCGGCTGGAGTCTGAGTGAAACCATCTGTAGGGGTATAGAACCCATCACAGATCCTAGCTGCCTGAATGAGTTACCATGACAAGTATGTAAACCCATGTGTTGGTATAGTTTTCATTTCTAAAACCAAAATGCTATGTTTTAAGTCTCATGTTTTACTTTTATCTTTTCTATTCTCAAAGAAACAAACATAGTCTGTGGCCAAAGGATGTCTGATTCAGTAATCATGAGAAACCCGGCTATTCATGTTAAGAAAGTCCTATTAAGAATGAGAGATGGTTCAGTGGTTACAGATGCTTTCTTACAAAGTTTATTGTCTGGGTTAAATTCCTCAGCGCCTATGTAAAGCAAGATGCACAAAGTGGCACATGTATCTGTAGTTCATTCGAAGTGGCAGAAGCGCCCCCCCACTGTCTCTTTCTATGCACCTTTTTTCCTTTCTCTATAAAATTAATAAACATTTTTTTAAAAAATAATAGGATAAAGTTACAATGGTTTTGAAGTTGGCTGATAATGAAAGTATTTTTTCTTTTCAAAGTCTTTCTTCTTAGTGCTAAGTCTTTTAAAAATGGCTACTGCTAATTACCACTCATGTTTTCCAGAAGTATATCTAGCTTTCAGATTTGTAATTGTTGTGATCTCTTGATTGAGTTGTTTCAGGAAGAAGACTATAAATAAATCTTTATATGTATGTAAGTTTGCTCCTAGTATTATGTATTTATTTTATATATATTGTTAATAAAATATTTAAATTTTTGCTTAATTTTAATATATTAATAATAAAAATAATAAGATTCCACATATGCATATGCAAAATTTGTTTTTCTTTAAATTATTATTGATTAGTAACTTAAGAGAATTCATCTTTAGAAAATAAAATATAATTAAGACAAAATAGAAAAATAAAACAAAAAGTACATTAAGAATATGTGTATTGGTTCACACAGAATCCATGTATGCATGGTATGTTAATTTCCTCCCAAGATTTAAAAATAATATAATTTTAATAAAATATCTGACATAAAGTAAGAAAATTATATGAAGTTTCATTGTATATGCAAGTTTTTATAGAATAAAGATATATTAAATTTCATTATATGCCCATGGTAATATTATTTCATTGGTTAAAGCAATTATAATTCAATAGAATGTAATACCGATAAGTAGTACCAGTTGACTCAGTGAACTCTTCTTTTCTGTGGGAGTCTTGTTTTAGTATTTCATTAAGCATGAAACACCCAAGGGGGAGTGGATCTTACTAAGTTCCTAAAATCATGTCTCCAGGTTTGATATATAGCCTACTCTAGATTATGAGGAAAAATAGCAATGTCTTGCTTTGTAAGATAAGAGATAATTTATTGAATATAGATATATCTGTAACAGGGATGGTAGTAAAAAGCTTAATTAGAGCTTTAAGATTTTTCTTCATTTTAACCCAAAACCTAGTTTAGAGGATGACAGATATCAATTACCTTGTAACTATACCATCCTTTTTCATAAGAGGTAGTTCTCCTTCAATAACACTGACAGAAAAGCCCCCCCCCCTTTTTTGTTTCAAGGTTGGGTCTCACTCTGGCCCAGGCTGACCTGGAATTCACTATGTAGTCTCCGGGTGGTCTCGAACTCACAGTGATCCTCCTACCTCTGCCTCCCGAGTGCTAGGATTAAAGGTGTGTACCCCCACACCTGGCTAGAAAAGGGTCTTTTAGAGCACAAATCTCTAAGTTTACAAGTGATTACAAGTGTTTGGTCACAAGAAAATGACTGTGGTGCCTTTATTTGTGGATGGTGATCCAATTTTTTGAAAAGCAATGTACATTTTAGAATTTGAAATTCACTGCTGACTTGAATTCTCAAGCAATTTAAAAAAGTGAAATGACGCCTCCTGTTTCTAATATACAAGCTCTTGGCTGATATGGCAAACATAAGTAAAATGAAATAGATGTGCTTTTTTCACATTTTGTAGAATAATGGTTAGAAGAAAAGACAGAGCAGGTATAAGGGAGCTTCTGCAGTATGGAGGAGTCAGGAAGACAAGTCCCTAGTACCCATTGGCCTCAAGTTCTGCTGAATCCCCAGTGCCAATCACAGGAAGATAGCACCCTGCAGTGGCATTGTTATCACTTCAGGACGTCGCTCAAGGTCCTGTGATATTCCTTACTGAGTATTTTCTAATCTTTGTTAATACTAATATAAGTTGTGCCTTCACAAAAATCACTTCAACAATAGTATGAACACAGTTTGTTTGCTCATGAATGAATCATGAGTGATGTTATTAAAATAAGTTGACTGCATTTAGTTGATTTTTATTGTATATTTCCTTCTATTTTGTTAGTCACTTGTCTTTTTTCTTTATCCTGACAATCTGAAGGTGACTACTGTTCATAGTCAGCCAAAATATGTTTATTTAATCTTACTTTCCCTCATAGAGTATAGGAAAAATTCCCACCGTATTTCAGCTATTTGGGGTTGCACTCTTCATTAAGCATATATGAAGGAGGCTGGTTAAATGTACCCCATTGTTCACAGTAATACTTTTTTTTTTTTTTTTTTTTTTTTTTTTTTTTGTTTTTCAAAGTAGGGTCTCACTCTAGCTCAGGCTGACCTGGAATTCACTATGGAATCTCAGGGTGGCCTCGACTTCAAGGTGACCCTCCCACCTCTGTCTCCTGAGTGCTGGGATTAAAGGCATGCACCACCATGCCCGGCTTACAGTAATAGTTTTGTTTGTTTGTTTGTTTGTTTTTTGAGGTATGGTCTCGCTCTAGCCCAGGCTGACGCGGAATTCACTATGTAATCTCAGTTTAACCTCGAAATGACAGCAATACTTCTACCTTGGCTTCGCAAACTCTCCCTGTGCTTATCCTATTATTTCATTTTCTTCCACGAATTTTACTCTTTATATTGTTAAAAAAGTTACTAAAGAATGGAGAGATTGCTCAGTGGTTAAGGCGCATACCTGAAAAACTTAAAGACCAGAGTTCAGTTCCCCAATACCACATACAGTCAGATGCACAAAGTGGTACATGCATCTGGAGTTCATTTCTAGTGGCTGGAGGCCCTACTGCACCCATTCTGTCTATGTTTCTGTCTTTCTCTGTTGGCAAATAAATAAATAAAATATTTATTTTAAAAGTTACTAAAATAGATAATTCCTACCTTACTTCCTAATATGAATATTTTAAAATATAAATTTACTGTAAATACCTTTTAACTGTGTCAAATCAAACTTTTCATCTTAACTACAGTTTTCAGTTTGTAGTATAATACATTTCAGAATAGTGAGTTGTTTGATACTTATTTGAATAAGAATTGCATGAAGTATATTATTGTAAATATTTTGTATCTTTTATAACATGATGTGAATATATTATATAAACCATCCATGTTTAAATGTATGTATTTTAAAAATTACACTTATTTTTTCTGTTTCTTTTAACTAAATTCATTGTAATCAGAGAAGATGGTAAAACAGGTATTTGTTTATTTATTAAAGTTATTTTTCTCTGAGTTCATTTTTGTGTCATTTTCTAAAGTTGTCTTTAATTTACTATTCTAAAATAAATAGTCTTTCATTAATCCTACCTAGTCTATTTTTATCTTGTGTATTCCAGTCTTCATCTCTAGAGGCTTTGATTGGAAGTATTTTTATACATAGCATGTATTTGTTGAACTTTTGGAACATTTGTAATACAGCTGCAATAACAATTTTTATACCCTTTGATATGTTAATTCTAACATCTCTTTCATAAAAGCTCCACATTATAGGAAGTTTGTCTTTTTATCTTCATTCATATATTCTATCTCTTTGCATGCTGGAAATACTTTATTGAATTTCTGACACAAATTTTATGCTTTTAGTGGAATATATGCATTCCTCTAGAAGTCAGTTGCCATTAAGCATTTGGAAACTTTATTTCAGCCTTGTTTTAAGATGCGTTTAACATGAAACATGCAATACTTAGTCAAGGTGTAATTTCCTAACATGCACACCTAAGATTCTTCGTACCACTGACACACTCCTTCATGGGTTATGTGTTTCCTGTGTAGCTGGTGGAAGCAGAAATGATTGTGTAGTGTGTCTTCTATTTCTCTCCCTTCTCATCTTTTCAAGACGATTCTTTCTTCATGCTTAAGTACTTCCCTCACAGAAACATGGTGATCCATACTTGGTAGTTACTTGAGCGATTACTTTAGATACCTCCCCATTCCCTAAGAATTCTTACCTCTCCAGAAGGCTCATATGTAAATGCAAATCCCCTGGGGTCTCAGCATGTTTCCAAAGCTCATGGTTCATCAGAACGGGACTTCCATGAGCACCTTTGTGCTTGTCAAATAGCTGCACATTTGCTCCAGGTGGTAACTGAGACAGGAATAGCTTGTTTCTCACGAATTGGGGCTTACTCCCATTTATTCCATAATGTCAAGTGTATTAAAGGTCACTATTCCACACGTGAATCCATTCTAGAGTAGTTTCCAGTTAAAAGAATAATTTAGTCTCTCTTTTTCATTATAGGTGGAAATATGCCAATAATAAATGATGTTTGAAATGATTATGACTGAGAAATTATGTGTGGAGCAAGTTGATTGTTTTATTTGTGTGTTTTCTTCCAAAATGCCAACTCAAAATTAGTTAAAAACAGCTGATTATCTTTTGGTAGCCTCTATGTCAGCAACATTGACTGCCTTATGATACAAATGACTCGTGGGTGAAAACAGAAAGTGAAACAAAATCTCTTTTGTCATGCCTTCTCTCATGTTGTCTAATGCTTAAAATAACAGGAATATAAATAAGTATGTATTACATAGATCAGCAAAATAGAATGATTTCTAGCATCAAATGCTAATAAAGTTAAGCCATACTGTGGAAGAAAAACAAAATCTTATTTAGCAAATATTTACTCAAAATTTTAGTCCTGTTCTGACAAAAGTTAACATTTCTCTTTAGATTCTAGGCTTTTACAAGTTTCAATATTTTAAAATTAATTACAATGAGTATTATTCCCCACAATAAATATCTCCAGGAAATTACTACGAAATTTGTGTTGCTACCTTTTAATTGCCTGTCTGAAATTGAGTACAGAAAATGTCACCTGAAAAAAAAAGCCTTACATTGACACTGAAACTACTTTCTTAAGTATTTTCTTTTCTTTCCAGTCACCAAATAGCTAAGAAAATAAACACAGTTACCTTTGCAACCAACAACATTTGAAGACGTTAAAGCTTCAACTTTTACCGAAGATATAAATGAGCAATACAGAAGGTCAAGATGCTAGCCTGACACGTTGGAAGAGTTTGAGCAACTTACAACACACTTTTAGCTGATGAAAAATCACAGTGCTCAAGGTTTTATGGAAAGGAACTACATTTCTTGCTTTCTGGTTCTACCTGGAACATTTCAAGAGATATCTCATATCAGCATCACTCCACACCAGCAAATTCCCTTCCAGAGTAAGAGATCAAAACCTCCTTTAGTTTCCTAATTTACAGGAGAAAAAAAAAAAACACTGAATCTTTTAGTATCTAAGATTAATTTAAACATTATGATTTAATTAGAGACTTTTAATGACCATTTACATGCCATCAACTGCATTAGCCACTAGAGATGAGGTTGCTAGTAATATTGCTAGTAATTATATTAAATGGATATTATAACTATATTACTAATAGATTGAATAATATGACATTTATTAAGAGAACACTGATAGCTTCTTATATTTTGCCCAAAACAACCAACTAGAAAGCTAATGGATTAAGGAGAAAAATCGCATTTTCACATGCTTGATAAGCATATGATGATAAGTATAATAAGAACTAATATTAAATGCAGATATGCCTCAAAGGGTTAACTGTTTTGTAAAATCATCACAAGGAAGGATGTTTTCATAGAAGAAGTAGACACACAAACTAGTACAGTAGTTTATGAATATGACCAGCAGAAAATTTGAGCATGGTTTAACAGTATTATAAAGCTTGTGTATATAAAAGCACAAATTTTCCATTATGAAATAAGAATACAAAAGGTAAATAGGCAGGGCACAGAAATGTAATAAATTTAATCATTTGCCTTCATCAGTCAAGAAACACAACTTTCAATCACAAAATCTATCCCATATCTATGAAATACGCACCATAGAGATTTACAGTGCCTAGTCTCTACAATGCCCTGGATCAGATAAGCCATACTTCAGGTACAACTATGTGTTAAAGGTAACTTCCTCTTACTTACTTAATTCATGTTGACATGCCTTAAATTTTGGTGGTATTTTTATATTTCACAATGTCATTTTGTCACTCATGGAAAGATTGATTTTTATCATTATATTGCATTCAACTTGAAAATTAGTATGTACACATATACAAACCAAAGATTATGACTTTATCTAAAATGTTCAATCCCAATTCTTTATTGAATGATAAACTATTAATTTAGAAATATTGGCTCATTCTCTAACATGTATGTTTAACTAGGAATCTTAATATATTAGGTTATTGTGTGAGTATTGTTCTCCACTGCAGTGTTAACACTAGAATACATGCTCAGCATATATTCATATGATCATTTTTGGTCATTCATGATTATGTTGAAGAAAATGTTGAAATTACAGTAGCTTGTAAAGATATGGCCCTCTGTGCCAATGTGTGTTTGGCAAGGGAAAGGGATTTGGTTTTATTAATCTGATTAGTATAAGCTGTATTAAAATTTTAGAACTCAAACTTAAAATGACTACTGTTGTTAGGCTAAACCACACAGGATCCCAAATTTCATACCAGCAGCAATTGGGATAATGACACTTTACTGTCAAAACACTCAGTTTATGACTCCTCAGTGGCTCTTTATCCCTTTAGGAAAACACCTAAGCAAGCGAGCACTTAATAAGATTGAGTTGGTATTCAAGTACTGTGGCTTTAAAATAACTTAAATTAATTCAGTCAATTTATTGTAAACCTGTACTTCAGCAAATGCATATTCTCTAAAGTACACATTTGTGACTCCAGATTCTCAAATGACAAAGTATTTTTAGAGATCAATGCTCAAATATAATTTACTATAGTACATGAATGATGAAGATCATTGCTTGCTTTACATGCTGTCTCTATTTCCTGTAGTGAATATATAAGAAAAATACATAAAAATTCAATAAATTTTCTTATTGAAACATTTTAACAAATATATATGTAAGAATTCATCTGGCCAGGAGTGGTGATGCATGCCTTTAATCCCAGCACTCGTGAGGCAGAGGTAGGAAGATCACTGTGAGTTCAAGGACACCCTGAGAATACAGAGTGAATTCCAGGTCAGCCTGGACTACAGTGAGATGCTTACCTCAAAAAAAAATGAGAGCTTACCTCAAAAAAATAAATAAATAAATAAATAAAAAAGAATTCATCTGTTACAGCTTCTGGAATGGAATAAATATATCATTTACAAATTGATTTAATTTGTATTTTTTTGAGGTAGGGTCTCACTCTACTCCAGGCTGCCCTGGAATTCACTATGTAGTCTCAGGGTACCCTTGAACTCACGGTGATCCTCCTACCTCTGCCTCCTGAGTGCTGGGATTAAAGGCATGCACCACTACGCCCAGCCCTTAACTTGTATTTTAAATTCAAGGAAATAGAATTATTTAGATTTTAAAAACAAATTGACTATGTCAAATAAATATACTTGAAATTAATCAATAAAAATCTAGTAAAAAATGCATTCCTTTGCATTACAGTTAATACCATCTTTTTCTTAACAATCATGACCAAAATAGTCACAAGATACCTAGTACATTTATTTAATTTTCAAAATTTTAATATCCTTTCCAACTTGAGAATTGGTAATATTCATTATCTCACTGTTCACCAATATTCTTATCTTTAAAGCAAGAATAATATAACCTCATCTATACATCTCATAGTTAAATGAAATAAATTGTATAGGAGACATAGTTGTTAGGACAGACAAAATCTTATAACCTAAAAAAAAAAATCAAATGTAAACCAAAATGTCACAATGGCATATTTATCAGCCATGAAATCTATTACTTGGCTACAGATTGTATCAATTATAAAGTGTAATATTTTTTCTATTTTATTTATTTATTTGAGAGAGAAAGAGGGAGAGAGAGAGAGAGACAGAATGGGTGTACCAGGGCCTCTAGACACCACAAACGAACTCCAGAAGCATATACCACCTTGTGCATCTGTCTTTAAGTGGTACTGGTTAATCGAACCTGGGTCCTTTGATTTGTAGGCAAGTGCATTTATGGCTAAGCCATCTCTCCAGCCCAGAGCATAATAAATTTTGATGCAATTTCATTTGTTCATCATTCCTCTAAGCTTGAGTTTTTTTTTTTTTTTCCACTGTGAGTTTGAGTTTTTTTTAATAATTTTTTAAATGTATATTATTCTAATTTTACATTCATAATGGTGACTCCATTATCCTCCTCCCTGTCCTCTCTCTTCCAAAAGGACCCTCATCAATGGGGAATGTGGGTCATGTATTGTGGGGGTCCCCCATAACTCTTGAGTTTTTTTTTTTTTTTTTTTTTTAATGTCACTTACAGTCTAGTTCTTTTGGTTTTTTAGGGGGAATAAGTTATAAATCAACAATGTAACAGTGACCAAGACAATTTCTTCTTATGGAGAATGTGGTGTGAACTTTACTTGATAAACTAATTTCCCAAATAGGTATGGTTAACAATTCTGAAGCAAGAATCTCTGTAAAGGGAATTTAAACAATGGAATCATCATGAATCAGCCAGCTGACAGTTCTTTCGCTCTTCCTGGACAGAAACCATCATTGGTCAAGGAGATGGTCTGTAATCGCTGGTCTGCAGGAAGTTTCCTGTCTTTCAGAGGTTGGCAGTAGTGAGCAGGCGCAGTAAGCCAGTCGAAAATGCAGCAAGTGGCTCCATCTAGGATTGTGGTCTTTTTGCAGGTCTCAGATGTGGTGGACCTTTTAATCGGATAGCATTCTGTGTTAGGTCTGTCAGCTTGGGGTCTGAGATCCTTGGTACATTGACAGTTTTCTGGAATTCTTGCAGAAATCAGTGCTTGCAGGTTCTCTTTGCTGTTTCCTCACAGCCTCCCTTTATAATTCTTTAGTCTCCTTCTTCCTTTCCTCTTCCCTCTCCCAACTATTCCCCTTCCTGCCCTGGTGATTTTCAAACTACTCAACTGCCTGGCCCCCTTTCACTATTAAGTGCTTGGATAAATTTGGGCACCTGACTCTTGGATATGCATTCATGTAGCTAGACGGGAGAGATAGTGCACCATCACAGGGCCTCTAGGGAACCAGGTACAAGAATGGCTGGAATTATTCAGGTGAGTGTGGGCTCCTACCTTTGTTACCCAGGAGTTGGAAGCATCAGTGGGCAGGATCTCCAGGGGAACAGTTGGCACCTTCTTCAACTGTTTAGAGGTGGCTACCAAAGTAGAAGTCATCATAGTTGTGTCAAAAAACGAAAGCCTGGACCACAGGTTCAGCAACCAGGCATTAGTGAAGCCAAGTGTGAACCTCAGGGATCAAAGGCCAACTGGTGAGCTGCAGGAAGCAAATCCAAGGCTTCTGCCTCTCCAGGGACACCTCTAACACCCTCACTGTAAGTTTCTTTCCTTATGTCATAAGCACAGCCCTGATGAAGAGGGTCACCAAAGAAAGACAATGCAGGACAAACATTTTTTGTGAGCCTAATGCTTCAAAGATAGAGGAGGCAGCACCATAGAGTATCACCCAGCCATCTCAGTGACTGAGCCAGAGAAACTGGTTTATTTCACCAAAGAAGGGTGTTTGGAACTATCACAGCCATTTTTTCAAGCCAATCACAACCATTCCTCTATACATCAATCATAGCAGTCCTTCTAACCTGGAAGTACATGCCCCACCCTCATGCACACAACACATCCTGGAGGAAATTACCTCAGGATTCTAGACAGGTCAACAAGGATGGTAATCACAAAATGTCTCTTACAAATTTGTGTAAATAGCCCTGGCTTAGACTGTACCATTGGGAGCCAGGACAATCCACTAGCATCCTTGTGTAGCTGTCTCAAGGTCTGTAGAGGGTTTAAGATGATTTGGCTGCTGTACAGATGGCCCAACTAGCTATTGAACTGATGATACTTGTTTTAGGTAGCCAAGGTAGTAAGGCAAGGCCCAACAGCTGCCAACAGCTTCTAATTAATGAAACAATTTGTCCAGTCACCAACATCTTTCCATGTTTGCAAGAAAATGAAGATCAGAAAGAGTGTTTAACATAAAACTTAAAGAAAATATCATTAACACAAATAGTGAATTTAGCAGTAATTTATTAGTGCTTCACACAGGGTGAGTGCTCCAGGCAGGTGTGGGCCTTGCTCATCTCCATCTAAGTGAACAGATAATAGGTGTGGGGGGACCACATTAAAAAATATTGGAATAGGAAGTTTCAAATGGCAAGGAGAGAAAGGTATATGTTCAATATGTTTATAATATTGTTCTAGATCATTAGCAAAATCTCAGGCTTAAAATACAGATAGCAGAGTTGGAGAGAGATTGCTCAGTGGTTAAGGCAGTTGCATACAAAGCCTAAGGACCAGAGTTCAGTTTCCCAGTACACATGTGAAGCCAAATGCATATGGTGGTGCATATGTCTGGAATTTGTTTGCCATGGCTAGATGCCCTGGAATGCCTAGTCTCTCTCTCTTTCTCTATGTCTCTCTCTCCCTTTCTCTCTTACTCACAAATAAATAAATAAAATATTTTTAAAAGAAGTAGAAAAAATGACTATGGATGAGTATATAATATTTATGGTGATAAATATGAGTAAAATACTCAGATATATTTTTATTTCTCTGTCAGTTTAACAGGACACAAAATGACAACACCATAGCAATGAACCCTAAAAGTAGCAATCCTAACTTCTAGTAATCCACGTAATAACAACAAAATTATCTCCTTGAGGAAATGGCTTTTTATTACACCAGATTAGGAAATATATACTGTGGTAGTTTGAATGTATGGCCCTCAATATATTCATTTTTTTATTAGTTTATAGTTTATGTCACTGGGGGCGGGTCTTAAGGTGTGGTGATGGATTGAGATTCCATTGTAAAGAGATGGCAAAGTGTGCCTAGGGGAGTTCCTGAAATGTGCTGTGTGCCTTTTTGGCTGTGGCTTTTTTTCTCTCTGCTTGGCCCTGGGAGAGCAGGCCGCTTCTTCTGCCATCTCAGCAACCTGAACCTGCTACAGTAAAGTGGTACCGAGAGTGGGGTGAGATGAACCTGACTGTGTGGAAATGCATATTTTGGAACCTGTTTTGGAGGAATGGGCATGGTCTTGATGCTTGCAACTGAAGATGTCTTCTGGAGTGGTAAGCCAAGTATTATGGACTATTCTGATGAGAGTTTGAGAATGCTAAGTGCAGACTGTATTGAACTTCTAGGCTTGGCTTATGAGCTTTATAAGGGGAAGGAAAGACTGCAGAGGACTTTGTTGGAACTGGGCTACTGGCATAAGGGATGGCTATATTCTGCTATCCAGGCCCAGAAAGTTTGATCAAGGTTAAATTTGTAATGGACTGATGTGCTTGGCTAAAGATATGGGACTGAAAGATTTAAGATTTTAAGTGGAAAACCTCAAGCAAGTTAAAACTAGAGGCACTGAGACTGGTTTTAGGTTACTGGAGCTGCTATTGTCAACACATTAGCAATCTTAAGGAAGGTGGAAGGAAGGTGGCCTGACTGCAGTTGCATTAAAACAATGGAGAGGATGCCTGAGGAAAGACTGTTAGAAATGCGAACTCTTACAAAGAATTGACTGGAGAAGGAACCTGCTTTTCAAGGCTATGATTTATTTGGTCCCTGGATTAAGAATATGGCTGTGTCCTGCACACCTGGTATTAGTTTTGGAAGCATGAAAAATGCATGGAGTGGTCATGAATTGCACACGGTTCCAGGAGCCGCTGCTGAGATGCGGCATGAGGCAGGGCATGAAGACCCTCAGGAATAGGCTGCAAGAACTTTTGGAAGATGGACTGTGGTTTGCCTGGAGACCTAAAGATGTTTTGGATATACCAGGACTGTGCAAAAGGGCTCCCATGTAGTGCAGTGTTGGCATGGGATGAAAGTTTTCCCTGGCTACTCTGCCCAGCTGGAGGGGCAGAATTGGAAAACCTGGAGACTGTCAGTCTCAGGTTATGTTGAACTTGAACTGTAGAAGTTTGAAGATTGCTGATGGTGGCTGAGTTTGCATTATTCTAGTCTCTCCTAGCTATGCCTTATACCAGTTAAAAATTTTTACTCTGTGCCTTTACATGTTGAAAATATTTAACTTGTTTGATTTTACAGGACTCACTATCTTAAGTTGTTCAAGACTGTGAGAACCTTTGAAATTGGATTGAGTACAATTTACAATATAAGATAATTATAAATATATTGGGGGCCAGGGGTGGAATATGGTAATTTGAATATATGGCCCCCGATATATTCATTGTTTTATTAGTTTATAGCTTGCATCTGTAGTCACCCTGCTGGATGCAATGTCACTGGAGGAGGATCTTAAGGTGTGGTGGTGGGTTTGAGATTCCATTGTAAAGATATGCAAAGTGTGCCTAATAGGAGTTTCTGAAGTGTGCTGTGGCTTGGCTGTAGTTTTGCTCTGTGTGCCTTTTTGGCTGTGGCTTTTCTCTCTCTGCTTGGCCCTGGGAGAGCAGGCCACTTCTGCCATTATGGAACTTCCCCTGGCTCTGTAAGCTTCAATAAATAATATCCCTTCCTCCATAACTGTGCCTGTTCTGGAAGTTCATCTCAGCAAACCTGAAGCTGTCTGCTACATATACCAAGAGCCTA
Organism: Orientallactaga sibirica; assembly: GCA_036365145.1. Classification (NCBI taxonomy): domain Eukaryota; kingdom Metazoa; phylum Chordata; class Mammalia; order Rodentia; family Dipodidae; genus Orientallactaga; species Orientallactaga sibirica. The sequence continues at coordinate 1,179,303 of JAEOAD010000019.1, read as the reverse complement.
AAGCATGTTGATATATTATTAAAAAGTTTTAAAAAATCATGAAAGAAAAATAGACAGGGTCATGTTAAAAGGATATGAGTTAAGGGAACTCCAAATGGTCTGGAATTGGATAATAGGAACTAAAAAATGAATAATTACAACTGCCCTGAAATCAAAATTATAAAATAAATAACCATTTCTGACTGCCATAAATTATTGAAAAAAATAAAATGGATAAATAGAAGCAAATAATGCATACAGAAATAATTTATGTTGATCTTCCAGGATTAAGAGTATAGGGAAACCCACTCAGGAGGCAAACATAGGATGATCCCCTTGAGTTCAAGGCCACTCTGAGACTACAGAGTGAATTCCAGGTCAGCCTGGGCTCATATTGTTGTCCCTCCAAAGAGAACCTGACCACACCACTTGTCAGGAGATGAAGTTTCATATTAGAGGCATAAGACATGCTAACAATAAGGACACTAGATCACCAATGACCAGTTTTTCTATGTGAGGAAACAGTAGCCACACCCCTGTTCATGGACATTGTATCTGTACCAGATCAATTTCTCTCAAAGTTGTCAAGTTTCTTAACATGAAGAAAAATTAAAAAGCTAGTATGGTCCAGAAGAAAGTAACAGAACATGGGGCTTAAAGCAGACCTGTTTTCTTAAAGGGGATCCTGGAACACAGAAGAGGTTATCATGCAAAAACAAAACAATGTGAATACATTGTGGATTTCAAACAACAATGCTTCATATTGGTTTGTTATTTGTATGAAATATACCATATTAATATGGAATATTAATAATATGGAGATTTTAGCGAGATATACTAAAATTTTCTTATCTTCACTATTTTTCTAATCTTTTATACCTAGTCAAAAATAAAACATGTATGGGAAAAAGTAAATGTGTCACAAAAGTTCATAACTTATTAAAAGGCCATAGTAGATATTAATCAAAAGAAAAGTCATTTTATTTGCACTGATTTCCCAGTTTTTAGAATTATTATGATTTTAACATGCCAGAGGGAAAGATAATTTTCTTACCCCAAAAAAAAAAATCATATAAGGTACTACATTGTGCACAATCAAAAAATAGAAAGGAGAAATGAATTTCAGAATAAATTATAATTAAAATTATTTTGTCAACAAGGCTTTGTAGAATAATCAGCATTCACTTAATCATCTGAATGGATGATGCTGGTTTTCAGACATAATTTTCATTTTGCCATGTAATTGTTTTGGATCTAGCACAATGACCTAAAGAAATATCATTTTGTCCATCTTCTATGATCATTAATTTATTCAACATATTTCATCAAAGCATCCTATGTTGGAATGTAAGTAGAAACTTAACAGTGTCTGAATGGCATCATTCTGGTACCAGGCAAATAGGAGACAATGCAAAAAGAGGAAGCCTATGAGAGGATTACTACAATATAAAAGCCTTAAGCATATACAAACTGAAGACATAATTAGGAAAACTCAGCTGAGAATAAGAGCATTCAGAGTACTTGTACATCTTATTCCTGCAAAAAAAGTGTCTGCAACTCAGTGGAAAAATGACATTGACAGAATGAATGGGAATGATTCAGCAGCCTGTTATGGGAGAGATTAATAGCTTCTGTTCTCAAACAAGTTAATCTCTCTGTAGAACTATAGTGCCTTTAGGATACCTTAGAAGAAAAGAATTAAATACATGATAGATTTTTGTGTTTGTGATTCAACAGCTGTACTAATTTCCTATCAACATGCTCTTTCAAAGAATAAAATCCTGGCACACAGCATATACAGAGCATTTTCACAGCTTTTCTTCTCTACTGAAATTAGGTTAAACTAGTAATTTATTTCAAAATATGGAGGTTAAAAACAAGACAATTATAGAGTAAGATATACTCAAGGTCAAGGAATTAATAGAGGACCAAGCAGGCAGAACTTGCCCATTGCATTCTCATTTAATGTTCACTAATAAGCATTTTATCATAAAATTACCAGGGTGATGTTTATCTTGAATACACATATATGTGAATTTCAGACAATTTAAAAACTATTTACGGTGTTCTCTTTTTTCGCAAGAAGAAATTATTGTTCTGCCATTATATCTGATGGAAGCACAATATTCTTCCATTGTAAAGTAATATAGTCTTACCACATCACAGCAATAGTGAAAATTAGTTATTCTGAGAGGCCAAACAACAAAATAAAATGATAACTAGATTAATCAGATGTTAATACAGTAGCTCCCAATAATTTTAATATAAGTGTAAAATATATGTGTGTATACATATGCAGTTACCTGCAGATAATACTTAAAGCTAAGTTCATATTTGGAAGTACATTTTCAGGATTAATTAGCATCTTTCCAGTATTTTAGGAATATAACAACAGCATAAAGTATACATTTATAAAGCATCTACTAAAAGCTAGGCCTTATGCTAGCTGTATTAAATGTATGACAAAAATCAATCCCATTTTACGTTTAATAAACACAAAACAATATGGTAAAAATTATTAAGATACCTAGAGAGATAGCCGATAATGAAGATGAGATTTAAATTAAGAAATTTTAGACCTATAAATTATATATATACATATATATATACATACATATATATATATATAGTGACATCTACATATATAGAGAAATTCAAATATATAATAGAGCATCATATATATATATATATATATATATATATATATATATATATATATATATATTAGTGATATGCATGTTACTTTATAAATACACTGATACACTAGTCTTAAATATCAACTGTGGTGAAATCTAGTAGCAACCGCAATACATTTTGTTTGGGATTATTGTAGTGACCTTCTAATTGCTGGGACAAAACACATGACCAGAAGCAACTGACAAGAAGAGTGGTTTTATTTCAGCTTACAGTCTCAAGGGACAATTTCATCATGGTAGGATGTCATAGTAGAGTACAGGCTGGATATCACACCTTGTCACAGCAGCTGGCAGAGGCCAGAAAGATTGAGCTAGCTTGGAAAGGGTTAGATCTGGGGCTATAACATCCCAAATCCTTCTTTAGCACAGCACCTCCTCCAGCAAGACTCCAAGCTCCCACCCAAACTGACACCAGTCAGGGAACAAGTATTGGAAACATTTAAGACGATGGGGAAAATTTCACATTTAACTTACCACAGCAATTGTCCTCTATAATCATCTGCTAGGATGACAGTGCCAAGTAATGTTCTTTAGGAGGGGGAGGACAGGGAGGAGGCTAATGATGGTCCCAGCATGACTGTATACACACCATTTACATAACTATAATAAAATGGAAAAAAGAAAAAGAAAAGAAAGAAAACCCCACCAGTCGAATTGTGGCAAAACACCAAATTAAAAATCCTCTAAATCTTAAAAAAAAAAAAAAAAAAAAAAAAAAAAAAAAAAAAAAAAAAGTTTTGACTTCGGAGTAGAATGGCTGCATAGGAATCATGCCAAACCACCCTAGGGAGGGATTTACGCAAAACAACAGAAAAAAAAAAAAAAAAAAAAAAAAAAAAAAAAAAAAAAAAAAAAAAACTTCTCTTCCAACAAGTGAAGGTTTATAGGTTTTTATTGGCCACAGTAGAGAAGCAGGAGAGACCAAAATCTACCAGAAAGGAGGACCTTTTCAGATACATAGGAGCTTTGTCTTTTTCTTCTATCACGATTGGGGACAGTGCCTGATTCAGACCCAGGCTGACCTGGAATCCATTTCAGAATAGAAATCTCAACCTCCCAGCTGGCAGGATTAAGGGTATAGAATAATACACACCCTTAGGGATTTTAGTTTTTATAAGGTTATCTGTTTGTTTCAATTCCCACACTTCAATATTCTGTGCTGGGTTTTATTGGATGTATATATTTCTCAGTTCAATTTTAGAATTTGCCAGTAAATTTTTCCACCCTGCCCACTAGAATACTTGAATAGCAGGCAAACTCAACACCTAGGATCACTTCTGTGGTTGGATTGCAGTATAAGAGCTACACTTGGCACCTTAAACTCCCATTCTGATGGTATATAAAATTGGATTTCCAAGTCTACGAGCACCACAGATAATTAGAAAACACAAACATTAAAAGCCAAAAGGGTTTGGAATGATGTATTCCAAGTTCTGAAAGGCAACAACTGTCATCCAAGATTACTTTATCCTGCAAAGCTATCTGTCCAAATTGAAGGAGAAATAAGGACATTTCACAATAAAAATAGGCTAAAGGTATATGACAACTAAGCCAGCTCTACAGAAAATACTTGAAGGAACCCTTCTCGCTGAATAGAAAACAAATTATACACATGACGAAATAGGAAAAATTAAACCATACTCAAATAATAGTTAAAACAAGAGAATTCAGGGAAAACAAGAAGTGCAACAAACAAGAAGAATAATGAGAATAAACACATACCTATCAATAATAACTCTTAATACCAATGGCCTCAATGTCCCAACCAAAAGACAGATGTTTGCAAACTGGGTTGAAAGACAGGATCCTCCTGTTCATTGCCTTCAGGAAAATCATCTCTCAATAAAAGATAGACACTGTCTTAGGGTAAAGGATGGAAAATGGTATTTCAAACAAATGGGCCTAGGAAACAAACAGGAGTTTCTATAGTAATATCTTACAGGATAGACTTCAAAACAACATTAGTGAGGAAAGACAAAAAAGGTCATTTTATACTGATTAAAGGAACACTCCCAACAGGACATTACAATCCTAAAAGTATATACACCTAACATAAGGGTTTCCAATTTCAAATAAACAATATTAGATTGAAAGTCAGAGATAACACCAAACACAATTACAGTGGGTGACTTCAATACCCCACTCTCATCAATTGACAGGTCATCCCAGCAAAAATAAACAGAGACATCTGGCGTACATGATGTCATCAAACAAATGGATCCAACAGATATATACAGAACATTTCATCCAAATGCTGCGGAATGTACATTTTTCTCAGCAGCACATGGAACATTCTCCAAAATATACTATTATATTAGGACACAACACAAGTCTTAACAAATACAGGAAAATTGAAATAATCTCCTGTACTCTGTCTGACTACAATAGGATTAAACTATTAAGCAGCAAAAAGAAAAACAACACACCAAATCCTTTGGGACACAAGGAAGGTAGTCCTAAGAGGGAAATTTATAGCTCAAAGTGCTTATATTAAGAAATTAGAGAGTTCACGAGTAAGCAATTTAATGCTTCACATTAAGGCCTTAGAGAAAGAAGAATAAAGCTAACCAAAAATCAATAAATGGGAAGAAATCATAAAGATTAGGGCAGAAATTAATGAAATAGAAACCCACAGAAAAAAATCCAAAGAATCAATGAAACAAAGAGTTGATTCTTTGAAAAGTAAACAAGATTGATAAACCCTTGGCAAATCTGACCAGAAGAAAGAGAGAAGAGACAAAAAATAGTAAATTTAGAAATGAAAAAGGCACCATTACAACAGATACCAAAGAAATTCAGAAAATCATAAGGACACACCTTATGAATATATAGGCCTCTGAGTTTGAAAATATGAAAGAAATGGATGATTTCCTTTATTCATATGACCTACCAAAATTACATCAAGATGTGATAAATGTTTAAATAGACCTATACCAAGTATGGAGATCCAAGCAGTTATAAGAAGTCTCCAAACTAAGAAAAGTCCAGGTCCAGATGGATTCACTGGTGAATTTTACCAGACCTTCATGGAATAGCTAACACCACTGCTTCTCAAACTTTTCTATAAATAGAAGAGGAAGGAATTCTACCGAACACCTTCTATGAAGCCATCATCACCCTGATACCAATACCAGGCAAAGACAACAACAAAAAAAGAAAATTACAGAACCATCTCCCTCATGAACATAGGTGTAAAAATACTCAACAAAATATTGGCAAACAGAATACAAAAATATATCAGAAAGATTATTCACCCGGACCAAGCAGGCTTTATCCCAGAGATGCAGGAGTGGTTCAACATACATAAATCGATAAATGTAATACACTATATAAATGGACTGAAGGACAAAAATCACATGATCATCTCAATAGAAGTAGAAAAGGCGTTCAACAAAATCCAACATTCCTTCATGGTATATGTCCTACAAAAACTGGGAATAAAAGTATCATATCTCACCATAATAAAAGCTATTTATGACAAACTGTAGCAGACAGCTTTAGGTTGGCTGAGATGAACTTCCAGATCAGGCACAGTTATGGAAGAAGGGATATTATTTATTGAAGCTTACAGATCCAGGGGAAGTTCCAATAATGGCAGAAGAAGCTGGCCTGCCTTCACAGGGCCAAGCAGAGAGAGAAAAAGCCAACCAGGCACACAGCACACAGAGCAAAAACTACAGCCCAAAAGCCCAGCACACTTCAGGAACTCCTGCTAGGCACACTTTACATATCTTTACAATGGAATCTCAAACTATCACCACACCTTAAAACCCGGCCCCCAGTGACATTGCCTCTAGCAAGGTGATTGCAGATGCAAGCTATAAACTAATAAAATACTGAATATATTGGGGGACATATATTCAAACTACCACACAAACCTATAGCAAACAATACAAAATGGGGAAAAACTTGAAGTTTTCAACTAAATTCAGGAAGAAGCCAAGGGTGTCCACTGTCCATACTTATATCAATAAGGCAAGTGACACTCATAAAAGGGAACCAAATTGGAAAGAAAGAGATCAAATTATCATTATTTGCAGATGGTATGATTCTATACATAAAGGACCCTAAAGACTCTCCTAGCAAACTCTTAGAGTTGATGAACATTTTAACAAAATAGCCGGATACAAAATAAGCACACAGGAATCAGTAGCTTTCCTATATACTAACAACAAACATGCAGAAGATGAAATCAGGAATCTCTCCCATTCATAAATGCCTCAAAATAAACAAATAAATAAAGTACCTTGGATTAAACCTAACTAAGGAAATGAAGGATCTCTACAATGAGATCTTTAAATCACTCAAACGAGAAATTGCATAAAATACTAGGAAAAGAAAAGACATGCCATGTTCTTGGATTGGAAGAATCAAAATTGTGAAAATGTCAATCTTACCAAAGGCAATCTGCACATTTAATGCAATCCCTATTAAAATTCCAATGCCATTCTTATTGTAAATAGAAAAAAAAAATCCTAATATTCATTTGGAAACACAAAAATCCTCAAATAGCCAAAACAATTTTGAACAACAAAAACTAGCCTGGTGGTATCAACATACCCAATTTTAAGCTACATTACAAAGCCATACAAAGCAAAAATAGCATGGTACTGGCACAAGGACAGACACATAGATCAATAGAACAGAACAGAGGACCCAGGATCAGGGACCTTAATATCAAACCTGAAACTCTGAAACTGCTAGAGGAAAAAGTGTAGGGAACTCTTCAACACATTTACATAGGCAATGACTTTCTGAGTATAACCCCAATTGCTCAGGAAATAAAACCACCAATCAACCACTGAGAGCTCACAAAATTACATAGCTTTTATACAGCAAAGGTCACTGACTAGAGCAAAGAGACAACCTACAAAATGGGAGCAAATCTTTGCCAGCTATACATCTGACAGAGGATTAATATCCAGAATATGCAAAGAATTCAAAAAAAAAAGAACAATAAGAAGTCAAACAACCCAATTAAAAATGGGATATGGAACTAAATAGAGAGTTTTCAGAAAAAGAAATACAGATGGATACAAATATCTAAAGAAGAGTTCCACATCCTTAGCCATCAGGGAAATGTAAATTAAAGCTATTTTGAGATCCCATCTCATTCCTATCAGAATGGCTGTCATCAAGCAAAAGGGGAACCCTTCTACACTCTTGGTGGGAAAGTAGTCTGGTGCAGCCATTGTGGAAATCAGTGTGGAGGTTCTTGAGACAGCTAAAAAATAGATTTGCCATATGATCCAACTATAGCTCTCCTAGACATATATCCTAATGACTCTTCTCCTCCCTTAGAGATACTTGCACAATCATGTTTATTGCTGCTCTATTCACAATAGCTAGGAAACAGAACCAACCTATGTGTCCCTCAACAGATGAATTGATAATAAAGATGTGGTTCATTTATACAATGGAGTTCTAGTCAGTGGTAAAGAAAAATGCAATTATGAAATTTGCAGGGAAATGGATGGCCTGGAAATTATTATAACCCAGGCCCAGAAAGTCAAACATCCCATGTTCTCTCTTATATGTGGATCCTAGCTCCAAAAGTTTAGACTTCTGTGTGAGCTGCAACCAAAAATTGGTAGCAGAGGCTAGTAAGCTAGTAAAAGGCTATAAGGGAGGGATGAGAGGGAAGGACTTAAGGGGATAGTAGTGTATATATGAAAGTAGAAGAACAGATTACAGGGAGTGGAATGGCCGAAGCAAGGCCAAGGGAAGAGATTGAGTAAAAGGAGGGTGCAGGGAGGGTCAATCAAAATTCAAGATATTCTGAATGAGACATATGAAAGACTACTTTTTTGGATAATGGCACATCCAGAAGCCACAGATTGTTACTAGAAAATTTTCAATGCCAGTGATGGGATATCTTCAGTGAGTTTTTGGCCAGGTAGGTCCCTCTTGCCCCCAAAACATTACAGACTATTGCAAAGGTCCTTGCTTTCCCACAAGAAACATGACTAGACCTATTGCTGAAGATTTCACATGCTTAGACAGCAAGGTTACTGAGAAATCAATCTGGATTTGAGCTGAAATACTCCTCCCTGTAGACCAGCCAACTGAAAGCTGGAAAAAAGCTGCACTGCATGCAGCTCTGTGGGGACAGAAGTCATCAGCAGTGAAAACGGTGGACAGTGGAAGCCTCAAGGTTGGCCAGACAGGCCAAATGACCAAATGGGTGCAATAGTGGCATGTCTGCCTGGGAGAAAGCAACTGTTCTCTAATTGGACTTGAGCCCTGTTCTATGGTAGGGAATTCATGTCTGTTACTGAAAAGCTAATATAAAGCCTATGTCAGGGGAGGTCATGAGCCTTAGGGGTATACAGCCTGATCCTTTCTGACTATATATATATATATATATATATATATATATATATATATATAAATATATATAAAATGTTCATCAAACTGCCCTGAAATCACTACACTTAATGTTCATATTCATATATTAATGCTACTGTCAATTTTGTTTAGAGAAGCTTCTCTTTTCAGATGGCGGTGACCACTGGGGTGACTGAAAAAGGCAACATAGTGCCAAGAAGAGATAATGGAGGAGTGTCCAGCACTGAAACATCTCTATCTCACCCTGTAAGGCTCAGGGTCCATTGCAGAAGAGAAGGCAGAAAGAATGCAAGTGCCAAAGGAAGGCTATAACTCCCACAATGTAACTAGCAATATCTTCACAAGACCCTCCTAATAGGAGATAAAGACAATGACATCAAAATAAAAGGGAGACTAATGGAGAGAGGGAGGGGATATGATGGAGAGTGGACTTGTGAAGGTGAAAGTGGAGGATGGGTGGGAATTATCATGGTTTATTATCTGTACTTATAGATGCTTGTCAATAAAATAATTCATTAAAATATTTTATTTATAATTTTCATACATGTATTTTAACATAATTCCCTCTACTTAATTCTCTTGTTCCTCTCACTGTTCTCTTTACACTGAACCCTTTCTTTCCAAGTAGTTCCTCTTGAAACTTGATTTGGGTGGGTTAATATCCACTTACTTTTCTTTACAGTGATGATGAAAAAATGTATTTGTCCTCTGTAAATAAGGTGTAAGTATTGGTTTCTATACAGTGAAGTCATAATGATTTATTTTTATTTGGAACTTCAGTATATGAACATATTGAAGATTTTTCATATACCCATAGTCTTACACTCCTATGTCTTCTCTCCTTTGCCTCCATTACACTGAAAGCCTTTCCATGGGGTTATTGTTAATCACATGTGGGATCATGAGTATATAAGTAGGTTTCTGTGGGGTAATGCCTCACCCTGTGGTTCTTAAACTCTTTCCACTCCCTCTTCCACTATGTTCCCTGAGGCTTGGAGAGAATATTAGAAGTCTCCTTTACTGTTGCGCAAGCTCTGATTTTCTGTTTTGATTTTCGGTTTTGTGTCGCCTCAGTGTTTACCATCATTTCCCTGGAAGAGGTTCCTAGGCTAGCAGTGAGAACCACACTTGTATCCAATCCCCCAGTCCTTCATGAATGTTTCCTGGGCTCTGGAACATGTGATAGAGATGATTTTCCTCCTGCTAGGCAGTTTGCTTTCTCTCCTTTTCATTCTGATGGGTCCAGTGGATAAGAATTCCTTTCCTCAAACCCTTGAAAGCATTTGTTGACATTTAATTTTTTGATTAGAGTATATCTGTCCCAAATGAAATGGAATCTCAAGGGAGTGTTAATTTACATTTTGCTGATAACTACAAAGTTTGAACATCTTTTTATATGTGTGTTTACCATCTGTACTTTTTTTTTTTCCTTTTCAATCTCCCAGTTCAGATACACAACCCATTTTCTGAGTGGGTTGATTCAATTTATATTGCTTATTTTAGGAGTTCTTTGCATATTCTAGTTATTAAATCTCTGTCAGATATATAGCTAGCAAGGATTTTCTCCCATTCTGTAGGTGACTGAATGTATTGATGGCTTGCTGGCTGTAAAATAACATTTTAGTATCATGAGGCAAAAATGGTTGAGTGTTTGTTTTAAGTCCTGGGATACTGTGATCTTATTCAGAATGCCTACATCTTGAAGTGTTCTCCTTAGTTTTTGTTTGTTTGTTTGTTTGTTTTTTCAAGTTGTTTCATAATTTCAGGTCTTAAATTGAGGTCTATAATCCATTTGGAGTGGCTTAGCGGTTAAGGCGCCTGCCTGCTAACCCTAAGGTGTTTTTTTTTTTTTTTTGTTTGTTTGTTTGTTTTATTTTGTTTTTGTGTTTTTGGTGTTTCTATGTAGGGTCTCACTCTAGCTCAGGGTGACCTGGAATTCACTATGTAGTCTCAGGGTGGCTTCAAATTCACAGTAATCCTCCTACCTCTGTCTCCCGAGTGCTTGCTAAGCCTAAGAAAACCCATTCCCTGTTTGATTCTCCAGGACCCACATTTAGTGGGATGTAAAGTGACACAAGGGTGCAATGCCACACTTGCCCACAAGGGGGCACACACATCTGGAGTTTGTTTACAGTGGCTGAGAGGCCACTGTTGCACCCATTCTTTCTCTCTCTCTCTCTCTCTCTCTCTCTCTCTCTCTCTCTCTCTCTCAAACAAACAAAAAAGAGATTTTCCTTCTAAGTTTACTTTACTGTAATAATCAGAAACTCACAAATTATATGTCCATTTCTCTTTTTATTGGTCTTATTTATTTATTTGAGAGCAATAGAGAGAGAAAGAGGCAGAAAGAAAGAACGAGTGAGAAAGAGAGAGAGAGAATGGGTGCACCAGGACCTCTAGCCACTGCAAAAGAATTCCAGATGCATGTGCCACCTACTACATCTGGCTTACATGGGTACTGGGGAATCGAGCCTAGAACCTGGGTCCTTAGGCTTCACAGGCAAGTGCTTAACCACTTAGCCATCTCTCTAGTCCTTTCATTTCTCTTAATTCCAAACATGTTCACTTACATCCATATGGTGGGATATATCTGTTTTGATAGATAACTCTTAAGTTGCTTCTGTAACCTCCATTTCCTCATTGAACTTGTTAGAAAATCTACAAGCTATCACCTCATTTTCTTAAAATAGTTAAATCCATTATAGTCTACTCCAGCCCACTCTTCTCCAAAATCTCCCATGGATGGGGAGTCAGCATGTTTCCTGGTTCATTCTTTAGTCTTCTGGTCTCATTCTTCCCTTTAGTCTCAACGACAGCCCCTCAGATTCTTAGATACAATTGTCTCTCAATCCTTCATGCAAAAATTCCCAAAGCTTCTTCTCTCATTTCACTACTACAATGGCCTTATCAATTGTATTTTCCTACCTAATCAGGGGAATTATTGCTCACCTTTTTCCTTGCTCTAATATTTAGCCACAGTCTCAATAAACACATACATATATACAATTATTTTTGTCTCTCCTAATTTAATACTTTGAATTCTCATTTTGGTGTATATTTTCCTATGCTCTGCATACTCTTTAACAGAATAACTTGATCTTTTCCTAAGCCAAAAGCTTTCAAAATATGTTATGTTTGTATCACACAGCTTCATTCCAAATACCTGAGTGAAAGTTACCCTAATACTTTATATTACTAAAATAAGGTGATTTGTGTACTATGAATTCTGATTTATTTCCTGACATATGTCATTTGAGTAATGGTATTGTCATCTATCCAGCCTCAGTACAAGTCTTAAAACTGTCCCATAGAGAACTATTTCATAGAGTGGAAGGATAAGTCTAAAGATGGCCCTGCTTTGTTGTTGTTGTTTGAATTTGAGTATGTGGAGTCAGTAAGTGTCTCATTACTTATATGAGGATGCAGAAATTTAGAAGCCTTATACCTACTTTGTAATGTTTACCCTTGGTTTGATTTCATGAAAATAATATAAATAATCAATAAGCTGTTTCTATGCATGAAACATCCTGCTCACTCGATTACATAGATTACATTTTCCTTTAACTTTGACAGTGTCTTGCAAGATCAATTATTCTATTTTCCAGGGTGAGGAAACTGAACCAAATATAAGAAAGTATCTTGATTTCAGTCACATAGGAAATATACTTCTAAATATTTCTTCTCTGTGTATATTTTATTTATCTTACATATCTAAGGAATGAATTTTAATGTTTTGATATACATAATGAAATGATTACTACAGTTAAACAAATGAACATATTGAGGACCTTACATAGCTGTTCTTTTTTTTTTTTTTTTTTGTGTGTGTGTGTGTGTGTGTGTGTGTGTGTGTGTGTATTTAATGGATAGTTTCTCAGCTAAGCATGGTGACTCACATCTGCAATTTCAGCACTTGGGAAGCCAAGACAGAAGGACTTTCATGAGTTCAAGTTAAACCAGGGCTACGTAGAGAATTCTAGAACAGCCTGGACTATCAAATGAGACCATGTTTTGAAAAGGCAAAAGAAAAATCTAAATATTTTCTTAATTTGCAATATATGAATCACCAGTGGCCTCCAAGGAAGACATTTGAGGGACCTGGCAAAATCTAATGACCAGAACTAGTACTTTACTCTTATTTAGTGTATGAAAATTGAACCATGTGATACAGGAATAAAACAGTTTCATACACAAATAATTCAAAGTTCAAGACTTACCTGCTAAGTCATGTATGAGAATTAGATTCTTTTCATGAAGCTTTTGCTTAAGTACCATTTTAATGGCAGTTATCCAAAGAGAAAGAATGCACATTATTGGAATCTGAAATCCAAACATTGGTCTGAAATGATATTATGGCATCAAGTAGTAGCATTTGTGTATATTTCGTTTAGGTTCTTATTTCCATAAGAAGTGGTATGGTCTACATTCCCCATTGATGAGGGTCCCTTTGGAAGAGGGAGGACAGGGAGGAGGATAAGGGAGCCAGCACTATGAATGTAAAATGAGAATAATATAAATAAAAATAAATCATAAAAAAGAAGTGGTATGGTCTGTGTGGATGATGAGAGAATCTTTTCAAAAGTCTAAAACTTAGATCATTGGACAACTCAGGTTTGTCTGAAGAAATTCTCAATTTGAGTAAATACAAGATTTTTCCCCTTCCACATCCAATTAATGAATATGTTACCATAGTCCTGGTATGTTGCACAATACACAATAGTTACAGATTGCTCTTTAACTATGAATGTGTTAAACTCTGAAACTGATTTATTTTGATAATTTAAGCTGAAACACAATATAAGATCACTCACATTTTAAAGATTAGAAAATTCAACCTCAGTTGAAATAATACTCGGAGGGTAAAATTCTCCTGAAGGAAAAGGTCAAGAGGTGAAAATAACTTTATATGCTCTGGACCACTGTGACAAAATACTTGAAAAATATCAACTTAAGTGAAGAAAGAGAAACTGTTTGGAGCATCAGTGAGGCAGTACATCATACCAAATGTCAGGAAGAATAGAGGGAGAGAAAGAGGAAAGTATGAAAAGAAAATCTTATTTTTTTTCTCCTAAAAGGGTACTCTGTGTTCTTCCTCTTCCAGGTGATAGTCACCCATTAGCAGCATGGGCTGCAATCTATCTTTAATCTATGAGTTTCTGTGGGACATTTAAAATCCACACTATAGCAGGGACTCAGTAATATCAGCTTTGTGTGTAAAGGACAGCATGATATTGCTATAGCTCCATATTGTCATATCATAGATTACAGCATTAAATTAGTTTGTAGCAGCAATTTATTACTGTGCATATGTCAGAGTATAGAATTTAAACTATATGGACACAGTAGAGGGTGTTATAAATGAAGAGATTCTGAACATAATGAAAAATATCTGTATATAACAACAAATAAAATCCAACTCAGAATGAGTCTAGCTCAGTGACCTTTCAACATGAAGAAAACATAATATTGCAGTTTCCCAAATTCAGAAAATTCAAACTCATTAATATTTAGGATTATACTATTTTAGAATAATATAAACCATCTCTTTTGGTCAGTATAGAAAGGCCATTCACTCAGGCAGTATTAACAGCTTACACTCTTCTCATTCAGGGAACAGACATTATATATTTTACTCATCTTTTCTGACAAAATCCCTTAAGCTACAAATAGATAAAAGTAATATATTTCAACACACTTAAACATGTTCAATTTTGAGTATTTAGGTAGAAACGTTTACTATCTATCCATACTGAGGTATGTTTATGTTTCTGTCCTTCAAATATGTTTTCGGTCTTAGTACTTAGATGTGACCAGCACTCAGTCCACAATTTTCTCTAATCACTGATGATCAAGATACTAACGTTTAAAAATCAGACACTGTTCATGTGGTAGCTTCTTGTAGTGGCATCTTGCTAAGCTTATACAATAAGTATACAATACATTTGACTGGATTGGAGCAGGCCTCCAACTAAGAGCCTCTAATGGAACAAGAAGCCAGCAAATTCATTATAAAAGGATGATCTGGTGTTTGGATATCTCCTGCTGTGTTAAAAATTTCAACTACCATAATTAGCAGCATGATTTTCAGCCCATTCATGATAGGTAGAAGAAAGGAGTCGCTGCAAAGGAAATGCAAAGAAAACAAAATTGCACAGAACTAGAGAGAAACAACAAGGCAGGCGACATACTGATTGAATCAATGCTACAGTTGTTATAAGTATATTTTATAGGAAAGTATAGAACTTTGTTGAGTGACTCATTAGAAATTAAATCCATAAAATGTTCATGAATTTTAAAAAAATGTCTCAGCTCTTGAATTTTTAAAATTAACAAAGGATGAAGTATAATTAAGTACACATTGATTTAACACTAACATAAAAAACATGTTTATTTACCTCAGAATTGAAAACATAGTTTCTTGTTTTACTCAAATCATGAGTATGATCTACTTGTTGGTAGGTATTACATCCAGAGTATTTTCTTTTATAAATACATATACCACAAATCATCCCTTTAACAGCTTAAAAATATCCTGAAATACACTTTTCAAAAGAAACATTTTATTGCATTTTTCTTAAATGTGAATGTATGTTATATGCAAAAGAGAGGATAATTACTCTGACAGAAATATATCTTCTTTTGGGAAACCTTGTAGGTCTCACTCAAAGATACCATATGCTCTTGGGATGGAACATGGAGTGACATGGCTGGAATCCGAAAGAGAGTCAGTCCCCAAACAGTTAGCTTGTCTAGTGCCAGAAGGTACCACATGAGCAACTGGGGGAAAATGACCAACATCTGTCTAAACAACTCATGATGTAAACTTCCCAGTAGCAATCAACCTTTCGTGTTGCTCACACAAATGCAATAGTGGCACACAGCCAATAGTGGGTTACCAACTGCTCTTGATTTGGCTAAAGATTCCACTCAATGGAATTGAACTGATACCTGGAACTGGAAAAACAAGTCTGAACCATATCCAAAAATGAGTTCACCTGCCAATATCAAGCTCCCACCAATAGTGGGATACATGCGGGCCTACACCTATTAAATTCACTTTCAAAGAATAATGGCTATCCATGTACCTTGCACTGACCTCACTCTCCGTTAGAGAATTTGCTTCTCTTTTTCAGATGGACATAGAACCTGGGGAGAGAATCAGCCCCATAGCACCTTACCAAGGCACCAGCTGAACCCATAGAATAATTGGGGAAATGAACATTAGTGCTGCTTTCTCAGCGAACCTGGTATCAGCAGAGGGGTGAAGGAGATAGACACAGAGAACACTCAACCCCTCCCAAACTAGAGATCCAGAGACACAGAGATTCCCATGACCTTGTCACTGAAATAGACCTAAAATGAACCCAACATGGCTTAAGGAAATTCACAGAAGAAGGGGCGGAAAGATTGTTAGAGCCATAAGTTGGGTCATTATACACAGAGACATTGCCTCTCCCCCATAACTGATGACTATCCCCACAAAACAAGACCCACAATCCCTGAGGGGGGGGAGAAGTCTAACGATGGTACCATCATGGCTCTATGCACATTATATAGATAACTAATAAAAAATTACAAAAAGAAAGGATAATTATATTTCTGCAATACAATTTCAGGAAAATTGCTTAAATGAAGGAATATTTATGAAATCTCTGTAGTTGTTAAGAATGTATGTACTGTTCTTAATAAGATCCTACATGGTTTCAAATAATTAATGTGAATGGAACCTGAAATCAAGAAGAGAAAAATTATTTATTCTTTATCCATTCATCCATACATTCAGCTATTCATCAAGTCTTCTCTCTATGTAAAACAAATCATAAATTATGAGAATTTAAAGCTATATTGTTATCATTGTAATCACTAGTACTAAGAGCAAGCTTATATGATAAAAGATAATGAGATGCATATTAGGTTAAAGAACTAATCCAGCTATGCCAGGTTAAGCCTCATTTCCTGCCAACATATATTTTTTAGTATAGAAATAAAAGGATATGCATCAACCATTTGGAACCTTAATGGGATTTTTTTTTCCCCTACGAAAGGGAAGATTTATATATGTTTTAAGCAGTACAATACCATCTGGAAAACTTTTCAACACTAGAATTGTTAAATGCAAAAATTCTTTTCCATATTTTAGCAGATTTCATTCTTCTGTAATTCTGCTTAGGACCTAGTTTAGCAATCCTCTCTGCCTTAGATTAATTACCCTGATCTAATTCATTTAGTGGAGGACAGCTGTGGTACGTGGGTTGCCCACTGATGTATTGTGTTAAATGCCGCCCATCTGTCATGGCAGCATATCAGCATGGATTCAGTGTCATACACTTCATTGGTTCTGCTGAGATGTGAAGTACTGCTACAATGTTTACTACTGTTGTTAATTTAATATCTACACCTTTAATAACCTGACTGCTGTCACTCGCTGAACAATGATACATGATGGCCAAGAAAAAAACAGATAGAAAGCATTAACAAGACAGTGCAGCAGACCCTCTGGTGCAGTTAATTAGAACATTTGTGGGCAAAGTTGCTACAGGGTCCCCTGTAGGGCTTTCTCCTAGGGAAAGTCATTACCCAGAAACAAAAGGAGTTTGTTAATAGTACTTCTGAAAAATGTAGTCATGAATTAATTATTGCATTCTGACAAATGTGATCATTCATTTCTATTTCAAATCCATATATATACATATACATATACATATACATATACATATACATATACATATACATATACATATATATATTGTCCTTCTGAGTAGAGTTCTTGGTGTTCATTGTGGGGTAAATTAAGGCCTCTCAGTACATGTGCAGGGGGAGGGGGCTCTGCCTCAGGATATTTCTACTCACCCTGTGGCTCTTATATTCTTGTGCCCCCACTCCCATGACAGTTATTAGATCTTTATTTCTTCTCACACATTTACATTTACTATGCTCCAGTTCTCCAAGTAAGTAATATATGTCCTCCAAAGAAAATTATCTGATGCAAGGAATTATATGCAAATCTAGTTTCTGGAATTTAAGTTTTCCTTGTGAGCTAAATGACCTTCACCCAAAATTTATTGAGATCCAAGGATTACAAGTATCAACATTCTGTAAAATAATTTATCTTGTCTTTAAAGAAACCAACTAAATAGTAGCACATTTGTACCATATGCCTATGTATTTACTTATTAATCATGTGGTAGAAATGAAAAATATATAATGTGCATGCTTAGGTGTTAAATACATTAAAATAACTATAAAATATATCAAAATATAGAAAATATTCAAAAATAGTTAAACAGAAAAAATGGAACATTGGTATTTTAAAAATTAGAAAAAAATCTATAGAAAATATAATTTATTTTTTCAATTTCCTTCATGTTTTTTTTTTCTTTCCATATAGTTCCATTTATCTGCCTTGCTGTTTCTACTTAATCAGCTATGATAAATACTAAATCCTCTTCTCTACAAAAATTCCTGTCTATTTCTTTGCTTAGAATGAAAATTGCCCCCTGGATGGGGCAGGTTTTGCTTTGTATTTTGAAGTGGGTATTGCCTCACCCAGATTGGGACCTCAATTTGAGAGGAGGAGCCAATTTCTCTGAGACCTATGTATCCCCATTGCAGTTATTCTGCACCTTTTTTCTACTAAGAGATTCTCATGGTGAATGTAAATGTTATGATATGTAAATACTTATCTTCTAACATTCTTGATTTTAATCCTAATGTTTCAAAGTAACTGACCTAGGATCCAAAATAGGGTTTCATGATATTAACCAAAACAGAGCAAAGCAGTGTTTTCATGCCCCTCGAATAAAATGTTAAATGCATAATGTTATATAAATAATGATGAGGCAGGCAAAAGGCTTGAAATTTTAACCTTTCATAAAGAAAATTATACCAATGTGACCTAGAAACCACATTAATTGAATAATGAGTAAATAAGCAAATTAAGAATTATAAGTATAATGAGCATATAAGAAGAAACAGGATAATATAAATATTTTAAGGAAAGATGTAAAGGATAAAAAACACTAACCAGTTTGAAATTCTAGACAAAACAAAATCCTCTAGAATACCATTTATGGTAGGTTAATCATTGCAGGAGAAAAATTAGTGATCTTAGGGTAATAATAGAAATTATATAAAGTAACACACTTAGATAAAGGAAAAGGAACCATGTGTGTGAGAGAAGGAAATGAAAGGAAAGAATAGTAAACTGAATAAATGGTTTTACCACAATTTGTCCAATACTATTATAAATTATGAATCCACAAACACAAGAAAATTCATTAAAGCCCAATCAAGAGGATCAGAGAGAAAATTTTATCAAGGCATATCCTTATAAAATGTCTTAAACTCAAAATATGAATTAGGTTTGTCTAATTGTTGTAGCATGGCATGGTGAGTTTTCCTTAACCTTTTCTTCAGTTTTTCAATAGTTAAAGATACCTGACTCAGATAGTAATTTTTGCTTACTGTTGGCAAATGGTCTTAGAATTTTTACATATTGTTTTGTATTCGCATACCTGTTTGGATTAAGTGCTTACATCTTTTACCATTTTAAAATTGTTGTTTCTGTTAAATTAAGTTTTCTTTGTATACTAACTTTATTCATAAGTTATAGTTTGTTTTAAATATGAGCTTTATGAGCTTTAAGTTACTGGCTAATACAAGAAAAAAATGAATGATTCCTGCCATTACAATAGGTTTATAAAACCTTGTGTTTAAAACATGCTGTAGGCTGAGAATATTAAAAGATTATACTACATTGTGATAGATTTATTTTGATAACTCTCTCTCTCACACACACACACACACACAGCTGTATGTATGTATAGCAATGTTTACCAATGGTAGAAAATTCCAGGAAATTTTGTACCACTCACCTGAAGTAAGCAGTGTAACATATTATATTGAATCAAAAGTTAAATATTCCCATCTAATTTGTTAATGCAGTATGAAATTCATGCATTGACTCAGCAAAAACTTCATTATTCTCACATTCATTATTAAAAGTTCATTTGAAAATTTAAATTTCTTTGTGTCTCTAGTTCATCATGTGTAAATGCATATGTGTCACTATACTTTTGAAAAGAAACCCATTGTGAGAATTCCATAAAATAGTTTCTACATGGTTCAGGTCACAAAATCTTACACCTATCACTTAGTGTCTAGAATGCTGGCACATTGTTAGCAGATTCAGTATATACTATCATTATAGTGAGTATAAATATTATTTCATAGTATTATAGCATAATTTTAAATTCTACCAGCTCATCAAAAATCCACTGTTGCTAAGCCAAAACTAACTGGAAAACTTAACTTGAACTTATTGAACCCAAAGACTTTAAGGCGAGAGCAAGTTTCAGGAGAGTGTGCCATAAAACATTGTTTGAAGGCTAATGTCAATATTACTGGACTCTATGCATGGCTGGACATAGAGTCTTGCAAGAACCAGGTAAATGAAAGAACTTTGTAAATGATCAGAAGAATATATATTTCCACATCTGTGATAATATTAGATAAATGATATTAGAATGGATCTAATATTTTTCCTTTTCCCCAGTGCTTTTCAAAACAGAAGTAACAATAGGTCAAACCCCATAAATAGTCCTATATTCTGGTTCTAATTTTGCTAACTGAGAAGTAATAACAGGCACCTCACATCTAGTTTGTGCTCCATATGGAATGAGACAGAAAAGTCACAGATTGAAAAAAAAATCTGTAGTCTTAATTCATAGCTGAAGAGTATAAATGCATTTATATGATGCCAGTATAATGCTTCACATTTAAAATAAATAACTCTTATTAGCACTTCCTACAACTAGTACATTTATGTTACCAATAAGTAAAGTGGAAAATAAATAATTAGGAGGGATGAAAAAAGTAGAAAAGTGAGAGTAAAAAGAGACTCACATGATTTATTGTTCACAATGAGTTCCATCAGCACTTGCTTTAAACACTTTTATACTACTCAAGCAAGTACCTAGCCACCATGAAGGGCACAGCATTAGATACAGCTTTATAGAAATCAAGATATGGAAACAACCCTTCAAATAACACCTATCTATTGTGGAAAATCTTTCCATTCTTTACCATCCAGACCTAAAAGTTTCTTACCAGAAAGCAAAAAGGTTGGGAAGTTTTCATATTAGCATATTTAAGGTGTTATTCTATTTTTCTTTGAGTATAATAGAAGTGAAAGTTACATGGATACTACCTTCAATTTATATGTAGAAATGTATGTTTTTCAACTTGATTTCAACTTAAAATAAGTTTGCTGAAATTTATTGGCACTACAATCAATACACCATATAATACAATACAAAAAAGCAAACAACTAAATTCTGCCTTTCTACATAATACCTAACCCTGCCTCGTGGGCTCCATTCAAATGGAATAATAAAACAATCTAGATACATGTGATGTGATAACTAATAAAGTATCACATATGAGTTCCTATTGTTTATTTTGATTGTGTTTCATTTAAAGCCATCTTCAAGGATTTTGCAGCAACAACCTTAGTAAAATGGTAACATATTGGTCCAGCCAAAATGTCTAAGTGTCTTTGAGAGCACACTGAGGAATCAGCAAGTCAAGGTCTGTTTGAGTGATTACCAGAAGAATTTAGATGTCAGCTCTGCTGAGTCTACATGAACAGACTGAGCAAACCTGCACAATGTCTGAAAATGCCATCACAATCACTCCCAATGTTAGCTGTCCACTGTTGATAGATTATAGCCCACTACTTGAGACCTCCCCCAAGTCCATCCACAAAACAAATAGGTTCATGCTTCTAGTATAACTCATAAGAATCTGGAGAAGATAAAAAACATATCATCAGAAACACTTGTTTAGCAATATTCATAGGAGCTTTATTTTTAGCAGACAAAAAGGACTATACACATCAAAGTTTCCCCCCCACACAAAATCAGGATTTTGCACATGCCTTTGCAATGAAATTCTACTCAGCACTAAAAACAATAAAAATACATGCAACAACATGGAAGGAGAACTAAGACATTGTGCTAAATCAAATAAGCTAGGCACAAAATAATATATACTCAATATAAAGTTCAAAAGGCAAAACTGAGCTATGCAGTAACAATTTTAAAAACTGCTAATGAGGACTATGAGGTGAAGAATGACTTTCTATGAACAGACTTTCAGGATACAAGGAATATTCCTTGTTAGATATAGTGGTTATACAGATATATTCATATGCCAAAATTATTAGTCTACCCAGTAGAATCTATACATGGTGGTATGTAAACTATATTCCACTAAGGAGATGAAACAAATCAATGTTGATAGCAAACGTGGTGAGAGAGTACAACCATGAGGATATTCATACACTGATCAGAGGGTGTATGACCACACTTCTTTCTAGTTAAATTTCAAAAAAAATTACCTGTATAGATACCTACAACATATATCCATATATGCATAAAATGTATAAACATGTATCTATAAACTATAACAATAATTGCTATATTCTTACACAAATTCAATACAACTACATATATATATATATATATATATATATATATATATATATATACACACAGTTTCATATTTATTACAACATATATCAATGTATATGCATATACATATTAAATTTAGCAGCATAGTTAGTAACATAATCTATAGTAAACATATAAACAATCTTACAATGTTTGATGGGAATGTGTACTACACATTCAAGTATTCACAGTTATTCCAAATGCATAAAATCAAACAAGTCTAATGTAAATGTCAATTATGCAGTTTATGTTTACTTGAGGGGTGAATACATAATAATTGAATATATATATATATATATATATATATATATATATATATATATTCAAAAAATAATGAAACTTAGGAAGGTTTTTAATGTTGTAAAGAGGAGTTGTTTGTGGTCAGGAAGAGACACAAGGTGGTTGAAGCTTGAGTGTGTTTTTAGTCCATTGAAAGTAAATTTAATGAGCTGTATTCATGTAATTCATGTAAACACAATGAGCTGCATTCAGTGCTAATAAATTGATTGAATTACTGATATATGGTGCAATATGATGAGACTCAATAATATTATGCAAGTTGATAAAAAGAGAAATTTTGTGGACAACATGATCAAAAAGTTCAGAGTAGACACATCTAAAAAGGCAGCATAAGCGGCAGGTTAAAACCAGAAGACAGGGACTAAATAATGATTGCTGGAAGTGATGAGTTTTTGGGGAGGAATTATAAAAATGTCCCACAGTTACATTTAGAAATAGGCACAAAAATGATTTTAAATGTATAAAAGACATTGAATTTTTTGCTATAAATGAGGAAAATATACAATATTTCAATGAAAATCTCAAGATAATAACTATGTTAAAATTTTGTACTTTTGGCACGTGCCCATTGGTATTAGGGGGCTTGCTTCCTCTTTGGTTATAAGAAACTTTCCCCTGCTCATCACACACTTTTTCAACTAAGCATCTACCTTATCTCTCATAACTCACTGTATCTTGATGAATTTTCTTCCATTCTCATTGGAGACTCATGCATACAGTTACTAATCTGGGATGCTGGTATACAGTCTGTCACTATCAAATCACCAGTGCTTCATGGGTTGGAAAACATTCATGGCGTGTGTGTGTGTGTGTGTGTGTGTGTGTGTGTGTATGTGCATATTTTAAAACTGTGACTTTTTTGAGGATTTAAATATTACTTTGAAATAAACCTCCAAGACAGAAGTGCATTTGGATTGGACATATTCTTTCTCAGAAATTCAGAGTAGAATGATTTGTGAAACCTCTACCAGAAACCAGCTGCTGGTTGCTTCATTCATGCAGCCCACTATTATAATCTGCAACAGTAGCAACTTCCCATGTTCATATTCTTGCTGTCTCTGCATATCTAAAGAAAATAACATCTGAAATCAGGATTGCAGCCTGTTTATATGCCAAGATTTGTGGAGATGTATTTTTTAAGCTCCTTGAGGAAAGAAGAGTTTCTGCTGAAAATAAAGTAAATCGAGTTACAGGGAAGTTCTAACAGTTTGTTTTGTTCAGTAACCGAGCTTTGTTTCCTCCAGAGATTATCTTTGGGAACCAAGTACATCTCACTTCAAAAATAAATAAGTCCTACAATTTAGCAAACAAAAAAATTGAAGCTAAATATAAATTCAACATTGTCTCAGCCAAAAATAAAAATAAATAAATACATCCAGAATCAAGCAGAAGTGAAATTCTACAAGCTATAAGGAAAATGCACTAAAGTAATTTTGATAGTTATTTTCAATGATAAACTGCATTCACTTATAAATATTCATTTTATGAAGTATGTCTTTCCTATCAGCTAATGAAAAATTGGAAAGTAGTAGCACCCAATGTCCCCAGGGAACCAGTATTTCGTACTATGATAAAAAGAAAACTAAAGATATGCAGCTGATTTTAAAATTATTTTCCTATCTGTTAACCCAAAGAAGTACATGTTTTTATTAACAATTATCTAGAGATTTGGTATTGTTTACCACAGATTAATTTGTTCTCATCTCATTACTCATTGTATTTGTCATAATTTTGTCCGTCCATTTAATTAATGATAATGTACTTTGAATTCTGAATTTTATCTTTATTTGAATGAGATATAGAAAAATAAAAAGAAGCAAAGACTTAATAACTAGTAAATCCCCTGGAGCTAATGAGGCTTATTTTATTGTATTCTAGTTTATATTTCTGGGGATGGTGGTGATGGCTCAGATAGTAAAGTGTTTGAAAAGTGTTTGGATTCCTAAGAACTCACGTAAATTATGGCACACATCATGGCATGTGTCTGTGGCAGGTAAAGACAGGGAATCTCTTGAGCTCAAGTGATAGTTTAGCTAATTCAGTGAGGTCTAAGTTAAGTGAAAAACCTTTTCTAACAGAATAAGTTAGAAAATGATTAAGCAACATTAACCTCTTGCCTCAAGACACCCATATGCTCATACACTAGGTATATAATAAAAAATATACATTATTACTTTCTACATTCATTGATGGAACAAATTTAAAATACTATTTTATATTTAAATTTAAATATTTAAAATATTATTTAAATATTATTATCTCAGAAAATAATATATTGGGCTTTATTTTTTGAAAGTGGTAAAATAGTAAACTAACCTGACCAGTAGGAGAAAAACATTATGATAATTAGGGAGAATTTGACTTGGAAATTGTAACTTATGAGCCTGTTTCTCAGTTGTACACCTAACACTATGCGGCATTTATGGATGGCTAACAGATACATATGTATGAGTTACAAAGTTCTTCCAGATTATGTCTTCAGAAGAAGTGAAAACAGCAAGACTTAGAAGACTATAAATTGTAGCATAATTAAATCTTGAATATCACACACATACACAAATATTTTATGTCCAAGAGACAATCAAATAGGCTGCATGAATAACTCTTAATCAAAAGTCACTATGTTTACCCATTTTAGTTCAAGAGAACATCCTGCTTTATGGAAATA
The DNA here is from genome assembly GCA_036365145.1 of Orientallactaga sibirica. Lineage (NCBI taxonomy): Eukaryota > Metazoa > Chordata > Mammalia > Rodentia > Dipodidae > Orientallactaga > Orientallactaga sibirica. The sequence goes on along the minus strand of JAEOAD010000019.1, from coordinate 1,153,801 downwards.
AAATAATACTATTATTATATCTTCTAAATATGAAATATTTTATACAATAAATGATCTAATCTTAGCAAACATTCACTATCTTTCTTGGCCCTTATAAACTTTACATTTATAATAGGATGAGGACTATGGAACAGGGTTTTGGTTATTTTGGTGTTTTGGATATACATATTTACTTAATAGAATGAGGTTTCTGAAAATTCTTGATAGTAGTTACGATTATTTTTTTGTCTTAGTTTGGATTCCCTAAAAGCTAAGGAAATGTTGGAGAAAGCAAGTGAACAAAACGAGGAAGTGTTGTAGTTCCTTTCACAATTCTGAGATAAAACACCTGACCCAGAGATGGCTTAGCGGTTAAGCACTTGCCTATGAAGCCTAAGGGCCCTGTTTCGAGGATCTATTCCCCAGGACCCACTTAAACCAGATGCACAAGGTGGCACATGTGTCTGGCGTTCGTTTACAGTGGCTGGAGGCCCTGGCACTCCCATTCTCTCTCTCTCTCTCTCTTTTTCTTTCTTCAATAAATAAATATAATACTTATAAAAGAAACAGAAAATAAAGAAGATAAATAGTGTAAAAATCATAACCTATCTTACCTTTATTAAGTGTATAAGAAAATGTTAAACTATATTTATCAATAATAATATAAATGAGAGGAAAAATTCTATCAAATGCCATTTAAGAAAAACTAGCAATAGAAAAGTAAAAACAGAAATAAATACAAAATTACAACATGAGAAAATGATACATCAGGTACATTTTAAAGCAGTGCATTCATTAGTTTAAATGTAAAAAAGAGAGTACAGGTCAAGGAAGTACTTCTGTAGCCAATTTCTCATTCATTCAATATCATTTAAAACTGCTTCCACATCTTACACTGTACATATGGTAACTGCATTTATTCAACAAGACTGATATTATTTTTTAGAAAATTAGTTCGATGATTGACTATATTTGTCATATGTAATTTAGGAGAGAGATATTTTTGGAACCAATATTGGAATTCTTATAAAAGTAATGAAAGTTATGGAAAAGTGAGATCATATTTAGAATATAGATATACATTCATAGAATTCCATAGCCTATATTCCATATATTCCATATTTCATAGCCTACAGAATATTGACAAAATTCGTAGGGCTGTATGTGTACCAGTTTCCAGGGTATCATAGAAAATGGAAAGAATTAAACATTGTCATTGCTTCTAGGATCTCACAGAGGTAGACATTTAAACACAGGTCCATAATCTAATGTTTTAAGTCCTGCATTTCTTAAAAACACTGTAATTCATTTTAAAAAGTAGCTTTCAAGAATGTGCATATGTGTGTAAATGTGATGGTGTCAATAAGACAGGAAAGCCTGAAAACCCAAGTAGTATCCTCAGAGGATAAGGTAAAAAAAAAAAAAAAAAAAAAAAGTAATATGGGAGAATTCACCAGTAGAAATAACTGAATGATGTGTGTGCTACAAAATAAAAATAAATCAACAAACACATTAGAAAATCGCAGCAATACTTAGAAGAATTTTACAATTTACAGCAAAGAATATGACAAACATTCAGATGTTTCCAGAGATTAAACCTTTTCTAACCTATGAGACATTATTCTCCTTCTTAAAATTCATGTCAAAATTTTTTCTTGACCTTCAGATTAAAAAAGTAATAAATATAAGCAGGTTAATCAACAGTGAGCCTTCTTTCCAGTCTCCCTCACTCTCTTCTTCCCTTCCTCCCTTTCTATCTTTCTTCCTTCCTTTCCTCCTCTGTCCCTCCCTCTTTCCTTCCTCCCTCCTTTTCTTTCCCTCTCTTTCTATCTACCATCTATCACCTATCCATCTATCATCTGGAAATCATCTAATGTGTGTGCTGCATGTGCATATATGTATAGTTTGTGCACAGGTGTATGCAGAGATGTGTGGTCCATGCACACACATACAGAGGGCAGAGAAGAACAATGGGTTTCCTCTTTTATAACTCTTCTGTTTTGTTTCCTTGAGAGTCTCTTACTGAACCTGGAGCATTTTTAGTCAGATCAACTAACAAGCCCTGGCAATTATTTTGTCTCTGCTCCCATCAAAACTCAGGTTACAGGCATGTTTGGCCATGCCTGGCTTTTCACATGAGTGCTAGAGATTAGACTATGGCAATCATGAGCTGTTGCATGCTATACTGTCTCTCCAGCCACATGTTTATTTATAGGCTTCATTATCTAATCATTTATTTGTCATTGATCTGGTTCTCCTGGCCCATCTGATAATCTCAGTAGATGGTACCTGAAAAGGTTTGGGAAATCAGCTCATTTCCACTTACAGCTATCCTTTTGCTAGCAAATTCATTAGTGTTAGGATTATAAGCATTGGTTTAGGTCAATACTGCCAATGTAGTATCTTTAAGTTGCCATATTCTAGGTTACCTTGGTGTGATAGTTGGAATGGGATAGTTTGAAGATATGACACAATAGACTCAGGTGCTTTATTAAAATTCAGGCCTTAATAGTCAGATGCTACAGAAGGTATGTGGGGTGAGGGGCTCTTGGAGCCCTAAGGTGTGTTAAGAAAAGTTTGGAGCTGTGACCATTCAAGATTGCTGCTCTTGGTGTTTGTTGACTGTTTAGTGGTTTCTCTCTGCTTGGATTTATGGAAGGGAGCCAACTTCTTCTGCCATTGATGGTATTCCCTGGAATTTGTAAGTCTTACATAAACCTTTTCCTCCCATTAGCTGTGTCTGGTTGGATGTTTGTCCCAGCAACAAAGATCTGACTGCAACACTGGGACTTGACAGTTTCACATAAAGTCTTGGCTTTCTTTCAATTCATTTCACATTCTTCAAATAAATATTTTCTGACCATGTTAGATGGAAAGACATTTACTGGGAATTTAGGAATCTATGAACATGCAACAAAGGTTGTTTTCAATTGGTATCAGAATTAAGATGAATTATTTGTGATTATTCATGTGAAATCTGACTTATACAATTTAGATATGCATGTAATTACTTTGCTCAGATCCAGTGTCAAACAAAATTTTCTATTTCCACATCCAGTGTTTTTATTATAATGTCAATAATGCATCATTGCACAATTTTTAACATAAATAATTTTGTCTTGAAGTCCATATGCTTTAAAAGTTTATTGTATAATACATGGCATAAAAAGTAGTTTGTGGGCTGGAGAGATGGCTTAGTGGCTAAGGCGCCTGCCTGCTAAGCCTAAGAACGCTGGTTCCAATGTCCAGCGGTTCCAATCTCCAGGTCCCACGTTTAGCCAGATGCAAAGTGAGGCAAGGGCACAATGCCGCACTTGCCCACAAGGGGGCACACACATCTGGATTTCGTTCACAGCAACTGAGAGACTGCTGGCACACCCATCTCTGTCTCCCTCTCCCTGTCTATCTCTCTCTGTCTCTCTCTCCAAAAATAAATAAAAATTTAAAAAAAATTAAAAAACATAAATAAATAACTAGTTTGCTATACATATCTATAATTCTGTTCTATTGCTCTGATAAATATCATATATATATATATATATATATATATATATATATTCAACCTTGAGTCCTTAGAAATAAATAAATTGAACTAAGAAACATTCTTAAAGGTTAAGGACTGTATTTTTCATTAAAATTTTCCATTGTACTATAAGGTAAAATGAAAAAGAAGATTAAAATTGATTTAAAAATTAATCCTTAAATCTTTTCTTCAAGTGATTTTGGTTTTCAATTATTAAGATGAGATATTAAGATTTCCTATTGGATACAATGAGATTTGTGTTATTATCTTTGTTGTTCCAAGTAACCAGGGTTAGCTTATTTTAAAAATTAAAATAATCTTTGCATCCCACTTTAGGAAGAGATTTGATTAATAGGACGAGAATCCATTAATCTGCTTATCATATGCAGTCTCACTGGATTCATGTTCTAACAATATTACTTAGGTCTAAACATGAAAAAAATTAAATAGTCAAAATAAAAAAAAATGTGAAGTCAGCAATGAAATTCTAGAGAACACTGATGTCTTGGCAAAATGTGTGCACTGTATGCACAGTTCACCACCTCACTTAATTATTTCCAAAATAACCTTGTGCCAGATGCCAATTTTGACCTTTTGAAAAACCATTCGAGAAAAATATTGAGTTTCAAGTTTAAGAATGTAGCAAATAAAAATGTTGGCACAGCATTTCCTTTAGAAGTTATTCACAAGGGCTGTCCTCTTTCCATGGACTAAAAACACCATTAACCTTTATAATAAATAATAGTCACAAGCATTTTGCAAATTCATTTTTTAGGGATTTATCAGTTATCCTCCTGTAGGATGAGCTTTGTACTAAGGCAAATAGGTAAAAGTCAGAGAAGAGTTTATGATACAATCTTATTTGCTTTGAGTTTCTAAAATTCTTAAACATATGAATTTTTAACTATTAAATACCTGCAGATTACTGATAATATTCTAAGTAAAAACACACAAGTATAGAAGCAGAAAGTATAGTGGCAGTCATGTTTTCATAGTGTCTTTGATTTATTACTTGTATAGTAATTCACAACTAACTCAACCATTGAGCCTTGTTCTTCATAACTGAAAATAGAAGAAAATTATAATAAAATATCACTATTAGAAATTCATGCCTGGTACTGAAGATAAAGCTAAAGCACTTAGCTGAGAAGATCATAGACCCAAGATAGAGAAGATACTACTGTTGTTTGACTAAATGCATATGTTGTGTTCACCAAATTGCCCCCTAACATTTATATTAAGTTTATGCACACAGTGCTACTTTCACCTTGGCCAGGGAAGTTTATTTTGCACAAGTAAGTAGACACTTGGCAGACTCAAAACTTGTCAAGGTGCTAAGAATAAATGGCTGTTGAGTGCTGAGTGATACATGAGATATCTCTGGTACGGCCTCCAAGGGCTCAGGGGTCATTGCAGAAGAGGAGAGAGAGAAACAGACTGTATAAGCCATAGAGTAGGTAAGAGTGCCTTGGAACAGCATCTTTCAGATACGAAGTGATGTTTCCTGCATGACCTCAATAAGTCTGTGAGCTGTCTTTACCTTCAAAAGACCTGCACAAAATTGATCCCATCAACATTTCAACATGGATGTCTAAGAGGAAGGCAAACAAATATGCACTAAAAATAGAAGCGGGACTATTTAAAAAGAAGAAGTTCAGTAGAATAAAAGTGTAGGAGGGGGTAAAAGAAAGTAATGAGAGGAGATTGTGATGAAATTACATTATTTATTTATTTGTTTATTTATTTATTTTAGTTTTTTGAGGTAGGGTCTCACTGTAGCCCAGGCTGACCTGGAATACACTCTAGTCTCATGGTAGCCTTGAACTCACAGCAATCCTCCTACCTCTGCCTCCAAAATGCTGGGATTAGATACATGTACCACCACGCCCGGTATTACAGTATTTTTATGTATGAAAATCTAAATAAAATTTGTAATATGTTTAATACATGGTTGGTCAATAGTGATACAATGTTAACACAAGAAAATAAAATGTAGGGCTGGAGAGATGCCTTAGAGGTTAAGCACTTGCCTGTGAAGCCTAAGGACCCTGGTTCGAGGCTCGACTCTCCAGGACCCACGTAAGCCAGATGCACAAGGGGGCACATGCATCTGGAGTTCATTTGCAGTGGCTGGAGGCCCCAGAATGCCCACTCTCTCTCTCTCTCTCTCTACCTGTCTGTTTCTGTATCTCTCTCTCTCAAATAAATAAATAAAAATAAAATATTTTTAAAAAGAACAGAAAGCTGAACTTTAAAAAAATAAAATGAAATAAATGTAATTACATAAATAAGATGAGCAAAAATTTTAAAAACTGTGAAAAGAGAAGCAAAAGTCATCCTGTATTTTAAGTTACTGAATGTTTACCTAAAATCCAGGTGCAACAACAGGTACTTATAGCAAATGCCTATGAGATGTTGTTACACTTTACATCTGGTATTCAGCTCATGCTAAAGGCTTAATTCACCAATGTTTTTCTTTTTCTTTTTATCTTTGGTTTTTCTAGGTAGGGTTTCACTCCAGCCCAGGCTGACCTAGAATTCACTATGAAGTCTCAGGGTAGCCTCGAATTCACAGCAATCCTCCTACCTCTGCTTCTCGAGTGCTGGGATTAAAGGTTTGCGCCACCACGCCCGGCTATTATTTCCCCAATATAACATTATTGGAGGTGGTGAAAACTAGAAGTTGGGATACAGTTGGAGGAAGTGGGTCACTGAGACATGTTCTTAAAAATATATATTGGTGTCGTTCTCCTTTATGGTTCTTATAATATCATAACATTAGTAATTTTTCTCTGCCATGAGTTTCTGCCACAATGAACTGCTTTACCACAGGTCCAACAGCAATAGAGCAGAGAGACTACCAACTGAAACATCTAAAATAGTGAGCTAAATTAAAGCGCCCTTCCCTTTAAGCTTGTGAGATAGTTTTGTCATAACAATACACACATGCCTAGCATTTTCACTAAAACTATTATGATATTTTTCTAACTTAGAAATGAGAGCACTTTGTCACAGAGAACTTTGAGACCCTTCTCACACAGAGTAACTAAAAGTGTATACTAGTATGTGCACCCAGACACAGAGATAGTTTGAAATATTGATCACCACTTCATGATGCCTATCTCACATTTAGTAAGTGCTAAACATGCACTTAAGTATTCCATTAAAATTGTTCAGAAGACAATTAGTAAAACAAATATTATGCTCTATTTCAAAGCTTATAAAGTATGAGGACAATAAAATTTAAAAATCCAGCATATTACATAGGAAAGTGAAACAAAGGAAGTGGCAAGGAAACTTGAAAATAAACAAACATAAACTAGAACATCCATGTTGGCACAATTAGAGCAAAATAGATAATTAGTATTCAATAAGTTCATATCAGGAGAGATCATTTTTTAATGGGAAACAAAGAACTTTACAGAAATGACTAAAAATCTCAATTATCGCTCTGTGGAACTTAAAGGCTTTATTGGGAATAATTCAGAGAGCTTAATAGTAATAAACAAACAAACAAACAAACAAACAATTGATCAATGTTATACTTGGAATGTAAAATGTCTCTCATGAGTTCATGTGTTTAACATTTATTCCTCAGCTTGTGGTGGTATTTATTAAGCTGTGGAACCTTTTGGAGGTGGAGCTTTGTAGAGGGAAGTAGGCCTCACTTGTTTGTTCTCTCTCTCTCTCTTTCTCTCTCTCTTTTTTCTTCCAAGTTGAAGTTGGCAAGCCACCTCCTCACTCTTGCAGCCATGCCTTCCCCTGGAACAAAATAAATTCTTTCCTAAATTGATTCTTGTCATTAATGTAAATAATTATGGAATGAAATGCAAACAAATATTAGCAATGATAAGTCTTTTCCTGAGAACTCTTGAATTTTCTAAGACATAAAATAAGAAACCCTGAGTCAGGTGTGATGGTGCATGCCTTTAATCCCAGCACTTGGGAGTCAGGATGGAGGAGTGTTGTAAGTTCAAAGCCACCCTGAGACTACATAGTAAATTCCAGATCAGCCTAGACTAGAGTGAAACCCTACCTCAAAAAAACAAGAAAAAGTTGCTACAGTCCGTATCTCTGTTTTTGTATATTATTAAAGTTGCTGTAACAACCCCAGCAAAAAAAAAAAAAAGAGAGAGAGAGGAAACCCCTTAATGATGCTGGGATTAGATACATGTACCACCACGCCCGGTATTACAGTATTTTTATGTATGAAAATCTAAATAAAATTTGTAAATATGTTTAATACATGGTTGGTCAATAGTGATACAATGTTAACACAAGAAAATAAAATGTAGGGCTGGAGAGATGCCTTAGAGGTTAAGCACTTGCCTGTGAAGCCTAAGGACCCTGGTTCGAGGCTCGACTCTCCAGGACCCACGTAAGCCAGATGCACAAGGGGGCACATGCATCTGGAGTTCATTTGCAGTGGCTGGAGGCCCCAGAATGCCCACTCTCTCTCTCTCTCTCTCTACCTGTCTGTTTCTGTATCTCTCTCTCTCAAATAAATAAATAAAAATAAAATATTTTTAAAAAGAACAGAAAGCTGAACTTTAAAAAAATAAAATGAAATAAATGTAATTACATAAATAAGATGAGCAAAAATTTTAAAAACTGTGAAAAGAGAAGCAAAAGTCATCCTGTATTTTAAGTTACTGAAGGTTTACCTAAAATCCAGGTGCAACAACAGGTACTTATAGCAAATGACTATGAGATGTTGTTACACTTTACATCTGGTATTCAGCTCATGCTGAAGGCTTAATTCACCAATGTTTTTCTTTTTCTTTTTATCTTTGGTTTTTCTAGGTAGGGTTTCACTCCAGCCCAGGCTGACCTAGAATTCACTATGAAGTCTCAGGGTAGCCTCGAATTCACAGCAATCCTCCTACCTCTGCTTCTTGAGTGCTGGGATTAAAGGTTTGCGCCACCACACCCGGCTATTATTTCCCCAATATAACATTATTGGAGGTGGTGAAAACTAGAAGTTGGGATACAGTTGGAGGAAGTGGGTCACTGAGACATGTTCTTAAAAATATATATTGGTGTTGTTCTCCTTTATGGTTCTTATAATATCATAACATTAGTAATTTTTCTCTGCCATGAATTTCTGCCACAATGAACTGCTTTACCACAGGTCCAACAGCAATAGAGCAGAGAGACTACCAACTGAAACATCTAAAATAGTGAGCTAAATTAAAGCGCCCTTCCCTTTAAGCTTGTGAGATAGTTTTGTCATAACAATACACACATGCCTAGCATTTTCACTAAAACTATTATGATATTTTTCTAACTTAGAAATGAGAGCACTTTGTCACAGAGAACTTTGAGACCCTTCTCACACAGAGTAACTAAAAGTGTATACTAGTATGTGCACCCAGACACAGAGATAGTTTGAAATATTGATCACCACTTCATGATGCCTATCTCACATTTAGTAAGTGCTAAACATGCACTTAAGTATTCCATTAAAATTGATTAGAAGACAATTAGTAAAACAAATATTATGCTCTATTTCAAAGCTTATAAACTATGAGGACAATAAAATTTAAAAATCCAGCATATTACATAGGAAAGTGAAACAAAGGAAGTGGCAAGGAAACTTGAAAATAAACAAACATAAACTAGAACATCCATGTTGGCACAATTAGAGCAAAATAGATAATTAGTATTCAATAAGTTCATATCAGGAGAGATCATTTTTTAATGGGAAACAAAGAACTTTACAGAAATGACTAAAAATCTCAATTATCGCTCTGTGGAACTTAAAGGCTTTATTGGGAATAATTCAGAGAGTTTAATAGTAATAAACAAACAAACAAACAAACAAACAATTGATCAATGTTATACTTGGAATGTAAAATGTCTCTCATGAGTTCATGTGTTTAACATTTATTCCTCAGCTTGTGGTGGTATTTATTAAGCTGTGGAACCTTTTGGAGGTGGAGCTTTGTAGAGGGAAGTAGGCCTCACTTGTTTGTTCTCTCTCTCTCTCTCTCTCTCTCTCTCTCTATCTCTCTCTCTTTCTCTCTCTCTTTTTTCTTCCAAGTTGAAGTTGGCAAGCCACCTCCTCACTCTTGCAGCCATGCCTTCCCCTGGAACAAAATAAATTATTTCCTAAATTGATTCTTGTCATTAATGTAAATAATTATGGAATGAAATGCAAACAAATATTAGCAATGATAAGTCTTTTCCTGAGAACTCTTGAATTTTCTAAGACATAAAATAAGAAACCCTGAGTCAGGTGTGATGGTGCATGCCTTTAATCCCAGCACTTGGGAGTCAGGATGGAGGAGTGTTGTAAGTTCAAAGCCACCCTGAGACTACATAGTAAATTCCAGATCAGCCTAGACTAGAGTGAAACCCTACCTCAAAAAAACAAGAAAAAGTTGCTACAGTCCATATCTCTGTTTTTGTATATTATTAAAGTTGCTGTAACAACCCCCCCCAGCAAAAAAAAAAAGAGAGAGAGAGAGAGAAACCCCTTAATGATTAATTTTCATACCTTTTATTTTTTTTGTTTGTTTTTTGAGGTAGGGTCTCACGTGGAATTCACTCTGTAGTCTCAGGGGTGGTCTTGAACTGACAATGATCCTCCTATCTCTCCCTCCCTTGTGCCAGGATTAAAGGCATGCACCACCATGCCTTGCCTAAATTTCATACCTTTTGGTGCTGAAGTAATCTGAGCATTTTCTCCAGCTGAGCCTATCTGTTTTCTATTACAATTTGTGATATCAAGTTACCCTTGCCAACAAACTGTTACTTTAGAAGTTGAGAGCCAATTATTCCATTTTTTTCATTCTTCTCTCCTGCCATTTTCATAACAGTCAGTAGATTCTGTACCAAAATATCAACAAAATACATTGTGAATGTTATATATCCACTATCTTATCACCATCACCATACATTTTCTATCAGAATAATGCAACATTTTTTCTAAATGTTTCTTTTCAATACTATCAGATTTCACCACCACAAGCTCTTCCATCTTAGGACTATTACTGCATTCAACAAACAAAAAGAAAGTCAAAATTTTGTGCATGTTTTGCATAAGGCATATTGTGTCAATGCTGAATGCCATCCATTCTCTATCCTGGGACATCTTTTAGGAGGCTAGGGGGATGCACTGGCATCCACATGTATGTAGCCTAACACATTATCCAAGTCCACACAGAGCTGACCAATAGTCTTAACGTTTTCCTCAACTTATCCATACTTTAAACACTCACTGTCCATCATTCCCACATCAACCCTTACATACTGAAAAGCCAGAGAAAAGCTACCATTACTGTCATCTTGAAATGAAAAATGACTAAAGTTTCCTATAGTGAGGGTGGATATTTCTGAGAAAAAAAAAAATAGCATGGTAACTAGATTCCTAAAGAAAATATTCATTTTTACCAAGATACATTCATGTCAACTTATTCATTTGTCCTTACGCTTTATGTGTAGATTAGGGGATAATTAAGTAAGTATTAATTTTATTAATCTATCCAAACTATATATAAAACCTTATTTTTATCTATATTCTGTGCATTTCATCTGTAGATGATATATAACTTTATTGATCTAGAAATTTCTAAGAAAATTGGAAGAATATCCCAGGAAGTTATATTTTGAAGGGGAAATTAAACATGAGTATTTGTAATCGAAAGAGCAACATACATTTGTTTTAATGAATTTTATCAGTAACAAGTCTTGAGAATAATTCCTTAGTAATTGTAGTTTTGGTTAAATGTTTTTCTTATCCATTAAGGTGGTAGAAACAGTATTTATAGGACTCATTTTATTTGAGAATTTTAGCAATTATTGTGTCAATGAGAATTAATAACTTGAGAAGTGGTGAAGCTAGTTTCTATATAATATGAGAACACTGTGTTCTTTGAATCCTTCAAAGAAAATGGAAGGCATAATCCTCTGGTCTTATCATCCCTCTACTACTATGTGTTCACACAGTAGAGGAAGCATAATCTAATTGTAACAAGAAAAGGCAATTTTGATGGCAGTATTATACTTCTTTTCACGTTTTTATTTGTTATATTTTCTCAGCAAATCCTAAAGATTTAATATATACTCAATAATATGAAGCATACATACCACATTTCCATTGTAACAATAATCTCTTTCAAAAACTTTGATAATAAATATTTAAAATTTTAATTGGTATATCTTAGTAGGCTTTAATGTATTCCCAATATTCTTATAAGGGCAAAAGCAGACAGAAAATTTGTTCTTGTACCTAATAATAAATATAGGAGCATAATCCAAGGAGAAATGTCACCTCCACTTAAATATTGAGCTCTCCCAGAAAAGAACATAGAGAATAGAATGTAATTTCTAAAATGGACCCTTTACAATGTTACATTGTGCAGCTTAATGACATGTAGTTCCTGATGAGCATTCCAAATTACAAGGTACTTGTGCAAATAGAATTTAAACCAAGGGCTTCATTGATATGCTTCCTAAAACAAGGGGCTCTTTTAATTAGAAAAATCTATGCTGCTTTCTTTCCTGGCAGTATTTGTGGGTGCTCCCACCAGAAAGTTCGCACTAGCAGCCAAATGCAGAAAACACACAGACATTCTTTGCTTTGCATAGCTGCCTAGCACTTCACGCTCTACATATCTACAGACCTCCCAGCAATCAATGAATGCTGTCCCATCTGATTTTAAATAGTCAAGAAAATATCTTATTTTTATTTGGATGGAATAAAAAAATATACCTTCACTTAATTACACCTTTTTTTAGAAGACATAAGATAGTCACTCATCTGTTCATTGTCCTAGAAGTTGATAAAGAAAATCAGTTATAAGTGTTCATTACTAATTGCCCCTTTCTTTCTCATTTTATTTGCATTTTCAACTAAATAAAAAGACTTAGAAGGTGTGTATGTGTATGTGTGCATATGCTAGGAACTTCTCTATACTCTTTGTGCACCCAGAGAACTTTCTCCAGTGGGCCTCTAGAAATTCTATAGTTTAAGAGCTGCATTGCTATCTGATCCTTGCATTCATTCATCACACAGGTGTTATCGACACATAAGCATGGTCTCTGAAATTATTTCATTTCAAGTAACACAGATGCTGTGTACCCTACACCCAGTTCCCCTGTGGTAACCCCTTAAAAATTGTAATCGAATATCATAATAATAATAATGTTGACATGGATATAATCCAACGATCCCAATTATATTTATTTTCCAAGTTTCACTAGTTTGTTTATATTTGTGTTTTCATATGTATATTTAGTTTTAGTTCTATGTAATGTAGTCATATGTACACATTTGCACATCAACCTCCATGGCCAAGATACTAAAATGTTCTGTCAAAAAGTGTTCTTCATTTATTGCTTTGATAATGATCCCCACTTCTATTCTGTACCCAACCACCACATCCACTATACCATCTACCTTTAATTTTATAATCACCTTTTATTACAACCTTATGGATACAATTTTGTTTTAAAATAAATTTAATTAAAGTACTATACAATATGAAATCATTTAAGAAACATGTAAAATAAGTTGCAATATTAATATCAGGATATGAAGATCCAACAGTTTAGGAAATGTTACAAATCGTGAATAGGTATGTTGTAGCTCACTTTGAATCAGAGGTTCTGAGCCTATCATATTGGAGAACCTTTTTTCAATCTTAGCTCTAGCTTTCAAACAGCAAAGAACCGAGCAGCTCATTTTAAAGTACTTTACCTATCTACCGAGTGTGTCCAGCTCCAAGCAATAGGAAGTCAGGACCCTCCGCTCTTCATATTAAGGCTCTTGGCTACTCTTCAGCAGCCAGCGCTGGTTAACCATTTGCAGCTTTCTAGAAATTTCTCAGTAGGCAGGGTCTATAGCTCTTGGCACTTTCAAATTTTTATAGGCACCGTTCCCTGAAGTCTATGATGTCCATCTCCTCTTGCCTTTTCAGCCCTTCTGCAGACCTTTGTATTCTCAACGCTGCATAGTGTCTGCTCCTGGAAACGCTGACTCTTTTCTGCTGTTCTTCAGCTGATGCTGGGTGTCTGGCAGACTTTAGAGTCACCTCTTATTCATGCCATCACCTCTGCCTTGTCTACCTATGAGCAAAGACCATGTCACCGAGTAGAGGCTTTACTGGATCCAGTGAATAAGAGGGACGGTGAGAACTTTTTAGAAAACTGGTTATTATACACACTTTGAATGAAATGGTTGAGTTGAAATGGTTGGGTTGAAAACTGCTTCTGTAAGGTCACAGCACAGCCACATGAGGAAAACCCAAGATTGAAGTGGGGCCGAGGACAATTATGGTGCTTCACATTACTTGAAGGGAGTCTTTTCCAGGTAAAGCTGCTGCTAGTTTGAGGTCTTCTCTAAGAATTTATGGCGGGGTGAAACTTTTCTTCAGGTAGGCAGAGAGTGTTACACTGTCACGGCTATCTTTATGATGGCAAGAATTAGTTCTTGATCTACTGATAACTCTCAAGAGAAAATTAGACCTGAAATTGCAACTGTCACCTTGATAGACCCAGAAGCAAAAGCATTGTGTCTTTCCAGCCTGCCAAACTTGGGATGAAGAGAAAATAGTAGCACTTTCTTAGATCTGGCTTCCTTCCCTGTCTGGCTTATGTGGGTCTTGGGCAATTGAACCTGGGTCTCTTGGCTTGGCAAGTAAGTTCCTTAACTCCTAAGCTATCTCTCCAGCCCTCTAGAAAGTTTTTAATGAAATTCTCAAATACTATATTGTTTTTTCACCTGGTAACTCTTCGATTGTCCCTTGTTAATTCAAAGTGTAAAATGAGCATTTCATCTTCTTCAGATCAAAGGCTTATATATGTTGCTATTCACAGGACTTTTTTTCAAGTCCACAACATTGACTGTAACCTCTGTTTTTATATCCATTTTGATCAGTGAACTTGCAGAGAAAACTCTTAATTTCTCTCTTTGTGATGTTTTCCTGAGCAAAAGCAGATAAATGTTATTAAGATTTATAAAAGTAACTTATGTCAGAGATAATAGTAAATGAATATAAATTATACATCACTCAGCAAGATACACCACAAGTGAAGAACACAGGGTATCTCATTATGGAAATAAACTGCACTATCTGCTTAAGGTACTAATGGCTCATTTTGTGCTTCCTATAATATTTGAACACATATCAAATTAGAATGTCTTTTCAGAAAGCATTACAGTATTTAGAATTTATTTATGTAAGTTGAAGAACCATTCATCAGGGAAAGAAAGATCCGAGCTTTCATTGTTGTCATGGTAGACTAGAAGAATTTCTGAAAGGCTAGGGCGCTTGAACACTAAAACTCATGGGAACTCAAGGTGAAAATCATGAGTTTGGAAGAATCCACGTTTCATATAGTACATGGCAATGACAGATTGTCTTAAACTCCAGACTCAATTTTTGTTTTAATTTTACAATTTTTAAAATGAGCATTAAAATAATTATAAGATTTCTTTAGATACTTTTTGTTGAGCTCTGGAGGATAAGAAACAATTTCAGAATGGGGGAAATAGGAAAAAAGATAAGCAAATCAATGCTAATGCAAGCTGATTCAGCTCAAATTCCATGACAGAAATCAGTATCACCTAGTTAACATGATAAACTGAGATATAAGAGAGTGGTGTTATTGTCAGCTGTTATCATAGCTGTATCAATGACAATAATGTTTAATATTTGATTATAAAGAAATGAGTCAAAGGGCTTAAATTACTTCTATCTTCTATGTGTAAACTGAATGGACATTTATAGATATACAGTTCTCTTTTATACTGAATAAGTTATCAATTGGTCTTGCAAGACATATGTACATACATTAATGAGTTTTGTGAAAATATAATCCCTTCTACTATATATTTAGTGTGCTTCAGTTTATGTAGCCCATCTTTTTCTGCTGAATCACTTGCAAAACATATCCCACATTTTGTTCCATCCCCATAGTATATGTCTCTGGATAAATATATCCCACATTGCAGGCAATGCCTTGCTTTCATACCTTCCTCATGAACTAAACAAAACATTTTCAAAAAGGACAAACACACATGTAGAAAAACACACACATTCTTTTTTCTCTTTATTCAATTAAGGCAATTTCATTTAGTAGGACAGTTTCAGGGGAGTTTCATACTTGTGAAGACATCACACTTAATATAGGCTAAAAAATGAGGTGGGAAATTGAAGTAAAGATAGAGAAGGATCCACTGGGCATGGTGGATCAAGCCTTTAATCCCTGAACTGGGGATGCTGAGGTAGGAGCATAGCTGTGAGTTTGAGGCCAGCCTGAGACTATATAGTGAATTCCAAGTCAGCCTGGACTAGAGTGGACCATACCTCAACCTTCCCCCTACCCCCCCCAAAAAAAAAAGATACAGAAGAGATATCATGCTGTCCATGCCTTTTGTCAAGTCATTACCACACTGGAGTCAAAAATCAATAATTCACTTAGGCTGGAAACATTATTAGTGAGTAAAATTTATGGGGTTCCTATACTTAAAGTTTTTCATTATTTTTGTTATTGACAAAGGCCTATGTTGGAAATTATACCCACAGTAATAGTTATAAGAAAAATAGCAAATATTTCAAGTATCAGTTAAAAGAAACTTAATAGCTATCTGAAGTAATAACCATGGGGAGTATGTACTACATTTTTATCTATTTTTAAATAGGAAAAAAATGAATTGAAAATACTTTAATTTGATGAACTTCATACCCAGTAAATGACCCAGAATTATTAGTTATCATTACTACTGCCTTATATGGCTAAATCTATAATTTATTCTGCCTTTGGTTTCTTATATTTTCTGTCTGGATATTCTTCTGTTATCACTGCTGCATTCCCAGTGCAACAGAATGCTGTTAATAGAAATTACTTCAGTGCTGAGGATTTCTGGCTAAGGTACTGAATGATCACTGGTAAACTTTTGGAACAGTGATGCACAAATTTAAACCTTCCATAAAAGGTAAATTTGGCTTTTTGTTTTGTTTTGTTTGGTTTGGTTTTGGTTTTTTGAAGTAGGGTTTCACTGTAGCTCAGGCTGACCTGGAATTCCCTTTATGGTTTCAGGGTGGCCTTGAACTCATAGTGATCCTCCTACCTCTGCCTCCCAAGTGCTGGGATTAAAGGCGTACGCTACCACACCCAGCATGAAGCTGTAACCTTATAATATCTATTGCTCATACGTCCATGGAAAACCTACATCTTCATTTGAAAAGTAGTACAACCATTGTGAATATACCTCAGTCTTGGTGAATATACCTTTGCAAATGTAGTAATTTGAAGAAGAAAAATCATTTATTTCTCACAACATACATGGAATAAATAATGTTCAGTGAAATACAACTAGTACAAAAGGATAAATCCTTACCATTTGTACAATTTACAAAAAGTTGAAGTCAGGCTGGGGAAATAGCTCAATGTTTAATGATGTTTGCTTACAAAGTCTACTGGCTGAAGTTCAATTCCTCATCAGCCTACATAAATCCATATGGATTTTCAATTATAGCAAGAGTCTGGTGTGCATGTTTGTACCCATGTATCAGTGCAAATAAATAAATTAAACTATGTTTTTAAAAATTTTGAACTCCCAGGCTGGAGAGATGGCTTAGTGATTAAGGCATTTGCCTGTGAAGCCAAAGGACCCAGATTTGATTATCCAAGACCCACGTAAACCAGATGTACAAGGGGCACATGCATCTGAAGTTCATTTTCAGTGTCTACTGGCCCTGATATGCCCATTCTCTGTCTGTCTGTTTCTCTTCTCTCTATCACTTTTTCTGCTTGCAAATAAATAGAATCAAAAAAAAAAAATTGAACTCCCAGAAACCTTGAGTAAAATAGTAATTTCCATGGTTAGGAAATGAGTAGAAAGAAATATATTTGTTAAATTCCAGAGTGAATCCATTTTGGATATGCATTTTATGTATAGTGATTGCAGGTACAAAAAAGAATCTATTGAACACATGAACATTTCTAAATGAATGAGTCTAAAATGCTCTTTGCATAAAAACAAGTGGAGAAATAAGTATGTTCAGTAGTTTTAATTAATCACTTCAGAGTGTATACACATATCAAATCATCACATTATTCATCAAAATATATATGTTTCTATTTGACAAGTATAATACCATAAATCCAAAGATTTGAGACTGTCAATAAGACAGAAACTAAGTATGACTGTGAGCATTTTCACATAGTAAACTGATGGTACACAGTTTCTCCATTATTTCAAGTCCTGTAGTAGGGTACACTTACTAACTCTAGTTTAAACTGTCAATGTACCCATAGTGTGCTGATGAGCTGAGTGTTTTCCTACGTTTGTACTCCAGTCTTATAATTCCACATGAAGGACCTAAGAGAGAAACTATAAGCAAAGCTGATATAAAATCAATGCATGCCCCTGCTAACTTAGCTTCTTTGAAATTTAGGAAACTTTCTGTCTTCTGGAATTATAAAATTCTACATTTGTAATGAAAATATATTTAATCTCACTCAGGTTCATCCTGCATCTCAGCTGATCAATCCAGGCACAAGCAATGGAACAGGGGAATAAATCACTTGTCTCAATTAGTAGTGCTACCCCTCCAGAGAGCTGTGTTCTCATGTGCAACTAGCTCTGGCAAGCTTGTAGCCATCCTGTGAAGAGACACATGGTAAGACCATGCTACGAAAGAATAAGATGACCAGTGAGTCAAGTATATTCAATCTTCTCATCCAAACCACAAGAGTTTTGAGCACAGTAACCACCAAAGGAGACGTCATTAAGTGACTATCTAAAACCTAATGAAATGTGAATCAAAAATTGCCAAACTTGGACTTATATGGTCAGAATTTCCTTTAGCAAAATATATAGATTATATATATATATTATATATAATAATATAATATAATATAATATATAGATAATCAGAACTATGAGTAAAATAAAAGAACAAAATGGACATATTCAAATTATATTTAAATAGAAAAGCACACTGGCATGGTTCTAGAAGTATAACTGGTCTCAGAGTCTAATGGCCTAATCCTGGTATAGGTGGACCTTATTTTCTAGATTTCATCTTATTGAATCCTAATTGTCTAACTAAGGCTCTTGTTTAAATTGTCAAGAAAACTTAACAAATAGTTTTAAGTAGTTAGACATCTGAGCATCATATTTCATCTTAGAGAATAATACATCAAATTCTACTTTTATATATTGCTATGTGTGTGACAATATAAAAAAAAAATTGAGTCAGGTGTGGTGGCATACGCCTTTAACCCTTGCACTAGGGAGGCAGATGTAGGAGGATTGCCATGAGTTTGAGGCCACCCTGAGACTACATAGTGAATTCCAGGTCAGCCTGAACTACAGTGAAACCCTACCCCAGAAAACCAAAATAAATAAATAAATAAATAAATAAATAAATAAATAAATAAATAAAAAAATTAAAAAATCTTTACACAAAAGTAATAGCTAAATCTGTAGTCAATTCCAATTATTTTCGACATGTAATGCTTGTTAATTGTGGGAAATTGTTTTAAAATTGTTTCAAAGGACATTGAGGCAATGTAAGTATAAGATTCATGTTATATGATGCTATAATATCAGTAAATTTTAGGTATAATAATGATGGAATATTGATGAGTGTTTTCCTAATCCTAGGAGGAATGCACTATTTGCCAAATAAAGGGTCATGATGCTTTTAATGTAGCTTCTAATATAAAATCTAAGTTATTGAATATGGATGTTTGCCATGTATAATAAAAGGCCAGTAAAAATCTAATCTTTAAAAACAGAAAGTAGATCACAATAAGAAATTGAAGAGAAGGGCTCATGAGATGACACAGTGGTTATAAGCACTTGCTTGCAAAAGCATGAGGACCTGGGTTTGATATCCCAGCACCCACATAAAGCCAGATGCATATGAATCTAGCGTTCATTTGCAGTTGCAAGAGGTCTTACTATGCCCATTTTGTATCTCTTTGTCTAATATTTCTCTTTCCCCTTCTGCTTGCTTCAGGATAAGTAGAAAAACAAGCATCCAGTGACTGGACAAATAAAGTTAACTAGATGATATTTAATAGATTCAGAAGTTTTATATAACATAAACATTCATATATTGGAATCCTAATCCAAGTTGATCGTATAAAGAAGTGCTTTGGGTAGGAGATGAAGCATTGAGTTTGGAGCCCTCATGAGTAAGATTTATGTCTTTTTACAAGGGGCACCAAATGATTCTTAACCCTTTTTTTCATTTCATAAGGACATTGACAGGAAACATTTATGAACCAGGAAGTATATCCTCTTTTCAGATTTTATATTTGTTAACCTAATAGTCCTACACTTCTTAGTCTATAGACCTTGAGAAATAAATGTTAGCAGTTGTGGTGGCACATGAGGTTGAAAATTGCTCAAGAGGTGGGACAGGATAAATAAATGTTAGTCATTTAAAAGACACCCAACTTATCATGTATTTATTTTAACAGAATTAACCTAAACAATGATTGAACTTCAATTTTATATGTGCTTTAAATGTAAATTCTCTTAACTTTATACATAACAATCCATTTTTATGTCATCAAAATATAGTTATTTTTGAATTTGGCTATATACTGAACTATATGTTGGCCTCAAGTGAGATTCTTCTGCCTTCTCAATGCTGAAATTATACAAGTGTACAAAGACTTTTTGGAATTTTTAATGTAGTATTTTATCTCTGAATTTAAAAAATGTTGAAATTTAAAGGAAAGTAATCTGGAACAAGGCACAGTAAGTTTAATTATGTGGTCATGCATTTAATATTGTTAACATTTGAATTGCAGTATGTAAAACATAACTCACTCAAGGTATACTTATCATTCACCTGTTGACAACCATAAGAAGACTGATTAGAAAATAAGGTTTTAGCTGTCAATTGCCTGTGAGCTATGAGTACATCATTTGGTAGTTTCAAGGAATAGGAAAGTATTGATCAACCATGAAAGTCAGCTAGTGAAATTGAATAGTTTAAGTGGTCCAGGTTGGTCTTGGAGAGTCCCTAGCTCACAGATTCTACAGAGTTTAAACTTGCTGCTCTTTATAATAATCTTATAAGCCAATTCTTTGAAATAAATGCCTGTAAGCCCATTGAAATGCTCAGTCATCCCTCTATCCCTCCTCATTTTATCTGTTCTAAGTAGAACAGTAGAATTGATGCTGACAATAAAGAAAGTCATTTGGCACAAAGTGGATGCATGTCAACCAAACTGTGATAAAGGTTCTACTAGGTAAAATTAATCTTACTTTCAGGTCTTTCTCTTCTGTTTGTTTTAAGAGAATCTAGGTAGTCATGAAAAAATGTTCTGAGCAAAGGTAAAGAAACAAATAACTATATAATTTGGAGAGGATTGGCATTACAGAAGGCATTTTCCCCTCTTTTGACAATTTCTAAAGGTCAAAAGTTTGGAATCATACAATTATTTTGCATTTGAAAATGATGACTCTAAAGGTAAATTAGAATTCACTCAAATAATGGCAGCCATCTCAATCTGATGGATGGGGTAAATGTATGTGTGCAGTGTCCAAGTTTAAGCCCCCTCTTTGTAACCTTCTTCAAGCTTGTTAACTTGGACAAAGATACATTTCTCATCTCCACTGAATGTTTGATAATCAAGAAATAAATGATTTTTATAAACTTGAATTCTGTTACATTGTCTCTTTCATCTGCTCTGTGTGATATTATCAACCATGAATAACTTTGGCAAATAGGGAATATTGGACACTGCCAAAAATATGGTATATTTATACATTTGACAGACAGGATATGAGAAAGTGACCATGCTTTGATATATGTTTTGGAGACTCATCAAATAAGCCTCATTTTATCATTGCAGTATTGAAATCAGAGCCTCATTTACCTTCACAAATTGAGCCCATTAACATGTCCTCCTAGAAGTGGGAAATCTTGAAGTTTTGCACTTCCTTAAGTATGTATAAGTGATTAATGATTTGGGGGAGGGGTGACTCTTCTGTTGTATAGTTTCCTGTAAGTTTCCCATAGCTCTGAAAGTAACCATTATGAAACTCACTAGATCCCCCAAACCATGGAATTATTTTCTATTGTTTGTTGTTGATGCCCTATCTGGGAATAATAAACTTGTGTTCACATGTCCCCTGGAAAAGATGTAAAACAGGATAAATTTTATGCACATCTTTAAAGGAAATCTGTTTCAACATTTAAGAAAATACCAGTGAATTCAGCTGACCATATAGTTAGCTCAATGGGAGACTGTGAAACTTCTTTTCAAACGTTATAATTTTACAAACTCTACACATTAGTCTTAATGTTTAGAAGAGAAATGTCTCTCCTTTTCTCTTTTGAAGAAAGTATAAACAAGAAAGAAAACTTGAGCAGAAAGATTGGAAAATGTGCAATTTTTTCCAAAAACGAAAAGGAGTAGGTTCAAAGCTATGGGAACAGAGGCTTTTACTGTTAGGGAGATGAGTGACATCAAAAAGAAGCTAAATCCATTGCTACAAAAAAGGGAAGGATAAAATTTATATACATATATAAGTATAAACATTGTGTGCTCCACATTCTAGTGTATTTTTAAGTTAGTTAGCTTGTGTGTTTATTTATTTACTTACTTTTTATTGAGACAGGTTTTCACTATAGCCCAGGGTAAACTGGAAAACATTCTTCAGCTCCAAAATTGTCTCAAACTCATACCAATCCTACTTCTGTCCCATAAGTGCTGGGATTAAAGGTGGGCACCACTGTGGTAGTTTGAATGGATGTCCCACAATATATTCAGGATTTTATTAAAGTTTGTAATTTAGATCTGTTGCCACGTGGCTGGAGGAGGTGTCACTGTGCGTGGATCCTCGGGTCCAGGCCTAAAGTGTGGGTGTGCATTTGGTATTCCAGTCTAAATATATGCAAAATGAGCTTTGCCTCGAGTTCCTACATGTGCCTGCTTATGGTGCTGGTATGGCTGTGGCTTTCTCTCTCTCTCTCCCTCTCTCTCTTCTTGGACCTGTGAAAATGGGCCAGCTTCTTCTGCTGTTATGGAAATTGGCCTGCAACTGTAAGCCCCAAATAAATTTCCTTCTTCCCATGACTGTGCCTGCAACTGAAGGTAAATACCGCAGAATTGGTACTGAGGAATGGGATAGATTAGCTACATAATGAATCTGACCATGTAGATTTTAGTCTTTTGGGACTTTTTTTTTTTTTTTTTCTTTTCTGGAGGAATGGCCATGGACTTAGTATTTGCAACTGAAGATGCCATCTGGAGTGGTAAGCCAAGTATTATGGACTATTCTGATGAGAGTTTGAAAATGCTAATTGCAGAGAGAATTGTATTGGGAGGCTTGGTTTATGAACTTTCTAAGGAGATGGACAGATGGTAGAGAACTTTACTGGAACTGTGCTACTGTTATAATGGATGAAAGCATTCTGCTGCCCTGGCCCAGAAAGTTTGATCAACGTTAAATTTGTAATGGACTGATGTGCTTAACTAAAGATATGGGACTGGGAGTTTTAAGATTTTAAGTTGGAAAAACTCAAGCAAGTTTAAAATTTACTGGCACAGACACTGGTTTTAGGTTACAGAAGCTGCTATTGTCAAACACATTAGAAATGTTTTCTTTTATTTTCTTTTTGTTTATTTATTTGAGAGTGAAAGACAGACAGAGAAAGAGAATGGATGCACGATGGCCTCCAGCCACTGCAATAGAACTCCAGATGCATGTGCCACCTTGTGCATCTGGCTTATGTGGGTACTAGGGAATCAAGCCTTGAACCTGGGTCCTTAGGCTTCACAGGCAAACTAAGCCATCTCTCCAGCCCCACATTAGAAATCTTAAGGAAGAAGCCCCAACTGCTTTACATTAGAACAATAGAAAGGATGCCTGAGGAAAGACTATGTTAGAAATTAAATTCTTTTGTAACTAGTGGACTGGACTCTTCAAAGGTTACCATTTATTTTGTCCCTGAATTAAGAATGTGAAAAAAAATAATTAAAAAGGCTGGAGAGATGGCTTAGTGGTTAAGGCACATGCCTGCAAAGCCTAAGGACCCTGGTTCAATTCTCCAGGTCCCACATAAGCCAGATGCACAAAGGGAACACATGCATCTGGAGTTTGCAGTTGCCAGAGGCCCTGGCACATCCATTCTGACTCTCCCTCTTTCTCTGTCTAATAAATTTTAAAAAAGAATGTGGCTTTTTTTTTTTTTTTTTTGCACAGCGGACATTGACTTTGGAAGCATGAAAAATGCATGGAGTGTTCATGCAGTGCATATGGTTTCTGGAGCTGCTGCTAAGATGTGGCATATAGGTAGGGCATGATTTTGGATATACCAGGACTGTGCAAGGGCTACCATGGAGACTATTGGCTCAAGATGGAAGTTTTCCCGGGCTACTCATCCCAGTTGGAGGGGAAGAATTGGAACATCTAGAGACTGTAAGTCACTGGTTATGATGTCAAACTTCAAGTGCAGAAGTTTGATGTTTGCTTGATGGTTATTAATTTTGCATTGTTCCAGTGTATCCTTGCTATGCCTCATAGCAATTAGACAAACTTACTTTGTGCCTTTATTTGCTGAAAATATATAACTTGTTTTAATTCTATAGGACTCACAGCTAAGTGACAATCTTAAACCTCAGATGGGACTTAGGACTTTAGAACTGTCTTAAGATAGTAAAGATTGTAGGGACCTTTGAATTTGGACTGAATACAATTTACAATGTGAGATGGTTATGAATCTATTGGGGGACAGATGTGTAATGTGGTAGTTTGAATGGATGGCCCCAATATATTCAGGATTTATTAAAGTTTGAAGTTCATATCTGCAGGCACCTGGCTGGAAGAGGTGTCACTGTGGGTGGATCCCAGGATCCAGCCCTAAGGTGTAGGGGTGGATTTGAAATTCAAGTCTAAAGATATGCAAAGTGCTTGATCTTTGCCTGGAGTTCCTGTGTGCTTGCTTATGGGGCTGGGGTGACTTATGACTTTTATCTCCTTGCTTGGCTTTGTGAAAACTGACTAGTAAAACCACCATGCCCAGATTCTAATATATTTTTGTATATGGCTTCCTTTGACTTCCTTTGACACAATCATTCCTCAATACTTTTAAGGATTTAATTCCAGGTACCCCGAAGGATTTAAAAATGTACAAATGATCAAGATTCCAGTACATACAATTCTCCTACGCTTTAAATTATCTCTGGGTTTCATGTAATACTGAAGGAGGATAGGGAAAGCTAGCTTTTTATAGGCAGTCACAGTCAGGGATTGAGGCTCAAGGAGAAACAGGAGGTGCCAGCTTGGCACCAGAAACTCTTGGCAAAAATGTCTGTTTGAAACTGATCCACAGGGTACAGTTCTGTCCACATATGTAATGCATTACATGGGTGGGCTGACCTAACTGGGTTGACCCTCAGGTTCACCTTCCAAATTTACCAGCCAATCAGTTCTTCACCTGGAGCTAATAATGGCTGATGCCTCCAGCCCACCCATCTCTATGGCCACAACTTCAGTTTGTGCATGTGGCTCTCTCTCTCTCTCTTTGCCTCTGCTTTATAGTTTGGAGTAACTTTTTCTTATCTCCAAATGTAGCACTTGGCTGTTCTTACCAACTCTAGACTTGCTACCAGTGTACTTACTCTAAACTCTGGGTAGCCATGAGCGTAACCCTCTTCCTCACTCATTTCTCCTCTGAATCTGTTTCTTCTTTGATATCTCCCCTCTCATTTTTTTTTTTTCCATTGAGCCTCATTGTTTATCCTTTAACTACCCTAAAATCACATGGCAGATTCCGTGGGTTCCTTCTCTCTCTACACAAGCTCCTGGATTCTGCTTTTCTTTACCCCAAATTCTCTTTAAAAGCCTCAGTTTCCCGCAAGTCCATATGCTTGCAGCTGTATTCAGTCTTTCCCTAGAGGCACTCAATTTCTCTTCTGCTTTGCTTTTTTCCTTCTTTGAGAAAGCATATGGCTGATGCCATGTGTTTTTTTTCTGAGACTCTCTACATATAAATCTAAGTTCTTTCTTCATGTGCTTACAACTCTGTTCCAGTTCTTTTATTTTGTGTAATTTATTTTTATTAATTATGGACATACTTAAAATGGATACATCACTTGTTGGTACCATCTTTTCCCTTATCCCTCCCCCCTTTCCAAAGAGGGACCTCCTCATTGAGTTCACAGGTTTTCCTGGTGGGGGTTATGGGTTATGCATTGTGGGAGTAGGAGTCAGTTATTGGGGAGAGGCAATGCCTCTGGGCATAATGTCCAGCTTGTCAATCTAACAATCTTTCCACCCCCTCTTCCTCAAAATTCCTTGAGCTATGTTGAGTGTGTTTTAAGTCTTCTTCAGTGATGGCCATTTAGGAACCTCTGTATCTCTGCTTTGGTAGGTTTTGAGTATCCTCAGCATCAGTCTCCATTACCCTGGTTCTGATTATTCAGGTTCACCATGGAAGCAGCACTCTTGCTCATCTTCCCACTTCCTCAGTGATTTCAGCTGGGGCTTAGCTGATGTGCAAGGGGTAGTTTAATCCCCTCGTGTCTTGTGTCAATCTGGAAAAGAGAAGCAGATTCTCCAACAGAGAGTAAACTGAGCACAGGTTAAATGGGATAAGTACTACTAAATTAGAGAGAATTTGATGGATGTAGTCCCTCTTTTAGCCCAAGATTAGTGGGATCTTGACATGTGAGAGCAAAATCATTGTCTGTATAGGATTCTGACCTGTTTCTGAGTTCCAGATATGGGTTCCTTTCCACTGACCAGATCTCTTAGCCAATCCGAAAGCTGTTGGTTACCCACTAAGTCTGTATGCCACCATTGCTCTTCTGTGTACATCACATCAGGGTGTTTGCTTCTGAGTAGCATAGACGCTGGGTTTTTTGAACAGGTGTTGGCCACGCTTCCCCAGTAGCTCATGTATTGCCTTGCAGCACTAGAAGGGCTCACTGTCTGGGATCTGGTTCTCTTCCAGATTCTAGTCAGGTCTCTCCTTGTTCCATGCCAATTGCATATGGTGTCTTCAGCTATAGAGTCTTTCCATTTATCTCAGGCAGGTAATCAAGTACTTTGACAGAAATCTGTCTTGTTTGGAGGTACCTTGTAGGTCTCTATGATCAACTGCTCATTGTGGGTGGTAACTACATCCTGGTACTGGGAACTACAGGCCAGAGCCAAAGACAGAGAGATTGCAAATTAATTACCTAATGTTCCAGTATTTTTCTAAAGATTTCTGTTAAATGAATCTTATAAACTATAGAATGTTTCCACATGACATATGCTTCCTACTTTCCACCTATTTAGCCTCCATTCCTAGCCTCCTTTCTCCCTTAAAGAAACACAACAACATGTGATTTCCTCCTTAATAAACCGAATAATTCTATTTTACCCTTCTTGAGTCCATCTTTATTAATTCCTTATTAATGGTATAACAGAACTCTAAACTTGGTGTTCATAAATTCTGAGCTACCCCTCCTGAAACCCCAAACCCTACATAAATACCTAATAAAATGTAAATGCCACATGAATACTTATATATTGTATTGTTTAGGGAAAGAATGATGACAGGAAAAAATGTGCCTAAGATCAGTTTAGATGCATTTTTTTTCAAGTATTGGTTGGTTGACTCTGCAAATGCAGAAACTGCAAACTGAAGGGGTTGGTTATATTAGGAAAAAAAAAAACTTTATAGCCCTTGACTGAATCTAAATAAAATAGATAGAAGCTGCTGACACGAGCCTCTAAGATGCAGGGCTGTGACCTTTTCAGTTTATTGATGAAATCCCCAATGTTAAGGGAATGTTTTGATTGAGCAATAAAGTTATCAACTTGATAAAAGCTGCATATCAAAGGCCAAATAGAAAGCAAGAAGCAATGAAAACTTGAGGCAATAGAAACAAGCAAAAATGAATCTAAAGAAATGGCTTAAATTTAATCAGAGATATTTCCTGGATATAAAAGGTCACTATTTTACTTAAATTTCATTTTTAATTTGTTTTTTTATGTTTAATACCAAATATCTGGGAGCTGTGTGGAACATCTTGACTATCAATGTCGTAATCTATATATAGTAATATAAGCTGTGATGCAGAGTTTTGTGAATAAGCCATGGCTTACTCATTCATCAAAACTCTGCATCACAGCTTAAGTATGTGGAAGACAAAGTTATTTATTTATTTATTTATTTATTTATTTATTTATTTATTTAAGAACTACAGAGAGAGAGAGAAAGAGGCAGATAAATAGAGAATGGGCATGCCAGGGCTTCCAGCCACTGCAAATTAACTCCAGATGCATGCGCCACTTCGTGCATCTGGCTTATGTGGGTCCTGGGGAATCCAGCTTTGAATTGGGGTACTTAGACTTGACAGGCAAGCGCTTACCTGCTACACCATCTCTCCAGCCCCAAAATTAATTCTTATATTGAGCCCATCCAGCTATGTGATATGAGGTGAGTTAATAAAATTCTTTAGTTATTAAAATTCTATCTTCTATTCTATTCATTAAATGGTATATCTGATATATTATTAGGATTTAAAAATAGACATGGAGAGCTCATCACTAGTGGAACTGTGCATATTTATGTCCAAATCCAACAATGTGTTTGTGAGTACTTCATTTAGGTAGACTGATTTCCATTTACACATGCCATTAGCTGAGAAATGGTACATCACAGTGGTATTTTATTAATAGAAATAGAGAACATATACTACTTATAATAAAATGGACATACTTATTAACAAGCAAAATCAGTGTTAAAGGGCATTGCACAAATTACTTCCAGTAAAATGAGTATATCAAAGACCCAACCATGATGCATTTTAATTTTGTGCCCTTTATTCCTCTGGTTCATAAAATGTAATTGCAATTTTGTATTATGTTCACCCAAACCATCAAATAACCATTGTTTGAATTTATGGACATAAAATAATTAATAAATTTTGTAGGTGTATGTTTATATATGTACACAAAACATATATAACAATGCAAAACAAATTTGATGGAAAAAAATCTATCCAGGATAAAATGGACACATAGAACAAACCAATCAAAACAGTTTAACGAATGTTTTATGAGTGTGAACATAGGGCCTGTTGATGATAAGGGACAAGAGGGACAGATAGGTTTATGTTCTATAGTATAAGGAGTTATTTATATTCCATTTTATAAAAAAAGAAATGTAAAGAACATACACACTATTGGTTTTCTTGTTCTATGACAGCCTGACATTCAGCTGAGAGAACACAAAGAGGGATACAAGACTGTGATTCCAAACACTGACCAAACTCAGCATCTTTGGGAGTGCCCAAGCCCAACTGCAGAGAAAGACAATGCTGGAGAAGTGCAGAAAAGGAGACAGACAGCGAGACTATGATTCTAAAGGACATGGAAGACTGACCTTTGAAATGATTGCTTTTATTTCTTCATTTCTACATAGCCTGCTGGCCAGAGATGAAATAGAAGGTTTTTCCCCCACTTACTTTGTGTGTGTGTGTGTGTGTGTGTGTGTGTGTGTGTGTGTGTGTTGTTTAGGGTGTGAATTTACCACTTTCTCTGATTGTCTGCTATCTCAATAAAGCATAAGATTTGAACATTCTGTCTACTCATTGACATTTGTGGTGACAGGCATAAGGATCTCTGATATTCTACTGCCATTCATATTCTGAAACCATTAGAGTAAGTTAATATTGCATGTTGTAAATTAATAAAGTAATTAATACATGAACAGTGAAAGTGGTCTTAAAAATAAAACTCAGGGCCTGATTATCTAAAACAGATCTAAAAATATACTATTAATAAAGAAACAGGTATAAAATAATATTAAAAATTAAGATGCAAAGCAGTTGTGACTTAATATTTGAGATCTATTTGGAAAATATTAAAATATGTATAAAATCAATCTTTGTAAAATAACCATGAAATAGAAGTTTTATAGCAAAACATTGGTAATTGATGAAAAGCCAAAATATCTGAGTCAAAATTTGGGAAAAATGTCACAGAATAATACACAGTTAGCCAGTTTGAATATTAACACCTGCATTAAAAATTTTTGAAATGGATTCAGCAAACATAAATATTAGCAAAGTATATAAATTCATTTCTAGCATAACATGGATATAAAAATGTAATGAGGTCCAGGTAGAAAGCTGTAGATAAAGTGCTTTGCTATCAACACAAGAACCTGAGTTCAATTTTCCCACAACCCAATAAAAATGCCAGGCATAGAGGCATAGCCTGTTAATTCCAGCACTGGGGAGATGGATGCAGGATGATCTCTGAGGCTCACTAGCTGTAAATACGACAGCTTCAGATGAATGTGAGACACAGTGTAAAAGAATAGGTGGCAATCATTCCCAAACCAATATGCATGGTTGTCTTCTGGCCTTCACAATTTTCTGAACATGCATGCATGCGTGCACACATACACACACACACACGAGTTCCCACACACATATACAACCATACGCATACAGTTAATAAACAACCTTAGGACAATTATCAATCACTCCTCTGTCAACTCACAGACAGCATCCAGCTAATACAAACTAAAAATCACAAGAAAAAAAAAAATAATGGTTGTAGTTTAGAAAAAGTGGTATCATTAATGATAGAAGCTATTATGAAGTTTTTAGTCTTTAAAATAAAGGAGAAACATATATCATTAATAATTAATTAAACCCAAATGTCAATTTATAAATAGTCCAATATTTGTTTTCAAATATGTGTTTTTTTTTATTTTTATTTATTTGACAAAGACAGAGAGAGAAAGAGGCAGAGAAATAGAGAGAGAGAGAGAAGGGGTGAATCAGGGT
Source organism: Orientallactaga sibirica (assembly GCA_036365145.1). Lineage (NCBI taxonomy): Eukaryota > Metazoa > Chordata > Mammalia > Rodentia > Dipodidae > Orientallactaga > Orientallactaga sibirica. The sequence continues at coordinate 1,123,521 of JAEOAD010000019.1, read as the reverse complement.
CTTCAGACACTGCAAATGAACTCCAGATGCATGTGCCACCTTGTGCATCTGGCTTACGTGGGTACTGGGAAATAGTCTCAAACCAGGGTCCTGGGGCTTAACAGGCAAGTGCTTAATCACTAAGCCATCTACCAACCTTTTTTTTTTTTTTTTTTTTCAGTAGACTCTCACTGTAGTCTAGTCCAGGTTGACCTGAAATTCATCATGTAGTTCCAGTTTGGCCTCAAACTCACAGTGATCCTCCTAGCTGTGCCTCCTGAGTGATGGGATTAAAGATGTGTGCCACCTTGACCAGCTAAATATGTATATTTAACAAAAAATATGCAAGCCATTTGCTCTGCAATTTGGAGTCCAGAATAGCCTCCACTCTTTCCACCACTTCTCCTTTGCTACACTCTCTCCCATGAATAGTACAAGAGCACTGAGCAGAGGTTTAAAGTACTTTCTCAAGTCAACTGGGGCCTTTACCAAAAGAACTGCTTGAGCCACACCCTAGATTAAGTATGTTTTATGTTTAAAGTAGGAGTTTTAATGAATGGTTAAGTTTTGCATTTAATATTTTATGAAAAATAAAAACATCATCACATTTTTAATAAAAAGGAAAGCACAGAAAGCTATAGCAACATGTTTTGTATCATATCCATGGCATCATTTCCCATATTTCTATTGAAATAATCTTCATGAAAGACCATACAATGGTGTAACTAGTGAAACAATTTTGTTGTGAGATTCATTAAAAAGTGACTCAGATGTAGATCTGTTCACTGTTGAGGCTGGAGTGGGATTCACAAGGATCAGGATCAATGCATTACATGAAGTTCTAAAAAGAACTTTCAATTTTTCACTTCCCTCTTTCTTCAGTTTGTTAGACAGTTGTTTTTCACAATCTCCTTTCCCTGTTTCTAATATTCTTATGACTGAAAATTTTGTTTGAGCTATTCTCAAAGGCATGCAGACTCAAACAATGGGCAGTATTTTTTTTTTTTTTTCCTGCTGGGTCAGTTCTTTGTTATGTGTTCATTGCCATAGGTTCTCTCAGATTTCCCCATAGCCCTATTAGTTCCAGAAAATGAATAAATAACCAATTGACTCACTAACCAACTAACTAATATGTTAGCTAGTTAACACCTCTAAAAAAGTCACCTAGAGTTTTCAGGAGTAGTGAAAACATAATTATTTTATACTTACCACAATAACCTATGACATGGCATGATTAATGAAATGCATGATGCTTTCTAACAGAATAGGACATCTGCTTTGGTACAATATTTATAGTAACATGAAATAATAATAATATAATTAATGAGGTAAAGTATTTATTATTTTAAAGAATGTTAAATTCTAGTGTTACAACTTGAAGTAATTAGAAATTTACTGTCCAAAAGCTGGAAAATAGGTCTGGAGAGATTGTTCAGTAGGTAAAGTGCTTGCCTCACAAACATGAGGTACTGAGTAGGATTCGCAAAACCCACATAAAATCCAGGTGTGGTTGTGCATTCCTGTAGTTCCAATACTGAAAAGACAAGACCTAAATATCCCTGGGGATTCCTGGCTAGCTAGTCTAAGCAAATTGAAGAGCTCTAGCTTTGGTGAGAGATCTAGACTCAGTACAAAATAAGATAGAAAGCAGTTGAAGAAGAACCCAACTTATACCTCTGGCTTAAACATGCACACATGCACATGAACATATACACTTGTACACACAAGTGTCACACACATATGAACATGCATAAATATGCATATATACATATATTGATGTTTATATGAAAAATGATGGTAAATAATGAAATGAAAAGATGTTCACAGTAGAACTTTATACAAAAACATTTGTGAGAATTTCTCTTTAGAAAGTAAGATAGAAAGTAACTTCATTCCTCACAACCAAAGTTTTTTTTTCTCCAGGTTATTATACTGAGTAGAAAACAACTGACATCTTCTTTAAGTCAGAAACAATATTTTTTCTGCACTTAGATTTACTCCCTGTAACACTTAGTACAGTGTGGACCACAGGTAAGCACTCAATAAATGTTTGAGTGAATGAATAGCACTAATATAAGATGTTCTGAGAACAGAGATAAAAGAGTATCAAACAATGGTAGAAAAGATTGTGAGGAGGAAGATAACAATTGATTAGTAGTTGCCAGGAGCCATTCAATATTGTTCCCACATCAACAAAAGAGGACAAACATAGGCAAAGATCAATTCTCTTTTTACCATGAATTTCTAAAGCAAACTCCCACATCTCTTTCTCTTTTTAAAGTGGTAAATAAAGAAGGACACTTTTGCACAATTCTTGGATGAGGTAAATTAGCATCATTACCTATTCAGTCAGCTTCTTTGCCTCTATTACCCAAGAGTGAGAGTGGCATTATCATACACAAAAGACATGTGTGGAAAAAAAAAATCAAAGAATACAATTGACATCAATCTACATTAAACATATTTTACCACGCAGCCCTCATAGAGCAATATATTGAACTTCCTCTGCCAATTTTCTCTTATTTACAAAGCATTACTCTTTTATCAGAAATAGAGACTTCAGGTATTCAAGAAAGCTAGCCTGCTGACTTCACAAACATCACAAGACATGATAAATAACATTTGAACAATGCAGAAAATATTGGGGGCAGGGATAAGATTAATAAAGGATAAAAATTACGATACACATTAAGGACTTAAATTTCAAATATACATATAAATATATGTAATTCTCTACTTTAAAACATATGCATATGCAATTATATATTTTCATTTTGACACACAAACAAAGAGTAACATAAATTCAGTGAACAATGACCTTTCCAAAATGTAGAATCTAGCTAGACCTGCTAGTTGCAGAATTATCACAGTTATCCAAAACAGTACCAACTTAAAACAGGTATATATATATATATATATATATATATATATATATATATATATATGGAAAAAGGTAAATATCATATAGTGATTTCCTTGAGCAAACTCTGAGAAAGAGATAGATGAAACAGTTCATGACATATAATTGCTTTTTAATCTTTTCCTGCCAATGTCACACAAAGAAATTTCAATGTAAATTATCAGATGGTCTTTAATGGTGACTTTGCTCAGGTAACATCTGAAATTTTAGTATTGCTTGACCTTTTATTTGTATTAATTTTTAAAATACAAGTAATAGTTCATTGTTTCAGGCTTCATATAGGGTTGAAGCAACTTAGTATCTTTATCTTTGTTTTTTCTTTATATATCCAGTCAGTTTTGAAACCCAACCACATGTGTGTGAGGTAACATAGAAGTATTTTAATTTAATTTTATTTTAATTTATTTTTATTTGAGAAAGAGAGGTAATTGGTGATCCAGGTCTTTAGCCACTATAAATGAATTCTAGATGTTTGTACCACATAGTGGGCATTACAATCTTGTGCTTTCCTCATCTTTGTGCACCTGGCATTCATGGTTCCTGGAGAGTTGAATATGGGTCCTTAGGCTTTGCAGGCAAGCACCTTAACCACAAAGCCATCTCTCCACTCCACATATAGGCTTTAAGAAAAAAATGAATATTTCCAAATGAAAAGTCCTCATTCTAAACTTTGTATTTGAACTAAACAATGTGATAGATACTGAGGCTTTCATAAGGGAACTCTAGATGTTTTAAAATGCTAATATTACTAGCAAAGGGAGATGCTGAAAAATAAGTCAAGGAAAGTCCTAGGTGATAGAGCTGCTATCATTTTTTTTTTGTTTCCTTACTTTCACTTTTACTACAATTATACTTTATTTCCAGTGGAACACTTAACTTTGCATTGTTTTATTTCTCTTAGAATTCCCATATGTAGTGGGACATTAATCTACATATGTATGTTTTCATAAACACAGCCCCTCATACACACATGAACACACACCTGGACTGTGCACCCTCAACTCCAGGAATTTACACTTGTTTATTTCATGCAGTTGTACGTGATATGGGCCTAATGCCAGAAATCCTTTGTTTCCCACCAATCTAATTTTAACATACATGATGCTACTGGAAATACTATTTTCCCACCAATTTTCACCTGATTATGACAGTTTCCTTATGGCAAAAATTCATTGTTCTATACTCATGTAAAATCACTTCTCTACACAGTTATGGCACATAGTATATGGAAAAATGTTTGCTAATCCTCATGGTTTTACTTAAAAGCAGACTATAATGGCATATACTTCTTAGAATACTAACCAAACACAAATTAGGATAATGTCTTCAATGTACTTACATAATGAGTGCATAATGATCCTAACAGGTCTGTTTTACCATTAGGATCATCGTAAACCATTCTCCATAATCATCCTCATCAGTATTTTGAGAAAATCAAAGCATTGAGCAATCATGGATTTGAATGAGATCTTTTTGCCATTCTGTTTTGAAATTTTTTTAATCATTTCTTTGGCCAATAACATAGAATTTATTCTGAAAGTCTGTGAATCCTAAGTTGCTTTCCAAGGTGCCATGTGTATATCACTAATAAGGACACTCAGAGAATATTAGAAAAATTTGCAACAAAGAATACTAGCTCCTGATCACACTGTATGATATCACCTCTTTCCAAGTGTAGATTTTACCAGTTGATGACAGAAATGAAATGAAATGAAAAGTGTGATTTTAAAAAAATAGTGTAAAAGAGGAAAGAAGAGTGGACATTTTTATTTGTAATACAAGTTCTTAACAGTTGTGCATTGCTCCCAAGTAAATTGTCCATAAGCAAGTGCAAACACATCCCATGTGAGTAAATTTCTTATGTAATAAGTATACACATCATTGAATTGTTTTTATTTATAAATATTATTTTCAAACTGCTAATCATGTATACATGTGCATAAAGGCACTTCTAGTTAGTACTAGAACCCAACTATTAGGAGCTTTGCAACCCCACCTTAGGAAATAAAAAAAAAAAAATCACTGTATGATGACCAAGAAAATGTGGGATCCCTACAGAAATAGCATTTCTATCTTAGATTAGCAAGAGTTGAAAAAAATTAAAATCCAGATATACGTTTTCTGGGAGATTCAGCCATAAGTGAGAATTTAGAACTATTACTAATAATGACCTACTAATTAGTGAGATGATTTTCCAGAAATTAATTTGTATTACAAAGTCAAATCCAACAAAAATGGTATTTTTGGAGGTTGCATTATCAACTTGTTAACTTTTCTCAGTTTTTAACTCCCTACATTTATTTATTATTACATTATTATCATTATTAAGCACATGTTTCATTGGGATACTTCATGTGTTCATACTCCCTTTTCTCTCATCCCTGTCCCCATTCTGATGGGGATGCTCCTCAGTGGTGGGGTTGTAGGTATTTCCCAGGGGGTTGTGGTTTATGCATTGTGTTTATGCATCAGTTACTTTTGTGGGGAGGAATTCCTCTAGGCATTATTCTCAACATGTGGCTATTACAGTATTTCTGCCCCTTCTTCCACAAAATTTTCTGAGCTGTGGTGGGTGAGTTTTAAGTCTACTTCAGTGTTGACATCTTAGGAGCCTCTGGATCTCTACTTTGGTAGGTGTTGAGTATCCTCAGGGTCTATTTTCCGTAACCTGGCTACAATTATCAGGTATACCATGGAAGCAGCACTCTTGCTTATCTTCCTAATTCCTCTGTTGATTCAACTGTGGCTTGGCTGAAGTGTGATGGGTAGTTTATCTCCTTAGGTGTTGCTACCTTCTAAAAAAGAAGAACACTAGGCTGGACAGATGGCTTAGTGGCTAAGGTGTTTGCCTGAAAAGCCAAAGGATCCCGGTTTGATTCTCTAGGACCCACATAAGTCAGATGCACAAGGGGGCAATGCATCTGGAGTTTGTTTGCAGTGGTTGGAGGCCCTGGTGTGCCCATTCAAACTCTCTCTCTCTCACCCTCTTTCTCTCAAATAAATAAATAAATAAATAAAATATATTTTGAAAAAAAAAAAAAAAGAATGGATTCTCCAACAGAGAGTGAAGACAGCATTTTTTTTTCAACTTCTCAAGAGAGTCACCTGTTACTTTTAATGATTTAAGGGTTGTGGGCAAATGGAAGCATTTCTTTGGGAATGTATTTAATATTTAGTAGTTTGGTACATATTAAATTCAGGCAGTATTATTTAAAGTGTAATGATTCATTTCAAATTTTTCTCAAGATGGAAAGTAGAAAAAAAAAAATAGGTACTACAAAGAAGGCAATATCTTTTATGCACTTTGTCCTAATTCCCAGTTTCAAGACTTTTATTTTTTTCATTTATATTGGTGCCAAGGATCAACCCCAGGGCCTCATGTGTGCTGAGCACACATATTCCATCATAAAGCTACCCCACATCCCGGTACTATATTTATGTAGGACTATTTTATATATAGCCTTTGTACAAATAGGGACCAAAAAGGAAATGATACTATAAAACCCTTTATTCTGAACAACAGGCTAAAACATTGATCCTTCAGCTGGCCCACAGCCACCTGAACCACAGGAAACTGGAGAGAACATCATGAAGACCAACCTTAATTTTTTCCTGCTTTCCTTCCTCTTCTCTCTCCCTCTCTCTCCCTTTCTCCCCATCTCCTCTCTATACTCAGTTTCTCTTTTATATTATCTATCTTTTTCTCCCCACACCTTCCTAGGCGCTGACTTATAACTCCCAGTACCAGCACGGGGTTAACTTTCACAATGAGCTGTTGATCTGAGAGACCTACAAGGTTTCCCAAAAAAGACAGATTTCTGTCAGAGTTCTTGATGACCCACCAAAGGTTAATGGTAAAACCCTACTGTTGAAAACCGGATACGTGTGTGAGACCAAGCATGCAGAGACCTGGCCAGAAACTGGAAGAGGGTCTGTCCCCAGACAGTTAGCTAGTGCCAGAGGGTGCTATACAAGCAACTGGGGGAGAATGTCCGAAATCTGTCCAAACAACTTGCAGTCTAAGATACCCAGCAGGAAACAACCTGACGTAATGCTCAAACAAGTGCAGTAGTGGCACACAGCCATGGTGGGCAACCAACTGCTCTTGATTTGGCTAATAGATCCACTCAGTGGAATGGAACTCATTGCTGGAACTGGGAAATAAGCCAAAACCAAGTACAAAAAAATGAGCCCAGTCTCTAAGATCAAGATACCACCAAATGTGGGCTAAAAGAGGGCCTACACATATAAAATTCCCTCCAAGATATCTATGGCCATCCCACCTATCTAGTACTAACTTCTCTCTCTGCTGGAGAATTTGCTTATCTTTTTCAGATGGGCAATGAACCTGAAGGGAGGATCAGCCAATCACACCTCACCAGGGCCCCAGCAGAAACCATAGAGTAATGTGGGGGAAGGGCAAGAGTACACAGTTCTTGGGGATCATGACACCAGAAAAAGGCTGAAGGAGACAAACACAGAGAACATCCAACTCCTACTGAGCTGGATATCCAGAGACAGAGTCACCCAAAACCTCATCACTGAAGTAGAACTAAAATGACCCCAACATGGCTCAGGGAAATTCACGGAAGAGGGGGCGGAAAGAATGTTAGAGCCACAAGTTGGGGCATTATGCACAGAGACTTGGCCTATCCCCCATAACTCTTGACTACCCCCACAATGCATGACCCACATTCCCCATTGATGAGGGTCCCTTTGGAAGAGGGAGGACAGGGAGGAGGATAATGGAGTCACCATTACAAATGTAAAATTAGAATAATATAAATAAATAAATCATAATTAGGCTGAGGAGATAGTTCAGAAGATAAGGCACCTGCTTGCAAAGCCTGTTGGTCCAGGTTCGGTTTCCTAATACTGACATAGAGCCAGATGCACACGGTCGTTCATGTATCTGGAGCTCATTTACAATGGTAAAAGGCCCTGGAAGTATGATTCATTCTCTTTCATAAATAAATAAATAGAATGAATGAACAAATTAAAAAAAAAAACCTGAAAGTAACTTGTGTTCATCGTTAGTGTATGGATAAACAGGCTATGATGCATCCACACCATGAAAAACTGCTCATCACTAAAAGGACTAGACTATTAGTTGACTCAAAAACATAGCAGAATCTCAAACATATGCTGAATGAAGACATCTTAACACAAAGGCGATATATAAAATAGTCCTACATAATTTAAATGGGATAAGCATTATTAATTAAGGGAAAATTCAACATATGTAACTCCTCTTTACCCAAAGACTAGTGAGATATTGACACTTCGTTGTCTCCATAGAATTCTGATCTGGTTCCCGATTTCAGATATGTGTTCCTTTGTCGTCGCCCAGTCCGACCAGCAGAATAAGGCAACGACCACAGGAACTCTTCTTGAAGCAGTTTATTCAGGAACCTTTTACAACAGGAAGCCCCCGACTCCCAGCCCTCCACCCTAGATATAGCCTCGCCTGATCCAATCAGCAGTAGCCACGTAGGCGTTAGCTATAGGGCACAAACAACCACCTGCTGGTGGACTGATCTTACGTAACAAGGTACATGCGCACATCTGCAGTGTGAACGTGACTATACAAGGGCAGAAGCAGGAAATGGCGCCTAGTCATAAGACTTGGCAGTCAGCCAAGGCGCCATCTTGGAATGGCCGCCACACTGGTTCCCCACATTCCTTTACACTCAGTGGATCTCTTAGCCAATCAGAAGCTGTTGGTTACCCACTGAGGCTGTGTGACACTATCACACTGACGTTTACATCATGTCAGGGTATTTACTTCTGAGTAGTTTAGACCTCTGGTTACTCAGACCATTGTTAGCTCTTTCCTCATGTAGCACTTTGAAGCATTAAATGCGCTAAAGGTCTGGGGACTGGCTTTCTTCTGAATTCCAGCCAGTTCTCTCTGTACTCTGTGTCAGCAGCATATGGTGTCTTCAGCAATAGGGTCTTAGCTTTTGCCTCAGACAGGTAATCAAGTGCTTTGACAGAAAACTGCCATGATTTGAGGACCACATAGGTCTCTCTGATCAACAGCTCAATGTGGGTAGCAACCAATGTCTGGTACTGGGAGTTACAAGCCAGAGACAGAAAAAAAAAAAAAAAAAAAAATCTTCTAAGCTTAGGTTTCATCCTACCCTCACCAGATCCTACTTTTCAGGTGCCCCTCCCCCTTACTCTTTTTGAGGGTTTATCTTTTAGACTATCTCCAAAGGTAAAGGTTTCAATGGTATCAGCTCATTTTGGATTTAATTTTGTGTTTGTTTCTCCCCTCTCCTTTCCTTCCCCCCAAGCTTTTCCATTCCTATTGCCTGGGCCTTGAGTTTCCTGTCAGGTATGGCAGCAACTGGAGAAATTCATTCATATTTCTTTTGAGGATTCTAACATTTTCTTCAATTAAGTTAAGCCTACTATCAAAAGCTGAATGTTCTAAGAGACATTTCTGTTCAGTTTCCTTGATACTGACTGATGGTTCTTCATGGTTTGCTTCTGGTTCAACAATTCTTTCATCAGGGTTTTATTGGCTGTTGTGTTTTCATTTTGAGACTGAATTTCTGTTGATTTTTCTATGATTTCATTGGAGGCTTCCATTGTGGGACTAGGCACCCTTGATGGAGATCTCTCAGTTTTCTGACCTTTGTTGGCTTTTTTGTGTGTTGTGGTCTACACATCTTGGGGAAATGCTTTTTCTACTGAGGAGGAAGCAAGTTTGGGTTCTTGTAAGATCTTCAGAAGGAGGTCTGTTTTAAATGTGTACTAGTGTAACCACAGATAACCACAGATGTGCAGATTGTGCCATTGGAAGTACATCAAAGGTACCTGGGGAACTGGGAACTCTGGCCTACTCGCTCCACTTGTAAATACAATCCAGCACCAGGGGATCACAGATTTGGGAACCAAGAGGCAGGAGCAAGAGGCCAGCTCCTACAGTGGCCTAAGTACTCTCTGACTTAGGGGGATAGGGGGTTCCTGGGGGCCAGTCGGGATACCAGAGCAAAAGGTTTGCTTCCACAGCTCCCACACACAGAGACCAAGCCTTCCCAAGGCAGCAGCAGGGGTACAGAAACTACATAACCAGGAGGTGGGAGACCAACTAGGAGCTCTGGCATACTCCACCATGCACACACCCTCAGTTGCAGGGAATCCAGGCATTGGAGGCCCTGGAGTACTTCAATCAGGAAGGTGGAGCTAGGGGCCTGCTTCTGCAGCAATCTGGCAGGGTCCAAACAGCCCCAAACCAGACACTGAGAGGGACATACGAGGACCAGGGAACTGGAGGGAGCTGGGAACAGGGAGATCTGGCCTATTCACTCTGCAGCGAAGCACACCCTCAGGCACAGGGTATCTGGGAATTACTACATTTATTTTGAGTACATTTTGTCAACATTAAAATTGAGTATTATTATAAAATAAAATTATAAAGGAAAGAAGTTATTTTAGAAAGATCCCTCAACATTTAACAATACCTTTAAGAGAAGTATGATATAATGTTAAGTTCAAGCCCCTTTTCTCTGGAATTCTAGTGCAAAAAGTGTAAGAATTCTGGAGTATTAAATACATGAAATAAACAAGCATAACTGAAATTAATCCACAAAATCAAATTATCATAGATCAGAAGAAAGATTAGAAAGTGATTTCATATTTCTGAAGATGAGGGTATTATACTATGCAATGTTATGACATTTAAAGATAATATAAAAGAAATAATACTTTTTGAGTATTTCCTGTATATAGAGTAGTATCTATGAGATTAAACATGCAGCGTTGGCTCCAGGTTGTGTTGGTTTATTAAAATGAGACTATGAATATCTCAACTTTATTGTTCTTCATATTTGCATCTTGAACTTGGCCATGAGGCACATAATTGCACAATAGACATTAGAAATACTAGAAACAAAGAAATGGTTGCCTAAGGACCAACTTGTTAGTTTATTACTGGATGATTGACAAATTCAACCAAACATGATCTAGGGAACAAATTTTCCATGAAGGAGAATGAAAAACTTTAATATCATTCATGTTCATCTACCATATTATGAAGATGAATGTAACTACTTTGTAATCATCAGCATGGCCTTTTCTGAATCTGACTAACCTTAACACATAATTTACTTCAAAATTAATCCAGCTCAGATGTTTAGACAGCAATCCTCCTTTAAACAGACCAAGTGTACCAGGACTTTCCATGAAATCTCAAGAAATTAATAATGATAAAAAAGCTCTTTATGATAGAATATTCATATTTGTTAATTGCATATGTAACATCAGTTTCTTCTCAGTATGACCAATTATTTCTTTTCTTTCTTTTTTTCTTCTTTTTATTGACAACTTCTATACATAAACCATGATATTTCCCTCCCTTCCCCCATTCCCCTTCAGAACTCCACTCTCCATCATATCCCTTCCCTCTCACCATTAGTTTCTCTTTTAATTTAATGTCATAATCTTTTTCTCCTATTATGAGGGTCTTGTGAAGATATTGCTAAGGCATAGCAATGTTATGGATATCAAGGCCAATTTTTATCTGAACAGTTGCATTGTAAGGAGTCATACCCTTCCTTAGGCTCTGACATTTTTTCTGCCACCTCTTCAGCAATGGATCCTGAGCCTTGGAGAGTGTAATAGAGACATTTCAGTATTGAGCACTCCTCCACCCCTTCTTCTCAGCACTATGTTGCCTTTGGGTCATCACCATCTGAAAAGAAAAGCTTCTCTAACCAGAAGTGAGAGTAGCATTAATATGTGAATATGAACATTAAGTATAGTGCTTTCAGGGCAGTTTGGTGGGAATAATATACACACAGGAGCAGGCTTTATACTTCTAAAGCTCATGTCCTCTCCTGCCATATTCTTTTGATTAGGTTTTTCAGTACCAGGCATGTATTCCCACCCACCGAGTGGGCCTTCAGTCCAATTAGAGAGCAGTTAATTTCCCCTAGAGCAGACATGCCACTATTGCACTCCTTCAGTCATCTGGCCTATCTGGCCAAATTTGAAGTTTCCAATGTCCACTGTTTTCACCACTGATGATTTCTATCTCCCATACAGCTGCATGCAATGCAGCTTTTCCAGCTTTCAGGGACAAGGTTTTCTTCTCAGCACCAGCTTGATTTCTCAGTGACCTTGCCACTCAGTAAAGTAGTCTTCAGCAATAGGGCCTTAACCATCTGTTTCTCAATGGAAACCAAGGGCCTTGGCAATAGTGTCTAATTTTTTGGAGGTAACAGTGGATTGCCAACAATCCACTGGAAAGTATCCCATCCCTGTCAATGAAAATTTTCTAATAACAATCTATAGCTTCTGGATGTGCCATTATTCAAAAAAGTAGGTTTACATAATAAGTCTTATTCAGAATATCTTGAATTTTGAATGACCCTCCCCCCCACCCTTTCTTTACACATTCTTTTCCCCTGGCCTTGCTTAGGCCTTTCCCCTGCCTATAATCTGTTCTTCTACTTTCATATATACAATACAATCCTCTTAAGTCCTTACCTCTCCTCCCTCCATAATAGACTTCCCAGCTTACTGGCCTCTGCTGCCAATTTTGGTTCCAGCTCACACACAAGTCTATTCATTTGTAACTAGGATCCACATATGAGAGAGAACAGGTGATATTTGGTTTTCTGAGTCGGGGTTACCTCACTTAGTATAATCCTTTCCAGATCCATCCATTTCCCAGAAATTTTCATAATTTCATTTTTCCTTACCGCTGAATAGAACTCCATTGTGTAAATGTACCAAATCTTTATTATCCATTCATCTGTGGAGGGACATCTAGGCTGGTACCATCTCCTAGGTATTGTGAATAGAGCAGCAATAAACATGGTTGTGCAAGTATCTCTAAGATAGTGAAAAGAGTCATTCAGATATATGCCTAGGAGTGCTGTAGTAGGATTGTATGGTAAATCTATTTTTAGCTGTTTCAAGAACCTCCACACTGATTTCCACAATGGCTGTACCAGATTACATTCCCACCAACAGTGCAGAAGGGTTCCTCTCTTTATGCATGCTCACCCAAATTTAATGTCATTTGTTTTCTTGGTGGTAGCCATTCTGATAGGAATGAGATGGAATCCCAAAGTAGTTTTAATTTAATTCCCTGATGGCTAAGGATGTAGACCACTTGTTTAGATGTTCATGTGCCATCTGTTTTTCTTCTGAAAACTCTCTATATTATTAATTAAATTGTTTGATTTCTTATTGTTCTGTTTTTTGAATTCTTTGTATATTCTGGATAATAATCCTCTGTCAGATGTATAGCTGGCAAAGATATTCTCCCATTATATAAGTAGTCTCTTTGTTTTATTCACAGTGCTCTTTGCTGTACAAAAGCTTTGTAATTTCATGAGAACCCAGTGGTTGATTAGTGGTTTTATTTCCTGAGCAACTAGAGTTACATTCATTAAATCATTGCTAATGCCAATATGTTGAAGGGTTTCCCCTACCTTTTCCTCTAGCAGTATTAGAGTATCAGGTCTGATATTAAGGTCCCTGATCCACTTGGAGTTGATTCTTGTACATGAAGAGAGACAAGGATGTATTTTCATCCTTCTACATATAGATATCCAGTTTTCCCAGCATTACTTGTTGAAGAGGCTATCTTTTCTCCAATGAATATTTTTGGTACTTTTTTTTTTTTTTTTTTTTCAAAAATCAGATTGCCGTAGCTGCCTGGATTAATATCTGGGTCCTCTATTCTGTTTCATTGATCAACATGTCTGTCTTTATGCCAGTACCATGCCATTTTTGTTAGTATGGCTTTGTAATATAACTTAAAGTGGAGTATAGTGATACCACCAGCCCGATTTTTGTTGCTGAAAATTGTTTTGGCTATTGAGGTTTCTTGTGCTTTCAGATGAATTTTAGGATTTTTTTTTCTATTTTTGTGAAGAATGTCATTGGAATTTTAATGGGGATTGCATTAAATGTGTAGATTGCTTTTGGTAAAATTGACATTTCACAATATTGATTCTTCCAATCCAAGAACATGGGATGCCTTCCCATTTCCTTGTATCTTCTGCAATTTTTCACTTGAGTGTTTTAAAGTTCTCATTGTAGAGATCCTTCATTTCCTTGGTTAAGCTTATTCCAAGGTATTTTATTTTATTTGAGGCAATTGTGAATGGGAGAGATTCCCTGATTTCATCCTCTTCATGTTTGTTGTTAGTAGATGGAAAAGCTATTGATTTCTGTGTGTTTATTTTGTATCCTACTACATTGCTAAGTGTTTATCAACTCTAACAGTTAGCTGGTAGAGTCTTTAGGGTCTTTATGCATAGAATCATATCATCTGCAAATAATGCTAATTTGATCTCTTCCTTTCCAATTTGCATCCCTTTTATGATTGTCTCTTGCCTTGTTGGTATAGCTAAGACTTCTGCTACTATATTTAATAAAAGTGGGGAAAATGGACACCCTTGTCTTGTTCCTGAATTTAGTGGAAAAGCTTCAAGTTTTTCCCCATTTACTATTATGTTGGCTGTAGGTTTATCATAAATAGCTTTTATTATGTTGAAATATGTTCCTTAAATTCCCAGTTTCTCTAATACTTTTACAATGAAGGGATGCTGTATTTTGTCAATGCCTTTTCTTCATCTATTGAGATGATCATTTGATTTTTATCCTTCAGACCATTTATATGGTGTATTACATTTATCCATTTGCATATGTTATACCATCCCTGCATTTCTGGGGTAAAGTCTACTTGGTCAGGGTGAATAATCTTTCTGATATATTCTTGTATTCTGTTTCCCAATATTTTGTTCAGAATTTTTGAATCTATATTCATGAGGGAGATTGGTCTGTAATTTTCTTTTTTTGTTTTGTCTTTGTTTGGTTTTTGTATCAGAGTGATGCTGGCTACACGGGAGGAGATCAGTAAAATCCCTTCTTTTCTATTCTATGGAAAAGTTTGAGAAACAGAGGTGTTAGTTCTTCCATGAAGGTCTGGTAAAATTAACCAATGAATCCATCTGGTCCTGGACATTTTTACATTTTTTGTTGTGAGACTTTTTTTTTTTTTTTTTTTTTTTTTTTTTTTTTTTCAAGGTAGGGTCTCTCTCTGGCCCAGGCTGACCTGGAATTAACTATGTAGTTTCAGGGTGGCCTCAAACTCTAAGCAATCCTCCTACCTCTGCCTCCCAAGTGCTGGGATTAAAGGTGTGCGCCACCACGCCCAACTTTTTATAACTGCTAGGATCTCCATACTTCTTATAGGTATATTTAAATGGTTTATCACATCTTGATTTAACTTTAGTAAGTTATATCAATTAAGGAAATCATCCATTTATTTTACATTTTCAAACTTAGAGGCATATGTATTCTTAAAAGTATATCCTTATGATTTTCTGAATTTCTTTGGTATCTGTTGTAATGGTGCCTTTTTCATTTCTAATTTTATTAATTTTTTGTCTCTTCTCTCTTTCTTCTGGTCAGATTTGCTAAGGGTTTATCAACCTTGTTTATCCTTGAACCAAATATTTGTTTCATTGGATTTTTTTTTGTTTCTATTTCATTAATTTCTGCCCTAATCTTTATTATTTTTTCCTGTCTGCTGATTTTTCATTTACTTTGTTCTTCTTTTTCGAAGGCTTTAAGGTGAAACATTAAAGTGTTTATTTTTAAACTCTCTGATTTCTTAATATAGGAACTTACAGCTATAAATTTCCATCTTAGGACTGACTTTATATACTTTCAGTATATGTGTTTAAGGTGCCAAGTGTAGCTCTTTTACTCCAATCAACCTCAGAAGTACTCCTAGGTGTTGAGTTTGCTTACTCAGCAGGTATTCTAGTGGACTGGGTGGAACAATTTCCTGGAAAAATTCTAAACTTCAAATGAGCAATATACACATTCATTAAAGACCAGCACAGAGTATACAACTGTGGGAATTAAAACAAACAGATAGCCTTATAAGGTCAAAGTTCCTAAGGGTGTGTGTTGCTCTACACCCTTAATCCTGTCAGGTAGTGGGTAGAGAATTCTGTTCTGAATTGGGTTTTGGGTCAGCCTGGATCTGGATCAGACCCTGCCCCCAATAATGACAGAAGTAAAAGACAAAGGCCCTATATATCTGAAAGCATTAAAGGCAATTATATTCAACCCCTAAGTACAGCTTATTTGAAAATGGTAAAGCCAACCAAAAATTTGTAACCCATAACCTTCCCTGACACAGAAACATGGAAAGAGAGATTAGCACTTCCAATCATTTCCAATGCAGGCCTATGTATCTGGTTTTTTTAAAATTTATTTTTTTTCATTTTTTTGTCAATTGGCCTCATTACCTTTTGGTGTGGCTTCCAATCTCACCAATGCTGAATCCCCACCTTGATCTCTCTGTTGAGCTGTGGAGTTTCGGCTGGAGTTCTGTTCAGGTGTGCTGGATGAACTGTCATTGGGGCTGAATGTCAGAGATTCCTGGTTCTGATGATTGGGGATGAGAGACTTCAGGAATCCTAGAGGTGCTCACACAGTCACTCTGTGTCTCTTTCAGTAGTTCCTTAGTTGATATCAGCTGTCTTTCCTTCACATTTTTGACTTTGCAAGGAGGCTGATGAGGTTGGAAAGTCCCCTTGTTTGGTCTCTGCTGCTGGTGCTGCTCAGTGCATCTGACAGTTGGTGCTGGGCATGCTGATGGTGCCGATAGGGTGGATTGTGCT
Source organism: Orientallactaga sibirica (assembly GCA_036365145.1). Taxonomy (NCBI): domain Eukaryota; kingdom Metazoa; phylum Chordata; class Mammalia; order Rodentia; family Dipodidae; genus Orientallactaga; species Orientallactaga sibirica. The sequence continues at coordinate 1,106,958 of JAEOAD010000019.1, read as the reverse complement.
GCAAGCTCCTTAGTGGGATTCTGGCAATTTCCCCCCTTTCTGGTAAATCTTGGTCTCTCCTGCTTCTCCACTGTATCTAAGAAAAGCCTGTACTCCTGCACTTTCCAGAATAAGAGTATATTTTGCTATGGTTTTGCTTAAATCCATCCCTGGGCTGGTTTTGTGTGGCTTCTATGCCGTCCTCTTATCTAGAAGTCTATGACCACTTTTATTTCTCTCACAAACTAAGGAGACATAGGTCCACATAATCAACCACTCTATACACAGGCATTGGAAACACCATTATGAATAACAAAAATCTATTTGAGCTTTAAGCTTCAACATGTCAGGCAGAATGTGACTGATTGAATACTTAGATACTTGAAATCATAAGGTCAGCATCAGAAATATCTTAAGAACAAAATATCTTCCCTATGGATCAGAACAACATTATTTTTCTATTTACTATTTCACCTTAAGGGTTCTACTGATTTGGAAAAAAAAAAAAAAACAAAAAAAAAAAAAAAAAAAAACATTTGAACCTGAATTCCCTTGATGATTATCAGATTCATCATGTTGATTAGAAAAGATTACTACTAAAGATTTTTTAAGGATGAAAATCTATTATAAATTGGAACTTCACAATAATGTATGATTATGTTTCCAAATATGACCTCTGGCATGTGTCTATAGATTTACTCGGATGGTGTTTCAGGTTTAATGATTTACTGTCATTGAGACAAATGAAAAAAAAATAATCCTGTAAAATTATAATTACTTACTACTTCTTAATCTAGATAGGTTTATAATGATAATTCTTTACCAAACTATATTTTTCTGTATCTAATACACTATTTCAATATAATTTATTTCAATAGTAAATGAACAAAAATGATTAGTGAGAATAGAAAAGATACACAGAACATTGAAGTAAATGAAGCATTTTTATGAAAACTATTAAATTGATGAATTAGATTAAAATGTCATTGCCATTAAATTCTATTTAATAAATGTCAAATAAATACTTCACCAGAGTGCTATAGCCTTCATGAGAGTAACTGCATGTATCTGTTAAAGTACTACCAAATAAATTAAATAAAAAAATAAAGTAGTACCAATTGTTTTTGCATTTTATATGTTTTGCCAAATAAAAAAGATTTACATTCCTTTCATGATGGTAATTTTCACCATTGCTGATTAAACAAAATTCTGAACACTATTGTGCTTGTTGTGCTTTCATAAGAAAATTTTGAAAATAAGTAAAACATCCCTCCATTTCTATGCCACAATGTATACATTATTGGCCATTTTTAGCACCCTTTTTAAACACACACACACACACACACACACACACACACACACAGCATTTCTTAACACACAAGAAAAAGAATATGGAAATTTTACTTGTCAAATTTCCAGGATATTCATTTTATATGTTTACCAAATGCAAATCATTCTACACTCTGGTTATAATACAAAATGCCCCCATAGATTCATGTATCATAGCTTGGTCTTCAGATGGTGATAAAGTCAGTTTCACAGTGGTGGGATGAACCTTCAAACTGGACACAGTTTATGGGAGGAAGGGCTTTATTGCAGGCTTACAGATGCAGACAATTTCCATCAGTGGTGGAAGAAGCTGTTTCCCTATGTCTAAACAAAGAGAAAAAATGGTACCTAGCAAAACACCAGCAACAGCACATGCACCAAAAAGCAGCAAGCAAAAGGGGCCTAGGCAGAGCTCAGTCTTCACGGTATACTTTTTGGCTAGAATTTAGATGTGCCTCCAACACATTTTGGGGTAGACCCCAGGAACTGCCCCAATGATGCCTCTTCCAAACAGGCATCTCAAGACAAGCTTTAATAAAATACCTCAGTCTATGGGGACATATACTCAAAGTAACACAGATGGCAATATTATTTGGGAAATTTGTGGAATCTTTGGAAGACAAGTCATAGATGAAAGAAGTATGTCACTTTGGGCATGATTTTATAGGCTGTATCTTGCTGCATGTTTTTTTTTTTTTTTTTTTTTCCTCTCTTTCTCTCTCCTCTGTCTTTGGATCTAATAACATTAAGTAAATTTTCATAAACTTCCATTGTGTTCTGCTACAAGACAGATCTAAAATCAACTTGGCAAGTAATCATGGTCTGACACATTTAAAAACGTGAGCCAAACAAACAAAGAACCTTTTTCTTTCATAAGGTTACTTATGACAGGTTTTGTCACAGTAACACAGAGATAGCTAACACAGTGGACCAGACTCTAAACCTTAGATAGACTTTTCAGGAATAAAAGAGTAACTATCCGATGAAAAGTCTGTTGTTATATATAACATACTTAATACTACTTAGAAGGTTTATTGTTTAAATGACACAGTGTCAGCAAGAAATACTTTCTACTTATCAAGAATAGGGGAGCAACCTGTATCCAGGTGAACACCTGAGAGGCAACTGTGAAAATATCTCAATATAACTTTGAAATGTCTCAATGATTTTGTTCTTTTTTTTTTTTTTCCCTTCATTTACTTTGATGGTCTACATTATCTACATTTGTGTTCCTTTCTTTCTTCTTTATGATTTAGCACATGTATCATTCTCATTTACAACCTTATTTCTGTAATATTTCTTACCCTGGAATCTTCTTTTCACATATTTTAAGAATAAAAATATTTTATAAATATAATTTCAGAATAATTTCCTACCAAGTATATATTCAGTCTACCAGTGTTTTCATATCTAAGAGGATTTTCAATGTCAGCACATACATGATCATTTCCTCTATTAACATGACTATATTCTTTCATTGACATTTGGCTATCATCTTGCTATTGGATTTCAATATCTACTTTTTTTTTCTTTTTGTGCCATCCTTCATACTATCTAAACATTTTATAATTCTATTCTCTTATTTCCTTTGTTATTTTGTGATATTTGAGTATTTTAATGATTACAATATAGATACATACAATCACATATAGTATGCAAAGTATAAGAGTGCACTTATCTACTAAGAAATGTTCATAATATTGTGTTACCACTCATTTTAATTCAGTTATCTTGTTAAAAAATTCAAGAGAAGGGGCTGGAGAGATGGTTTAGTGGATAAGCACTTGCCTGTGAAGCCTAAGGACCCTGGTTCGAGGCTCATTCCCAGTACCCAAGTAAGCAAGATGCACAAGGTGGCACATGTATCTGGAGTTAATTTGCAGTGGCTGGAGGCCCTGGTGTACCCATTCTCTCTCTCTCTCTGTTTGCTGCTTTCAAATAAAAAAAAAATGATTTTTAAAAATATTTTTAAAAAATTCAAGAGAAGAAATACAAGAGTCATTTTACTTTAGCTACATTTATACCCTTGATAAATCACCTTTCTTTTCTAAATATTCACTTTCCTTTGTGGTATTCATTGTCTTCAGGGTACAGAACACCCTTCACTTTTTAGTGTAGGACTAGGAGAAAGTATCTTAGCTCTCATTCACATCACATTAGATTTAGTTTGCTTTTATTTTTAAACATTATTTTTAATCTGATAGAGAAATAGATTGACAGGAATCTTCCCCAAAACTGTCATTTTAAAGATATTTATAGGATTGGAGAGATGACTTAGCAGTTAAGGCACTTGTCTCCAAAACCTAAGGACCCAGGTTCAATTCACCAGTATCCACATAAGCCAGATGCACAAGGTGGCACATGTATCTGGAGTTTGTTTGAGTGGCAAGAGGCTGTAGTGAACCCATTCTCTGTTTCTCTTTATCTGCCTCTTCCTCTCTCTATTTCCCACTCCCTCTTAACTAACTAACTAACTAACTAACTAACTAAATAAATAAATAAATAAATAAATAAAAATTATAGATATTTACTTTTTCCTGTCTCTATTGTTTTTAATGGCATATTAATCCTTATTTCTCTTCTCTCTCTCTCTATCTCTCTCTCTCTTTTTGGTTTTTAGCATACAGTATTTGGGTGTTTTTTAATAATTTATTTTTTATTTATATTATTCTGATTTTACATTCATAGTGTTGACCCCATTATCCTCCTCCCTGCCCTCCCTCTTCCAAAGGGACCTCATCAATGGGGAATGTGGGTCATGCATTGTGGGGGTAGACAAGAGTTCTGGGGGGTAGGCCAAATCTCTGTGCATAATGCCCCAACTTGTGACTCTAACATTCTTTCCGCCCCCTCTTCTGCAAATTTCACTGAGCCATATTGGGGTCATTTTAGTTCTACTTCAGTGATGAGGTTTTGGGAGCTTCTGTGTCTCTGGATATCTGGCTTAGTAGGAGTTGGATAAATCATCCATCCCTATACATGGATTTCACATCTGCATATTTAATATTTTAAATAATAAAAATGGGAAAAATCCAGAAAATCTGAGATGTAAAATAAATTTTCTGAACACAGAACACTATCAAAGTCCAATAATGCATAGGCCTGTCACAATACAGCCTCTCATTATTCCACAGATAGTGTTTCTCTCCAGCACTCACTGTTGAGCCACTATCTTTCTGTATTTCCTCTGTGTAGTACATCATTATCACTATTATTATTGTGAACCATCCTGCATATGCAGTGACTTCTTTCCTATCAGTATATCCTAAACAATACAGAATAACCACCAAATACATGGCCATCACATTGAGATAGTACTATACATAATCTAGAGATGTGTTCTCCAACTATGACACAGCCATTGATTTGATTATCTTCAGTGAACCCATAAAAGACTGGGCCCATTAACCTTCCACCATTGTGCAATCAGGGGAAACGCTGGGGTTCTGCCTCTCACTGTAGATATATAAGCAGTTAATAGTTGCTGGGAGGGAGAGACATTTCCTTCTGTGGTATAGCCTCTCTGAAGCTGTCATATTTCCAGAAATAAAATCTCACCCATGTTTCTTAAAGACCTCTCCCATGCTCCTGTAAGTAACTCCTAAAAAAAGTCATTTGATTAATGTGGAAGCAGTTCATATTAAACAAAAACAAACAAACAAACAAACAAACAAACAAAAAACCCACAAAGACCAAAAACCACCAAGCCACATAATCCACCACAATATGGCAGGTATTAAATCAAACCTCACAGTTATATCTCTGAATATTAATGACCTTAATTCACCCATCAAAAGACATAAGCTAACAGGGTGGATCAGAAAACTAGACCCCTCAAGCTGGTGTCTTCAAGAAACCCATCTCATCACTAAAGACAGATAACTCCTCAGGGTGAAAGGGTGGAAAATGATATTCCAAGCAAACACAAATAAGAAAAAAAAGCAGGCATAACTATACTTATATTGGATAAAATAGACTTCAAACCAAAAGTAACCAAAAAAGACAAAGAAGGCCACTTCTTACTTATCAAGGGAATAATCCAACAAGAGGATATCACAATCATCAATACTTATGCACCAAACACAGGTGCACCACAATTCATAAAGCAAAAACTACTTGGCAACAAAACAGAAATAACCACCGACACCACCATAGTTCGGGACTTCAATAATCCACTATCAGCAATAGACAGATCATCCAAACAGAAAATTAATAGGGAAGTAAGAGAGCTTAACATCACCATAGAGCAACTAGGCCTAACAGACATATACAGAACATTCCACCTGAAATCTACAGATTACACATTCTTCTAGGCAGCCCATGGAACCTTCTCTAAAATACATCATGTTTGGGGGCCACAAAGCCTGCCTCCATGTTTTCAAGAAAATTGATGTAATTTCCTGCATGATATCAGACCACAATGCTGTAATGCTAGAAATTAACAACAAAAAGTAGGCCAGGTATCGCTCTAGCTCCTGGAAACTGAACAACACACTTTTAAGCAATAAATGGGTTGTGGATGAAATAAAGACTAAAACTGCAAAATTTCTAGAATTCAATGACAATGAGAACACATCATACCAAAACTTATGAGACACAATGAAGGCAGTCCATAGGGAAAAAATCATAGCACTAATGCCCTCATAACAAAAACAGAGCGATCCCAAATCAATAACCTAACGATCCACCTAAAGGCATTGGAAAAACAAGAAGAAGCCAATCTGAAAAGCTCCAGATGGAAAGAAATAATTAAGATCAGAGCAGAAATTAATGAATTGGAAACTAAGAGGACAATTAAGAAAACTGATGAAACAAAGAGCTGGTTCTTTGAAAAAATTAAAAAGATTGATATACCCCCTGGCCAATCTGATCAAGTGAAAAAAGAAACACTTCAAATTAACAAAATTAGAAATGAAAAATGAGAGGTCACAGCAGACATGACTGAAATAGGAAGAATTATTAGGACTTATTTCAAAAACCTTTACTCCACAAAACAGGAGAATATGGAGAAATGCATGAATTCCTAGACACATACCACCTACCAAAGCTAAACTCAGAGCAGATTAATCTCCTAAACAAACCCATCACACCTTTCGAGATTGAAGAGGTAATCAAACACCTCCCCAAAAAGAAGAATCCAGGGCCAGATGGTTTCTCAGCTGAATTCTATCAAACCATCATGGAACCAATTCTTCTCAAACTGTGCCACACAATTGGAGAACTCCTTCTATGAAGCTAGTATCACCCTCATTCCAAAACCAGGCAGAGATGCCACAAGAAAGGAAAATTATAGGCCCATTTTCCTGATGAACATAGACGCAAAGATCCTGAAGAAAATTCTTGCAAACCAAATTCAACAGTACCAAAAGCATTTTCCACCTTGATCAAGAAGGCTTCTTCCCTTGAATGCAGGGGTGCTTCAACATATGGAAATCTGTCAATGTAATACAACACATAAACAAGCTTAGAAACAAAAACCACATGATCATTTTGATAGATGCCAAAAAGGCCTTTGACAAAATGCAACATCACTTCATGATCAAAACATTGGAGAGAATAGGAATGGACGGCCCATATCTCAACATAATAAAGGCTATATATAAAGCTCCTAAAGCCCAAGTAATTCTTAATGGGGAGAGACTGAAGGAATTCCAATTGAGATCAGGAACAAGGCAGGGGTGTCCACTCTCACCTCTGCTCTTCAACATAGTGCTAGAAGTATTAGCTGAATCAATAAGACAGGAGAAAAAAATAAAAGGGATACAAATTGGAAAGGAAGAAGTTATCTCTATTTGCAGATGACATGATTCTATACATAAGTGACCTGAGAACCTCCATCTCAAAACTCTTAAAGGTGATTAGTGCTTTCAGCAAAGTAGCAGGATATAAGATCAATGCACCGAAATCAGTAGCCTTTCTGTATGCAAAAGACAAAGAGACAGAAAAAGAAATAACTGACATTGTCCAATTTTCAATTTCAACAAAGAAAATAAAGTACCTTGGAATAACATTAACTAAGGAAGTGAAAGACCTATACAATGAAAATATAAAAACACTCAAGAAAGAAATGGAGGAGGTCCTACAAAAATGGAAAGACTTCCCATGCTAGTGGATTGGTAGAATTAACATTGTGAAAATGGCAATATTACCAAAAGCACTATATAGATTCAATGCAATGCTGATAAAAATCCCAACTTCTTTCTTCACTGAGATAGAAAAAACTATCTCAAAATTCATATGGAAAGGCAGAAGGCCTCGGATATCCAAGCATATCCTGAGCAAAAGAAACACCTCTGGAGGCATCACCATACCTGATCTAAAGCTATACTACAAAGCCATTGTAATAAAAACAACATGGTACTGGCATAAAAACAGGAATATAGACCAATGGAACACAGCCATGGTGGGTAACCAACTGCTCTTGATTTGGCTAATAGATCCACTCAGTGGAATGGAACTCATTGCTGGAACTGGGAAATAAGTCAAAAACATGTACAAAAACTTAGCTCAGTCTCCAAGATCAAGATGCCACCAAATGTAGGCTAGAAGAGAGCCTACACATATAAAAATCCCTCCAAAACATCTATGGCCATCCCTTCTATCTAGTACTAACTTCTCTCTCCATTGGAGAATTTGCTTATCTTTTTCAGATGGACAATGAATCTGAAGGGAGGATCAGCCAATCACACCTCATCAGGATCCCAGCTGATACCATAGAGTAATGCAGGGGAAGGGCAAGAATACAGCATTCATGGTGATCATGACACCAGAAAAAGGCTGAAGGAGATAAACACAGAGAACATCCAACTTCAACTAAGCCAGATATCCAGAGACACAGAGGCTCCCAAAACCTCATCACTGAAGTAGAACTAAAATGACCCCAATGTGGTTCAGGGAAATTCGCAGAAGAGGGGGTGGAAAGAATATTAGAGCCACAAGTTGGGACATTATGCACAGAGGCTTGGGCCTACCCCCCAGAACTCTTGACTAACCTCACAATGCATGACCCACATTCCCCATTGATGAGGGTCCCTTTGGAGGAGGGAAGACAGGGAGGAGGATAATGGAGCCAACACTATGAATGTAAAATCAGAATAATATAAATAAAAAATAAATTATAAAAAAAGTCATTTGAGTTATCAAGAAAGACTTGAGTGGAATTGTTTCTTTGGTCTGTCATTGGTGCATTTTCTTGGGTAAATAGATCACTTGTCTCTCAATAAAAAGTAAATACAACAAAGGTAATTTAAATTAGAAAGGAAAGGAAGGGAAGATGGCTCTGTAGACAAAGTGTTTACCATGTGAGTCTGAGTTCTTGAATTAATACTAACAGACTCCACATCAAAGCCAAAAGCTTATGGACCAGCTGTTGTAGTGAATGCAACAACATATGAGATACCCTGCCTCAAATAAAGCAGAAAGTGAGGACTGACATGTCAGAGTTGCCTGCCTTCCACATTTGTCCTGTGGCCTTGTGTTCATCCCCCACACCCACCAATAAACACACACAAACCAAACCGAAGAAAGAAAGAAAGGAAGAAAGGAAGGAAGGAAGGAAGGAAGGAAGGAAGGAAGGAAGGAAAAAAGAAGAAAGAGAAAGAGAAAGAAAGAAAGACACAAAACAAAGTATACAGAAACATTTGTTCCTCCACTCCTTGCTGCCTGGCATACATTTGAATGCCCCCCAAAACACTAGAGCTGTGTAGTCATGGCCTGAGCCTTCACAAAGAACTAACATGAACACATTCTCTTTATTAAAAGTTGTGAATAGAAGAATGCATATGTATAGGGTAAATGTGTATACTACACCATGTTATATAGGAAATTGAATGTAGACATTTTGTTATCTATTAGGAATCATGTCACCATTCCCTAAGACAGTGAAAAGAAACTATGCATTGATAGCTACCAGTTAAATATGAAATTTGACAATTTCCACAAAGAAATATTTTCTTTTTATTATTAATAAAATATTTTATGCTACAATATTTTTCATTTTCATTTTTGCAACTTTAGTTATATGTATATGAAACTAATTGATAGCAATTCACAGGGCACTGCAACACAACTACTTTTTTTTTTTTTTTTTTTTTTTTTTTTTTTTTTTTTTTTGGTTTTTCGAGGTAGGGTCTCACTCTGGCCCAGGCTGACCTGGAATTAACTATGTAGTCTCAGGGTCGCCTTGAACTCTTGGCAATCCTCCTACCTCTGCCTCCTGAGTGCTGGGATTAAAGGCGTGTGCCACCAAGCCCGGCTACAACTACTTTTTCTAATATTTTTCCTCTACTTTTTATGATGAATAATTGTATTGATGCTATTTCTTTTGTTGATGAAAACCTTTTATTTTAAGTTATTTCTGGATTGGCATGTAGTCAGAAGCAACTTTTGTCACTTCTTTTTGGTAAATATTGAAAAGAGAGAGAAAGAAAGATAGATAGAATGGGTACACTTGAGCCTCTAGCCACTGTAAATGACCTCCAAATTCATGCACAACCTTGTGCATCTGGCTTATGTAGGTATTGGAGAATCAAACCTGGGTCCTTAAGCTTTGCAGACAAGTGCCTTAACCACTAAGCTATCTTTCCAGCCCAGAAGCAACTTTTAATTATCCATAATATGCCAAACACAACTCTAGTACATTTACACATATTCTGATCCCATGAAGGAAGTGGAGACAAATTATTATCTATGACTGAATTTCAAATGTTGGAAAATTCACATAGAAAAAACATCATACATAGTAGAACAAATAAAACAATTTGGGATACAAAGGAAAAATAATATATGTAGCACCCTTTTTGTTTCCAAATGCATAATAAAAACTGTAAAGGATGTATTGGAAAAGTTGGTACTCACAGTAAAGCAAAAAAATAAAATAAAAAGAATGCAGTGTTAACATATACATATGGATTTGTGAATATGAAGTAGATTTCAAAACCATATACAGAAAATTGTTAAATATGTGTCATCATCACTGGAAGTAGATCAATATTAGAAGGAAGCCACAACATGGATATCAATCTTCCCACTATTCAAAGAGCTACAACAAATTGACTGAGTTAATACCTTTTTCTTTACAAAACATTATTCTTTACAAAACATGATACAATTATAGATGTGGTATGGTAACTTGGAGAGGGATTGGGGGAGAGAAAAGAAACTAATTCAGATTAAGTCAATGACTTAAAAAAGTATCACTAAATAATTATATCCCTAAGAGCAAATTCATCCCCCAAGCTGTCCATCATCACAGTAAATTTGGAAAATCCTATAACTCTCCAAGTGTCTTTACTAAATAAATGGAATATTAGATTGTTTTGTCCTGCAAAATAATGATTACATAGAACAATTTTCCGACAAGCCAATTATTTATATCAATGTTAGCAATTGCTTGAAATTTTTCTCTTTATACTATGCAATGTCTACTGAAAGGCTTCCATGTCTTTAATTTCAGAACAACAATTTGGAACCATTTCACTCAAGCCCTTAGCATCCCTTAGCAGACATAAAAATATTGCATTTCAAAGCTCATGGAACTCTGCGAGCATCTTGGAGCTCTGAGTGTAAATAAGAGGCCTTAAATTTGGACGGGCCATAGAGCTTCAGAGGCAGCCTCCTTGGGTGACTTGAGTCCCTGTACTTCTTGTCATCCCCCCCCCCCCACCACCTTCTATGTACCATTCCCTTTGTTCCTTTCTACCTTTACTCAAAAAACATGATATCTCACTCTCAGAAGAACAAAATTTCATTTCTTTCCTCATTTTTCTCCAAGTTTACACCCTTTTCTGTTTTGTTACTAAAGTGGCTTTGGCAATTCCAGTTATCTTTTTGTTTCTTTTCTTTTTATTAAGTAGGAATTTTGTATGTACACATCATGTGTTGGTACCATCATTTCCCTCCTCCCTGCCTCTACTCCACTGATGGCCTTCCTTAGTGGGACTACTGATATTTACCATGGAGTTGTGGGTTATGAGTTGTGAGAGCAGCAGTCAGTCATTGGGGAACAGGCAATGCCTGGGGAAATTTTCTCCCACCTTGTGGCTCTTAGAATATTTCCAGCCCATCTTCTTAAAAATTTCATGATTTTTGGTGGGTGTGCTTTAAGACTAGATTAGTGTTGAGCTCTTATCATCCTCTCAATTTCTATTTTGGCACATTTTGTATATCTTCAGTGTCTATCTCTATCACCTTAGCACAGGTTGTCAGGCTTGCTGTGAAAGTGGCACTCTTGTTTATCCTGGCAATTCCTCTGTGGTTTCACCTGGGCCACAGCTGATGTGTGGAAGGGTGGTTCTTCTCTTGCCAGGGAGTCAGCTATCTTTTCTTGCCTTGTTGTAAATATTAATTGCCCACTGTTCTTGCTGCCTTGTGGAAAAGAAAAACAGATTCTCCAGTGGAGAATGAGATCAGCATAGGTTAAAGGGAATAAGCATTGTTAACTTAGAGAGAATTTGATAGTTGTATGCTCTCTTTTGGTCAAAAACTCATTGTAGTTCATAATCTTGGTTCCATAGGATTCTGACTTGGTCCCCAAACAGCTATGGGTTTATTTCTACTGAGTGGATCTCTTAGCTAATCAGAAAGCCATTAGTTACTCAGGTAGCTGGATGCCATCATTGCACAGGTGTGTTTGTCCTATACACTATTAAAGTGGCCAGTAGTATTTCATTAAAAATACTATAATTTTATTTTTAATTTTACTTTATTTATTTGAGAGAGAGAGAGATACAGAAATAGGCAGGTAGAGAGAGAGAGAGAGAGGGAGAGAATGGGTGTGCCAGGGCCTCCAGCCACTGCAAACGAACTCCAGATGCATGCACCCCTTTTGCATCTGGCTTACATGGGGCCTGGAGTATCAAACCGGGATCCTTTGGCTTCGCAGGCAAATGCCTTAACCGTTAAGCCATCTCTCCAGCCCTATAATTTTATTTTTATAATTTTCATTGACAACCTTCATGTATATATTCATAATCGTAGTCCCTTCCCATCACTTTCCCTTATCCCCATCCTTAAAACCTCCTTTCACTGAATCCCTTCCTCTTTTTAAGAGTTTCTCTTCTATTTTGTTGTCGTCATTTTTTCCTCCTATTATGTAGGTCTTATGTAGGTGGTATCAGCCACTATCAGGTCATGAATACCATAGCCAGTCTTGTAATCACTCCTTCCCTTCTTTTGACTCGTAAATTAATTTCACCAACTATTCCACAGTGTTCTCTGAGCTTAAAGGGTGTTATAGAGATGTCTTACTTAGTGCTGAACACACAAGTATTATTTCTTAACACTGATGAATTTTGAGTCTCCCCAGAGTCACTGCCATATGAAAAAAGAAGCTTCTCTAACCAAAGGTGAGAGTAACATCAAAATGAAGCATGAACAAAATTATTTAGAGAACTGTTTGGTGGCCATAATATATCCATTTAGCCAGAGAACAGTACTGGTTTACAACGTAGGCCTTATGACTTCCCCAGTCATAAGCTTTTAATAAGGTTTTCAGTACCAGGCCTGAATGCCCTCATATGAAAAAGGCCTCAAGTACAATAAGAAGCAATTAATTTCCTCCATTATAGACATTCTACCAGTTGTTATATTTGGCCTATCTGTATAGCCATAAATCTTGTAGTGTCCACTCCTGGTTAAGACAGTTCCTGACTTTTATCCCCCAGCAAGATGCACAGGTCTTTCTACCATCCTTCCAGCTAACCAATAGGAAGGAGACTTCCAGCTCAGTTCCAGCTAGATTTTTCAATAATCTTCAGCCCAAGCATGAGGTGCCTTCAGCTATGGGGTCTTACCATTTAATTCTGGTGGGCAAACAAGAGTATGGAAAATAGGCTGTAATGTTTAAAGATTTCATATATATATATATATATATTGGAAACTTTCCTATTCTCTACCTAAAAACATATATGCACTACCAAAGAGTTTGGCCAGAAGTACCTTGAGCATGTAGATTATGTTGTGCCAAGAAGCCATAGATTCTTACAGGAAAATTTCAGTGGAATACCTCTGATGCTCCCCAAATATTACAGGCTATTGCCAAGGTGCTTGGTTTTCCACAAAATACTGTGCTTTTGAATTTAAGAACTTGCATTTGATGCTGAAGAATATGTATAAATTCATATTTATTCATCCATTATATCAGATTTTACTTTGATGAACTTCTTGGAATTCACTGAATGTTCTTACCTGTCATTTTCATTATCCATGAAATCTTCCTGTTGCTGTCAGTGACTACTATATTTTAAAATCGATGAATCATTTATTGGCTTCTTAATATGTTGAAAATTTTGTAATCATATGGTAGAATGCATAATGATACAGTATTTTGAGTCCGTATCATGTTGCCTTCATCTTAAGGGTCTTGATATTTGATGTTATGCTAAGTCAGTAATGTATCATCTTGCTCCTTCCAGACTTCATTCAATTTTATGAACATTGTTTGTGACTATTTTTTTTCACAGTGGGCTTGAAATTACACGTTGGGTAGTAGGAGGACCTAGCTGTAGTGAATGTGAGAGACCTGACACATCTTCTTTTACTCAAAGAGCACATATTTTGTTATCTTCGTTCAATCACTGAACGAAACTATCTCATGTTTTGCTTCTAGTCACATTTTTTGAATTGGGATATAAAATTAAAAAAAAATATTGGAGTAGGACTGAAGAGATGGCTTAGTGATTAGGCACTTGCCTGCAAAGCCAAAGGACCCAGGTTTGATTCCCCAGAACCCATGTAAGCCAGATGCACAAGGTGACCCACACATCTGGAGTTCATTTTCAGTGGCTAGATGCCCTAGCAAGCCCATTCTTTCTCTCTCTCTTTACCTCCCTCTTTCCCTCTTTCTCTAATAAATAACTAAAAACAAAATATTAAAAAAATAAAAATATTGGAGTAATAAACTGCAATCTGAATTATAATCTAAGCAATACTGAACTCAAATGAAACATATTGACTAAAACTCAAAAAAGATAATATAATATTCTTAAAATTCTAGTATCAAGAAGAATGTTGTAGGGACTGGAAAGATGGCCCAGAGCTTAATGCACTTGCCAACAAAGCCAAAGGACCCAGGTTCAATTCCACAGTACCCACTTAAAGCCATATGCACAAGGTGGCTCATGCATCTGGAGTTTGTTTGCAGTGGCTAGGAAGCCCTGGTATACCCATTCTCTCTCTCTCTCTCTCTCTCTCTCTCTCTCTCTCTCTCTCTCTCTCTCTCCTCTTTCTCTCTGTCTTTGCCTCTAATTCTTCCTCTCTCAAATAAATAAATAAATACATAAAATATAAATAAAGAAAAAATTAAAGATAAAATGCACATATAAAAATTAAAGCATACAACTGGAGAGATGGATTAGCAATCAAGGTACTTGCCTATGAAGCCTAAGGACCACATAAGCCAAATGCACAGAGTGGCACATGCATCTGGAGTTCATTTGCAGTGCCTAGAGGCCCTGTCATGTCCATACTCATTCTCTCTTTCTCTCTCTCATACAAAAAAATAAAATAAAAAATTGAAAGATACAAAAATTAATGGGGAAAGAATAATTTCATAAAAGCCCTTGATATTTCACAAATTGGTAAGGAATATTTTATAAGGAAGAAATATTCTGGTTATTGTGCCTTAAAATATTAACTATATTTTAGTGACAAAGGGTGAAAAGCAATATTCACAACCAAATGAGTTAGTAAGTGACAAGAGAAATGTCTTGGAAATTAGATAATATCCATATAAAGATCACAGAAGAAAATGTTTTCCAAGATCAATATGATCTGGGGTTTGAAAAATAAATCAATGAAGAAATAGTAAATGCATTATTCTATATCTAACTTGGTCAAGAAAGCCCCAACAGAAAAAGAAAGCTTACAATTAAAAAAAAAAAAAAAAAAAAAAAAAAAAAAGCTCTTCAGAAAAACATAGTAGATACAAATGTTAAAACTTTTGATTTGTTAAAATATGATTTTATATTTCATAGCAAATATTTTAGCTATCAATATAAGCAAAGATATCATGTTTATGTGATTTATATTCCTTCAATTTTAAATGAAAACTACTTATTTCTAATCTTTTTACTTATAGTGTAGTAAAAAGCTGTCACCACATTAAGAGTAAATGAGGTAAGTGGACATGGGGAATCACTTTTCAACATTTAGGAATAGCATCATTATGATTAGTAATGATTCACACACCTCAAAATAGAGAAACAAATTAAAGCATGTATCCCTAACATTGAGAAGCAAGGGATTACAAAATGTCACTGAAAACAAAGTAAGGGAATTTAAAGCCTCTATTAAATTTTGGGTTTATATTTTAATTAGAGAAAAGAACTACATGCACATTAAATAGTCAAAAGAATAATACTGAGGGGGAAAATGAGTTTAGAACTGACAAGCAATTACTTACTGTTGTTTATACTTTATTCACAATAAAATTGTTTCTGCTGAGACATCAGTCTCTAATGTTGAAACCACAGAATATTTTTAATGACAATTTAAGCATCTGACAAAAAGAAAAGGAAAACAAGGACAATAGCAAAAATCTATGCTGCTGATATTTTGATATGTGTTTCAACACAAATAAAGCAAAAATAATTGTGATAAGAGAATGAATGCATGCTGGTGGTATTTGTCTAAAGCATTGCTTTGTTGAAGATAAGCACTGTTTCTTTTCTGACTTCTTTTCACTGGAAATAGCCTTTTCCAACACATGGGAGGAAAATGTTGAATCAAAAAAAATTTTTAAGAGATAAACCATATATCTATCTAAATATTGCATATTTAAGACATTTATGTATTTTCTACATAACTTTTCACTAATGCATGTAATTGAATTTACATAGCCAATTTAAAGAAATTACCAAAAATTTATACCCTCAATTTTTATTTTATTCTCTTAACACAGGATCTACCACCTTTAAACAATAAGTGTACACTACTTTATTGTTGACTTACTGATACAGTGTTGCAGAGTATCTCTACAGTTTATTTTTCTGACATAAGTGAAATTTTATGCCTGTTCTATAGTAACTCCCACTTTATATTCCCCTCTTTAATAGTTTAGTTTTCATAACCTAATGAATGATTATGCTCTCAAAAAGTAAATTATCTTTCATTCATTTATTATTTTGCATTTTACTGCTTCAAGATTAATTACTGTTGCTCCAAACACTTTACTATAAAAATCTAAGGAATTTATGAACTTGAGCTTACTCTCTTTTGTTATTGGTGGTTTTTTCTTTTGGTACATATTAAAGACAATTCCCTCTGAGTTAATCTCAGAGATACATAATTAAAATTTCAAGACTCTGAAGAATAAGCAAAGTATATATTGTTATGCTGGTAGAATGAACTACAAAATGCATGAAGTAGCAACTTTATTTGGTTGTTTTTCTTGAAGTAAAGTATATTAATAAAAATGTAGAACATGGATTATTGAACAATTTTAAAAAGAATTAAAAATACTTTGAAAAATTAAACAGCTATCACTGTTAACTTTTGGATGAATGTCTAAACTCAGAAGCAATGTACAAGAGGTATAGCTAGCTGTTGCATATCCATATTAACAATTAGTATTTTCATACTTTTCTTTTTTTTTAATATTAACATCTTTTGCTGGACAAAGCAGTGTCCAATATTATCTCCCCAAAATATTTAAATCTAGTCCAGAAATATTTTTGGACTATAGGTATGAATTAATTTTCATAATAAATATATTCCTACAACCCCAAAAGTAAAAAAAAAAGTTAAATATTGATGCAATCCAAATTTCCTTCCTCTTAATGGATTTTTAATAACTTCTCTCAGCTTGGCAGCCTTTATTCCTTACTACTACATATTTTCCTCTCCTTCCCTTGCTAAAGTATCTTCCTTTCCACCATAGCTGTCTTTACTCATAGTCTGTCATTGGGCTGTGTCTTGCTTTGCCTCCTGTATTTTTATGACACGCATCACAAATATAATGTAATTTCCTCTATCTCTTGCAGAGAACAGGAGCTCTTTTTTCTTTTTAATGTGGTTTTAGTTGTAAGGCCTTCTTTTGAGACAAGGTCTTCAAATAACAATATATTCAAGTCTGGCCTTAAACTCTAGATCTATTTGTGAGGGAGAGTTTGGCTTCTTTAATACAGAATAAGTGTTTTTTGATCCATCCTTGTTCTCATGAATTTATCTCAAGCTTACTTCATTTTTATTACCCAGGGTATTGTCTTGCACATATATCAACAAAGTGTATTACTTTACTCACTTCTGATGGTCATTTTAATTATTTCCAGATTTTGACTACTACAATTAAACTTATGCAAAATATTTCATAAGGACATGTTTTATTTTCTTTTCATACACACATTAAGAAAAATATTCCTTATGGCTGGTATAAATTTTATGTTTTAAGAAATCGTTAGATTTCTTGGACATGGTAACTAACATCTGTAATTCTAGCACTTGGCAGGCTGAGGAAAGGAGATGGTCTCAAGTTTGAGCTTGCTTGGACTACATATGGTGTTTTTTATATATAGACCAATCTAGAATACATAGTGAGGCTATGTCTCAAGAAACTTGTCACCCACCCCAAAGGAGAGAGGAATCATTGATGATTCCCAAAGTGATCCTGCTATTAAAACTTCCATGCAACAAAGTCTGACCCCACACCATGCTTGGAAGCAGTAGGTTTAGAATCTGGGACATTCTAAAGGAGATATTGTAACATCTCATTGTGTTTTATTTTTCTGCTATTTTAAAGATAGCATATTTTAAGTAATTATTTTTCTAATTTTATGTGCTTAATTTTCATTTGGCTATTTTTTGTTCTTAAACATATACTGAGTTAATATTTAGCTAAATATTTTAGACTTTGTTTAATATTAGTCTATTAGTACTTCGTCTAGTATACATAATGAAAATATTTCCTTTCCATTACACAGTTAGCCTCTTCGTTTGTAAGTAGTCCACTTGGAATTAATTTCATATCACTTTGATCAAGTAAACCTTATTGATATTTTTTGGTAATGTTACTTAGTTTCTGCACATTCTTATGTGAGTGATGTGTTTTTCTATGCAAGTATTTATTGATGAAAAAAGTGGAATTACTTCAAGATTTTCATTTTAATTGCTCACAAACTTAAAGGCAAACTGGAAACCACGTGCTATTCTTCTTACTATATTGTCATGCTTTGTGCTACAACTTAGAATGAAATAGTTTCTATAGAGACTAGGTATATACACACACACATGCGCGCCCATGTACAAACACACGCACAAATGTTTTCTTGAAGAAAACTTGCCTACAATGAACGCATATGCCTTTATTCTATGCCTGCTTTATCATGATATTTTTCTCCCTGGTCCCTGAAAATATATTATTCTTCTTCCTTGATTTTCCTTTTTTTTTTTTTTTTATTTTCGTCTGGGTGGTTATATTTTCAGCAATGATATATATGCTCACATGCATATGTCACTGTTCTTAGCTGAAGATCCAGCAGTCTCTTTACTAATCACTAAATCTCTCTGTTTAAGCAGCTTTATTCATGCTGTTACATTATCCCTCAAACTCCTCTTTCCTTGACTTTCCAAAACTGTGCTCAGTGTCCTTAAGTCAAGGATTTTACTAGCCTCTTCCTGAATTTTACTTTCATGCATGCCAGTCTACAAACTCTCTTTAGGCAGTTAGCTGGGGAAGATTAGGGCTTATCATACTTGATTCCTCTCTTTCAGCAGCAATTGTCTTTCTCTGCTTGTTGTCCAGTATTAAACCATGTTTATATTTGTTGTCTTTTTATAAAATTGTCTGTGATAGGATGAATACAGTCCTTCTGACTAAAGCCACTCAAGACCTAAAGGAGTATATTAGATTGGTTAGACAAGTACTTTTTGAGGCATTATTATTTTAAATTAAATCTGGACAGTAAGAGTAAGTAGTAAGATATCAATGTGGAAAAACATATTTAATGATAAAAGTGAGTCACTTGTGAAAATTTTTGAATTGCAGTATTGTAAACTTTAGAAAATTTGCTTCTGAAGGTGTGAGTGTAAGCAAAATTCACCCTCATAAATTAAAATGATTTGAGGTGGACAGGCACGTGGGACAAGAACTCTCATAATATGTTCAGAGTCAAAAAAAAAAAATTTACAAGTATTTGTACTTGTTAATTTATGGACTACAGATAGAATTCTGAGATTGGATTTAATGAACTATCTATCACCAATAATGCAGCTTTGGCAATATATGTCTCTGCACATTAAGTTTTTCAGAAATAATATGAAGAAAAAGAAATCTAGGTATAAAGGATTGAAAGGGAAATTTGAACATAAAATATAAGGTTTCTTTTATTGAATATAGTGAGTATATTCCAACCTTGTATTGATTCTACTTTCTAGAATGTTCTTCTCCAATCTTGTTAATATTTTTATTACTATATTACCTCTTTTAGTACCAGAAAAAAATTATCCCAACATAGAATCTTCCTTGTCATGCAACTTTCAGACAAATGCCATACTCTCAATTCTAGTTGTCATCATTAACATCACTCATATTACTTGCTTTATACCAAAGCAATTATTGTAATAGATTTAACACATTATCTAATATCTGATATTATAGTAGAATATAAATTCTATAAGTCATGGGCTACCTTAGCATTTTTCAATAGTATACTTTGAACATAGCATGGTGATTAAAATTTAAGTTCTTCAAAGTATATTGGTGGAAGAAGAATATAAATAACATATGTGGGTCTATCAATGTATCTTGTAGATTTAAGTCATTTATTTAGTTAACAGAAACAGAAATAAATTGTTTATTTTAACTTAGATTTTTGTATTTGTTGCTTCAATTGTTATTTGGGGAGGATTTCAGAAATATCTAAACATAGGAGACAATAAAAACTATAAAAGAAAAATAAGGTGATAGAGAAAAAGAACTAAAGGCAGGGGAGAAAGTGAGAAAGAATTCCAATTTGGAAATATGACTTTCACTATTATCAAACTTGCAATGAATTCCCTTCCCCACCACTACACGTTCAGATGGCAATAAAAAATTGCACAGATTTTCTATATCTTATATGTAACTGTAGTTTTATTTGAAATTATGTATTAAATAACTAACAGCCTGGGGTAAACTCTATCAAGAAACAGGTAATACCCATAGGTCTTAAGAACAAAAAGCTTGATTTGCAACTACTTGGTCCTTGACTACTCTAAAAAACAGAAGTGATAAACCATAAGTGAGCAACAACATTTAATACAGGCTAGCACTATATGAAAACCAGCTTCAAGCAAGACTAAACTGGTCTTAAAAGCAAAAATACAATTTTGCCCCTGTGGCAATCTGAAATAGCCATATGTCTCTTACCCTTAAAGCCAATGCCTTCCATTTACACAAGCTCAGTATTTTCATTAAAACTTTCCATATTCCTGTAAAGCTAAATGTAGCTACGAACATATTGTGAAGTCTTCTATGACTTGCAATATTGCAATATAGTTAACCCCAACATACTCACATTCAAAAAACTAACTAGAAAGCCAGAATACATTATACACAGCAAGCATTATTGAAGGGTATAGCAGGGAATTTGAGAAAAGAAAATAGAGAAATCCTAAAGAAACTAAAATGAACACTAGTAAGAACTATTGCTACCCTGGTTCTCAAGGTCCATTGTCAGGACCCAAAGTGTCTTTTCTATTAACACTACAAACAACAAAAGACAGAGAAATTGTCAAGCATGGTGGCTCACAGCTTTAATCTCAGTATTAGGAGGCTGAGGTAGGAGTTTCATCATGTGTTTGAGACTAGTCTAAGGTATAGAGTGAGGATCAGATCAGGTTGGGCTAGAGTGAGACCCTCCCTCAAAAAAAAAAAAAAAAAAAAAAAAGGGCATAGTAAAAAGACTCTCCCTATGTTCTCCTCACGTACCTTCTCTATTTATACTTCCCATCCCTCTGAAACCATTCTAATTCCCCTTAAATACTCATCTGTGAGTTTTCCTGAGCATTTACAAGTGTAGTTTAGATGCTTTATTTAGGGCTGAGGACTACTAGTAACTTTATCTTGGGAACTTTGTCTTCTGTGGATCTCTGTAATCACCTCTACCCTTCACAAAAATCTATGTTTCTAGTGGGGAGTAGTACCATTCCATGGCAATAAACAGATATTTAGAAGATACTTTGGCTTGCTGTCCAGGAGTATAACCATGGTTCTGGATTCTCCCTTAAGGCTTAAGTGCATAGCCATTGACTTTTTGCCATATTTGCAGTGCCAGGTGTGATTATTCTCCTGTATAAGAGTCCCCAAATTGAATCAGAGAACAATTGTTAATCTGATAACTTTCCTGCCACTATGTAACTGTTGCACCAGGTAGCATATCTTGCTTTGCATGTTGTTTGTGAAGCACACAGGTTATACAACTGTGTAAACATCTTTTTTTGTGTGTGGGGTGAGGTGGAGTTAGGCAGTCAGTCAGACAGGAGAGGGCCCAAAGAGGGAGCCATGCCAGCCTGCTTCAGCAGAACCAGCCTATCCAATCCAGCCCCTGACCCAGACCAATAAGCTTTCTCTCTCTCAGGCTCACCTGAGCTTGAAGGGAAAGCCCAGCACAAATAAGTGGTAAAAAATGAAATTATGAAACTTTCAGGGAAATGGATGGATCTGGACAGGATTATATTTAGTCTGGTAACCCAAGCCCAGAAAGAAAATGCCGTATGTTCTCTCTCATATGTGGATCTTAGCTACAAATGTTTGGGCTTCTATGTCAGTAGAATAAAACTCAGTATCAGAGGCAAGTAAGCTAGAAAGGTGATACAAAGGGAATAGAAAGGGAGGAAGGAGGGGGGACTTCAGAGGATGGTATTGTATACATGTAAGTAGAAGAACAGATTACTGTGTGTGGAAAGGCCTAAGTGAGGGAAGAGACTGAGTAAAGGAAAAATGGAAATGTAAGAAGGTATGAATAAGTCATATGGGAACCTACTGTTTTGGACAATTGTGCACCCAATAGCCATAGATGGTTATTAGAAAATTTCAGTGGTAGGGATGGAATACCTTCCAGAGAGTTGTTGGCCGGGAGGAGGGAGGAGGGAGGCTGATGCCCCCAAAAAAAAATTACATGCCATTTGCTGTGGCTCTTGGTTTCCCACCAGGAATAGATGGTAAGACCTTGTTGCTAAAGACTCCCCATACTTCGGCTGCAAGGTCACTGAGAAATCCTGCTGGAACTGAGCTGAAAACGTCCCTCAAGGTCACTGAGAAACTTTCCTGCTGGAACTGATGGTTTAATAATAATATTTCAAAACCTCCAATCAAAAAACAGATACAAACAGGTGACAGGCAGGAACTTTCTTCTTTCCTTTTGTTTGCCTTTCTGATGGTTTAATAATAATATTTCACAGTCTATTTTATTCCAATTCTTCGTTAAAAACAGATACAAACTCAGGGTTTGGAGTTTAAGAACTTTTTGTGAACCCCTCAAACCCTGTTACATTTTGTAACAGATTCCTCCAAACTGAAATATTCTCTCTGGAAGAGAGGAAGTAAGCTCTGACTCAAGAAGTCAAGTGTGGGAGACCTGGACCTGAAAGTCTGAAAGCACACAGTCACTCCCCAACGTTATGTAAAGTAAAACCTGAAACATTCCTTGGAGAGGGAGAGTTCCAGAAACTTAGGAAATCAACAAGTCTAGAACAGGATTGCAAGACTTTCCCGAAGACTATATAAAGGAAAAAAATAAAAATAAATTGCTGCTTGGCAATGAAATTCTCCAACTGAGCTGCTTGTCAGTCTTATAATGTACTCAAGACTCTCAGGCCAGCTGACCTGCCTTCAGATTGTACAGTGAGCTCCAGAGACACAGCTTCCATGAGTCCTCATCTATGCTGGGGTGGGCATTTTAGTGATGTGGCAGCCTTTGAGTCATCTATTGCTCCTCTAAGCAACCCCTCATCCTAATCTGCAAGTAACCCCAATAAACTCATTGGTTCATCAAAACTGGTCTGCTATAATAGTCCTTTGTGCCCTATCTGGGTTGAAGATTTTTGTTCACATTACCCCAGGGAACAGTTTCTCATAACATAAAGCAAAATATAATTTTGATGGATAATATTCTAGTATGCTCTGGAAGATAGACAGTACATGCAAGGAAATAGGATATTTAGTAGAGGAAACTTTGGGTGCAACTGCCTTACATGTCATGATTAGGGGGAGTCAGGTCAGGGTGTTATTTAGTTTAGGGTGATTGGGTCCCAAAAGTAAAGGCAGGAATGTCCTCACAATCTCCACTTTGACAACAAAGAATGATATAACATCCTAGCTCTAGCCTAAAGGAATTCCCTAGATTTATGTTTCTTTCATTTTTTCATAAACAACCTAAGCCTCTCATAAGAGGGAGTTTCTCTTTCCTAGAATTTAAATCTAATCCTGACATTGTGGTTAGTTAAGTCCCCAGACCTTGGCATTATGGCTGGCCTCTTCCTGAGCCAGCCCCTAGCTCAGTCCAATCGGCCCTCATTCTGGCTCACCTAAGCCAGAAGGTGAAGCCCACTATATTAAAGTGATAAAATCCTTACCAGGGTGGAACTCTCCTCTTGGCTACCTGACTATCACTCCTGAACCTCCAGGTTCTGCTTAGTTTCCCCTCGTTTCTGCCAGCTAGGCTGAGACAAGGGGAGATAACTTCTGACCCCTACTCCTTCAAGGGCTCTTTACCCCCTCCGATCCTCAACATGGCAGGAGCTCTTTGCAATTACTTTCCATTCCCCTCTAACTCCCTTTTAATATTTCTTTCAGGCCCACCACATAGGCTCTCAGACAACATGGTTGTATCCATTTTCATTCCTGTTCTTTAATACGTCCCTAAATAAACATAATCATTTGTTAATTATCCTTCTTAGTTAGGCTTGCCCAATTCTTAAGTTAAATAAAAACACAAACTCAGGGTTTATTGTTCAAGAACTTTCCCAGACTCCCCACTCACCCCATAATATTTATAATAAGTGTGAAAGGAGAGTGATGAATTGCAGGAGGAATCACTAATGAAAACAGAACAAGTTCTAGACTGGGAAAAATTTTCAGCCCAAACTGAACAGATGCCCAAAATGAAAAAGTTTGTTTTGAAGATAACATAAGGATATGGCTAAACTACAATTTGGCAAAGAAATTTTAAGTAAAGACATATGTCTACTCTGTCATTTCAGTAGATTATGAAAATAGGCATGTAATTATACTAGCAATGACATTGACATCGTGAAATAAATTGAGCAAAAAGAAATACAGATAAGATAAATACAGAATAATTCCTTGATTATATAATAAAAGACCATAGATATATTTATACATGAGCTATTCTTATAGAAAAGGAAAGATCTATTCCTAAAGCAATGCAGAGATTATGCAGGGTGTGTGTTGTTGTCAGGGGGTGCCATTCATGCTATAGTTAGTGAGTAAGAACAAAGCTGTTTCTTTCTTATTGTCAAAGAATGGAGTTCCAATGAGTTACGAATACTCTGTAATGGGGCTGGAGAGATGGCTTAGCAGTTAAAACACTTGTCTGAGAAACCTAAGGACCCATGTATGACTCTCCGGATCCCATGTAAGCCAGATGTACAAAGGTTAGGTAAGTGCAAGGTTGCACATGGCCACTAAGTTGTCCAAGCATCTGGAGTTCGATTGCAATCACTGAGACCCTGGTGTAGCAATTATATCTCTCTCTAAAAGATAAATAAATAAATAAATAAACAAACAAACAAAATAAATAAATAAATAAATAAATAAATAAATAAATAAATACTCTGTAATATTTTAGTGGAAGTGACCTAATAAGATCAACATGGAAAAGCTTTGCAGAGAGCTAAACGGAATACCTGGCAAAGAAACTTATAATTAAAAGATAATAAGGGAAATGTGGAAATTTCATGGCCTTGCCCTGTATGGATTGAGAAATCATGTTCAACACAGAATGCCAAGAGTGTGGACAAGTGACTATTTTTTAAAGACATCATTGTAATTATAAAGGAGACAGGCACTATTCATCAGTACAGTGGCCCATTAGTGACCTTCTATTTGCTGGGAGAAAATACCTGACAAACATCAGCTAAGGGGAAGAATGGCTTATTTCTTCTTCCAGGTCCTGGGTACAGTCCATCATGGTGTGAAAGGCATGCAAACAAGAGTTAGAACCAGAGCTGGTCACATTCAGCCCACAGGGAGGAAGCAGAGTGGTGAATGGCAGTGCTCAACCACCTCTGCTGCCCATGCAGTATAGGAATCCAGCCATTAAATGGTGCTGCCTAGGCAGCACATCAATTAACTTAATCGAGATAACTCCTCACAGAAGATTCCATTTTCTATCAGGTGGGTAATCAGTGTAAACCATCATTAATGGGAAAAAGTCCATGAAGACAGAAATTTCCAAGCCTTCTTTTCTCATAACAGCCTTAAAATTCTAGGAGGGTAGAATAATTTTAGGGACTGACCTGGGAAATACTACACAGATTTTTCCCTCTAGGATTGCCTAAGGATACTACATTTTGTCACAATGGAGCCCTAGATGTGGCACAAATGACCAGTTCAGAGGGTGTAAGCTGTCAACTTGGTGGCATCCATGCCCACTGGGTGCTAATTTTACAGACATGCAGAAGTCAAAGGTATGGGATCATAGCATCCTCCATCTAACTGAGACTCATCAAGCTGCCTGGGAGTCATGTGCTGAAAGGTTCACTAAAGTGTCCTTATCAGGGCAGTGCTCAGTGCTCAGTAGGCCTTGGGAATGTGCCTGCTACAGAACCACAGAAGTTAAGAGTGGCAGCATGAATGTCTGCATGGGAAAGGTACACTTCAAGTCTGTACCTTCAACACAGATAGTTCCAAGCACAATCAGGCTATAAGGGGAGGGCTACATAAGGCCTTGGGACTATTCTTTGTGTCTCAGTTGTCCAAAACACAGTGAAGGGAATGAAAAATCATATCCCAGCTTTCAGATATAGTATCTTTGCTGGTGGGGTTTTGGACATATTTAGGACCTTCTTCTGCCCCCTTGTTCTGGTCTTTATGTCAGTAAAGTGACATATGTAACTTGTCTCTGTCATCTCGTAGTATATGGACAGTTGAAGACTGTTTAAATTTTAAAAGCTCATGACTGCAAATACTGGGTATTTAGTCTCTGGTGGGTTATTGTTTTGAAACTGGAATAGGCTAAGAATTTGGGCCTGATATGATATAAAAATATATTTTGCAAACTGAGGAGACATGCTATGGTTGTATTATATCTCTCCAAATGTGAACCTTTGGGAACCTCAGTTCTTCAGTGTGTCAATGTTGGAAGGTGGGACACAGTGGAAATGTTTGGTTCATGGAAGAGAAGTTCTCTTAAATAGATGGATGTCTTTTTCCTGTGAGTAAGTTCTTACTTTCTGGGAACTAGTTACTAGTCTGGTGCATTGTGATACAAGGAGTCCACTCCTTCAGCTTTTCTTCTCTTGAATGCTTTCTTAAATTTGCACCATGAGATGAAGTAGCAAGATAGCCTCAATAGGACATGAACAATTATGACTGCCTGATCTTGAGTGCATGGTCCAACAACCATGAACCAAAATAAACCCTTGTAGCAGACAGCTTCAGGTTCGCTGAGATGAACTTCCAGACCAGGCACAGTTATGGAGGAAGGGATATTATTTGTTGAAGCTTACAGATCCAGAGGAAGTTCCATAATGACAGAAAAAGCTGGCCTGCTTTCACAGGACCAGGCAAGAGAGAAAAAGCCCAACCAGAAACACAGCACACAGAGCAAAACTATAGCCAAAAGTCATAGCACACTTCAGGAACTCCTATTAGGCACATTTTGCATATCTTTACAATGGAATCTCAAACCATCACCACACCTTAAGACCAACCCCCAGTGACATTGCCTCTAGCAAGGTGATTGCAGTTGCAAACTATAAACTAATAAAACACTGAATGTATTGGGGGACATACTTTCAAACTACCACAACCCTCTTCCTTTACAAATTCACCAGTCTTCAGCATTCAAACATAGTAATAAGCAGTAGACTTAGACACCTATGTAGGAAGGAATAAAGAGTAATATGAAGGGAAGATATACAAGAAGATTTATGATTTAAGTATTCATATTTTTTATTTTTTATTAATTTTTATCTTCTATTAATTATAACAAGTATTCTCTTTTATCCCTCATCTCAGTTTCCATTACCTTGGAGACTCTTCTACATGGGGTTATGGAATTCACTGTGGGGTCATGAAGACTATTAATATTAGACTATTAAATGTTTAAAGACAATAATTTATGAAGAAAATCACATTGAAATATTAATATATTTTGGAAGTGATATATACTCAGAAACAAAAAGTATGATAAAAGAACAAAATATATGAAAGCACATGGAATCATACTGTGGACAGTTTCATGTATTGAGAAGTGGTGTGTTATAATTTGAAGGCACATGGTAGGATTGTAAATCTTTGCACACTTGTGATTGGGTAAGGCCAACATTTCTAGCTAAGGCCAATGCTGTTTGGGCAGAAGTGACAAGGGTCTCTCCATGCTTGAGCACTGAAAGAAGTGGTGCTTCAGATCACTCATAAGTTCCCCTATTTGAAACAAGGACCACAGGCTAAGGAGGGATAGCTGCCACGTTGCCTGTATCCATGGATCATTGTAATGAGCACTACAGACACACATTAGGAGCAGGAAGTAGAACATTTCTTTTTGAGATGTGAGGTAAGCACATGATAAAATTTGTTTAATCATGAAAGTATATTGTCACATAAATAAACTAATATAAAAAGCAAAATGCAGAACTAACCATCTGCAATGCAAAACTAAATGTCATGGCACAACAGATCATTGGGAAAAATATTATTCTACCATCTGGAATGAATTTCCAACACTTGTAATTTTATTTTTGAGGTGGGGTCTCACTCTCACCCAGGCTGGCCTGGAATTCAGTTTGTAGTCTCAGGGTAACCTCAAACTCACAGTGATTCTCTTAATTTGGCCTCCCAAGCACTGGGTTTAAAGGCCACCATGCCCAGCAACATTTGTAAAATATTTTTAAAGGAAAAATAATTGTTATTTTTATTGGAGATAACAGATATACTTGTTTAGATTTTTAAATTGGTGAATTGCAAGTCCTTAGGAATTCATTTATTCAATGGATATGTTTTATAATATTTATTTAGTTATTTATACATTTATTTGAAAGAGAGAGAAAGAGGCAGTGATAAAGAGGCAAACAAAGACACAATGAGTATGGGCATACCCATGCCTCCTGACATTATACACAAATTCCAGATGTGTGTTCCTCTTCATGCATTTGGCTTTACATGGTACAAGATAAATAAACCTTGGGAGTAAAGTTTTATAAGCAAGTGCCTTTAACCACTGAACAATCTCTTCAGTCCATTTTGTGTATCTTGAGTAAAAAATATTGGTAGAAAGTCTAATTTATCTAATATCGTGCTGGCAACTTTTTTTTTTCAAGAGAAACATTATATGTTCATGCAAAGAATTGTGCATATATGTTCAGAGTAGCATTATTGTAAGTAGCAAAAATATAGAAACAAATTGAAATTGCAAATAAGTAGCTAAGTACATTTGGATCTTGTAGAATATCTTTAAAATAAAATATACTTCAGTAATTAAAATGAATGGCATACATTGTGACATTAATAGCATGGCATAATCTCAAGATAATCATGATGAGTGAAAATGGTAGTCAAATAGAATGCATACTATGCAATTCTACTTATATAATATTTTAATTGATAGTTATATAAAGGAAATGAGCATTTCCCTGTGGATGGAATATAAGAGTAACACAAAGCCAAATTTGAAGATGATAAATGTGTCCATAACTTTAATTTTGGTGATGTAAAAGCAAATGTGTATGTCTGCCAAACCTATTTGATCATGTATTTAAAAAATAAGTAGTTTATCACAAATCAATGGTACCTTAGTGAATCTATAAAGAAAATACTAGGCAAGGAGAAAATTGTCTTCCTTTGCTTCACATCTACAATAATATGGCTGTGCCATTCCATTATGGACATTGGAGTGACCTGGGTATTTTTGGAAGACTAAGGATGTCATTTTTAGTTTGCCTGTCGTATTATTCAATCATTATTTTATAGAGGAAAAACTGACATGACATTTAAAGAAGATTCACAAATTATAATATGTGATAAAGTGAGGGAGATAAACAGTAAACATGACAAATTTCTTTGGAAACCATGGAAGAATGAGCATGAGGTAGGGTGAGGCTCATGGGGTTAGTATCTTCAGGGAAAGAATGTAAGAAGCAGAGGATGGGGAACATTGTCTTCTAGACATGCTGTATCTCTTGCACTCATGAATCCACAGCTATTATGGTTGCCTTAGAACACCTGCATGGGATTAGGGCCATCAACATTCTGTCGTGGAGTGGTGAGGGGATGGTTATAAGGCCTCCTTGAAGATTTATCAGTAGTTAATGATTTCTGGAGTAGCAAGAGACATTTTCTTTAGGGGTATAACTTGTAAGTTATTCATCCATGATAAAATAAACTCCAATCATACTCATGCAAGTGAACCTAGTTAAATTGCATTGATCACTGAAAAGAAAAATGATTTTAAGGTACAAGAGGAACTATATGGGAGGCATAAGGGTTTAGGGAGTGGTAGTGGAACAAGAGAAGATAATGGAGGTGAATATAATCAAAACACATTATATAATGTATGCAATTATCAAGCACTAATTAATATTTTAAAAATCATAAGCAGAACTAAATCCTTGAATATTTTCTTCTAATTTGCACATATATTTGTATGTGGTATGCAATTGTGTATTTGTTTATTCACATGATGTTGTGCAAGTGAATGTACGCGCACTCGCATGTAGAGGCCAGTGGTTGACATCAGGCATCTCCCTTAACCACTTTCCACCTTATGTTTTTGAGATAGCATCTTTCCCTGAACCTGGAGCTCACAAATTTGACTAGCTAAACTAGCTAGCCATCAAACTCTATCCATCCTCCTGTCTTCAACTCCCCAGTGCTATTTTTGAATGACAAGCAATTTACCCAACTGAGTCATCTCCACAGCCCCTTTGATCTTGTTTTTTGTTCCAAAAAATATTGCTATCAAAATATTGTATTTTATTTTTAAGTGTATAAATGAGACTCTGCAAGGATATATCTCTGGAGAGTATTTATCTAATGGATTCTAATATACATATATATATATATATATATATATATATATATATATAGAGAGAGAGTTCTTAAGGGTTAAATTTTGATTTGCAAATTCTTACTCTGCCCTGTGTACTTACCATAGTCATTTATTATCAGGATGAATGAATATTTTTTGAGAAGTGCATGGTTATTTAATCTCACATTTGTTTGAAAATTATAGTGTTCTCATGGAAACCAAGATGATGTGGCCTACTATACACCTAAGCTGCAGTAGCATAAAGGAAATTACTTAGTTACATAAAGTTAAGAATTTAAACATATCCACATAAAAACTAAGTCAAAGTTTATTTTCAAAAACTTTATGATCTTCTGGGCCCAACAGTACATACATATACCACTGTTCACCAAATATTATGCAGAACATGAGACTTTACTCATTTGGCTCTGGCTAATTTATCCCCATTCTCCACTCACTAATTAATTTTTCTCACAAAAAGTATATATTATTCATTGTTCATTGTCATTCAAACAGTGAGAGCCCAAATATGCACCTCTTTTTAATAAAATGGAGTGAAATGTTATATATTTTCAAACTATTTTGTATATATATATATATATATATATATATATATATAACATAAAATATTATTTCAACCATTTAACTATACAAAGTAGAAATTTTAAAAGTTACTTTGTCGGTACATAGTTTAGTATATGGCCAATCATCCAATCATGCTTCATAGTAGCCAAATCCAGCCTTTCTTTTGCTCTTATCTATATGCTTTCATTGACACACAATTACATTCACTCATTTATATATTGTCCAAGCCTGAAAATGTGAGCATTTGCAACAGAAGCCATCACATGACAAAACAAAATGATTGACACATTTAGAGAAAAAAAGCAAAGTTTCTAAACCAGGTCCACTATACACTGATAGTGACAGTTAAAAAGATAGTCCTCAAATTGCAGATATTGGATTAGGTAATTTCTGGGATCCCTTCTGACTTCAGCAAGCATTTCTTTTCTAGCATATTCGATGTTCCTCTGGTGATGGCTGATTCTCCTACTCCACTGATACTGGCTTGGTTTGTGTTACTCAAGATCTGAAGATTGAATATTGCATTCATAAATACATAATGCAAACTATTGACATTTAAATTATTCAGTTAAGTTTACAGTGTCAAGTAAATATATAACATTAAAATTTTAATATTATCTAATTAGCTCAATTTAAAATAAAAAGCTAATGTTAGAAATATTCATTTGCCTTCAGAGCTCCACTGCTTACTCAAACACTGCTGTAAGTGAATATTTCAGATGATTACATCTGCTCTGTATTGTCCCACACTACACAGGACCATATTTGATAGACCAAGAGGCAATATTCATGAGCCTTATGAAACATGATGAGAACAAATCAGGCTTTTTAAGCATGTTTAACACAAGCAACAAGGAAAAAAAGGGAATACTGAACTCTTTGAATCAAATATGTATTTAATTTTTAACAAGAACACAGAACTATGTAATTTCTATTATGTTTTCTTGTTTTCTACAAAACTAGAAATTTCATGTATTACTCTGAAGCCACTATAAGTGAACAATGAAAAGTGAAGTCTCCAATTCATCTTACTCCAAGATACTGAAGTAGATTCCAAGTGCAAATATAGAAACATTTTTTGAGGAGAGGAACGTCTCACTAATAATAGAAAAAAACAATAACAAAAAAAAGATTAGAGAACATAATTTTATTATTTGCAAAGAGTACTAAGAGAATGGATCAGAAAACCAGTTTATTTGTGATGAAACACAACATAACAAAATTTATAAGTTAAAATAAATAACATATGGTTATGACACAAAATTTTGTATTTGTATGTGCTTAGGAAAGAACAAATGTGATCATAGTCTATAATTTTGTCAAAAACATGCCATGGTCAAGAAATCCCATATTTTATTCCAGTAGAGTTATCAGAATAAAGCAAAGGATATAGTACTGTTTTTTTAAGAAATAAAATTAAGAAATGCCTCAGCAGAAAGGATGTTTAACAAAGAGGCTAA
Organism: Orientallactaga sibirica; assembly: GCA_036365145.1. Taxonomy (NCBI): domain Eukaryota; kingdom Metazoa; phylum Chordata; class Mammalia; order Rodentia; family Dipodidae; genus Orientallactaga; species Orientallactaga sibirica. The sequence goes on along the minus strand of JAEOAD010000019.1, from coordinate 1,074,422 downwards.
TATGAACATACACCAACATCCTGACCAGTCTCAACTGTAATCTGCATTTATCCAGTTATTCAACAATAATCAGAAAAATAAGATATATTATAAGATTCTGAATAGGTGAATAATCTGATAATTTTCTAAACACTTTTACTGTTGTATAGAATGAAAACATTTTCATTTATTTAAAATAGTATGCTATTGGTAGCATTTTATAGTTTGTTCAAGAATGCTAGACATACTAGATTCTACTGACTTAAAACATAAAAGCTGTCCATCACATAGGCAAGATTTTGACAATATGAAAGAAGTTATAAAATATTTATCAAGCCTCTGGTGGAAAGATTATCCAGATTTTTATGGTACCAACGTAGAACTGTTATCCCATGTTTTATTAATTTCATGTCACCATTTATATCAAATAGAAGAGCTGATTACCACACCTACAGCAAAGTGTACATATCAACAAGTAATGTAATGAAATTGTACCTTCATTTATCATTTTTTAGCCCCTTACATACTTAAGACATGGCATCAGTTCAAGGAAATAATCATCTTTCTACTTCACTTATTCTATAGCAAGAAGAGAGAAAAACATTGACTAAACTTACTCACCAGATCTAGTCACATCCCTGTGCAAAGATGTCATCACAGAGTACCCTTAAAGAATTATATAGAATGACAAGTCACAGAATGATTCATCATTAAAGTGACACCCTATTTATTTAGTAAATACAGAGACGTGTTTACTAACTCAACAACAAGAAGAAACATCAAAGACTTTGAAAGTTTAACATTTAGTTGTACTGGCTTTTTGTTAATTTTTAGTTTTCTAGACAACCACTGAACACTGGAGTAAAATGAAAAAAAAACTAAAGTTAGAAAGTAATCAACATCGTGTTTTCTCTTTTAATTGAAAGAGAAAATGCAGTTCTGGTTGAGCAGCCTTAGTTTGGAGTTCCTTTTAATACCCTCCCTTTTTTCTTTTTAAAATGCTCTTCATTTAGCTGGTGGAGATAACTAGTAATGCAAGCTTGAGTTAGCAAACAGAAAAGGCATTATAAAAAATTACTGCATCCTCATTTCTGATACCAGAATTATGGCTTTATTCAAATCACAGCAAAAGTCTTTACCCTTCCCAGAAACAAGGTCATTGTGCTCTGTCTTTGTATATTCCTCTGGCTTACCTAGATACTCTCTTCCTACTTCATTAGCCTCACCATAAGTTTTGTCTTTGTTTCATGATTATTCATTTTACCACCCTGCAATGTTTCATCTTGATAGATAGCCTTTAAAACATAGGCATTTTAATTTTTTTCTAAGTTTTTGTTCTGTGGTTTTAAAAGATATATATGTATTTCTTTCATTCTAACAAACTGGCACTTCTTTTTCCTTACTAAAGGGGGAACAACGTGGATAAGAGATGCATGAAGGTCATCACGGAAGAGTCATAAACCATTGTGAATAATGTCAGAACTATAATTTAATTAGTGCCCCATCTGTCACTTTCTGTTTGATGAGCACTAAATGTCCAATTATCATTTAATATCTGCTCTAATCAGTTCTGGCAAATTTTTCAGGCACACAAGAGATGACATTAATAGATGAAAGTGAGGCTATTCTTGCCACATTATCAGAGAAAAAAAAATGAGCAGCACTGACTTACAAAAGAAAAGGTAAAAATTTATTCCAATTAGTTAGTTGTAATGACATTTTCTATCAGTGTTGTTGTGGAGTATCTGAAACAAAGAACTCCTTTCTTCTCATGAGAAATAAATAAAATAGGCATACATGTGATTCTGAAGGGATTCCACAATGTTAATATCATTGATATACTCAATCGTCTCTCATGCAATGGCTTTGAAAGCCATCTATTTCTGAATTTATATTATGACTCTTGTAAATTACATTTTCCCTTGACAAAGTTATTATCGGTCTATTTTTTATCCCTGGGGAAATATGGAAAAAATATGCTGAATCAATTTTGAATATTGTCTTCTTTAAAATAGGAACATAACTCAGTAAGAGATACTCCACATAAATGATAATACTATAACTTTTAACTAATTTATATTTCAGTGAAATAAATGGGAATACCACAATTTTGTTTTTCAGTACCAAAAAATTTACATCAGTTTTCTAATTTTTGTTACACTAATCATTTTTACTTAATTTAAAATATCAGTATTACAACACAAAACATGTATTTATTGGCATAAAAATAAAGTCCTATAATATAATATGCACCTTTCTCACCACCATTGTGAACCTCAATGAATCTGCTTCTTTTATTACTAACTGTTAAGATAAGAACATATTTACTTCTGTATTGATTGAAAAATATATAAATCATACAACAATTTCAAAATTTTCAGAGAACAATTCTATAAGAGGATGGTTTAGGTGAAATCAAATTCCTTAACTGTTACAATATTGATGCAAATAAATTAGCTTTGTTTTTAGTTCTTCCTATAACCCTTTGTTACCTACAGACATCTATGCAACCAAGCCAGGTGTATTGTCACATGCCTGTAATCCAAACATTTTTGATGGAGAATTAGGAGGATTATAAATTGGAAGAGTGCATGGTCTATATAGAAAGTTGCACCAGCCTATATGTAAGTTATATACCAAGAACGTGCCTCAATGACTCTTTCTAAAAAAAAAATCATAAACAAAAATTTATAATTAGAATTTACTTAGCATGAAATGTATATCCTAAAGGTAAACAAAATTAAATTTTAATCAGTCAATAGGTAAAAATTATTAAGTCCATATTTTATACATGTAGCCACAAACAGAATGGGGTAATATTCATAAGGTACCTAACTTTTAATTTTAGATTTTGAATTATTATTATGAGTGGAAGAATACAAAAAAAAATAAAACAAAACTTTTAGTTCATGGAGTTTTGTTTTTATGTTTGTAAAGTAAATATTATTGAAAATTTTGACATTTTCTAATAGTAGATTCAAGTAGATTCAATAGTAGATTTCAATAAAATATTGGAACCATTCTTTACACTTATGTCTCTCCTTTTGCAAATTAATATAAGTAGGAAAAGGAAAGTAGCTTATACCTGTCTACCTAGAACACCAACAATAGTAAAAAAAATCTTAAAAATATCTCATAATTCATCAAACATAAATGTTTGTAGTCACAAGAGGAATCAAAGTCACTTCCTTTTGGTTCAAAATTGTATTATTTTCCCAATATATTTTAATTTTAAATAATATTCCATAAATCCTTGAGTGCCCTTTTCTTTTAATGAGAAAGTAACATTTATTAGAAAATTTGAAGAATAATTTCAATTTTCCTTTTCAATGGCATAACTTGCATCTTTTCCAAAAATAACTCCCTAAGAAAATGCTATCAAGTAATTGAACTCTGTATGCTACTTAATAGTTATAGTAAGGCAAAGGAAAGTGTATGACAAGTCTGAAAAAAATATAAGTAGAGTTTTAAAATAAAGCTGAAAGTACATGTTTAAACAATAATTCTTGTGGAGAGAATACCATCACTAACACATTTAAATCCCTATGTGTTTTAAAATGAGATTTAGCTGCCTGATTCTAGATTGATTTCAGCAAAATTTCCTCAAGCTATTGTGCTTCTGTTTGACTCCTAATCATTCTGTCCACCTCAGAACACAATCTATTTCACAGGGTTTATAGAATAGAATCTCACTTTAGAGAAAGGTATCCTCTTGTATCTGCACATGAGGCTGAGTGCTTCTCTTACACACCTGTATTCTTTGACCTATGATTTGTAAATCCTGCTGATCTTAGGAACCAGTATATTAACTGTCAGATTTTACATCTCAAGCCAGAAGACCCCAGGTCACAAGGAAGAGTAGTTCTGGGGGAAATAAAATGACAAAACCAAGCAGCAAATTTAAACCCCAAAGTAATCTTTCCCCAAAGGAAAAGTTCACTATATGAGCTGTTTTCCAGAAGATGGAATATTATTGATCCAATATTTTACCTTTACTTTGCATTCCTTAAAGATCAGCCTCAATTTCACAGAATATAAACACTATTTCTAGACTTTTCACTCTGTCTTATGAAATAGGCTGTATTTGCATCCAAAGAGCTCAAGGTGGTGTTTTTTTCTGTCCTTTTGTTAAGTAGTCATACTGGAAATAGCCTTCCAGGCCAACTTGGTGAAGAAGTCGAGGGGCACTCTCTTAACTTCATATTAACTATAGGTGTCATCTTGGATAGGAAGACTGCCTATGCACTTCTCTGCATGATTCCCAGAGGAGCATTAACCAAACAAACACCTGTCAGAGACCTGAATACTTTCTGATCAAAACCCCTACTTCCTCTGCTAGGTCAGTGCCAATTCTTAGGTTTAGCTCCTTAGTGCTAACTTTCCTTTCATTCTTAACAAAGATACTCAAATCTGAATGCATTACACATGAAAAATTATGGACAAATTCTGTTACTCATAGGAAGACAATGTGCAGGTTCTGCTGTCTCTAGTGTTCATGTTTCCAGAGATGAGGATATTATGAGAAGAGAGAAGCTTTGAAAAGATGACAGTTCATTCATCAACAACCCTTCATTTTCCTCTCTAAAAAGTGATGAATTACCCTGCAACCAAGGAGCATTCAGTAAAACTCTCTAGGTTATAGAGTACTAAGAATAACTAATTAAACATATATTTAAATCCGAAGCCAAATAAAGTAGACAATGTGTCAAGAGAGGGCATTTCTCAATTTTCTAAAGTTCTGCCAACTTTAATTAAGACTGCTGAAAATCTATACCATTCTGTAAATCTGCTCTTTTAATTTAATGACTTAAACTTTCTGTGATGAGGCATTTGGAGAATGGGAGTCCTAAGGGAATGAACATAAGAGCACCCATCTGAAACACTCGTCTTGATGTTCTCCAGGGAAAGCCCAACCTTTCTGATGTCAAATAAAACTAAATTATCCAAATGGAAACAGTGCCATTGTTCTTGCAAATCAGAGAACATTCTCTCATCCCTAAAACACGAGACAAATATGGTTCTTAAATATCTATCCTTATTTTATCTGATATGATATGATTTAACCAAAAAGTCAAGACAAAGAGAGGTTGCTTTAGCTAATGCTTACCAATACAGTATATTTCTCAATAACATTATTATTGTTAATTATAAATTATTTTTCCATTAAGGGTTGGCATTAACTCTTTAAAGGTCATAAATACCCTAATAATGTATTTGTGCTTCTTTATATGCAAATTGGTCCCTAATACACCTCTTCATTTAAAGTCTTGGTTACATCACTTTGTACTCATAAAAATTAACCTTTCATAACCCCAAGCTTCATCTACTAATCAAGTTCCAACATTTTTTCCATGTTCTATAGAAAGACAAAGGTAATTGGACCCCTTCACAGAAAGAGTTATCAAGACAGGCGAACACAGGAAAATATGCTAGAATAAGTAAATTAAATAATATGGCTTCATTAAAATTCATGCTGATGCTTCTAAACCAGATGGGTTAGCAGAAATATCTATATAACTCATGAAAGAAAATAGCCTATTTGCATTAAGAAAAGAAAACATGTAGTTTAGACAACATTCTGAAAAAATCTTGGTGACAATCATGAAAAATTTTCTGAAAGGAACATATCTCCAACCCCATTTCTTTTAACAGAAATTTAGATATTTGATCTGAATCTAATTTTATCTTGCTAAAAGTTGTTTACATTGCAATAAATAGAAAATTATTTTAAAACAAAAGTGTTTTTAATATTACTTTCAGTAATTTAAATTTTATGATTCAAACTTTGAGACTAGAAAAAATATCTAATGGTTAATGGTTATTGTGTTTATTAAAGTGAATAAGTCTCAATATTACTGAAGAGATATAAAACAGTGATATCTTTCATTTGGTGTGTTCAACAGAAACTACCTGACACTTACTGATGGCATTCAAATTTAAAACAAAATAGGAAGAGATCTAAATTTTTTTAAAGTGAGAGAATCCTCTAATATTTCAATTAATATTAATGATGTTAAAAAGAAAATAAGCAAAATTAAATTAAAACTTACTATATAGGACTGGAGAGATGGCTCAGCAGTTACAGTGCTTGCCTGTAAGACTAAGTGACCCAGGTTTGATTCCTCTATACCCATGGAAAGCAGATACACAAAGTGGCACATATATCTGGAGTTTGTGTGCAGGGATTAGAAGCCCTGGTGTACCTATTATCTATCCTCCTTCCTCATTCTCTCTCTCTCTGATGGCAAATGAATAAGTTAATTGTTTTAACCTTACTATTATAATTAAGCTTTTAAACATATTCTAGGCATTTCAGAAACATTATGTACACTAGGGCCTTTTTCATAATATGCTTTTACATATGTATCATAAAAATCACATGAATACATTAATAAATGAGTTAAGGTATATTATGTCAATGATATGAAAAATCTAACATTAAAATTTTCAGCTTCTTGTAGAATACCTTGAATTTTTGGGACATTGAATTGCAAATGAGCAAATAATGAAATAATTTGGGTTTTTATTAATTTGACGTTTTTATAACTAAGTAGAATCATTATTTTCGTCTCTTTAAGACAGTATTTCATCTATCTGTGAATGTATCTGTGCTGCTTCCTCCTAAATATCAACAATATGATATACAATGGCATAATAATGATAAGGAATTATTAATTTATTAATAAGTCCATTCCAGTACTCCAAAAGCTTAGAATCAAATGATTATCATCAAAACCACTTTTTTGTCACTTTTAATTCCAAACTAAAAACAGCAGAAAAAACCTGTGACATATGAGAATGTGTTTATTTTAAGTACAATTGCTAATATAACTGTCTAACTCTATGCGAACATAAATACTCATTTCACCCTTAAAATAAGGGGCATTATTTCTCTTTTGGTAGGGGAAATAGACTTTTGTTTGCTATTGAAAAACTTGATTTTGTCATAAAGACATTGTATAATTTCATTTTCCAATAAGAACAAATGACTTTATAGTCAAGAAGCAGGAAAAAATGTAGATGACCTACGTCAAACATGAATACAGAAAGGAAACACATCAAAAGTTCAAACATGAGCAATAAATGGTGTGGTGAATTTCATGGTTTGGATTCCTGCTTTCTAATGAAAAAATATTTATCTGAATATGGTGCCACACACCTATACTCTCATCACTTGGTAAATTGAAATAGGAGGATAAAGAGCTTGAGGCCAATATGAGCTCCATGGCCCACCACAATTATATGTTAAAAGGAGCAAAACAGCAGAGAAAACAGGGGACTATTTTACTCTCAAACACTTCCAGAGGTCTTAGTTTTTTGAGTGAAAAAGAAACCCACAGTCAACCTACTTCTTAATAACAGCTGCCAGTATCAATGCTTTTAGGGGGAAAAAAGCAGCTATGAAGATATAATGCATGCATATTAAAGGAACTCTTTTTAACTTGGTAACCGTTAATTTTTACATCACAGTTAAAGTATGCATCTATTCTCATATCTCCACTGAAGAGAAACCATGATTACCTTCTGGATCAAGTTGTGTATTTTGAAACAAAGAAATATTTTTATTTATTTACTTTGCAATATACTGGAATAAACATAAAATACAAATTAGAAAACTGTGAACATTTATAGCTTTAACAGTAAAATGTTTTCCATTTTCTAATCTACTAGAATGATCTATATATTAATCTAGACTTACTAGTGGTCTAAGAATTCATTATCATGCTCTGTGATGTCATTAAGGAATTAGAAAAACATAGTCTTCAAGCTGATGTTTTTAAATATCTGTGTAAATCTTAAAGAATAAAGATATACAGATGTTATTGCTTACTTTTACTTCTTCTGAAGCTCCTTTTCTCCCCTCTATTTGTAGTATTGTGTTACCACCAAGTGATACACATGCTTCCATCATTTCTGTAGAGACCACCTTCTTTCTTCCTATCTCTCAGATGAAAAAAGTTAAGACTTTTCAAGAATTTAAAATGACTGATATGCTAATATTTTTACATTTATGGAAAATGTTCTATGAAGCCTTGAAATTGTGTATTAGACTCAGTGTCTGTAATCATCAAAAACTTTCTAATCTCCCTAGCAATCTATTCACCAGTAGCAGAGGATCAAGCAATTATAAAATTTGTGTAAATCTGAAAATTACATTACTGCCTTATTTCTCACACTTTGGTGATAGATTGACAAAGAATAACAAGTGGAGATTAAAATAAATAAAATGAATTTCTATTTATGCTTTGATATATTTAAATATATATAATATATTTAAATTAGTGAAAAGAGGTACATTTGCATATGTAAAAAAGAAGGCTTTTGCTGCTAATAGTCGTTGAAAAGACAAAGTAGTATAATTATCCTGATGTCTCCCAATTCTCATGCATACCTTTTAATTAAACATATATATTCAAGTACATTAAAAATTTAAAGGTATGAAATTTGCATTTCAGTAAAAGGTCTTAAATTGGTCCTACTTCAGAGTCAATGACAAGAACTTAAGTCATCCAATATATTATTGTAATAGGAAACTTCCCATGGGAGGAGGCAATAATAAAGTTGAGGGCAATTAGGATTAATTGAATAATGGAGAAATGGAAGCAGATACAGTAGCATCTGAGTAAAATACAAAGGAAGAGCAATGTGCTTTGGAATGTTTTTTTGGAAAGCTGTGGTCCCCAGAAACATGAAATTGAGTTGTAAGCATACAGTTATAATCCTTTGGAATCAAAATGAATACTATTTTGATAGATTGAATAAATTATGAAGGTCACTAAAATAATCTAAATCTCTGTGAAATTTACTTTGATGTTATTGGCACAGTGTCTCTGAAGAAGTAAAACACACTAAAAATGATTTTGAATGAAGCCCAAGACCTCATTTGTCAGGTTATTTGATATTCATGTGACTATAGGCCACATTGCCTCAAAGGTCTCCATGTTCAAAATTTTGTCTTAGTTTGAAACTTTAAAAAATGCTATTTTATTTTCTTTTACATGAGTTACAGAAGGTTATACATTCACTTCATATAAGTAACTGACAATAAAGGGATATACCCTTATATTTTATAAAATAGGTCTAATATGAAGTTATAAATACTCTTCAAAAAGATGGGGCCTAATATCCAAATACCAAGAAATATCTAGAGTTCACTTTCTTGTTGCCCTTTCATGCTACAACATAGATTAGTAATCAATAGAATTTGATTTATAACATTTTTTTCAATGTTGTATTGACAGGGATGGGGATTTCTTGATTATCTGTATCTGACTAAATCTAAACTTCTGATTCTACCAGAAAAAAGATAGATAGTATGTAACTTTTTTAGTAATTGTTGTTTTAGACATGATGAATTTTATGGAATTTCTTATATTTTTAGACTGTATAGAAAGATTGCCTTTTAGGAGGGACAATTCATAGTTAGAAAGAACTAAAAATGTTAGGATTGAATTTTAATGAAACAATTACATGGCTATGATGAGAATAGACAAACTTGAAAGGCAGAGTCAAAGAAAAATGAGAATAGTAAATAAAAATTCTTATATAGTATCCACTTATGTCAGGCAAAATTATGGATTGCCTTATCTTATGCATATGTGTATGTTTTAGTATGCAAATGTATTACTAATAGGAACCTATTGCCATTTTGCATCTAAAGAGATTGAAGTTTAAATTACTAATTACCTAATCATTATTTTTGAGCTGATTTTGATTGCAGGAAGAAGGATCCTATGCATAAGGTTTTACTATGGATTACTGAAGTATACAGGAGAATTTAAGAAAATAAGGTACCATAAAAATTATGAAAATATCAAAATTGACTTTGGGAATCATTGCTGAGACAAAATCTATTACAATCTCTCCCCATAAAGCAATGCTATAGCTACCTCAATGTCAAGAAAGGACAGACAATTTTGACTTTTCCCTTGGATTGCAATTTATGATGTCCAATGCTGTAAATATCAGCAATAGCTTTAATCTATAAATATTTAATACAAATGAAGTCATAAGTATAACTCAGTCTAAATGCTAATTAAAAATATAAAGAAGATTGGTAGTTACTTTCCCTCCTACCTGTCCAGATGGTATTTAATTGGTATACGTGATTATATTTAAGAATGGCATAATTTAAATAATAATTCTAGTGCAATTTGTTAGTTATATGAAGTGGCACTGTTGAAGATTTCAAGATAGTTTTTCTTCAAGCATCCACTTTACTCCCAACTTCCTCACCACTGACATAATAATTCTAAAACATTTCAACTTTATGGCCTGTGCAAATTTCAAGTAATATAAATCTCACGGAGTGTTAAGAAAATTAGATTTATGTAGCTATAAGAAACATAATAGGGCTACAATTATTTATTTCTACTCTTCTGTTGGGAAACAACCTCAAACACCTTCGATACGCATAGCCTTAAAGAGAACAAAAAATCTCCCTGTTATCATGTCAGAGACTGAAACCCACATAACCACCTAAAGGTTCCAGGTGATAAAAACATACAAGACGGCTGGAGAGATGGCTCAGAAGCTAAGATGCCTGCTAAGCTTAAGACCTCATGTTCAAATCTCCAGGTCCCAGGTAAGCCAGATGTACAGTGAGGCAAGCGTGCAATGTCACACATGTGCACAAGGGAGGACATGCATCTGGAGTTTGTTTGTAGTGGCTGAAGGCCCTGGCACACCCATTCTCTCTCTCTCTCTTTCTCTCTCAAATAAATTAAAATAACATACAAGATCTGCAACATATGGTGATGACAAAACTGGGATATCCACTTGTAGAAGAATGAAACTAGAAAACTAAATCCATATCTCTATCATGTACAAAAATCAAGTCAACATGGATGAAAGAACACAAATTAACATCTGAATTTTTGAAATTAGTTGAAGGAAAACACTTCAAGATATAGTCATAGGCAAAATCATGTTGAAAATATTTTAATATCACAATAAATGAGAAATGATCCCAAGAATGGAACTGAAATTAACAAGCTTCTGTCTAACAAGGTAAATCAGCAAGTAGAAAAATAGCATATAGAATAGGGAAAAAACTAACAATATTAGCCAAATTTTAATATATGGAATATATAAAATAATATAAAAATGAAAACCAAGTAATAATCTAGTCAATAACTGGGTAAAATGCTGGGCTTTGATGTGTGTGCTTGTAACGTCAGTTTTGAGGAGATGGAGGAGGTGGAATCCTGGGCCTTGCTGGCCAGCCAGTGTACTCTACTTGGTAATTCCAAGGCAAATGAAGAGACACAGTTGAAAAAAAAAAAAGTATTTTCCTTTATTTTCTGCATGCATGCATGCAAACACACACACACACACACACACACAAACACACAGACACACACATGCACACACACAGATGTTAGCCAACTAGACAATTATAGAAAGAAGAAATACAAGTGGCTAATAATTATATTAAAAAGTGTTCAATGTCCTTAGACATCAGAGAGATGCAAACTAAGAGTATGTTAAGGTTCAATCTGATCTAAGTCAGTATGACTATCATCAATAAACAGGTCAGCAGACCCTGGTGAGGATGTGGGGAGAAATGAATATTTGTATATTGTCCATGGCAGTGTAAACTGGTGCAACCACTCTGTAAGTTAGTTAATAAGGAGGTCTGTTAAAGAAAAAAAAAATACTGTATGAACCAGTTAGATTACTCCTGACTATATACCCTAAGTCAACATTTCCCAGAGGTACTTGCTCATCTGTGTTTATTTTTGTACTATTCACAATTGCTATGAAATGGAACCACTCTAGATATCAATAAACAGTTGATTGGATAAAGAAAACATACTAAATTTACACAATGGGATTTTATGTAACCATAAAGATAAATGAAATAATGGCACTAAGATTACTCATGCTATGTTTTGTTTTAGTTCTTTGTTATCCCTTAGCTGGAATAGATATTAAGAATTAAGCATGCATGTGCATATGTGTGTGTTCAACTGTGCATAATGTATTTTGTGCATTCCTAATTTCTTAACATAAATTTATTTCTAGCTGAATTTGTTAAACTACAAACACACACACACCTAATTCCTTAAATTTAGGACAACTTTTAATAGCCTTCCAGTTGTTTAAGTACAATTGCATTTCAATATATAAGGCACTATCCATAATGTAATGTTATCTTTGGAAAAAAAAAAAAAAAAACATTATAACGTTTTTCCTCTTAAGAAATTCTTTAGTAAAAATAAAAGAGTTATACTAGCTTTTGTAGTTTTCTTTATCTTAGTCCTACCAAACATAATGTGAATTCTCATTTAATATTTAAGAAGTTTTAGATTTATTTAGCTTTAGTAGGATGCTTTTCATTGTGGCTAAGGATGTGGCATCTCAGTGTGTTAGAAATTAAAGGAACTCTATGAATCACGCAAAATGATGATTTCCTTATAAAATTAAAACACTAAATTCTACAGAGCTCAAATAAAGGGACTTTATTCCAAATTTTTTTTTTTTTTTTTTTTTTTTTGAATAGGCACTAAACACTGTGCACACTGAATTGTGTTTCATGAATCTAGAACACTGGAGCTTTCTAGGCTATGAACACTGAATGCTAGGTTATTTAAGTACTTAAAAGCTACTCTTTAAAATAAAATAGAAAAAAAAAAAAACCATGCCAAGAGAAATGATGTTTCAAGGAGGTATCAAGGTATGCACAGATAATAAAGAAATCATAACCTGGAGGATTCGTGGAAAGCCATTAGTCTTCAGTCCACTTTGGAAGGCTGATAAAATGTAATTCTCATGTCAGTGAAGGATGTTCAATACAGATAGCCAAATAAAAACTATTCAGTCCAGGCAGGTAGACTTTATATACAGTTGACCACTGGAAGGGCCACCCACTCTTCTAGAGGAGGTTTTCCTCCCTGATTTAATCAGTTAATCCTTCCTGAAAACAACCTCACTTCCTCTCCCAACTGGTATGTCTTTTGATTTCTAATCTGATCAAGTTGGCAACATAACTTAAACATTACCTCTTCCATTTCCTCAGAGAGGTCCTACCTACTTGAAGAAACTTTGCATAACTCCAGCTTTCCCTCTTATCCCCTTTTATATACCCATGTAATGATGTATAATTAGAAAACATATAACCAAATTGGTAATGTGTTTAGGCCATCTATGCACAAAGTGGTGCAAGTGTATGGAGTTCATTTGCAGCAACAAGAGGCCCTAATACCGTAATACAGCCATACTTTTCTTCTCTGCTTACAAATGAATGAACAAGAATATTCACTATATAAATATATAAAACCTTTTTTAAAAAAGCCACAAGGGACAGTACAATAACCTTGGGATATGTACTGTTGTTGATATAAGCTAAAGAGATAAAGAGAGGAAATTTACCTTACTTTGGATGAAGATGCTTATACAATGGAAGGTCTTATTGAGAGGAATATTGCTCTTCCACTAGGGCCAAAGAGAAAGAGTTAGAACTGAGGGGATTAGAACTGAGGGAGGGAACAAGTAGCTCCCATTGCTTCCTTAGCATATGTTAAATCCATGTGGAAGTTCCATGGCAGAGAAACCTATTATTATGAAAACACAATGTTGATTTGTCAAGGCAATGATTAAAGTGGAGAAAGGTATTGGGACATCGAGGTTCATGAAACAAAAAATAAATATCACTGCCATACAAGTTTTGGAAATGAAGGTGCAGTTAGATAAATTCAGCCTTGACTACATAGTGAGTTCAAGAATTCCAGGGAGGCTTGGGCTACAAATGATCCAGTCCAAAAAATAAGAAAAGTCAATCAATCATAAATGATAACTATAGTTTCTTTTTTGGTTATGTTGATTTTGTGTTTTCTTTTCTAAATATTTTATTTATTTATTTGAGAGAGACAGAATAAGAGATGCAGAAAGAGAGAGAGGGAGGGAGGGAGAAATGGGTGTGCCAGGGATTCTAGCCACTTCAAAAGAACTCCAGAAGCATGTACCATCTTGTGCATCTGGCTTATGTAGGTATTGGGGAATTGAACCTGGATCCTCAGACCTCATAGGCTAGTATTTTAACTGCCAAGCCATATGTCCAGCCCTAATCTTATGTTTTTTTTTTTTTTTTTTTTATGATAGGACAATAGCATGTTGTTTTGATAATTATATCTTTATAAAAGATTTTGAGGTTAAGTAATGTGATATTTATAATGTTTTGTTTTTTTAACATGCTTTACCTAATCAGTGTGTTTTGTTGTTCTTTGAATAGTAAGACAATTTTTATTTTTCTGCATCTATGGCAACACTATGGGGATTTTGACAGGGAGCAGAGGAATCTATAGACTATTCTTGGTATTATGGATATTTTTGAAATATAAAATTCTTCCAAATTATGAACATGAGATACTTTTCCATTTACATATATCTTCTTTTGTTTCTTGTTCTTTTATAATTTTAATATCTGGTTCTTCCATACCAATTAGTTAAATTTATTAATGAGTATTTGTAGAAATCATAAATGTCATGAACTTCTTAATTTCTTTTGGAAGCACTTGCTGTTAGTGTGTAGAAATGTTATTGATTTTATGCCACTTTTGTACTTTGAAACTTTTCTAAATTTGTATGTTTCTAACAGGTACATTCTGGTCATTAATCATTTCTCTTTAACACATAAACACTTCAAGTTCTTTCTTTCTAGTGTGTATACCTTTTATTTATTTCTCTTTATGATGCATGCTGACTAGGGCTTACAGTATTACATTGAAGCAGTACACTTCTGGTTGTGTTTCTGACCTTACAAGAAAAATTCCAGCTTTTCACCAGAGTATGATCTTGACTCTTATCATGTTTTATATGGTATATTTTTATATTTTTCACTTGATCAATTATATAAAGTTCTTGATATGGGGTCTCCCTCTCAATCTGAAATTGATATTAATTAGTAGGCCCTCATGCTTAAGCAAAAAGTGTTCATAATCACTGACATCTCCTCAGAATTTAAGAATTTTGTAATGGTCTATTGTTGAATTTTGCTTTGAGCTTTTTTCCTACAGTTCCAACATCTCCTCACTGTTATCCTTCATTCACTAATTGTAGTTCATCACATTGTCTATTTTGTTTATTGCTGAGCTATGTTGAGCTCAAGTTAAATCTACGCTTGACTGTGCTTTACAAGCACTTCAATAGCTATTAAATTCAATTTTCTGGTATTTCATTAAATATTTTTTATATTTATGTATGTAAAAGATAATGGTCTGCAGTTTTCTTTTGGTATAACCTTAGTCTGAATTTACATCAGGGTTAAGCTGGCTTCAATTGATGTAATTTATGCTGTCCATTTTTGGAAGAATTTTAAAAGTATGCATATAGATTACTCTTTTAATAATTGGCAATTCAAGATGTGAAGCTATTGGAATATAAATAAATGATTGAATAAATCAAAAAATAGTGAAAGGCAGACAAGTTACCTTTACAGAAATGTTAGCATTCAATCATGTAAATATTCTATATTTTTTATGTTTTTATAAGAGAGACACAGAGAATGAGAATCAGCAGTTTACCGTTTTTTCTTTTGTAAATTCAAAAATATTCTAAAACTAAGTATGATAATAAATAACATGGAAAAGAATTAAAAGCAACTTAAAGACATAAAATATTTGTAACTTCATACCTGACAAATCATTAATGTCTACAATATGTTTAAGAAAACAAACTCTCAATACTTAACAGTAGATAAGAAATTCAATTAGAAGGTGGAAAGATAGGCTTCAACTCCAAATATTTCCAACACATTATCTTTTAAAAATGCAAATTATAATTGTTATTATATGTGTAGCTATTATAATTGCTATAATAAAAAATAGTTCTCATTCTCCATTGGAGAAAGTGCTTTTATTTTTTTAGAAGCAGAGAGAACTGAGGACATAAACTACCCTTCATACATCAACCAGGACCCAGGTGAAACCATGGAGGAATTGGCCAGATGAGCAAGAGTGCTGTTTCCATAGTGACCCTGACAACCTGCACCAGGGTCATAGAGACAAACACTGAGGATGCTCAAATGCACCAAAGCAGATATCCAGAAAGTAGGCTTAAAACACACTCACCATGGCTCAGGGAATTGTATGGAAGAGGGGATGGAAAGGTTATAAGAGCCACAGAGTGGAAGGAATGCTCAGAGGCATTGCCCTCCCCCCACAATGGCTGACTGCTGTTCTCACAACTCATAACCCACAACCCCAAGGTGCATACCAGCAATCCCACTGAGGAGGGCCCTCACTGGAGTGTGGGCAGAGAAGATGGAAATGATGGTACCAATACATGATGTGTCCATACAAAGTTCTTACTTAATAAAAAAATAGTTACTGCAATAAATACAAATCACAATGTGCAGAAATTATGTCATTATATTGCTAGATAGCAGGTGAAATAGTCCAAAAACTTTGGAAAACACTATGACCATTTCTAAAGCAATTTAACAAGAGCCTGACATATGACAGTTCTTGCATTGTCAGGCACTTATCCAAGAAATGAAAAAAGTAAAAACTTTCATTGAAATAAAAGTGTCCATACAAACCTTCATAGCAAATGTATTTGTAATACTCAAACACTAGAATAGGCACATTTCTGTGTAAGGCATGGATTCTCCATTTCACAATAAGAGAGAGAGAAAGAAATGTTATTGTTTGCCATAAGAATAACCACAGTTTTTTTTTTTTTTTTAATTGAGAGTTTAAATATATGAACAAACTGCAAATTGGTTATTTTCATATCAGGTTATACTCTTAAATTCCACCTCTCCTTCTTCTGGTCCACTGAAGGTCCTCCTCAGTGGGGTTATGAGTAATCACTTCACGGTCATAAATGTATCAGTCAGTTTTTGTGGGTAAGCTACGTCTCAGAGCACTTCTTTGCACTCTTTGAGTCTTACATTCTTTCTGCCCCCTCTTAGCTGAACCTTGGGGAGCATGTTAAGTATCCTTTTTTGTTGAGCTTTCAACAATCTCTGATTTTCATATTTGATGAGTTTGAGTCTCCTCAGTGTCTATCACCATATCCATAGGAGATTTTCTCAGACTAGTAGTGAAAGCGTCACTGATTTTAATCTACCACTTTCTGTACAATGTAATCTGTCAGTTTTGATAGAGATGACTGGTATAATACTAGGCAGGTGGCTTGCCCTTTTTTTTTTTTTGTATTGATGTGTCTTGGTTCTCCCAATATCAGCTGCTATATATATAAAGCATATTCTTTACCCAAGAGTAAGAGTAGCATGGTGTGGTAGTTTGAATATATGTCCCCCAATATATTCAGTATTTTACTAGTTATAGTTTGCATCTGCAATCACCTTGCTAGAGGCAAGGTCACTGGGGGCCGGTCTTAAGGTGTGGTGATGGTTTGAGATTCCATTGTAAAGATATGCAAATGTGCCTAGCAGGAGTTCCTGAAGTGTGCTGTGTGACCTTTTGGCTGTAGTTTTTGCTCTGTGTGCTGTGGTGGCTGGTTGGCTTTTTCTCTCTGCTTGGCCCTGTTGAAAGCAGGCTGCTTTTCCTGCCTTTATGGAACTTCCCCTGGATCTGTAAGCTTCAATAAATAATATCCCTTCCTCCATAACTGTGCCTGGTCTGGAAGTTCATCTCAGCGAACCTGAAGCTGTCTGCAACACATGGATAATTTAGAAGACTTTTGGAAAGCCATAACCTCTCCTTTTAGCTAAATAACAGTGGAAGCTTACCTCTAGGCTCTATGACCTAACTTGAATTTGACCTGGTTCTCAGTACCAAGTATGAATTCTGACCGTCCCACTGATTAAGCTTCATATTCAATCAGGGAGCATTTTTTTTTTTTTTACCACCATAGCTTATGTGCCACTTTTGCACTGGTGAGTACATAGTACCTGGATGGTTCATTTTGTAACTTGGAGTAGCCACTGATGATTCACACTTTTGGTGACCTTTATCCTTAAGCTGCTCACTGTATACTATGAGAGTTATCCAGCATAGACCTGACTTTCTTCTCAGTTCCAGCGTGATCTGTCAATGTCCTGTGACCATAAACTGCACCACAGATTTTACGTAAGTAACTCTGAAACTTTATAAACTATATGAATAATGTTACATAATATTTCTAAAGTTAAAAATATAGGTAAGGGTAATAGATTAGAGGTCGTTGTGGTTAAAGAGGACCTGATATTTGAGAATTCTAAATGTGGTTATTAAAAACAATATACATGATTCTCTTGTCACTTCCAGTGCCTGTATTAAGTAGCAAGATGTTATCATTATATGATTGGAGGAAACTGAATTAGGGATTAACAGAATCTCTGGATTATATTTCTCAATTGTATGTGTAGCCACAATTAAATCAAAATTAAATGGGTCTAAGTAAAGATAATAAAGTTAGTGTTTTTATTAAACCATCTAGCTTCCAGTTCTAGATCATAAACATTAAATGAGAAGTTCTTATGTTTCATGAAATACTCATTCTTATCTTGGCTTCTATTGATTTATTTGGGAGTTTTGCATTGTTTTGTTAAAAACTGTGGGCATAGACAATAAAACTAAGGTCCCACTTGTTCATAGCCAACTGAGGAGAGGCTGTATATAATCCATCTAAGTCATGTCCTTTATGTTTCGACAGAAATACTTGTTCCTCTTTGTGTTGATTCACAAATGCAATTCCCAGCCTGGATGCTGAACTTGGCTTCATTCCCAGAGTTGTCTCTTTAATTCTAACAACCAACATTTTTTCAAAGATCTCAAGAGCTTAGTTCAAAAGTTTTGCATATTTTGACCAATTTGTAAGAGCATATTCTTTTTGTTTCTGTTTATTAAATAGCTACCCAAGATCCCATGTCCTTCCTTTATATCCCAGACCAATCTGAT
This sequence comes from Orientallactaga sibirica, assembly GCA_036365145.1. Classification (NCBI taxonomy): domain Eukaryota; kingdom Metazoa; phylum Chordata; class Mammalia; order Rodentia; family Dipodidae; genus Orientallactaga; species Orientallactaga sibirica. The sequence continues at coordinate 1,055,595 of JAEOAD010000019.1, read as the reverse complement.
CACATATTCTCTAATATATCCAGAAACTGCAACCTCCACTCTGCTCAGTAGAAATAGGTTTGAAATTTTAGTAGTAGTAAATTGCACCAAATTTAGTAAACTTTAGCAAGCATTACACCTTGTTTGCTTTGAGAAAGGAGAAAAAGGACATATTATGCTTTGAAAAAGAATACCATGGTGCAGGTATGAGACAGCTGGGTTTTTCTTTGACACCCAAGATTTACTTTAGTGACAAAAAATTAAGATATATATGGCATCAGAACAGGGAGGTTAAGGAATATATATATATAAATATATTTATATATTTATATATTTATATATATTTATATATTTGTATCCTGTCCTTTTTATAAATATATGACCAGCTGTCCACCACAAGGTCCCATAAGCGAATTCAGTTATATGTTATACACACTATTTCCTTACTAAGCAATATTAACCCTAAAGAGATATTGCTGGTCTTATTATTATCATGAATTTAACATAGATTTCATGAATTTTCATGAGTTATGCTATAAAAAACAATGGGTCCACTGTTAAATCTCTCAAGAGATACCTAACTGAAGAAGATGGCACCAAACCAGTAGTCTAAACTTTTCTTCTGCCAAGGCAAGATTATGGAGATAGAAGATCAGTGGTGGTCAAGTATTAGGCAGTGGTGAGGGATCAATAAATGGAGTCGTGGGTATTTGAGGGTAGTAAAGTTGTTATATAAGGTGGTATAGTATTTGTCAAAATTCATAAAATGTTCAAATTCAAAAGTGAACACTAGTGCAAGCTAGGCAATTTGACATATAATGCTGTGTCATAACAAAGTCACTATTGTTATAACAAGTGCACTGCTTTGGTAAAAGTGCTCTATTTATAAAGGGGATGTCAGGTGCAGAAACATAGGTTATATGGGCACACTGATATTTCCACTCAATTTAGTTCTAAACCAGAATGTTTTATAAAAATAAAGCTAACAAAGTACTACTAATGTCATCTATTTTACAACTTATATTACAACCTCAATATGAGTTTTGACCTTGATAACAGGAATAAAAGTCAAAGGAACTGATGGGTTCGTGGCTTCCATAATAGTGGTTAAAATAATCTAATTCAGGCAGAGATGCTTCTCAGATGCTGTTTTGGCAAACCAAGCAAAAACATTAATAACAATGAATAGTATATTAGTCACTATTGAATTACTGTGGCAAAATGTCTGACAGAAACAACTGAAAATTAGTAGTGATTTATTTTGTCTCATCATTTCAGAGGGTTTCCATCCATCATGGCTGGAAAGGCACTAAAGAAAAGAGGCATGTGGTAGAGGATATTCATGTCACTGAAGATGAGGAAACAAAAAGTGGGACAGAATCCAGGTTTAACCTTCAGAGACCTACCTCTAGTCACTTACTTCTGTAGATCACCCTCATTTTACAAAGTTTCCAAAACCTCCCACAATGGAACCACCAGCTGGGAAACTAGCTTTCAAACCTGAGCCTGTGGTTTACATTCAGATTCAAAGCACAACAAATAGTTTCTCAGAGGCCCAGGGATGTACTAGTACACAAGGCCAACAGCTACGCACATCCAGCAAGTCTATTTTGTAGCCGAGAATAACAAGTAAATTTACTCAAACAAATAAACTGAGGAGCTGGAGAAACTGGAAATCAAAGTCTGTTTTATTTCTTTATCACTGCCATTAACTGGCTGAATGAAAGCTTTAATTTCTATTTTACTTATACATAATAAATCACTAAAACTCTTAAAAGCAGTATCTTTAGAATGTAGTTTATTTTTAAAGTGTAGAAGGATTTCTAGACAAGGAGATTCTTAGGAAATCAAATGAAACAGTATATTGGTCAATACTTGATGTTTAAGGAATGCAAATCTATACTGAATTTCAAGTAACCATTTTAACTGTGACTCTGAAAATTAATGAAAATGCCAATGACATGAAAAATCGACTTTTTCTTCATAAAGGAGACCAGGGCTTGAGCTCATATGTTCTTAAATACTGCCTTATGAGATATTTAGTGAAATTTAAATTATGAATAATTTAACTACAGCTTCTACAAAATTAATAAACTTGAGCACAAAATTCCTGCTTATAGAATATTATTTTACTCATTTAAATAAGACAGGCATGTCCTCTGGTTCACAAAGCCATTTCAAGTAATTTCAAATGGTGAAAAAGTTAAATAAATAAGTTAAATTTCCAAATGAACTTTTACTATGTTTAATGTTTTGTTAAACACAACAAATAAGCTTTTAATTCAAAGGTTTTGTTTTTCACATTTATAATTTGTAATTGATTCATTTTATATAGTTTCCAAGGCTAGGACTTCACAGAAGGAGGAACAGAAAACATTGTCACTGAGAGGATTTTCCAGGACATAACACATCAGTATACTATGATGTAACCATGTAAACATGATCAGAAAATGCATATGACATGGTAAGAAAATCATATTCATGTTATTCTAACTCATGAGTAAGCAAAATAGTCAGTAGAGTGGAACCTTGAGAGGATCCAACTCCAAAAATCAGCATAAAATTGAAATTATACCCTTGCATTCAGATTGCTTTAGGGAATGGGGTCTATTTTCCATGACATTTTAAAAGTAGTCATTGCTGAAATATAGGAAAGCTATTGATTTGTATATATGCATCTCTAAGGATTGGCCCTGTTGAGCTCATTTACTTCTGGAGGCCTCTCCTCTCTTAATTTCCCTGGTTTCCTAGGCAGTGAGCAGTAACATCAACAACAAGAGAAAATTTTCTGTTTGCAGCATTGCAGTATCTCTATTGCATGTGTGGTACTGCACAGCCTACGAGCAGAATGACGGGCTGCCCAGGTTCTAATTCTAGCTCACCTACTTAGCAGCTGCCTGGTTTTGGGCAAGTCCATGTCCCTTACAACAGAGGCATACTCACGTCACCTAAAGTGTCATTAATATCAAAATAGAACAACACCTAGAGAGCAATGGTAAAAGCCCCACATAAGAAAATGACACAGCCTTACTGGGGTTCTGACAGGGAGGGGGAACGTTTCATGTTCATGAGTACACAATTCAGTATTATAAGGATATCAAGTCTGCCCCAAGTTAATTGCAGACTTGCTGGAATTCAAACAGAAACATCAAGAGCATTTTTGAGCCTTACAACAACTAAGTTGGCAATTATAAACACGACTATGAGACAGAAGGGAGAACGGCACATTAGACTGTATTATAACAGGGTGCTACTAAGAACAATGGGGTGCCAGCTCCAGAATGACACGTAGATCAGCAGAACAAATGTTTGGAACTCAGGGATGGTCTGAAACTGCTGGCCTAGTTTGGTGGCCACATGTGGCTACTGGGCACTTGTAATCTTAGTGTCATATACTGAAATGATAATATTTTGGACATGTTACCTTAAAATGTATTGATAAAATGAATCACTCCTATTTCTTTCAGCCTTTAAAAATGTATCCACTAAAAATTTAAAATCAAATAAATGAAAATATGAATAGATTAAATATATTATTATAATATAATAAATGATCAAATGGATTAGATATATACTGTCTGAAATGGAAACAATATAGAAAATGAATCAATTACAAATTATAAATGTGAAAAACAAAATCTCTGAATTAAAAGCTTATTTGTTGTGGTTATCAAAACACTGAAACTAGTAAAATGTATAAATTTATAGATATATTAACAGAAATTAGACAAATTAAATGGAAAAGAAAAGAAAACTGAATGATAAAATCATAATCATAAGTAGGTTGACAAAATTAGAGTGGCAAATACGTCAATTTAACATATAGGAATGTATTTTAAAACATTAACATAAAGCATGTAGAGAGGCTTTTTGCACTATATGTTAAATGGTAAAATATTTCAAATTAGGTTATATAAGTCACAGAAGAAGCGTCTTACATTTTGAATTAAATTGTTGTTTAGGTTTTTTAGTTCTTTGTAGATACTAGAAGTTAGGCATCTCTCAGTTGTATCTCTCAGTGGACAAAAATTTTCTCCCATTCTGTGGGTAATCTATTGGCTTATTGTATGTTTGTCTGTGAAAACACTTTTTAGCTTCATGAGGTCCCAATGGTTGAGTGATTGTTTAATTTCCTGAGCTACTGGGGTTTTGTTTAGGAAGTTTTTTTGCACTTCTATATCATAAAGAATTCTTCCTATTTTTTCCTACAGTAGTAGCAAAGATTCAGATCTTATATTGAGGTCTTTGATCCATTTGGACTTGGTTTATTTGCATGGTGAGATGTGTAGATAAAGTTTTCCTGCATATGGTGGTCCAGTTTGTCCAGCACCATTTGTTGAAGATGCTGTGTTTTTTCCAGTGTACAATGTTAGGGCCTTTGTCAAATATAAAGGAGCTGTAGTTACTTGACCCAAAGTCCTGGTACTCAATTCTGTTCCATTGATCAATAATCCTGCTTTTATGCCAGTACTATGTTGTATTTATTACTATGGCTTTGTAGTATAGCTTTAGATCAGGTACGGTGATGCCTCCAGAGGTGTTTCTTTTGCTGAGGATATGTTTGACTATCTGAGGCCTTCTGCCATTCCATATGAATTTTGAGATCATTTTTTTTCTATCTCTGTGAAGAAAAATGTTGGAATTTTTATTGATATTGCTTTTGGTAAGATTGCCATTTTCACAATGTTAATTCTGTTTAGCAGGGAGCATGGGAGGTCTTTCCATTTTCTCAAGTCCTTCTCAATTTCTTTCTTGAGTGTTTTTATATTTGCATTGTATATGTCCTTCACATCCTTGGTTAATGTTATTCAAAACTATTTTATTTTTTTTGTTGGTATTGAAAATGGGACAATGTCACTTATTTCTTTCTCTGTATCTTTTCTTTTGCATATAGAAAGGCTACTGATTTTTGTGCATTGACTTTGTATCCTGCTTCTTTGCTGAAGGAGTTAATCACCTTTAAGAGTTTTGAGATGGAGGTTCTCAGGTCACTTATGTATAGGATCATGTCGTATGTGGATAGGGCTAATGTAACTTCTTCCTTTCTAATTTGTATTCCTTTAATTTCTTTCTCCTGTCTTATTGCTTGAGCTATGACTTCTAGTACTATGTTGAAGAGCAGAGGTGAGAGTGCATACCCTTGTGTTGTTCCTGATCTTAATGGGAATTCCTTCAGTCTTTCCCCATTAAGTATTATTTGGACTTTAGGAGCTTTATATATAGCCTTTATGAGATATAAACCAGCCATGCCTATTGTCTCCAATATTTTGATCATGAAGTGATGCTGTATTTTGTCAAAGGCCTTTTCTGCATGGAAATGATCATGTGGTTTTTGTGTTTAAGCTTATTTATATGGTGTATTACATTGACAGATTTCTGTATGTTGAACCAGCCCTGAGTTCCTGGGATGAAGCCTACTTGATCAAGGTGGATAATGCTTTTGATGTGTTGTTGAATTGAGTTTGAAAGGACTTTGTTCAGGATCTTTGTGACTAAGTTCATCAGGGAAATAGGCCTATAGTATTCTTTTCTTGTAGCATCTCTGGCTTTCAACTTTTTACAATAGTCTATTTTCAGTAAATGCAAATTCATTTATCCTTAAAATACCCATAACTAACATTTTAATCTGGTCAAGTGAAATGTTCTTTTTCAAGAATATCTGCATCTAGGAAGCATTGAAAGATTGAACACACAAATTGTCAACAGAACACTTCTGCATAATGTGAAAGTGTTAAAAATGTAAACAAAATTGAATGCAGATCTCCATCTTATCCCTAGTAGCCTACTTATCACCTAATAATTTTGTCAATATATGCTACTTCTGGTAATAAAATGCTTATGTGACTATAAAATTATGACAAAGAGCAGGTGCTAGAAGTAGTATGAGTTTATTGTGTATTGCTAATCAAGCAGATATCTGAGTGGAACAGAAAACATATAACAGCTGTGGTAATGTCTTTGTTACATTATAATTGTGAAGTTATTCTCTTTCCCCATATTTATACTCAGCTCAGCTTTGGCTACCTAATTTTATATCTGGCATATGAAGTTGAGAATGTATAATCCAGTTAGGTAATCAATGAATTATATATTCAACACAGATGCTTTGTAACTCAAAATTCATATGAATTATTCAAGTAAGCCCCAGTTTAGCCATCAACACTGATCAAATTAATAGGGTAATTGCTAAATCACTGCTTTGTTTAGAACTACCAAGACACATTTGAAGCCCTAGCACTGCATATTTCAAAGCACTGGGAGCATTTCTAATCTAAGCAGTACCCCAGAGCCAGAATGACCTGCTTCTTTCCTAGACGGTGACCTACATGCTGGGAATAATGCAATTAATAAAAATTCTCTGGAGTCTGAGATGAAAATGTAAACATTTTCCTTCTATTTCTCTAGAGGCATTGACATATTATTTTTCCATGAAATCTTATCTCTCCAAAATATTCAGAGCCAAGCAAATAAACAATTCAGAAAACAAAGCAAGTCCTTTTAATTAAAACAAGTACATGTCTTTTGTTTGATATTTCTTTTTGAAAAATTCCAAGACTGACAATAAACCTTAAAATCCAGATTGTCTTATATGTGACATTTGCTTTCATAAATCATGCAGTTATCACAAGCTAATCCTGTAGAGAAACTAATCAAGGAAGGTGTTACACAAATGCAAAACATATGATTAAAAAGAAGGAAGACAAATCTCATGCAAAGAACTGGATATTATAATGAAATTGCCACTGAATGGAGATGTGAAGACTTCAAGCTCAGTTTAATTAGGCTACTGAGTTGAATCCCCTAAGACCAAGAAGAATTGAACAGCTAATAATCAGTTTGTTCTTTACTGATTACCAGTTAATCATGTCCCAAACACAGCCCTGGTCCCTTCTCTAATTATGAATATATTTTCAGTCCTCTCCTTTAATCTCTATACTATTTGTGGGTGAACAAATCTTAATCAACTAACTGCCAGAGTGTCTACAACCAAAAAGGCCTTACTACTATTACAGAAGTAAATATTTGTATATTTGAGGCACAGTGGTAAACATTAGCTGATCTTATGTGGCAGGGAGAGCATAAAGGCATGTAGGCATCATACAAAGCTGGTCTTTCTAAATGAAGATTATTTTCAGTTTTAATTGTTTGCTCTTTATGAAAATTTGAAAAATATCAAGCACACACACATACAAACGCACACAGAGATGAAAATAAAACAATAATAATAAATAAATAAAACCTGCCCTCATATCCCCCATGAAAGGACAAACACTTATACTATTTCTGCAAGTTTTCTATTATATTTGTGGATGAGATAAATACTTTTTTCTTTATGTATTTATGTAGTTTTATAAATAATATCACATATTATTACAGTTTAATATGTGTTTTTTGAAATACATTTATTTTTAAAATATTTTATTTATTTATTTAAGAGAGATATAAAAAGATTCAGTATGCCAGGGCCTTCTGCCATGGCAAAGGAACTCTAGATGCTTGCACTGTGTTGTGCATCTGGTTTTATGTGAGTACTGGGGAATAGAACTCCTGTCATCAGCCTTTGCAAGAAAGCACCTTTAAGCACTGGACAATCTCTCCAACCCATCATGATACATTTCTTGAGTATTTAGTATGTATATGCTTTAAACTGGACATAACACAATTTCCTTTAATTCTTTTTATTTAAGAGAGCTAGAGAGAAAGAGAGAGAGCTAGAGAGAGAGAGAGAGAGAGAGAGAGAGAGAGAAAAAATGGGTCTGCCAGCAGCCTTTCAGCCACTGTGAACGAATTGCAGATGCATGCGCCCCCTTGTGGGCAATTGCAGCATTGCGCCTTGCATCACTTTTTGCGTTGGGCTAAACATGGGGCCTGGATATTGGAACTGGCGTCCTTAGGCTTGACAGGCAGGTGCCTTAACTGCCAAGCCATTTCTCCAGCACTCCTTTATTTTATTTATTTATTTATTTATTTATTTTATTTTATTTTATTTTATTTTTATTTTTACTTTTTGGTGTTTCAAGGTAGGGTCTCACTCTGGCTCAGGCTGACCTGGAATAAACTATGTAGTCTCAGTCTCAGGGTGGCCTTGAACTCTTGATGATCCTCCTACCTCTGCCTCCCGAGTGCTGGGATTAAAGGCATGCGCCACCACGCCCGGCTCCTTTATTTTTTTAATAACCAATTATTCATTTTCTCTTTGTTAGTACAATTGGTAATTTATAAAGACCTTAGAATGCGAAAGTAATTTTTTATTCATGATCATTTCCTCACAGATATTTTGAAATAAATAGACTTATATTTGTTAAAGTTCCTTCCAAACCTTAACATTCAAAGAAGCACATTAAATTTCTGGGTCCAGGACTTTTATGTGATTATAGCAAGTTCCTTCTCTAGAATTATACTTTAATTTCTCCATTTTCATTTCATTTCACTTTTTATATTTTTAATAGATCAGTTCTCTATATTATGAACTCTAAACTGTCTCTCTATTATGTTAAGGCTGGGGATATACTTAGGAAGAGGACACTTGCCTAATCCCAAGTCCCGGTTCCATCCCTACTACCTCAAAAAGAAAAAGATGCGACCACATTGCCTAAGTTCCCAGTTGTAATGGATCAGACATTTTATTACAGGGTTCTGTCTTATCTTTGCTTTACAAGCACCCACTTAGGATCCATACTGATGAAGCCTCTACAATATATGGGGGAGTACTCGAACTGTCCCCCTAACAGGCATGAAGTGATATTTCATTCAAATTTTAATTATATTTTCTAGGTGGTTAGTGATATTGTGAAAGCTTTTTGGATATCTGATATCCTTTTGAATACTTTCATTAGCTTTTGAGCATGTGTGTATGGGTGTGTGTGTGTGTGTTATGTTTTCATATAAGTATGCATGTTTATATATGTGGGCACACATGTATGTGCAGGCATGCATGCACTTGTGTGCGCATGCATGTGAAGGCCAGGCATTGATGATGAGTATCTTCCTCAGTTACTCTCCACATTGTTTTCTTAAGACTTTTTCCAATGCCTTTCACTGAACTCAGAACTCTTCAGTTTATAGAGACAAGCTAGGCAGTAGCAGGAAGTGGGGATTCTTCTCTCAACTTTTCCAGTGCTCAGTTACAGGATTACAGGTGCGTGCTCTCATGGCCAGCTTTTCTACAGGAGTTCTGGGAATCTGAATTCGGTTCCTCAAGCTTGTATCTCAGTATCTTGCACACTGAGCCATCTCCCCGGCCACTTGTCTTTTTTTTTTTTTTTTTTTTTTTTTTTTTAATTTTTGGCTTTTCAAGGTAGGGTCTCACTTTAGCTCAGGTTGACCTGGAATTCACTATGTAGTCTTGGGTGGTCTTGAACTTACTGCACTCCTCTCTTTCTGAGTACTGGGATTAAAGGCATGTGTGATCATGCCCAGCATGTCTTCTTTTAAGAAATGTTTCTTCAAGTCATTCTCCATTTTACTTTTTTGTTATTTGTTTTTGCTTTAATGCAGTACCACTTGTCTATTTTTGTTTTTGCTAGTCATTTACAGCTTTTCCCTAATGAAACAATTATTCTGGAAATGAACTGACAGCCTTTTGAGTCTGACAAAAAGTATGTGTATATGTGTATGTGTGTGTGTGTGTGTTTTTATATATGTGATATTTGGTAAGCCTACTTTTATTTTAAAGTCTGTGTATTGAGTTATTGCTCTCTCCACATCTTAGGGCTGGAATCCAGATCCACCCAGTGACAAGGCCCCCTGTAGCAAATTCAATTTTAATAACACCTGAGTCTATCTGGTCATAAATTTATACTATCAGCATTCACTCCATCATATAAGCTTTTACCTTCTGTGTTCTTCCTTATCAAGAGGGGAAAAATCAATTAATGCTTTTATCCTTCTTTCTTTGAACAGAAAGGAATATAAGATGAATTTTACCAATAGAACCATCTATATTATAGATGGGCTGTTTTATCTTTGTAAGAACACTGTGAAACTATTTTTGCATTTTCTCATAGAAAAAAAAACATAAGTATGAGCTCTTCTTTCCCTTCTTTTTCTTCTTCATGTTTTAGTTCTTTCAAGTTTACATCTAGTGGTGGAGAAAATGAATAGTCCACACCATGGAAGAAGATTCATGTCGATCTTAATGTACCCGCTCCAGAAGTCTTCAGAGTTCATAAAAAGCACTTGAGTGAGTCTGAGTAACAGGAAAGTGTCAACACATCCTCTAGAAATGCCTTTTGCATCTGTTCCCTCCTTATAGTGTTATATAATGGTATGGGGCAATGCTGTACAAAAATAATGATAAAAACAGGCTTGCTAAACCCTACTTTAGAGAATCTTTTCACTTATTCCAAGAAACTTAACCTTTTGTCTTCTACATTTTTTAATCATTTATAAAAAAAAATAATTTGGAAATGTTTGGAGTCAAATATAGACTTTTTCCCCAAAACTATAGAACCTTGAGTAGAAGATATTATCTCTCTCTGTCTTCTCTCTCAAAAAGTCGTTTTCATAACTACCCCCAAGCCCTGTACTCTGGCTTTTACCTGGCAGGGGTAATATACAATGAATAAAGAGATAATATGATGAGCATAAAACTTAGCCACTTGGTCCATTACATGATGCTTAGTAATTATTATATTTAATCTTTCAAAATGAAAAAAAGTAAATAAAATGGATTTTCTGATTTCTTATACTGCTGGAAATGTTAAATCCTTTATCCTTTATGGCATTTAAGTGAAATAGCAGGATCTCCATTATAACATTTAAGATGTATTTTTAAAATTAATCTACTTACTCAACTGAATTTCTGTTAAAATATGAGCTCCTTCAGGGCAGGAATGTAATGTTTCTTTATGTCCAAAACACCTACCACAGTATGTAGCCCATAATATGCAATTAGCAAACAGGGAGGTAAAAATATGTAGGTTGAAGGTAGGGAGGATTTGGGTGGTGATTTCAGCCCTTGCTCAATGAAAAAGGAATAGTTGAATTAGTCTGAAAACATAGAAATCATTTAATGAGCAATTTCTGAGAGGGTAATATTTAGACACTCTTTAATCTTTATATCAGAAAAGTAGGTAGTTTTTTTTTTCCTATTTTCTACTCTGAAACATAAATGTGCCTTTTAAAAATAATGACAGTATGCAATTATGCTTATAGAAAGATATTTTTTTTTATTTCGGATAGTCAAATGATAAAATATTGGAGCGAATGGAAGGCAAAAACAGGAGTATTTTTAAAAAATCTTTCTCATAAAGCAACCTAGAGACTAGATCTCCCTCTGCAGCCATGAGTTCTGAAGAATCCATAGGAATTAATGGAATAGAAGCTACATGATCAAAAGCTATTGGTTATCTCTTCTGTTCAATTGAAGCTTCTCCTTAATGAAATAGTACATTACTTTGGGAAGGAACTATCCACCTTTTGAGCTTAAAAAAAAAGTGTGTGTACATTGTTGTGATTGTTGTATGTAATTAGAGAGAGAATTTAGACAATCAGTGTAGAAGATGTAAAGGTGATATATTTATTATATGAAACATTGCCAGAAAAGAAGAGTGACAGTAAGATGGCAAAACAGAAGGCTTTCTCTTTTCTCGGGAGCAAACCAAATAGCTAAAGACAGATATATTCCCTTTGAGAGACATTTAAGAACTAACTGAGAGACTCCCAAGTCATGACATCCAGAGAATAAATCAATGTATTCAAGTAAGAAAAGATGTTAGTAATTCAGACCTTGGTTATAATGTTTTATAGTTGAAAACGAATCTCCAATGCTCAGTTGCCTTGCTGAGGAGTCATGATTTGGGGCCATGTATGAATGATCTCAATTTTTTATAACTATCACCAAAGAGACAGGCGGTTTAATCTCCAAGGACTTTAGCAATTTGAATTATTCTAGAAACAAAAACACCAAGGAAGTAATATAAATTGTGCATGAGAACATTTCTGGTGTAATTGCCCTTCTGTTCAGTAAAGCATAAACAACCAATAATGTCCAGTTCCCAGTTTCTCCTGAAAGATTTCAGAATATACTTCCACAGCTGCTATACTCAGTCTACCTTGATCTCATCTGGTGAGTAGGAATGGGTATGTGAACACATCAGATATCTGCTTTCTCTTCCACAGGTTGGTCAAGCAAGTAAATATCCTTAACTTCATCTTGGAATGGATAAGCTTACTCCATGAATATCCTGATTTTCAAACTAGGAAACTGGTTCCTAAATTACCTTATGCTGGGAACAAACAAGGTTCAGCCCTTCCTAGGTTTCCTGAAGCTTGACAGATCATTTCTAAGAGTACTGTGAGAGACTTTCTCTTGGATCAGCTCAGAGAAATCGAGCAAGCCATCTAGCTCCCAGTTTCTAACTGGAAGGGTTGACTTCATGCCTAATGCCTCATCCTTCCCAGCTGCTGCCCATGAATTAAGCGTTTAGCTATCCCATATCTGGCAGCTGATGGGGCAATTAGTCCTATGAGATCCTTAATGGGTGTATGAATACTTCCACAGCTCTCCTGTCCTGGGGACGCTCAAGACCCAAGCTTATCTCTCATAGCTACTGACAACTGGCAACAGTTAGGATCACAGAGATAGAGTGTACTCTCTGAATGACATTATGGACACTCACTGTATCCTGCTTAGCATGGAATGTGACCTGACAATTTCCCCTTACGTGTAACTGAACTACTAGGATACAAAAGTAGCACTCCAGGATTCCTCCTAAGGGATTGCACTCTATTTTGCCTGTCTTGAGGGTTTAGCAAGACTTGGAATACCCTAGTTTTCTGAAACCTGCTATTAGAATTAATAAAAAAATCTGGAGAAGCACAAATATTTGGGAGGTCTTGGAATCTCTGGCAGAGGTGATTGGTGGAGTTTAGCTCCTATTTAAGGCAAGATTTAGAAGACAAGGGAAAAGGAATATTTTACCTTTTGTGTTTTTCTCTTTCTTTCTTCCTTCCTTTCTTTCTTTCTTTCTTTCTTTCTTTCTTTTTTTGTTTTTTTTTTTTTTTGTTTTTTTCAAGGAAGGGTCTCACTCTGGCCAAGGCTAACCTTGAATTAACAATATCTCAGGGTGGCCTTGAACTCAGAGTGATCCTCCTACCTCTGCCTACCAAGTGCTGGGATTAAAGGCATGCTCCACCAGCCTGGCCCTTTTACATAATCTTTTTTTTATTAGTTATGTATTTAGAGTATATACTTACATGATGGCACCATCGTTAGCCTTCTCCCTGTCCTCCCCCCATGGGTAATGTGGGTCTTGCCTTATGGTGGTAGCCATCTGTTATGCAGGAGAGGCAATGACTCTGTGCATAATGACCCAACACATGGCTCTAAAATTTTTTCTGCCCCCTCTTCAAGACTTGCCTGGAACTCTCTGGTGATCCTCCTTCTTCAGCTTCCCCAGTGATAGGATTAAAGGCGTGGACCACCATTCCTGGCCAGAAAATATTTTTGAAACTGAGAAAAAAAAAAAAAAAAAAGTTGTATCTCCAGAAACAGGACTGCTCACATGAACATTTAAACTAGTTATTTACATTGATAAGGAATTTGTGAAACAGTCAAGATCAGGTCATGAGAGCAATGTGGACAAAGTGAGAATTTCAGCATATTATAAACTACACAAAGGTACCATACAGCTGAATAACCAAAGATTACATTAAGCACAAAAAAGAAACAAAGTTCAAAGTTCAAATAATGTTTTCAGTTCAACAGCAGGCCACTGGAAATCATGTTATCAAAGGATTAGAAAGAAAAATAGCAAAGATAGCTTTAGAAACTCATAGGACACATCAATTTGGTCAATGTATGCATAGTGAGAGTTTACAAAATAGGTAAAGATAAGAAGTCACAAAATAATCTTGGATTAAAAGTGAACATTTCCCAACATACAGGAAAAGAAAGAAAACTCCAGATCCAGAAAGCCCAAAGAATAGTAATGAATGGATCTAAAGAAATCTTAGTCAAATAATATAATAATACTGTTAAAAAGTTAAAACAAAAGCTTTGAAAGTAGAAAGGGAATATTGGCTTATTAGGTACAAGACACCATATACAACATCAGCTGAGTTTCACATTAGTTATATTGTAAACCATAGGGAGTGAGATCATCAACATGTACAAAAGAAAACAAATATCAATTAAAGTAATTATGTTCATAGAGTTATTAACACTTAAATACCTTATAAAATGACTAAGGGACTTTATCAAATTGAAATCAATTTATAATAAGTAGCAAAAACAGGCATATGAAAGACATTAATAAATATAAATATATAGCCATATATTTAGATATATATAGAAATTAATATTACTATAAAGGGGTAAAGAAACCACTTTCAATTTCATTAAAATGCCAATAGGCAGAAGCATTAAAATCATTCATATTAAATTATATTTAAAATTAAAAATTAAATTAAAATTAAATTTTACTTTGTATAAATATGTAATATCTGGTATATCACTACCATATAATGTTGAAACACAGGGATAAATGTATATAATTTTGAATACAAGCAAAGTTAACTAATTATCAATTTAAAATATGCTAGAAAACAACAAAGACAAAGCCTGTAGAAGTTACACAAAACAAAACAAAACTAAAGACAAATCCATAATAAAAAATAAGACCATAAGGAATATAACAGTGGAAAAGATGAGGGGAACAAATAGCTGTTAGACAAACAGGAAACAATTGAGAAAATAATAACAGCTGATTTACATTTAAACAAATTACAGGGAAGGGTTACTAATATCCCATAAACAATCCATAATATGTAAATTATGTTTTGTAAACATGTAAAAGTTCAATTGATTTTATATTCAAGGAGAACTTACTTTATACATACAAAAACCCCACATAGGCTAAAACACAACATATACAAAAAGATATTCAATGGAAATACAAACATAAAGAAAGTCAGAAGTGCTACATTATATCAGTTTCAGGAAATGCTCAGTTAAAATTATCTATCAACTTTTTTTTTTTTTTTTTTGAGGTAGGGTCTTGCTCTAGCCCAAGCTGACCTGGAATTTACTCTGCATACTCAGGGTGGCCTTGAACTCAGGACAATCCTGCTACCTCTGCCTCCCGAGTGCTGGGATCAAAAAAATAAAATAAATTAAAATCGTCTATCATGGGCTGGGGAGATAATTTAGTTGTTGAGGTGATTGTCTGCAAAGGACCTAGGGGTTCAATTCACTAGGATCCTCATAAGCCAGATACACAAGGTGGTACATTCATCTGGAGTTCCTTTGCAGTGGCTGGAGGCCCTGGAACACCCATTCTCTATCTGCCTCTCTCTTTCTCTATGTGCTTCTCTCTCTCTCTTTCTCTCTGTCTTTCTCTCTCTCTCTCTCTCTCTGAAATAAGTAAATAAAAATAAAAAAAATATTTAAAAAATATTTTTTAAGGACTGGCAAAATGGCTTAGAACTTAAAGTACTTGCCTGCAAAGCCAAAGGACCTTGGTTTGATTCCCCAGGACCCACATAAGCCAGATGTTGATGATTAATCTCTTCATAGTATGCAATTAATCTTATAAAAATATTACTGGTATATGTATAAGTGTGTGGGGGAGGTTCAAGTATATGAATAAGGGCACATATGTGCCTGGGCAGGAGTGAGGTCAGAGGGCAACATTCAGATACCAGTCCTTGCCTGCTACCTGATGTGAAAAATGGTCTCAAGTTGTTCACCACTGTTGTTGCCAGACTTGATTTTTGGAGATTCTCCCATCTTTTTTAAAATTTATTTTTTTTTTATTTTCATATTTTATTTAATTTTACATTCATGTTGGTGCCTTCAGTAGCCTCCTCCCTGCCCCCCCCTCCAAAGGGACCTTCTTTATTGGAAATGTGGGTCATGCATTTTGGGGGTAGCCAAGAGTTACGGGGAAGAGGCAATGTCTCTGTGCATAATGACCCAACTTGTGGCTTTAATACTCCTCCTGCCCACTCTTCCATGAATTTTCCTGAGCCATGTTGGGTTCATTTTAGTTCTACTTCAGTGATGAGGTCTTGGGAGCCTCTGTGTCTCTGGATATCTGGTTTAGTAGTAGTTGAGTATTCTCTGTGTCTATATCCTTCAGCCTTGTGCTGGTGACAGGTTCACCAAGAAAGCTGCACTCTTTCCCATTTTCCCCATTACTCTATGGCTTAAGCTGGGGCCCTGGTGAGGTGAATTGGCTGATGCTACCCACAGGTTCAGTGTCCATCTAAAAATAAAAACATATTCTCCAATGAAGAGAGAAGTCAGCACCAGATAGATGGGATGGCCATTGTTATTTTAAAGAGAATTTTGTATGTGTAGGCCCTCTTATAGCCCACAATTGGTGGGAGCTTAATATTGGAGAATGCTCATTTTTTGGACATGGTTTTGACTGTTTCCCAGTTCCAGCTATGAGTTCTGTTCCACTGAGTAGATCTGTTACCCAAATCAAAAATAGTTGGTTACCCACCATAGTTATGTGCTCCTCCCTGTACTACCCTCTATTTGAGCATCAAGTCAGGTTGTTTACTGATGAGTAGCTTAGACTACAAGTTGTTTGGACAAATGACACTCATTTTCCCTCAGTCACACATGTAGCACCCTCTGGCACTAGACAAGTTAACTGGGGACTGACCCTCTTCCAGATTCCAGCCAGGTCACTCCATGTTCTGTCCCAACAGCATATGGTGTCTTCAGCAGTAGGCTCTTACCATTAACATTTGGTGGGTCATCAAGAACTCTGACAGAAATCTGTCTTCTTTTGGGAAACCTTGTTGCTGGGAGTTACAAATCAGCACCAAGGAAGATGGAGGAAGAAAAAGATGTAATATCAAAAGAAAGAGAGCATAGAGAGAAGAGGGAGAGAGAGAGAGAGAGAGAGAGAGAGAGAGAGAGAGAGAGAGAAACAGGAAAAGATTAAGGTTCATCTTCATGATGTCCTCTCCAGGGCACTGTGGTTCAGGTGCTCCCTCTATGGGTCTGCTGAAGGATCAATATTTTAGTCTGTTGTTCAGGATATAGGATTTTATGGTACCTTTTTCATTTGGGTACATATTTGTGTCCTCCCACTCTTACTCTACCCCCCACTCTTACCCTCTCCCCCACCCTTACCTTCTCCCTCCACCCTTACCCTCCCCTCCTTTCCCATCCTCCCTATTGTCTGGTTCTCAAGGTGCTTATTATGTATAACAACATCTCAGGCAGATTAAGGTTAGGAGACACAGATGAGTGAGACTATGTAACAATTATCTTTCTGTGATTGGGTGAGCTCACTGAGAATGATCTGTTCCATGTTCAATGATTTTTCTTAAAATTTCATTATGTCATTTTTCCTTACTGCTGTGTAGAATTTCATAGTATAGATATACCACATCTTTGTTACCCATTCATCTAATGATGGACATCTGGGTTGATTCAAGCTCTTAGCTAGTATGAATTGAGCAGCTATAAATATGGTTAAGCAAATCTCTCTGATATGAGGCTTGGAGCTTTTAGGGTAAAGGCCCAGTAAGGGAATAACTGGGTCTGTTGGTAGGTCTATAGTCATCCTTTTCAGGAATCTCCATATTGCTTTCCATAGTGGTTGTATCATTTTACATTCCCACCAACAGTGAATGAGGGTTCCTATTTCTCCACAGCCTCGCTAGCATTTGTTTTTATTCATTGTTTTAGTGTTAGCTATCCTTACTGGGATAAAAGGAACAAGACAGGAGTGTCCACTCTCTCCTCTGCTCTTCAACATAGTACTGGAAATCCTAGCTCAAGCAATAAGACAGGAAAAAGAAGTAAAAGTGATACAAATTGGAAAGGAAGAAGTTAAATTATCCCTATTTGCAGATGACATGATTCTATACATAAGTGACCCTAGAAACTCCATCTCAAAACTCTTAAAGATGATTAACTCCTTCAGCAAAGAAGCAGGATACAAGATCAATGCATAAAATCAGTAGCCTTTCTATATGCAAAAGACAAAGATACAGAAAAAGAAATAAGCAACATTGCCCCATTTTCAATAGCAACAAAAAAATAAACACCTTGGAATAACATTAACTAAGGAAGTGAAAGACCTATACAATGAAAACATTAAAACACTCAAGAAAGAAATTGAGGAGGACCTGAGAAAATGGAAAGACCTCCCATGCTCCTGGATAGGCAGAATTAACATTGTGAAAATGACAATCTTACAAAAAGCATTATATAGATTTAATGCAATACCAATAAAAATCCCAACTTCTTTCTTCACAGAGATAGAAAAAGTTGATCTCAAAATTCATATGTAATGGCAGAAGGCCTCGGATATCCAAGCATATCCTCAACAAAAGAAACTCCTCTGGAGGTATCACCATACCTGATCTAAAGCTATACTACAAAGCCATAGTAATAAAAACAACATGGTACTAACATCAAAACAGAAATATAGACTAATGGAACAGAATAGAAGACCCAGACTTTGGGTCAAAAAACTACAGCTACTTGATATTTGACAAAGGCCCTACCAATGTAGACAGGAAAAAAAGACAGCATCTTCAACAAATGGTGCTGGACGAACTGGACAACCACATGTAGGAAAATGAAACTTGATCCACACATCTCGCCATGCACAAAAATCAAGTCCAAATGGATCAATGACCTCAATATAATACTGGAAACTTTGCTACTACTGGAAGAAAAAATAGGAGGAAACTTCCATGATATAGGAGTGGGAAAAGACTTCCTGAACAAAACCCCAGCACCAGCAGCTCAGGAAATTAAACAGTCACTCAACCATTGGGATCTCATGAAGCTGAAAAGTTTTTTCACAGACAAATATACAATAACCAGAGCTAGCAGATTACCCACAGAACGGGAGAAAGTTTTCACCAGCTATACAACTGACAGAGGCCTAATTTCTAGAATTTACAAAGAACTCCAAAACCTTAACAATAAAAAGGCAAACAACCCACTCACAAAATGAGGCAGAGAACTGCACAGGGAGTTTTCAGAGGAAGAAACACAAATGGCAAACACATACTTAAGAAAATGTTCAACAGCCCTAATCATCAGGGAAATGCAAATTAAAACAACTATGAGATCCTCCCATCTTTGCCTCTCTTCTCACCTATCGGTGTGGTTGGGGTTACAAAGGTCAGACACGTCTAGCTTTCCACATGATTGCTGGGCTTATGAAATGGGATATTAATGTTTTTATAACAAGTAATTTATATGGTGAGCTATCTCTCCAGCCCCACAATTTAAAATTTTTAAAATAACTTCCTTGAAGTCACACATAATATAAGCCATTCATTCACTTATTATTTTAGTCAGCAACTATATGATATGTCAGGCATTGCATAGCTTTTGTCACACACAGGTACTTTTAAGAATCCACACAGATGGATTGTAGAGATGGCTTCGTGGTTATGGCACTTCCCTGTGAAACCTAAAGACTGAGGTTCGATTCCTCACTACCCACATCAGCCAGATGCAAGAGGTTGCTCATGTGCCTAGAGTTCTTTTGTAGTGGATAGAGACCCTGGCATGTCCATTCTCTCTCTCTCTTTCTCTCTCTTTCTACCTCCTTCTCTCTCTCTCTCTCTCAAATAAATAAACAAAATTAATAAAAATATTTTTTGTTTTATTTTCTGGAGAGAGACACAGAGAGAGACAGACAGAGAGAGAGAGAGGGAGAGGGAGGCAGATAGAGAATGGACCCTCCAGCAGTCTCTCAGCTGCTGTGAACGAAATCCAGATGTGTGCGCCCCCTTGTGGGCAAGTGCAGCATTGCACCCTTGCACCACTTTGCATCTGGCTAAACATGGGACTTGGAGATTGGAACTGGGATCTTAGGCTTAGCAGGGGATAAAAGGTGATCATAAAGGACGTGCAGTATGAAAGTAGAAAGGAGGCTGGGGGACATGAAGCTGGAAGAAGAGGGGTAAAAGGTTAAAGGGAAACAAAAACTTGAAAATGTCATGATGAAAAAAAATTTGTATGCTAATAAAAAATTAAAAATGAAAATTTTGAAATAGGGATGAAAGCCATAAGAGTTAAACATGCTTAGATTTTATTTCATTTAATAATATAAATAATAATGATAACACTACAATGTAACATTCAAAATAACATCAGGCCTATACCCTTTCTGACTGCCTAGAAACTTAAAATCTCCTTCAACAAATGTATTGTATGGCATAAGTTTATTCTGCTAATACATACTCTCACACTTTAAACAATGAATTGATTTATAAAGAAATACTTGGCCTCTATAAGGGGACAAGTTTAGATATTATGGAAGCAAAGTGACAATATGGTTGCTATATCATCAGAAATGACAGGTTGGCCACAAATAATTAGATTAGATACAAGTTAAAACTTTTCCTTATACAATATATTATATTAATGGCTGGTTGCTGCACATTTATATATGATCAAGTTTGGCAAGGGAAATATAAAACTCTTATTTTAGGAGAAATCCACATGCTTTAGGATGATGAAATTTATTTCTTATGTTTTTACATTAAATGATATGCATATAAGTTGATTTTGAGGGCTATGACTCTATAAAGATTAATTTTTATGTATGCATACACAATACAGTAATTGTATTTCTAAAATTTGTGATGGCCTCATATCTATCTCTCTAGACATACATGTGAATTACCTTTTATATATAAGTTACGCTAAGGGCTATGATGACTCTAGAAAAGAAATTACCCCTAGGGAGAATCACCGGAGGCATTATTTCATCACATAAAATACAGAGAGCCTCTGTTAATAGAAATGGCAGGCAGAAGGAAGGGACTGCATCACACAGAGAGCCACAACCCTTAAAGTCATCAAAATGGGGATAACTTGGACCTGATGAGACAGAGCTTTTATATTAGTTCAAAGCTATATTCTCCTAGGATTACTTGTCATAATGACTGACACCTGAAATGGGATCAACACTGGAACTCTACAGAGATAAAAAAGAAAGAAGATAGAAAGCTAAATGACAAATTGAATTAGTGGGATGTACTATATATTCCACTTTTTGGAGACACAAAATCCTTGTAATACAGGATTATAAATCATTAGTCTCCATGAGAGATTTATGAAATCATTATGAAAAAATAAATTATTCATGCAGCAAATATCAGAACTCTTGTTATATACCAATATCTTGGTGAGAATTTGCTTTAAACAGTGGAAGCCTATATAAAAATGTGCCATTTATTGTCCTTATTTTAGATATTATGGTGAAGAGCTTATGTAACAATTGGTGTCTGCTTTAGTCGTTTATCCATTACTATAAGGAAATATGTAACATGAACAAATGATGAATAAAAGAAGGAAAGGTGGATACCTTCACCTCCTTACATACTTTAGAGGAAATGGTCTCCATTTTCCCCATTTAATACAATTTTTGTAATAGGCCCATGAAGTAGACAGAAAATAAATATATATATATATATGTTCATACATACATACATATATGAAGCAGGCACTTTTACATACATACTTATTAGCTGAGATAAAATGCACATTAAGAACACAAAAAAATACAATAGTGGTCACCAACTAAAGAAAAATGCATGTCCCCTAATATTAGTAAATTTAAATTTAATTGAATGACATATAAAAGATATTTCTGAGAACAAATTTCAAGTTGAAAAATATTCATGTATTACTAATAATTAAAAGACCATATAAAATTTACAAGAGAACTCCAAATAAATCATGAGATTAAAGGTGTCATGTATAAATATTCCAACATATAGTTTTTATGTATGATCATTTATTTTGCTGATCCAATTTGTTGTTTTTAACTTTAGCAAGTCTAGGGAGGAATGGTGTTTTGAATGAGATATCTTCCATAAACTCCTGTGTTTTGAATGTTTGATCCCCAGCAAGTGACAATTTGAGAAGTGAAGCCTTGCTGGAAGAGGTGTGTCATTGAGGGCAGGCTTTGGGGTGTTATATCACTAGAGCTTGGCTTGGTCTCTTGTTTTTTCCACCTGCTGTGGCAAGGAATGATGCATAGCCTATACCTGTGCCATGTTTTCCCTGCCAACATGACATTTGTTTTCAAGACTACAATAAACCCTTTCCTCCCATCAGGTACTTTTCGTGAGATATTTTGCACCATCAATGAAAAGGTAATTATAATAAGAGGTAACTCATTGGGCAGAGTGCTTTCCTGGCATGCAGAGAGCTTGGAATTCAATCTCAGCACTGCATAAGACTGGGTCTGTAATCCAAGCACTAAGGATGTGGAAGCAGGGCCATGTAAATTCAAGATCATCCTTTTCTACTTTGCTAAATCAAAGCCAGGCTGGAATGCACAAGACACTGTTTCAATAGAGAGATGATGATGATGGATGATGATGATAGATATAGATAGATAGATAGATAGATAGATAGATAGATAGATAGATAGATGATAAATACATAGATAGATGATAAATACATTGATAGATGATAGATAGATTGATGAAAGATAGATGATTGATAGATATATGGATAGATGGTAGTAGATGATAGACACAGACATAGATTATAGCTATAGATAGATAGATGATAGATAGATAGATATAGATAGATGATAGATAGAGATTTGCCAGTGCATATAATACTTTTAAAAACAAAGAAATATAACCAAATCTCAGAAAATAAAACTGTAATGTAATAACTAAGGAGCACAGATTTTTTTTATTTCACAAAATGTTATTTCCCCATTTACAATCCACCATCCTAACACATTATAAATAATCATGTACAATTCAGACCTTAAATTTCTCAGTAATCATTCTCAACAGAAAAAACGTCCTTTACACTAACTTCATTTTGCATACAAGCTAACATCCTCCTAGTCAGAAGCTTTTCCATCTATAATTCAAAGGTGAGGAAGGGTGAGGTATCTCCGTGACTCCCACAATGATGAGATCCCACACACAAAAGTTAGCATTTTCCTCTCTCTCTTTTTCCCTAAGTGACAGAGAATGACGAAGTAACTCCAGCCTTGGGATTTCAGGCAGTATTTATTTTTTGAATGCTAATGCTAATGTTAAATATATTTAGATCAAAGGGTTGTTACTATTGATCTCAATGTACATACCCTGCAATATGGTTGTGAGCTTATAGACTCATGAAAGAATTGCATAACTCATTTGCTTGAAGTGTGATGGCTATAATATGTAGAAAGTCTAACTTTTATCATCCCAGAATTTAAAAAATTCTTAATCTATTATCAATAACACTTTGCGCAGTGACTAAAACATGACTTAGTTACAGATCAGCTGTTCCTTTCCTCTATTTAATTTACCTCAATTATGTCACTTGCATTAAGGTAAATAGTGTAATTTATTTAAAATGTCAAATTTCACATTTCACTTCCTTGATTGATTTCAGCTATTTAAATTATGGCATTGTACATGTTGCCACACTTCAACAAACCCCACAGCTGGCAGCTCTTTTATACATTTAAGCTTTATTTTTAAACTAACATTGTGACATTTTGATACATATTTCTTTTTAATGTAAATATTTATGCTTTTTAACATTCAAAAAATGTGTTTCTTTCATGGCTTTTTTCTTGATCTCTGACTACTCATTATTCCACTTCCATTGATGAGATATTCAGATTAAAGCTTTCTTGTTTTTCTCTCCCACTCAAAATTTCTGTGACTTACTACTGCAAGTTTCAAGCAAATAAAGCCAAGTCTCATGACAGTTGACATTAAGTAATTTTGAAACAAAAATAATTACTAAACAGCAAATAATAATAATAATAATTATTATTATTATTATAAATTGTAAGTCTGTATATAATTTAAGAGCATCAGACACTAAAAGTATCCCTCCATCATTCTGAGCCCAATTTCAACAGAAATAATGAAATAAAGAATATAAAGGGCTGGAGAGATGGATTAGTGGTTAAGGCGCCTGCCTCCTAAGCCTAAGCCTAAGAACGCTGGTTCCAATCTCCAGGTCCTTCGTTTAGCCAGATGCAGTGATGCAAGGACGCAATGCTTCACTTGACCACAAGGGGGGGGCTTGCATCTGGATTTCGTTTGCAACAGCTGAGAGAATGCTGGCGCGCCCATCTCTATCTGTCTTCCTCTCCCTTTCTCTCTGTCTCTAAAAAAAAAAAAAAAAAAAAAAAAAATATAAGGAATTGCTGCTCTTGGTATAGACATTCAAAACATTTCTTATTTCACAATCAGAGCTATGTTTAGTAAATATTTTATCTATAAGAATTGTTATTAAAATTTATTTTATTCTACTGAGAAAAATTACTGGTAAGTGTAAGTACCTATCATAATTAAACATAATGTAAATATAATTATTTTCAAACATGTTTAAATTTTTGTTGTTTTCTTGAGATAAGTTTGCATTATTTAGCCCTGCCTGACCTGGAACTTGTAAGCCTGCATGCCTTGGCCTCATACATTCTGATGTTATAGGTCTGTGCTACAGTACCTATTCCATAAAACATTTTTAGTTTAAACTATCAATCTCTGAACAGATTATTGTTACTGATATAAAATATGCATAAGAACTGACTAGTAGGAATAATGATGATTGCATAATCTATTTTGAATCTCTAAACAGAACTGAGTGTGATAGAGAGAACTCTTCACTTATTATATTTCCCCCATAAGTACACATTGTTTACCTATTGCTTATTCATGTCAAATAATTGTTAAAGCATTTGGAAGTTGTTGGATTCTCAAATTGCTAATAATATTATGATAGCATACATGTCTTTCAAGATATTATTTAGCCTCATCAATCCTAAAAAGTCTGGCAACATATAATTAACCTTTATCAAGAATTTGTCTTTTAGATGATTTATTTCCAGTTGTTTTTCTGTGGTGTGTGTCTTTTAGGACACTACAATTAAGAAAAATGAGGTATGACTAAAAGAAAAAAGAAAAATTCTTATTTTCTGTCAAGTAATAACTGTCTTTTCTTAAATAAAAACAATGGTAGGGGGCTGGAGAGTTGGCTTAGCAGTTAAGCACTTGCCTGCAAAACCTACAGACCGAGGTTTGATTCCTCATGACCCATATAAACCAGATGCATAAGGTGTCACATGTGTCTGGAGTTCATTTGCAACCTGAAGGCCCTGGTGTGCCCATTCTCTGTCTCTCTGTCTCTGTCTCTCTCTCTCTGTCTCTCTCTCTCTCTCTCCTACCTACCTCTTTCTCTTTCTCTCTCTCAAATAAATAAAATAAAAAAGAATAAATAAAATAAAACAAATGTTTAAAAAAGTGCTTTTTAAAGAAAAAAAAAAAAAAAAAAACCTGGGAAAGCCATCCATCAAGAGCCAGGAGGACCAGGCCCCTCAGCACAGGCCACTGGTGACAATAAATATGTGGGACACCCAAGTCTCATCAAAATAACACGAAGAAATCTAACTGCCCAACAATGGTTGAATCATCTGTATTACACCTGGGAGGGCCCTGGCAACATTACAGTGGAAGTGGTGGGTGAAAATGTTCATTTGTCTCTCACTGCTTGCCAGAGAAACTGGAGATAACACTGAGGAGATTCAAATGTCATCAAAACAGAAAATAAGAAGCTGGTAAGAGTTCAACTGTAAAGCTGATTTCTAACTTGCTCTCTAAGGCTCAGGAGACACTGGGGAAGAGGCAGCAGAAAGAATATAAAAGCCAAACAGTAGGAAGGTACTCTGAGGGGCATTGGCCTCCTCAACTGAAGCAACTGGTGCATTCATGACTCCACAGTGAACAACAATATCCCCATAATACCATCACTATGCAGAACCCAGAAATTGTTTAGATAGATGACAGAGGATGGCAAAAGGAATGAGACAACAGAACAAAGGATGGACTACATGGGAGGAGGAGGGCCTTTCGTGGAATGGGGCAAGGAAGAAGATAGCCGGATGGAAGTATGATCAAATTACAGTTGTTCAGATATTAAAGACCCCAATATTTTCATTAAGCTATGGCAGGAACTATGCATTAGTTCACTCTCAATACCTTTCTCTATTAATTTTCCCCTTGCCTCCTTCATTTTAAGGAATAGGAAATGCACAGTTAGAATCCTCTGTATGCCATAGTTCCCAGGTATGAAAAGGTCTATGTGGACTAATTCCATTCAATAAGATATTTTAAGCAGAATTCTGCCCTTATTTTTCTCTTAGCTCCTCCTTTCTACTGAGACAGACTTGGGATCAAATATGAATCATCATATTGATTCTGGCATGAACAAAAACAATGTATAATGAAAACAGGGAATAAAAGAGGATAGCTTCATCTTTTATGAATGTATGGACCAGTTATATAAATCCCATCTCTATACTCTGACTTCCCTTTGCATAATGGATAGTCTACTTATTTTGCTAAGGTATTTACTTGTTCCCAGATCCTAGGCAACTCCCAGCCAGTAAACAACCCTTCTAAAATAGAAAGAAAATGACAAATTTGACAGGAAAAAATTGAAGGATGAGACATTGAATATGAGAATCTCTGATTCAAATACAACTACAGAGAACTACAAGAAACATCAGAACTACTATCAAAAATAACATAAAAGAAGAAATGAATGACTACCGTAGAGAGAAAGGCCCTGTTGCCCATGGGTCTTACTGAATGCCAAAGTAAAATCAGAGTCTCAACCAACAGTCAGTGCTCCCCACTCCCTATATTAGACTACTGCCATTTTGTTTTGTTTTAAATTCCATTTATATTCATCTATCATCTATATATTTATGTAAGAGATAGAAGGGAGAGACAGATGTGGGAGAGAGAGAGGAGACAGAGAAAAAGAGAGAGATGCCAGAACCTCTTGATGCTATGAACTCCAGACCCAAGTGCCACTTTGTGTATGTAGTTTTATGTGGGTAATACTGGGGGATAAAACTCAGGCTAATAGGCTTTGTAAATAAGTGCTTATCTCCCCACCTTCAGTACATAGATCTTCTAAGACTCAGTGCAGATCTTCAGTTCTACTTTTCCATCTTAGCAATCTACACAACCTCATTTTTCACACAGATTTGTAGACACTTAGGAACAGAGTGCAGGGGTATTGAGAACAGTAATTGTGGCCTTAAGAACTTTGCTAATTTACAAAGTACTTGTATCATTTTCTCACCTAAGAACAAGATTATTTTAACAAACTCTCTCAATAATTCCATCTAAAATATGATAAAAATAAGCAACTTGTTCTATTTTCCTACATTAAGGAGAATGTGAGTTTAAACAGCAACATCTATCTTTTTACGACCCCTTAATATTACATGTATGTATGTATGTACATATGTATGTATGTATGTGAAGATAGATGTGGGAGTGGAGAGAGATGGGAAGAGGGAGAGGCAGAAAATGTTCTCTCTCTCTCTCTCTCTCTCTCTCTCTCCTTTGTTTGCTTTGTTTGTTATGGCCAAAAATGTTCTTAGGGTTTTAAGACTTCCAATGTGCACATGGCAAACAGGATGGTAATTGTTGAGCTGGGAATCAGCATTATTATTCCAGGAATAGTACAGGGAACAGGAGCAAACATAGCAACAGCCCTAAAGGCAATGGGAAGACCTAAAGGTCTTTGAAGGCAAGGCATTTGAGCCCAGGAAGTTGTGAAGCTTTACTGATCACCTATTTTTGATATTATAAACTCTACTAATACATTTGGAAGGCATAAATTATGTGATTAAAGTTACATATGCTATAGAAATTATTAATGGAACTTAATCTACATCCTAGTACTCTACAGAAGTTTCCTGAAACTATGGGGAGCAATACTGTGTATGGTGACAGTTCCCGGTGCCAGGATGCAGAATTCACTGATAGGCAGGCAATGTCTCATCCATGGGAAAAAATTGTTCAACTAAGATAGGAAGAGAAAATGTACTTATTAAAATGTCTATGTATTGGTATCACAAGGTAACAATAGATAACTATAAGGCATTTTTCTAAGGAGAGGGAAAAAAAAGCCTTGCTTGCCATTGGGGTTTAGGGATAATTTTATTGTCAGAAAGGAGGATATGTCATAATGAAAATAAATAAATTATAGAGTATAAAAAGCAATACAGTGAATCTTGGTGGGATAAAGTTATTTAAATTATGCCCCAATATCAACACAGAGGACAGTCACATTAAAATGAGCTTCATAAAACAAAGAAAACCATAACCTTTAAAACTGTTGGTTCCCAGCTTACTGAGCTAGGTATAAAAACAGAGGCTGTTCAAGGGAAAGTGAGAGAATCACTGGCAATGATTGGGAATGATAAACTGAATGCAAAACAATCTGTGAAAAACATGGGGTGAGCCTGGTGTTGTGGGGAAGGCTTTAATACCAGCATCCTGAACACAGAGCGAAGATTGCCATGAGTTTGAGGCCAGAGTGAGATCTAGGTCAGCTTGGACTGCAGTGAGACCCTACCTTGAAAAAAAAAGCAAACAACAAAAAAAGAGAATCTTATTTTGCATTATAGAGATGACTCGGGAACTAAACAGGTTTGCTTGCCAAGCCTAAAAGGTTGATGTCCCAGGTTTGATTCTCCAGCTCCCACAAAAAGCCAGATGCACAAAGTGGTACATGTGTTTGGAATTCATTTGCAGTGGCAGGAGGCTCTGGTGCTCCCATACTCACTCTCTTTCTATCTCTCTCTCTGTCAAATAAATAAAATAAAAATACTAAAATAAAATAAAACATGGGACGACACAGTTACCTGTATCTGGGGGAGACTAAGTCAACCACTAACAAGTGTGTTGGCCCAGGCCCGAGGCCCGGTGTAACTTTCTGAGCCTGGCTAGAATTTGGCCACCTGTCTTTGGCCTATTACTCCAGCTTAGGAGTGACTCAGCAAGACCTAAGCCAAAACCGCCTCTGCCCAGCTCCTGCTAACCTTGTGAAATACTATTGGCCCCTACACTTTTATCCCATCCTGAGACCCCACCCTCTTTCTCAATGCTATATAAATAAATACCTTCCTACTACAATAAAACGAGATCCCGCTTCGACAAAACTCCTGACCCAGTGTGTTTATCTCTCCAGTGCATTGGGGGGGGGAGGGGGATCTGGGTCGTTGACACTCATCATCCCGCTCAGGCCCAAGAAGGGACTGGCTGGACGGGCTCCTTCTTCAGCCCTACCTGCAGGAGGACCCGCACAAGTGGATATGGATACTTTTTTAAAGTTCTTGAGAATAGTTGTGACCACAGTTTTCATCTGCTGAAGAATTAACTGTTGCTAAAATTCTGAAGTCAGTATCAAGGACCACAGAGCACATTTTGTAACATATCGGAGAGGGCAGAAGACAGGATACTAATTCTCCTCCTCTGAAAGGTTCTGTTGTCAAAACTGAGCTATTTTTACAGAAGAACTATGGTTTCTCCACCCCTTCACACTCAATCTAGAAGGAGGGTTTTTAAAATTAGAGTTAGTAGAAAAAAATAACATAAAGCACATATTCAAAAATCATAAACTTTTAAAACTCAGATCAACATAAAACTATTTTTTAAATGGTATAAAAATTTCTAGGTAGCCTATCAGTAGTGGTGCATGCCTTTAATCCCAGTACTCAGGAGGCAGAGGTACAAGGATAACCATGAGTGTGAGGCCACCCTGAAACTATGTAATGAGTTCCAGGTTAGCCTGGGCTATGCAAGACCCAACCTCAAAAAAGAAAAAATAAACAAACAAGAAAAACATTTCTAGGCACTTCTCAATTTCTGTTCTCATCTATTTGTGGTTCCATTTACAAGATTGTCTCTTTATATGTATGGACATATAAATAGATATAGTTTGTTTTCCTTAGTGCACAGATCATACTCTGAGGGGCTCTGCTAAAGACACTCTTTGCTCTTTGTCTATATAACTGGGTACCAGTAAAAAGGAATAAATCAATAAGCATTTATATATTAATTTTATTGGGCTATATGTTTACTTTGTCAAGGAGGAAGACCTTGACTAACATATATAATAAATGTATTATCCATGCTAAAGAAATCTAGGAGATAGATGAAATATAAGCATTTAGTAATTTAGTAAATGTGTAGGGATTCATGATATACAATATGATATACAATATGATATATATGATATACAATCATTATATACAATATTTATGTGTTTCCCCACAAACTGATGGTTACAGGTAACTGCCCAACCTCTCATGAAGTTGCATTTGACTTACTTGATACAACTGGTTTACCATGGCCACTACAGGGTCACACACAGACTTTTCTTTTTCTATAAACACCCAGATCATAAATATGCTGGGTTTTGTGAGTCACAATGTCTGTCTATGTCACAACTGCTCATCCCTGCCTTTACTGTGATAAAATTTAAGCAAGGAAAGTAGATAACAATCTCTTATATGGCTGACAGTACAAAAAGATGAATGGGACTGTGTTACAACCAAACTTGATTTACTAAAAGTGGCCATTTATCAGATTTGGCCTGTAGGTTATACTTTGCTGAGCCTTGATCTAAGGCATATAACTCCTAGAGATGTCAGTTACCACAGAATGATGCTCATTTTATATATACAGTTGTTGCACCTTTAAAATTTGTTATAATTTATGCTGCCACTGTGCCTAGATTTATGCTTCCAAAACAAGCAGGTTTCAAATGAGTTACAAGCATTAATCACACAAGTATACCACCATTTTCATCCCACCTCAACTTAATCTTTACAACTGTTCTGAAATCCTTCCCAAATTTTGAAACTTCTCCATAGTCTACTTTCCATGAAAGACCATATTCTAAGTGGTAGTGCATTTTTGGGCATCCTTTCCTCTCTAAGAAAAGTAGTCCTCCTCCCCTTCCTACCAGTAAGGCAAGAGGCACTTTCAATCTTCCACACATTTCCTACTTCCTGGACTCTAGCTCAGCATCTCCCCATAGAGCTCATTCACCTAATTTGATTGCAAAGCATTTGTACTGAAATCTTCAAGGTCTTTAGAGCAAAATTTTAGCCTGAGTGATCTGGCTTGAAATTCCTGCCACTATTCTAGAAACCGAGAAATTATCAAGCTGCATATTAATATTTCAGTTCAAGGACATCACTTAATATGATGTTTACACTTTATTGTAGGGCTTATGGTATTTTAATTCCCCAAGAAGGCAAAATGAATCTTCCCTGGAAATGAGATATTGACTATTTTATACTAATCTGTAGGTTGGAAAGAATATAAGGCCTATAACAGCAGAAAGAAAATGAAATCTCACCTCTCCTTACAAAATGTCTGAAAAAGCTGTCTCTAGATTTCCAAATTGTCTTTGGTGTCCAATTCAACTATTAAAACATCAGTATGTTTTTCCTTCTAAAGAATGAAAGATAAAATTACAGTAGCACGTGATTTTATGTGATATGTTCTCTAATGCACCTTTGAAAACTTATTAAATAAATATCATCCAGTTTCTCTAATTATCCCAGTGGCCTACTCGTAGTTTTTGTAACTTCATAATAGAAAAGATATTTTTTAACTGGGAAATGTCCAAGTTTTCACAAAATTATTTAGGGGTAAGAATTCCATTTCTTGCTAAATAAAAAGATTTCCTGTACAAGAGATTCAACATAAGGCAGCAAAGAGCTTTGATTATTATACTTCAGAGCCCAGGAGTCAAATGTAAAAGCTAAAAGAAAATTTTGTTCCTCTGTGGGAGAACGCTCTGCAGAACAAAGACCTTTTAATACCCAGGACTTTTCTGAGTTTAGATGTTGATTTTCCTCACTTTTCTTTTTGAGATCAGAATGTCTCTATTAGTGCCTTTTAGACAGGAATGTCATGCAGAGAATTGAAAGGGCACTAGAGACTGGAAAACAGGACTTATTGTATAGATTACATGCATTGCAATTTATTCAATTATAAAGTTATTCCCATGCACATATTCTTTGCATTGGCTAACAGTACCAGCTAAAAGTTCAAACACTAAATAAGAAGCTGAGTTGATTATTTCCTTAAATACCCTTCAGTTTTAAGCTTTCATGTCTAACATAAAGGGGAAAAATGACAACAAAGAAGAAGAGATAATTTGATGTGTGACAAAATATGTTTTCAGATGTGCATATACATGCATGTAGATATGTACATATAATTCTGATGTATATATATATATATATATATATATATATATATATATATATATTTGTTAATTGAAATGTGAAATATATATGTATATACTTAAAGGAATGATGTGCATCTAGCATCTATGTTTCCATGCTTGTATGCATGCATGTACATACAACAGTATCTAAGTATTTTTTTTATTTTGTAATACATGAATTAAACATTTAAAATTCACTAGTTTAATTAAAAATTAACACACTTGTACTTGATGTCAATCATACACAAAGAAAAATAGCAATGCTTTATGAAAACTTCAAAACCTGAACATAAATGGCAGTTCTAGCTATCAGTGCTAACGTATTTTATTAGGATGACTGGATTATTATATTTAAATTTAAGTAGCTTGACATAAGATACTTCTAATTTGACTTTTATTGCCCTAGGAATAGATAACCTTAAAGCATATTCTGAATCATACAGCATTATCAGGGTCAAAATATGAGTATGTTGGCTAAATAATACAATAAAGTTTTATCAGCTCTTTTGGTACCAAATTTGTATCCCATAGGAAGTGATCCTGATAGTCATAAAACACCACAGCCACTACTGTCCAAATTAACCTCTCTAAGGGTTTTAAACACATTATAGCATCCCTAATTCTCACTGACTAAATTTTAGATACAGACACAATTTCAGCATATGTGATAGGGCTATTGTCATGAATGCTGAGCAAATGTCACCATTGAATGATTCAGTTTTCAGAATATTGAGCATTGTGATCTGGCCAGGACAGACACACAGTGCAGGAACAAATGAAACTGTACAGAACATTTGCTACCAGGCAAAAGCCAAATCTGTGGGAGTCCTACGGGGATTCTGTGAACCATTGGGGAAAGAAGACATAGGTAAGAGGAGAAAAAATAATGTGATTGTCCTGTTGGAAAAACCTTGCCAAATATTCGTAAGTAGAAAGCAAATGTCTTCCCATTTTCAGTGTTTGGTGACAATGGAGGGAAAAGGGCTCCTTTGACACACAAGCTAAGACTAAAGCATGCTAGAGAAAAAAAACACATGCTAGCTGAAATGTGGATTATTAGGAATGAGACAACTTCAGGGCTTAGATGATGGTTCAGTGTTTTTTTTGTTTGTTTGTTTGTTTGTTTGTTTTTGTTTTGTAGTGTCAGGTTTTAGGAAAGAATATTAAAAATCAGAACTGGGATCCAAAGTTACAAAAATAATGATGGTCTCTCTCTCTCTTTTTGTATTTTTTTTTTTTTTTTTGAGGTAGGGTCTCACTCTAGCCCAGGCTGACCTGGAAATCACTATGTAGTCTCAGACTGCCCTTGAATTCACAGTGATCCTCCAACCTCTGCCTCCCAAGTGTTGGGATTAAAGGTGTGTACCACCACTCCTGGCTATCTCTGTCTTTCTTTATCTCACTCTTGCTCTTTCTCTCAGGCTATAAAAGAGCTACTGACCTTTTCCCTAAATTCAGTCAATTGATAATATCTTTCGAAAGCCTCTATAATTGGAACTCTGTCATGTGCTTGAAATATTAGATCCCATTTCCTATATGCTGACATGACAGGTCTACATGAAAATAGTTGTAAATGTGACAGGACAGGACACTGTTTTTACTTTCAGTGGAAAAAATTATCTCTGTTTTGCTCATTAATTGTGAGCATACCTCCCTTAGACGAGATATTCATGAAGAGCTATAGAGTTCTCAGGTTAACGGAGATAGGTAGGGTCTCCCAAAACTAGGCAAATAAAATTCCCTATAGAGAGAGTCACGTGCTTTGCCTCACACACAATGGTGCTCACATGCATGATGATGCTTCTAGGAGACATTTGTTAAAGGCAAATGTATAAGAAAGCCAACCAGCATCTCTGTAGGGGCATACAAGCAGTCACGACGAAGTCCACAAAGTCACAGCTATGGACCATAGCCAGCTCTGCTTGTCAGGACTACCTTCCTCCTTCCATCGTTTCTATTGTCTCCTTCACTTCATCATCACGGGTTGGTTAGAAGATGAGTAGCAAAAGGTAAGGAGGGCTTGCTTCACATTAGGGTACTAATCTCCCTATTTAGGTCCTAATTTTCAGTCCATACATAAGTGTTAGACAACCATTTGGAGAATTAACAGAGTTCCATTTCACTGTTTCCTTCCTAGAATTCCGGGAGTTGTGACTCTTTGGAAGCCAGCCTGTCAAGTGTAACAAAGGCAGGACATATTTGACATGTGAAGAAAGAGCTGTTATATCACAGACCTACAGCAAAGTGAAAGAAACCGTAATAAAATAACAGGTGTCATATAAGATTAAGTAGGACACACACACTTTCTCTAACACCATTTCAGGCCAGTGCTCTATGACTCATAAAAAGTCTCCACAAAACAGAGGAAAGCTCAGACAGAAGTGTATTATCTCTACATAATCCTCCACAAAATATCCAGCAATAAGTCCTAGGTTAGTATAAAAAAATTATTATAATAATTGCACCGATTCAACATCATTTATTTTTTCAAGTGAAACTTAGTTTTGTTTTATCTTTTGAGAGAAACCACTAATCATTTACTTGGCACATAGTTATTCCAACAGTCAATTGAGGCATGTTCCTGTTCTTCTCAAAGGTAGTCAGCACTCATCTATATCGATGTGAACACTGTCCTCTTCATTAATAGGAAAGTTTATTCAGGCCTAGTGATTCAATGTGCTCATACTCCATCATCTGACCTATGCCAACTCTTTCCTTAATCATTGTCAACCACACTCACCCAGTTTTGCTCTTGCCTTACTACCATCTGACTTGATAATACAGCATATGGAAGGAAGCTATCAATGATGAATGAGTTTGTAACTTACATTGTACAGGAAGCTATATTATTTTTATTCATGAAGGCACTTAAGCTTCAGTGTTTAACAGTATAGGAACCCTCCTTCATAAAATAGTCTTCAAGTTATTTTTTATCAATTAAGTATAGTCTTCATTTTGAATATTTAAAAAAATAAATTGGGGTTAAACATGGTTTCAGTTTTTATTGGCATATTGTTGTTGTGATTCCATTTATTCCCTCAACCTTCATTAGTATATTATAGCTACTTCCAAGTATAACAAGTGACTAGAAGCTAGATGTTACTATAGGATTAATTTGTCCTCTGATGTGTGTAGTTTCTGTGAAGGGTAAGAATCAAATTATGTACCTAAAAAGCTACTCTGCACAGGGACACATGGAGCATAATAATTTTAGCTGGTCCACTACCATAAGATAGTCACATTTTTAAATCTCGCCTCGCACAGTAAATGTGATTTCATATGTAAATTCTAAATCTCTAAATCTACCTTTCAGATAAGATTTATAAAATCTCCAAACAGTTGATAATACTTCAAAGCCATTTAACATAAACCCTCATCCTGAGGATAAAGGTATATTACTAAACTCAGAAACAGCAGGGCCTAGGGATCACCAATAGAACAAGGATTATCATATCATCAACCAGCTTCCAAACTGGGAAACACTGCAAAACTACATGGTACCATAAGCATTACTTTTAACTGCTTAAAAGTATTTTCTGGCCCTAAATTCTTACTTTATTAAATCACTTTTTTTAAGATAATGAATGAAGCATTGTAAGAACTGGAAAGTGGTAATTTTAAAAATGAAAATATTAATTTAAATATTTGAATGTTTAATTAATGTTAGGACTATTATAAACTATGGAGACCATAAGTTGGAATGAATTCATTTTGTATTAAGAGATGGCCATAATCTTATAAGGGTGATGAATAGCATGTAGTGGATTGAATGTGAAGTGTCCCTTATATTCTCATGTGTTTGAACACTTGGAACCCAGGTCCTGGTGCTACTTGGGAAAGTTGTGAAATCCTTAGGAGGTAGAGCCTTGCTGGAGGAAATGAGTCACCAGAGGAAGGCCTTGAGCTTTTATAAGCCAGAGTTACTTATTCATGGTTCTCTACTTTCTGGATATAGATTCAGCGTGACAATCTCTCTCCTGTTTATGCTGCCATGCTTTCCTCACTCTGATGGACTGTGTTCCCTTGAACTGTAACCAAAATAAGCACTTTTTCCCTCAATAAATAAATAAGATGCTTTTCCACGTTAAATTTGAGATACCTATTTTTAGAACAAAGAAATAATAATAGTTTTAGTTCAATCAAAAATGTCTCTTCTCTGAGGTGACTTTGCTTTTGATAATCTATTAAACTGTTATCATCTTTTTATTGAGAGAAGCCACATCTGCTGAGAAAAATATCTGAGGAAAACCTGAGTAGGATGACTAGATAGAAGCCTAAAACCAGGATTAATAGCTGTGGGTTCTAATGTCAACTATGATTATACTTTGTTTGTATGAAAGCCATAGGGTTGCTGGACACTTGATCAGAAGAGTCCTAAGATACTGCAGTTTGAAATGACCATTTAGTTCATCCATCTTAATCTCTTCTCCAATATGTACAACAAAACATCTCAACCTGGGCATTTTCTGTGAACATCTTTGAAAGAAGCAAAGTATTTGTGATCTACATTTTATTACACAGTATGTGGCAGTGTTTTGGTGGCACTTGTCTTCTAAATAATTTTAACTTCACAAGTGAATAAATATGAAGCCAAGGAAGATTATATTATTCATAAAGGTTTGCCATGCAGTCAGTGAGATACTGTGTCATGATCTTATCCTGGGAACATCTCTTCCCCTTCTGAAACCAAAATTGTTTCCATAATGTCACATTTTAGTATTTGAACTTCAGATTTTTATTATAATAGATTCACTCAGGCACACACAGGGGTTATGCCACTTGCAATTTACCCTTCAGTTAAATTCTCATGAGTGATCATCTTGATATACTTTATAATTCATGCTCTCCTTAAGTTATTACAAACTGCTACTTACTCTAATAATTTTATTTAAATTGTTTCACCAAATTTTCACTTTTGTGCTGCTCCAATTAATTCAATCTTATCTTTATTTTGTAATAAATATATTTTTTTTCTAATACAATTATGTATTTTCTAATAAATAATCTGTTTACAATTGCAATGATATTTTATAATACTTTTACTTATTTGTTTGCTTATTCCAGAAAAATTTATAACCATCTCAGTATGGTGAAAACGTCAGGAAGCATAGAATCTCAGGAAGAGCATTAAGGAATAAAAATAAAGGCAAAGATCAGTACATGTGATGTAAATAAAATGTCATTGTAGGACTACCTCAGACTTACAGAAGCTTAAATGTTATACTGTATTCTGAATTCATTCCCCTAAGGCTAAAACCATGCCATATTCCTTCAACTTGCACATGATTTGCTATTTTTGAGGGTATTTTTAATTATTACTCTTTGATGCTTTTATTTTTAGCCTTCCACAACTAAGATTACAGACAGCTCTTGACATCATATGTTCAATTTCCACATAGCCTAAAGGTCTCTACACCATTTTGCCAATGATGAACTCACTCACATGGTCCACCATAAACCCATTCTTAGTTATTATGCGTTTGTACTCCATACTAACCATGGATAGCGCTAACAATATTGCTCTGTTTAACCTTGCAGAAATGTTTGCACAATTAACTATTATTTTGCTTTTGACAAAGATTAGTTCTAATGGGCAACATATTGTTCACTCTATTTGAATATAGCCTTCCTGAATTAGTTATGAAATGTGATGCTAGCTGCTATTTCAAAATCCCACAATATCAATAGCTGATTACAATGAAAGTTTCTTCCCTGGTCATGGTACAAAACAATGCAGTTGTCTTGAGTATCAATGCTTGAAATTGTTACTCATGAGCAGGCTCTACCTTCTCAAAATCCTTTGGTTGTAGGCTCACTGGCAGAAGAATAAAATAGAAGGAAAGATTGATTATACAGTAATTGTGTGATCAGGTCTTTCTGTGGTCTACCTCATATCTTCTCAGATCTTATTGGCCAAACATAGTCACAAAATCACTCCCATATAAGAAAAGCTATGAAATGTAGATTTCCTCCATGGTAGAGGCAAGAGGTAGGACTAGGATATATCTTACCATTCTTGCTGAACTTGCTATTTCATATCTCTTATTTTAATTTCATATATTTGAACTTTAAATATATTTTTCACATATATTATGTATGAAACAAATGGAACTGTATAAATGAAAATATTTATCTACTCTCTGCTAGTGTTTTTAATTTAAAAATATTACATATTAAATCCATTGAGAATTTGCTCTTGTTTAAGGAAATACATGAAATGTGCAGTAGGTATTTATTTAAATTTGTTTTAAAAATTAAACATTTATAGGGCTGCAGAGATGGCTTAGCGGTTAAGGAGTTTACCTGCAAAGCCAAACAATCCTGGTTAGACTGTCCAGGCCCCACATAAGCCAGATGCACAAGGGGGTGCATGCATCTGGAGTTCATTTACAGTGGCTGGAGGCCCTGGCATGCCCATTCTCTCCCTCCCCCCTTTCTCTCTGCCTCATTCTCTCTCTCAAATAAATAAATAAATAATATTTTTTAAAAAATTAAACATTTATAGAATCAACATTTTTTTACCCACCAAACTCAAATGTTTATCACTGAACAAATGGAAAGAAGTTTTAATATATGTTAGTGTGGTAGTTTGAATATATGTCCCCCAATATATTCAGTGTTTTATTAGTTATAGTTTGCATCTGCAATCCCCTTGCTAGAGACAATGTCACTGGGGGCTGATCTTAAGATGTTAATGGTGGGTTTGAGATTCCATTGTAAAGATATACAAATGTGCCTAGCAAGAGTTCCTGAAGTGTACTGTCTGACCTTTTGGCTGTAGTTTTGCTCTGTGTGCTGTGGTGGCTGGTTGGCTTTCTCTCTCTCTCTTTTTTGGACCTGTGGAGAGCAGGCCACTTCTCCTGCCATTATGGAACTTCTCCTGGATCTGTAAGCTTCAATAAATAATATCCCTTCCTCCATAACTGTGCCTGGTCTGGAAGTTCATCTCAGTGAACCTGAAGCTGTCTGCTACAGTTAGATACCATTTTTTATTATTATTAAGTATAAACTTTGTATGGACACATCTTGTGTTGGTGCAGTAATTCTCCTCCAAGACCACATTCATCATCAGTGGGATTGCTGGTATTCACCATGGGGTTGCAGATTATGAGTTGTAAGAGTAGCAGTCAGTCATTATAGGGGGTGGACAATGTCTCTAGAAATTCTTATAATAACAACTAGCCTGACAAGATATATTCACAAGATGTGCAATAGTGGAAACCAGCCTAGATGGGTAACCAATGGTTTTCTGTTTATCTAAGAGATCTGATCAGTGGAAAGTAGCCCGTAGTTAAAACTGGGAACTAAGTCAGAATCCTATGGAGACCAAGATTATTACCTCCAATGAGAATCTCCCAATAGTCTTTTGCCAAAAGAGAGGATGAATCCATCAAAATCTCTCTAAATTAACTATGTTTATCCCCTTTAACCTATGTTGCTCTCACATTCCATTGGAGAATGTTTTCCTTTTACAGAAGGAAGAGAGAATGGAGGAAAACCAAAATCTATCAACAAGAGAAGAAAAGATAGAAGAATCCTATCAACATATGAGAACCCCCCCCCCACACACACACACACATCTGCTAGGGCCCAGGTGAAATCACAGAGGAATTGGCTAGATGAGCCAGAATGCTGCTCCCATAGTGAGCCTGACAAACTGCATGAGGGTAATGGTGATAGACACTCAGGCTACTCAGAAAGTACCAAAACAGAAATCCAGCAGATGCTGAGAACTCAATGCTAAAGTAAACATATAGACATTAAAAAAAAATACAAAGGCTCAGGGAATTTTGTAGAGGAGAGTGTGAAAAGATTGTAAGAACAACAGTGTGGTAGGAAATATCCAGAGGTGTTTTTTTTTGTTGTTGTTTTGTTGTTTGGTGTTTTTGTGGTCAATTTTCTCTTAAATTTTTAACATTTCCTTCATTTAAATCTTACTGGATTAAATTTTCTTTCCATTATGTTTTGATGCCTTCATAAAAGCTGCTCTTATTTTTCCATGTATACACAGGAGATAAACAATAACACTAGCTTGCCGTAATGATATATGAAGGAAACTCCATTTCCAGAGCCTTTTCATCCTCTTCTTATGCCATGTTGTATTATTGCAAACCAACTACATTTTTGAACATATGAGGATATGGAGAAATAGGAACCCTCATTCACTGTTGGTGGGAATGTAAGCTGGTACAACCACTATGGAAAGCAATATGCAGACTCCTAAAAAGGATGATTATAGATGTACCAACAGACCCAGTTATCCCCTTACTGGGCATTTACCATAAAAGCTCCAAGCCTCAGATCAGAGATATTTGCTCAATCATCTTTATAGCTGCTCAATTCATAATAGCTAAGAGCTGGAATCAGCCCAGATGTCCATCATTAGATGAATGGATAAATAAGATGTGGTATATCGACACAATGGAATTCTACACAGCAGTAAGGAAAAATGATACAAAGCAATTTGAAAACAAAAATGGGCAAACTTGGAAGAGATCATTCTTAGAGAACTCACCCAATCACAGAAAGATAAGCATCACATGGTCTCACTCTTCTGTGGCTCCTAATTTGCATTTTCTTATGATGCTGACACACCTACTCTAAGTCTCAAGGAATGGATAATAGGGATGGGTGGGTGGAAGGTGAGGGAAAGGGGGGAACAAAAAACTCGACCCAAATGGAAACGGTACCATAAAATCCTATATCCTGACGGACATACTAAAAGGCTGAACCTGCATGAGGTGCTTGGAGAGAACACCTGAATCACAGGGGCCGGGAGAGGGTAAGATGAAGAGTAACTTGACTCTTATCCTGTTTCTCTCCGTATCACTCCTTCTTCTCTCTCTTCTTTCTTTCTCTTTCATAATAACAATAGTTTTTTTTTTTTTTTTTATTTTTCTTGGCACTGACCTGTAACTCCCAGTACCAGCATGTGGTTAGCTTCCACAAGAGGCTGTTGATCAATGAGACCTACAGGGTTTCCCAAAAGCAGACAGATTTCTGTCAGAGTACTTGATGACTCACCAAAAGTTATTGGTAAGACCCTACTGCTGAAGACACCATATGCTGTTCAGACAGAACATGAAGAGACCTGGCTGGAATCTGGAAGAGAGTCAGTTCCCAGACAGTTAGCTTGTCTAGTGCCAGAAGGTACTACTTGAGCAACTGGGGAAAATGACCAACAACTGTCTAAGCAACTCATGGTCTAAGCTACTCAGTGGCAAACAACCTGACGGATGCTCACACAAGTGCAGTAGTGGCTGATGTCCATGGTGGGTTACCAACTTCTCTAGATTTGGCTAATAGATCCACTCAGTAGAATGGAACCCATACCTGGAAATGGGAAACAAGTCAGAACCTTACCCAAAAACAAGCCCACTCTCCAATATCAAGCTCACACCAACAGTGGGATTCAAGAGGGCCAACGCTTATTAAATTATCCCTAAAATAATAATGGTTATCCATGTATCTTGCACTGACCTCACTCTCTGTTGGAGAATCTGCTTCTCTTTTTCAGATGGACACATATCCTGAAGAGAGAATCAGCCCATCTCACCACATCAGGGCACCAGATGAAGCCATTGAGTTATAGGGGAAATGAGCAAGAAGTGCTGCTTTCTTGGTCAACCTGGTACCAGCACAAGGGCGAAGGACCTAGACACAAAGGAATCTCAACCCCTACCACATCAGATATCCAGAGACACAGATACTCACAAAACCTTGTCACTAAAATAGACCTAAAATGTACACCTGGCTCAGGGAAACTCACGGAAGAGGGGGCGGAATGATTGTGAGACCCATGAGTTGGGTCATTATACACAGAATCACTGTCTCTCCCCCATAACTGATGGCTACCCACATAGGGCAAGACCCATTAACCCATGTGGGGAGGACAGGGTGAAGGCTAACAATGGTACCGTCATGGCTGTATATATACATAACTAATAAAAATATATCTAAAAATAAAAATTAAAAAGAAATACTTTCTTTCATTATTTATTCATAGGCATATCTTGAAATTATGAGTGGAATATTTCAGAATTATGCACATAGACATGGCTATAAAGCCTTTCATTGGTGCTCTACTGTCTACAATTTCTTAATGCAGTCACTGCACAGATATTAGATTATTGAGAAGTACTACAGCAACTAATGCTTACTGATTTGAAGCCTTAAAATATGTTTCTGTACCATTAATGAAGGATGAAGATGTTTTTGAGAGAGAATATAGAATAAACTTGTCATTTCTCTGCTTAAATACTGAATGCCACAATATAGATAAATAATAATCCAATTGGAAATAATGCAGTATTATTTATGGTACACAGCTGAAACAAATTTGCAATGAACTTGGATATTGTGTTACCAGGTATGAAACCTGATAGGTGCAAGTTATGCTCAACTTTCAGTGTGTATTCTCCTATACCCTCTATGTATAGATTCATGCTTGTGGTTTCCTTAGATACAATTAATATTGGCATAGAAATATGAGATTCATTTTACTTCATATTTACTTCCACAAAACCATCTTTAAAAGGCAACATTTCCCATATTGAAGAGACATGTTGACAATAATTTTCATTCTCACTGGAAAGAGAGACAATCATTTTAGTCTACTACTGGCTTTCTTTATGGCTGAGACTGAAATTTTTTCATAAATAAATTACTGTTTATATCTGTTGTTCCAGATGGAATCTGGGACTATCAAAGTTTGATGTTTCCTCCTGTCTCACTTTACTATAGCAGATAGCTTTATGATACAACATGGATAGAATATGTTCCTGTAAAGTGAAGTCACATACATTTCAGGAATCACACTGAAGGGATATCATTTGTATTTAAAACAGAGATATGTGATACATTAGAAACATATCTTATAGACTATATTTGAGAAACACTTTTACAATGATGAAATTAGTATGTAAAAATTCACTTCTTCATAAAAGCAACAGAAACTCTGGCAAACATTGTTCATATTTTCAAACTATAAATTC
This sequence comes from Orientallactaga sibirica, assembly GCA_036365145.1. Classification (NCBI taxonomy): domain Eukaryota; kingdom Metazoa; phylum Chordata; class Mammalia; order Rodentia; family Dipodidae; genus Orientallactaga; species Orientallactaga sibirica. The sequence goes on along the minus strand of JAEOAD010000019.1, from coordinate 1,012,599 downwards.
ACTGATGTCTTACAACTACCTGAAGTATAAGTTGAGCTAGTGAATCTCAGAATTTAAAAATAAAATGAAAGGTATATTTTTTTAATTCCCAATCTCTCTCTTCCCAGATCTGCAAATGTCTCAGGGGCATTGCAGCCATAGCAACTACAGATACCAGCAAAGGCCTAGTTCATGGTCCCTGCAGCTACATATATACGTTTTAAAATCTCCCTAAAAGTGTCACTCCTGAAAAATTATGATTTGATAACTATGACAGTTTTCTTATAAAAAATTTCAGAAAATCTCTCCTTAGTTGATCTGTTTCATTTATGAGGGAAAACCTAACAGCCAATGTTACTGTTGAAAAAATTCAGGAAAAAATTGCTTAATAGTACTTATGCATGAGATGGTAAAGCCAGAAGAGATTAGCCAAAAATCTTAAGATTATAGTCTAGCCACAAGCTTGGGCTGCAGGGCACTAAGAAATCAAACTGCAGTTATAAATGTATCAATCAGTCTCTGTGGGGGATGGGGTCAGTGCTTCAGGATACTCCTCCACATTTTGGGACTCTTACAATCATCCTTCCTCTCTTCCACAATATTTCCTGAACCTTGGCCAGTGTGTTATAAGTCTATTTTACTGTTGATCTCTCTGAAACCTCTAGATTTCTGCTTTTATGTGTTTTGATTGTTCAGTATTTATATCCATTTCCCTGAAGGAGGTTGCCAATATAGCAGTAAGAACTGCATTCATGTTTAAATTGCTATTTCCTTGAGATGTCTTGTGGGCCCTGGCAGATGTACTAGTTAGTGGTGGCTAATCTCATGCTAGATATTCAGCTATCTTTTCTTGTCTTATTGATGTATCTTGTTTCTTCCCAGTTTTTGTTGTCATCCTTAAAGCAAAACAACAAAAGAGATTCTCCACCAAGAGTGATAACATCATGAATTAAAGGGAATATCATAGTTAATTGAGACATTTTGATGGGTGTAACCACTCTTCTTGGACAAAGACTACTAGGACCTTCTCTCTGCAATCTATGAAGATCATATTCACAGGATTCTGTCTTGGTTCCAAGTACCAAATATGATTTCTCTTTCACTGAGAGGGCCTCTTTCCAATCAGAGTACTATTAATTACTTGCATATGCTAAGTGTCACTATTGCACATTTTGTCAGGCTTGTTGATTGAGTATGTTGCAGGACCACCTATTTCTTTACATTCCTGGTGTCCTTTACCCCTCAGGAGCCCACATAGGTCTTTCTAGTACTATTAGGACTAACCAGCAGGGTGCTCATTTATTTCTAAGTTCTAGAACGACCTCTCCATGTCCTGTGTCCATGGCCGGTGGTATCTTCAGCAATAGAGTCTTTCCATTTTAGGTTTTATGGGTAACACAGTGTATTGTATTACATAGCCTGCATTGTATAGGGAGCTCATATGTTTACCCCAGCAACCACTCACAGTGGGGTATAACCAGCTCTGTTACTGGAAATTACAAGTCAGAGCCCATGGTTTTAGGATTGTGATATAATTATTTAAACTCAGAAAGAGTTACAATATCATTCAGTGATATCCTTTAGATTATATATTTTAAAATAATGAAAGAAAGTGGGGAAGGTGGCTCAGCATTTAAAGGTACTTGCTTGCAAAGCCAGCTGGCCTGGGTTCAATTCCCAATTCATCTACATAAGCTGGTTGCCAAAAGTGACACATGCATGTGGAGTTTAATGTCAACAGGAATGTTCAAGTAAACAAACAAAATAAGTAAAAGAATGGGGGCCGGAGAGATGGCAAAGTTTGCCTGTGAGGCCTAAGGACCACGGTTCTAGGCTCAACTCCCTAGTACCCACTTAAGGCAGATACACAAGCTGGCATATGCATCTAGAGTTCATTTGCAGTGGCTGGAGGCCCTGGTACATCCATTGTCTCTCTCCTCTCTCTCTCTCTCTCTGTCTCTCTCTGCCTCTTTCTTTCTCTATCTGATGTTCTCAAATACATAAATAAAATATAAAAATTTAAAAAAAGAATGGGCAGAAGAATCTTAAAGGTACATCTTAATTCTATGATCATAGAAGTATTTTGCCTGATAGTGAAAATACAGAAACACAATTTTGTATCATTATATAAATGGTTAAAAAATGAAGTGTATATAGATTTTATTCTCTTGAATAAAATTTTCTCTAATATTCTTTCTATATTTTCATGTTTCATAATATATACATATAAACACACACATACATACTAAAATATTATTCATATATAAGAAAGTAGGCAATTCTGACATAAAATAAAATGTTTGGAGCCTGGAGAGATGACCCTTGTTGTGAAAACTAAGGACCCAAATTCTGTTACCCAGCACACATAAGTCAGATGCACAAGGTGGCGCATGAGTCTGGAGTTCATTTGCAGTGGCTGGAGGCCCTGATATGCCTGTCCTCTCTATCATCCATCTATCTATCTATCTATCTATCTATCTATCTATCTATCTATCTATCTCTATCTCCTCTCTCTCAAAGAGATAAATAAAATATTTTTCAAAAAATCCAATGTTTAAAACTTTAATGATAACCAAAACATTTGCTCAATAAGACAGATAGATCTTTATTTACCAGAAAGACTAGGTTTAAAAAAAAAAACTATTTTTCATCTGTACAGATTATAAAGAAAAAATATGTAGAATATAGGATACATTTATTTCACTATTTACTGCCAAATTTATCATTTCTTCATTTACATTTATGACAAGTCAGAACATAAATAATTCGAGTGCTTCCAGTTAAATATTTTTGTTCCAGAAATAGCATAAACACAATGCATAGATTTTCTTTAGAAACCCAAAGAACACAAAGCTTAATCTATAAATATTGTTTATCTTTAAAAGTCCATCTCCTTGTTTTGTTCTTTTTCTAAATAGTAGTAATATAGTATTGTTTACTATATATGAGTCATACTAATAAACATGAAATGAAGTCATTAATGATCTGCCAGTCTTTAGGCTCACAACTCCCAAAGGTCAACCTCATATCTTCCAGACTTACCCTGATCTCTTATCATTGAAATTATACCCGCATTTTCTTCAATAAATACTACATGCAGGCTTTGAATATATCTTCTGACATATTTTCTCTCCCTACATATAGTGAATAGCCCTTTTACTAGTCATTCAAAGAAAAATTCAATGTTATCTTCAGAAGCCGCCTTTAACCTCTTCTGTCAAAAAAACTTAATCATTAGCTTTCTCTCTGTGATGGTTTCGGCTGATGGTACTTTTAGAACACTTAGTGCACTGTGCTTGTTGTCTATGTCCCTAATTAAACTGTGTAAAAAACATAGATTTCTATTTAAATTTCTCAGAACCTACCCTGAAGTCTACCCTATATATATGCTAATGAATATTTGTTGAATTAACTAAGGTTAAACAAATTCTGAAGAACAAATGTATACCTGGGTTTTATGTCTTCTTTAAATTGAAAACTATATAACATTGGTTGCTTCAGGGAAAAACTTAGGAAAACAAACATTTGTTGTCCTTTATCCACTGAAGCAAAACAAAAAAGGTGTTAATAAATCTGCATAAATATAGTATATTTACATATACATGCACATGTACAAATGCACAATTTACCCATATACTTGTTGTATTTTATTATTCTTAGCCTGTGAATACTAATGATACATGTGTGTATGTGGTGAGGGAGTGGAGAAAGAGAGATAGAAGAATAGAGCTTTTATTCCAAAGGGCAACGATCAAATCATCTGTTAAATATAATAAGAAATTTAGGCTACAGGGTACAGAAATTATATTCAGGGAAAATATATAAACATTCTGAACGGAAGGAAGCATTGTTCTTTATAAATAAGAGAGTGTAAGGTAAAATACCCTTTAATTTGAAATAAATTCATTTATTTATTTAAATAATTAATAATTAAATAAGTTCATTTATTTATTGTGTACAAAATGTTTGTTACTATAAGAAAGAATTAAGCATATTAAGGAAATACAGGCAAATATATAATATGTTGCATAGATCTAGAGGAGATTATCCAAATGAAGACTTATCTTCATTTCAAAATACCTTTCACCCCAAGTTTAAATCTCAAATTTAAAATATTAATTAATTTTAGAATTGAATTTGCTTACAATGACTTTGAATTTAAGTGCACTGTAAGAGTATTTCTTTCTTCTTGAAAATTAACTTCACAGTAAGTCTTAGAACAAATTGGATTTCAGGATCTGCTACCAATTCAAGTTTGAGTTTGTAGTTAAAAGTCTTTGCAAAGATTTCTAAAGAAAATACCTTTTTAATGAAACTTTCACACCTAGACAGATGAAATCATGAGGCTAAGTTTTTAATTAAGTGGGTTCAGAAACTCTACCATTAATCTTTTTGTTATATTTGGTGGTCTTTCAGTTAATATGTGGGTCAGCAAATTTGACAGTGATACCTTAAAAATCTGAAGATATTGCTTCAAAAGTTAAAAATAGTTTTAAATGAAAGAAGAAAAATGTTTATTAAAAAGAAAGTATATGATACTTGAACTTTCAGCAGGGTCATTCTATACCATATATAACTATATTGAACTCCTCCATGATTCAGATATGGAGGAAACAGTTTTAAATAAATATAAAAAGTAATATTTATCTTCCTAGATTTTCTGATTTAAGTGTAAAAAGAATCAACCAATTAATTTGTGAAAAGCATAGATTATTCTGTGGCAATATTTGAAGAAAAAAAAGAGGATAGATCCCTAACTGATAAACATTGAGGGGGAGGAATGAATTATTAAATAAACAATAAAAGAGAAGTCTGTGAATGGGTAATATTGGACTATCTACTGAAGTATTTTTGAAAGACAAGCATTCAAAACAGTCAGCAAGTAAAAAAGTTCTGAGGTGAGTATGTACATAATATATTGAGAAGTTTGTGGACGGAAATTTTAAAATATTTCAAAATTGTGACTAAAAATGAGTGAAATGAATTTACATATGTTTAATAAGATGGGAGACCTATAATATATTTCTTCTTTTGTTTTAAATATTGAATTAAAGTATCTGATTATACAGACTGATAAATTTTTAATGAATGAATAATAATGTGTATTCACAATGAAGATGGGATGTGTAATTGGAAGATATGTTCTTTCTAAATATTTTATTTATTTATGTATTTATTTATTTATTTACTTGAGGAGAGAGAGAGAATGGGTACCAGGGCCTCTAGCCACCACAAACTCCAGACGCATAAGCCACTTTGTATACCTGGCTTTATGTGTTTACTGGGGAATAATACCCAGGCAGTCAGGTTTTGAAAGCAAGCCCTTTAACTGCTAAGCCATCTCCCAGCCCCAGGAAGACCTATTCTATCATCCACAGTGGACGGAGGACAAAGCACAACCAAGAAGATCATTTATAGCAGTAAGTGCATGTATTTAAACAGAAAGGGGGTGGAGAGATAGTTTAGCAGTTAGTCGGAATGTGAATTAATACATTCATTTTGAAACAAAAACAGTATGGAGAAAGTTTCCTCAAAATTAATACTAGTTTATTCATATGATCTGGCTACATTATTTCTAAAATATCCATATAATCAAGTTATACAACATTTATATATCATTTCTGGGAACAGAGCCAAACAACAAAATCAGTATATTTTATACACTTGTAGTCCTATACTTGTTACGGCATTAATTGAAAGAGTCAAAATATGAAATCAGAGGAGATGACCCTCAGTAGAATAAAAGAAGTAGTACCTACCCACAATAGAATATTACCCAACCATAAAGGAATGAAATCTTGTCATTTGGAGCAAAATTGATGGAGTTGAAAAACATTTTCATGCATGAAAAGACAAGTATTGCACATCTTATTTATATGTGAAGACATTTTTTTGACAACTTCTATACTTACAGACAATAAACTATGATATTTCCCTCCCCTCCCCCCATGTTCTTTAAAAGTCTCAATCACAGTCTCAATCATAGAGTACTAGAACACAGTTTCATAGGAATAAGGATTCTGATATTCTTTTGAATAATACAGTGACTATAGATAGCAACAATGTCTTTTTTGTTTCAAAAAAATAGAAGAAGGACTTTGAGATCATCAACATGGAGGCAATAAATATTTGTGTACATAAATACGTTTAATCTGATTTGAACATTACTATGCATATATGAATCAAAACGATAATGATATTCCACTAAAATCTATGGTCTTTTCATGCTATGTGTTGGTTAAAATAAATTTAAAATAAAAAAGGGATATCCTGAGAATGGTACTTGGCAGTAAGGACTTTTGGAGATAACAGTGAGAAAAGATTACTCAAGGCCATGTGCACCGAATAATTTTTCATGGAAAAGAGACTTTATAATGTGGAAAGGTTGACTTGGAACAAGTAGAAACTTGTAAAGAAATAATTTCAGGCATAGTATTTTCATTGGTTTTTCATTGTTGTGACAAATATAGCTGAGAGAAATAATGTGACAGGAAGAAAGAATTATCAAAGGGAAGAGGGCTCCATTCATGGTCAGCTGACTGCAGTGCTTGTATTATTACTGTTATTATTATTAACATAATTGAGACAAGGGCTCATTGGATAGCCCAGGCTGGTTTAGAACTCACTGTGTAGCTGACGGTGATCTTGAACTTAAATCATTCCTCCTGTCTCAAACTACCAAGTACTGTGTTTACAGGCATACTTGGTTCCCTGCCTTTAGCCTTGTGGCAGGATAGGGATATCATAGCAGAACATGGAAGAGGTGCTGCTTTATGGAAGACAGAGGGCCTGAGAAAAGTTATATCCTTCCAGTAAGCACTTCCTACAACCAGGATCCACTTTCTGGTTTTCACCATCTCCATCACCATCTCCACCAAGGGATTAATCTAATGATGAGGTTTGGTCCCTGGTGACCCAAACATCCTTAACTAGTGCCCCAAGCTGAGGGGGGTGGGTACTAAGCTTACAACACATGGCACATTTGGAATGATGCTTTATTTCCAAAACATAACACCGAAGAAACTGTCGCAGCAGAGCCAGGGCAGGGTAGCAAGAGGTTTTTCAGCATAACAGAGGCCTGCTACTGTAAAGAAGATAAAGAACCCTGGTCATCAGTTTTTGCGCTGACTCTGGCATAAGAAAGAGTAGTTTTACCTTAGACTACAAGTATATTAATAACTACCTTCAGAATGTTTTGAGGATAGAAAATGCCATTAAAAACCAGTTCAGAAAAGATATGCCTTTAGAAAACAAGGCCCATATAAAAGGTCATCTCAAAGCTCAAAGCATGACATCATAATATCATGTATCTAGTGATGTTGGATGTCACTAAATATGTTATGTAATTATGTCCTTGGGTAAAGACAGGAATGTTGGAGATGAAGCAGCTTGGTTTTAACAAGTAGGTGCTAATACATACTATAATTGGAGAATAGGAGAGATTATAAACAAAAATCAGACAAGTATATTCTAATAGCAATCCACACTCTCTGCTTACAACCTACTCTCTTATGTAAGTTAAGCAAGTCATGTCCCTCTTCTTCCTCCACACCTGGGGACGTTTTCTTTTTGGAAGACTCTGATGTTTGTATAATTACATACATAGCTTACTTATGGTCACTGTTGAAAGTGGTAAAATAGGATTCCATCTGACTCAAAGGTCATTCTCTTTAATGAAGGTAAGAATGATAAATATAAATCCAAATCAACATTTTTGCAAAAACTCAAGCATGTGCTGAATGTGACAAATCAAGAATTAAATGGTAGGTTTAGAAAATTAGTGGTATTAAATCAAGGAAGTGGGCCTGACCTATGATTTAAAAGGAAATAACATTGGGCAGCAATTAAGGAAGGAAGTTGTTTGGTACATTTAGGATCAGCTGGATGAAGGCTTGCATATGATGGAGAGAGCATTACCCAGGAAAAAAAAAAAAAAAAGACAAACAGTTATAACAATGAGATTATCCTGTCAAAAGTTGAGAGCTTTTTCAGGCCTTGTTCTGTTATTACTTCAATGCTTTGAATAATGACCATGATGCATAATTTTTAAGGAAGACCTTACATTTGTTTCAAGCTTAATTTGATAAATTATCTTTTTCTAATAATGCCTTTACATAACAATAAGTCCATATATAACTCTTCATTCCATTCTCAATTCTTATTTTATTGTCATTTTTTAATTATTTTCCTAAAAGAGAAATGACTGTTGTTTTCTTCTGACTTTATAGGTAGGACATATTTATTGTAAAAAAGAATCATGGAGTAAGGAAAACATTTGAAAATAGTATGAAATTCACAGAAAATCATACCAGATATGACAACTCATTATACAAAAGCATAAAAATTTTAAGGTGGCCGGGCATGGTGGTGCATGCCTTTAATCCCAGCACTAGGGAGGCAGAGGTAGGAGGATTGCCATGAGTTCGAGGCCACTCTGAGAACAGAGTGAATTCCAGGTCAGCCTGGGCTAGAGTGGGACCCTACCTCGAAAAACCAAAAAAAAAAAAAAAAATTTTTTTTTTGAAGGTGCTTGTGTGTACACATGGTCGCTTAATTTACAATGAGAAATTGATTCAAATTATTTTCATTATGGTTTTGATTTTGAAATCACCTTCCATATTTCATTATTTGCCTCATATTTATGTAAAATAGTTTTATGTTCTATAAAAGTCATTTCATATAGAGACCATTTGTTTGTCAGAGAGCTCTTGATTGAAGGAGAATTTGAAAACTAAACAAAACCATGTATGTGTTCTTCTGATACCTAAGTGGTTACATTGATGAATGAAAATCAAATCTTCAATTATAAGGCCAATTTACCATTTAGTCACAATTAATGCATTAGTTGTAGAAAACTGAGACACATAATGGCAAGTGAAAAATTTATTTCTGGACAAAATGACTTTTGTATTATCCATTATTTGTGCTAATTAATTCAGCCATACTAAATATGCTGTAGGGATTTGAGAGATGACTCTTAAGAGTGTTTGCTGCACAGACATGAAGACCTCAGAGGGCCTAAGACAGAATGTGTTCAAACCCCAGCAACAGCAACCAAGCAAAAAGCCAGGCATGACACACATGTCAATCACTCCATTCCTATGGGAATAAAAGACTAGAGAATCACTGGGGCTCACTGGTCAGCCAGTCTATCCAAAAACAGAAGCTCTGGGTGCAGTGAGAGACCATCTCAAGGAAATAACATGAAAGAGTAATGGAGAAGGACACCTGAGGCATTCTCCTCTGGCCTCCACACATGTTTATAAGACATCTATGCATTCATGTAACACACATACACACACACAAAGATGTTAGAAAGCCATCTTAAAAACAGGCATGATTTCAGTCTTGGGCATTAATTGATGAAGCTAATTAAGATTAGAAAATTAAAATATCATAACATAGGCATGAGGTAAATATTTATTTATGAACACACAGAGATTCATAGACTTATTCATAAGTTAGCATTAATCAACCTCATACACATATCATTCCCTCTGCTATAATTGGGATAAGGTGATGAACCAAATGATGTTCACTTCTAAGTGTCCACCATCTGGACAGTAAGGAGAAAATTAAATAAATAATTATTGAGCAATGTTGAAACTTTATTGGAAAATCTTGCAAGAACTCATGTCATCCTGAGTGGAGGAGAGCATGACAATAGAGTTACTATGTATAGAGCTCAGACAAATTAATAGATATGTGTAAAGGATGAGTTGAAAGTTACCATAACTATTGTTGTAAACCCCATTGTACAACTGAAGAAAACAAATTTTAGATAAGTGATAGCTATAGATCTTATAACTAATGGGAGATTTTAAAAAGATGATAAATAAAATGTATTGGTCTTATGTTATAGATTTTAATTAATCTATTACTACATATTAACAAATACAGAAACAGGTTCACAAATTTTATTGAAGTGCAAAATTAGTATATGATTCAAAAGAACAAAAGGCATGACCCCCACTCCCCAATGAGGAGAGTCCCTTCAGAGGGGTGAGGACAGGGAGGAGGCTAACGATGGTACCAGCATGACTGTATACACACTGTCTACATGGCTAATAATTAAAAAAGAGCAAAAGGCTGAATTTAAGTTTAAAGTTCCCTATTATTGTTAGTTAATTACACATCACATATCTGAAACAAAATATATGCAATAATTTGGATATCCATACTACTTACAGTAATATTTCAATAATATCTGGTGTACATCATAAGAAAGAAAATATATCTTTCCTCCTTGGTGGATTCTTACTTCAATTGTGGCTCAAATCCTGAGTATTTTTCAAATTATTCACTAATTATAACCAATATATTGTCATAGAATTATATAGAAATCTGGCACCAAATATTTCAGAATATTACACGGCTATGAATTCCTATGTGATTTTCAGAAGAGTAATCATTTATTGCTTAAAAATCAGGCAGATATCATTGTGTGTAGTGTGGGATAGAGACCATACAAGTTAAGATACAGCAATACAAGAAGCATAAATATTATTCTGTAGGGGTCTCAAATTACACCAGCACTAGTTATTAGTAATTTCTGAGAATATTCCCAGTCCCAATAGTTTGTAATTAATATTTGAAATCTGGATATATTGAGCTTGCCTGAAGTAGGGGACCAAACTTGGCAAGTAATAAATAAAGTTGACTAAAAATAAAACTGAGAATACTGTCTTTGTTTCCACCATATTATCTGTTAAATGTGTTTTAATAACTTAGTATTATCTGTTTCTTAATAAATTCCAAATAGCTCTATCTTCCCCAAACTGCCTGATAAATAGCCTTTCTCAGAACTTGAATGTTGCATTTGGCTTCTAGATAATAAATTTTATCTACTCTAACACACTTGCACTGAGTACAAAATTACAATGCCTAAAATATATGAGAATGCTTCTGTGAACTAGATAAATGTTATGGGGAAACATTTCTTATGATTAAAATACATATAGCTTTCCTATCATTTAATATGCTAAAATATCAAGAAATAATGCAGAAATCAACACTCAGAAAAGTTCTATACAACTGGACTTGGCGGCACACGCTTTTAATCCTAGCACTCAGGAGGTAGAGGTAGGAGGATCGCCGTGAGTTCAAGGACACCCTGAGAATACAGAGTGAATTCCAGGTCAGCCTGGGCTAGAGTCAGACCCTACCTCGAAAAACCAAACAAACAAACAAACAAAAAAATCTGTACAAATCAAAATAAATAAATGAGAGAATATAATTATAAGTCAATTAAAACCAGCTAATTTTTGTAATTGTACTCAACTAAATTTCCTTTCTAATTCCCAAAGACTAATTGTTTAATCTTAAAACTAACTGTATTTTCTGATTTCTTATAAAATAATGAAGTGTTTTGATGTAAATTGATACCTAATGTGAAAACATGAAATATTATAGATTTTTTTTATACTTTCATTTATCTTTATCTCTGTGGAAACAGTAAGAGTTAACAATACCAAAAAGCTTTGTATTTGGTAAGACACTTCTATAATCTGTGTAGATACTTCTATATTATGTGTAGATTAAGAATGTGTTAAAAATTTTTAAAGTCATTTTTCATAGACACCATGAAATAAGACATTGCCTCATCATCACATGATGCATAAATTATTCCTTCAAAGACAATACATATGACAGACTTTTATGTGTTCATAGATATTTACTTTTTTCATAAAGTGAACATAAGGATTTTTATAAATAACAGCTAATCTAAAAGAAATGGGTATACTCAGGCTGGAGGAAGGGCTCAGTGGTTAAGGTACTTGCATGCAAAATCTAATGACCTGGGTTCAATTCCCCAGTCCCCACTTACAGCCAGATGTACAAAGTGGCACATGCATCTCGAGTTTGTGTGCAGCAGCTGGTGGCCCTGCTGTGCCCATTCTGTCTGTCTCTCCTCATTCTCTCTCTCCTTGCTTGCAAATAAATAAATAAAAATATTGCAAAAAATAAATGGGTATTCTCATGTGAAGAAGTTGTTGGTGATTCCTAAATCACAACCCAGTTATAGAACTTTTCCTTATAACAGCATATTCTTTCCTTCCCAGATCAGAATACCAGCATTGCTTGAGACAGAAGACTGCTTTGCCTTACTCAGATATAGAGGCACACATATATGGCAATGATATCTATAATAGGCTGGTCTATTGCTCTGTAGAACCTAGAAGACCCCGTATGAAAACTTAGATTGAAGAGGATTATACAACTTGTCAATCACTGAAAATCAATAAATATAGAAGGCAGCTTTTCAGCTTCCATCTGTCTGGTATGAAGCTACTCTTTATCTCAGAAGCTGCTTTGAAGATTAGAAAATGCCTTTTCATATAGAAGTACAAGGGAAAGAAAACCTTTTTGCTGCCAAAGTAGCCTTTGATAGTGATGGTCCTATATACCTCTGCCTAGAAGGGCTCCTCTCCCTGAGACACTTCTGGATGTGTGATGACTTCAGGCAACCAGTGTAACTTGGAGTGCATTTGGGTGTTGATTTCTGCCTGTGTTAACTTAAAAAAAAAAAAAAATTATGCCTGAGGAACCTGTAAGAGGAGGCCACAGACACCTCGTGTCCTTATATAAGGAGGCTAAGCAGGGAAGCAGAAACAAGGAGTAGAACCTTCTTGCTCTTACTTATCAGATTAATTTCCATTTGATAAGAAAAGAAAAATAGCAAGTAAGCAAATAAGCAAAAAGCAGTGCTTTTTTGTTGTTGTTGTTTCTTTGCCAGGTTTACCAAATAGTTAAATTGCATTGTTGAGTAGCTGAAGTGGCCTATGGGTACTAGTCTGCACCCAGCCCCTATCAGCACTGAAAATGTGAAAAGGCCAAGTGTCTCAGAAAGTGGGTCTATAAGAAACTCATGTGCTGGGACCCATCCTAGGATCTTCCACCTATGAAGTTAAGTAATTTCATGAAGATAATTACATTATCGTTAACTTTTAAACTAGGGCACAAAGGTAGTGAAGGGATAAAAAATTTTCTAGTGTCAGTATGTATCATTTCAAGATACTTGGCAACCCCCACCAAAAAGTTAATTTTACAGCATTACTTACTGTCTGAATATGTACTTTTGAATTGGGAAAAAAAGACAAGGCTTATTTTTAACCAGAAACTTATGTGTTAAATTTCTTGTTTGTTATGAATTTTTTTTCTTACAAGATGACACTATAAATCCTATCTAAAAATAATATATGTGACTATGAAATGTATTCATCAGTTATTTTTTCCTCTTTCATCACATAATAGCCATAAATATGCTTAAAAGGAGCAGAATGGATTATTTGAGCTCAATTTACTTTCTGGACAAGATCTGAGAAATTAACTAGATCGATTCTATTTATAATATTTTATGACTCCAAAGTTTCCAGGTTAGAATATCGTTCTCTGTGCTGTTCATAATATAAAGTCCCACATATCACAGTACTAATTAGGAAACACTCTTTTTAATTCCACTAGCTGTACATATACTCCCATTGTCATATCATTGAATAAAATAGGATACTTAAAAAACAGACTTAACGTTAAAGAAATTAGCAATATGCCCGCACAGTACAAGAGATCTGCTGAAACATCATGGTTGGCGTGTGCTGTGATAAACCAAATCAAAGCAGATCGGTTCTGAATTGCTTTCGGCTTCTGCACATGAAGTAAAATGTCTATTTGCTCCATATGTTGTTTATTCTGAGATGTGAAGGATATTTTATATTAAACATCTGCCAGAATATTGTTTCCATAACCAGATGCATCTGGCAAAAAAAAAATTACAAACCTCACTGGGAGAATTTCATGACCTTTAAATACACAATATAATGACATTTCCTTTAGATTAACAATGAACCAAGCCTTCAATTTTGATATACTTTTCAGAGGTTTCCTCTTGCCAGAATCCATGGCACAGTTCATAGATGTGCCCGAGAGTATGGCTTGACTGCAACTAATAAGCTGAGCTATGATTTGTTGTTGTTGTTGTTGTTGTTTTCATTTTCTAATTTAAGTATTTTCTTTGAATATTTAAAAATCCTTCAAGCTTTCCCTTTAAGTAAAAAGTAATTTTCAACCTCTCATATCCATGACCTTTTTTACTGACTTCAATATATTCTTCAAACAAATCCCAAGCAATATCTATAAAGTTCTCTCTTTTTGAAAAAAAGTGAGTCATCTTTCCTCAAGTGCACCCAGCACCATCTAACTCTTCATTTTTTGTTCATATGATTTCCTTTATTGTGCCTGATGCCTTCCTACACCAAAATAAAATATTGGAAACCTGCTCAGAGCTTGTAGATGTTCTTTTCTGAAACTTTTGCATCAAATACTTATGGACTCTGAGAGTTAATGGCAATGCCTCCTTTTATGTAGTCCTACGACATAATTAATCTTTTTGGAAGAGATTGCTATGATCTTTTAAAACTATTTTGCCAGTTGCCTACTGTTACACTAGCATACCTGTGCTTAATATCTTTACACACACTGTTACTCTTTGACAGCAGGCACCACCTATGATTTATTATATCTTTGTTACATTAACCAGGTTTTTTGTTCATTTGTTAATTTGACTTATGATTTAAGAATGCATTTCTCACAGTTGGAGAATGAAAGTAATCTTTTAAACTTAGTTTCAGTAGGTATTAAAGTTCTGTGACTGTCCAAGTTTTTTTTTTTTTTTATTAAGAACTGCTGTTTTCAAACACTAATAATTTAAAACTGCCACTCATACATACACATTAGGGTGGCTAAGGATAATAACTTGCATTGTGTATCTGAAAAAAGTAGATAAAATGATTTTGAATGTTTTCAATAAGAACTTATAGTTCATCTGGTTCTAGAGGAAGAATGAGCTCTTCATAAGGTTTTATAAGAAACATATTCTGAAGCTGGAGAGATGCCTTAGTTGGTACAGTACTTGTGCAGTCATGCGGACCTTAGGTCAATCCCCAGAAGTCATGTAAAAATATTAAAAAGCTAAGTGTGGGGCTGGAGAAGTGGTTTCGTGGTTAAGGTCCTTTCCTGCAAAGCCAATGGACCCAGGTTTGATTCCCCAGGACCCACATAGGCCAGATGCACAAGGGTGGCACATGTGTCTGGAGTTCATTTGCAGTGGCTGAAGATCCTGACATGTTTGTCCTCTCTCTCTCTCTCTCTCTCTCTCTCTCTATATATATATATATATATATATATATATATATATATATAAATTTTCTAAAAAAAATTAAAAAGCTAAGTGTGATAACACAGGTATGTTAATCCACTTTCAGGAGGTAGAGACAGGCAAATCCCTGGGTCTTACTGACCAGCCAGTTTAGCCTATTTGGCAAAAACCAGGCCAATGAGAAGAGAGTTTTACATCAAAAAAGTAGGCAAGAAGAAAGAAAAAAGAAAGGAAGAATAAAAGAAAGAAAGAAGGGATGGAGGGAGGGAGGGAAGGGAAGGGGAGGGGAGGGGAGGGGAGGGGAGGGAAGGGAAGGGAAGGGAAGGGAAGAGAAGGGAAGGGAAGGAAAGGAAAGGGAAGGGAAGGGAAGGGAAGGGAAGGGAAGGGAAGGGAAGGGAAGGGAAGGGAAGGAAAATGATAAAGGAGGAATCACACCCGAGTGTTGTGATTTAAATGTGAAATGTCTTCCCTAGGTGCAAGTGCTTGAGCATGTGGTCCTGAGCTGGTGGTACTCCTTTGGAACATTTTGAAAATAATAACAACATCACATTAAGAAAAAAAACAATGTTAATAAGAATCATATTCTGAATTTTTCATTTTATGATAATGGGGCATGTTCTGGACTTAGAAGTATCCCCTGGGTAATGATGGTTGCCATGGTTTGGCTGTATTCCAAAGGCATCCAGGAGGATCAGAAAGGTCTGTGCTGGAACAGTTTGTAATGTCAAGGTCTAGGGAGAAAGTGTCATGAACAATGTTACAAATGTTCTCGAAGTACAAATACAAATCCCTCTAATACAATATTAGTGTTATGGGAAACGTTCCTCAGAGGAATCTATTTTCTACTATAATAAAGGATCTATAATTCATCTTTGCTTTTTCATGGGAGTGTAGAACTAATAATGAAGCCAATAGCGCAAATGGAATGAAACCAGAAAGCCCTATTATTCTGAGATAATATAGAGGGGCTTTCTCCAGGGAGTACCCTAAAATTAAGATACACAGCATTCCAGGTAAACAACTTTAGAGAAAACATGCATTTAAGTATGACAACTGTTTAATAAATTCATTTATCAAGATAAAAATAAAAACATAAACAATTTTGGCTAAATAATGATATGCTAAGCTGATCTTATTAACAATAGCCATTAAGTTGGTTTAATAAGTTAGTGTTTAATATTATAGTATGATAAATTCAACCCAAAGCAGTTGTCTTTAAAATACATAGAAATGTTGGTTAGTTGTGTGACCAAATAAGGTAAAAATTATTTTATGTTTTAGCAATTTAGATATTATTTTAGTTGGTGTGTGCTTGTCAATGTGCATGGATGCAGGTGTATGAATATGAATATGAGAGTGTGTGTGTGTGTGTGTGTGTGTGTGTGTGTGTGTGTGTGTGTGTGAAATCCAGAGGACAACCTCAGATGTGATTCCTCCTTAATCATTCACCTTTCTTTCTCCCTCCCTCAATCCCTTCCTTCCTTCCTTCCTTCCTTCCTCCCTGCCTCCCTTCCTTCTTTTCTTTCTTTCTTCTTGATTACTTTTTGAGATAAGATTCTCTTCTCATTGGCCTGGTTTTTGTCAAATAGGCTAAACTGGCTGGCCAGCAAGCCACAGGGATTGCTTGTCTCTACCTCCTGAATGTGGATTAGCATGCCTGTGTCACCACACTTCACTTTTTTATTTTTATTTTATTAATTTTATAGAAAGAGGCAGATATATAGAGAGTGCATGAACACATCAAGGCCTTCAGCCACTGCAAATGAACTCCAGATGCATATGCTACCTTGTGCATCTGGCTTATGTGGGTCCTAGGTAATCAAACCTTGGTCCTTTGGCTTTGCAGGCAAGTGCCTCAACCTCTAAGCCATTTCTCCAGCCACAAACTTAGTTTTTTAATATCTTTACATGACTTCTGGGAATTGGCCTAAGGTCCTCATGACCATACCAAGTACTTTACCAACTAAGGCATCTCTCCAGCTTCAGATTATGTTTCTTATAAAACCTTATGAAGAACTCATTCTTCCTCTAGAGCCAGATGAAATATAAGTTCCTACTGAAAACATTCAAAATCATTTTATCTACTTTTTTGAGATTCACAATGTAAGTTCTTATCCTTAGCCACCCTAATATGGATTGGTCACAGATATTTTTCTTTTACATTGAATAAAGTAGACTGATATTTTGCCCTTTTCTCCATAAATGAATAAGTATAATTCAGTATGTATTATTAGTCAGGTAGATTTTTTATATATGAGCTAAAATATGTAGAGATTAAAGGCTTATGAATAACTTGATAAACTCAAAAATGAAGAGTTAAATAGAAAATATATTTTGCACCACCCTTAGTATGAACCATTGTATTCATGCAGCTATAGACAGAGATCCATGAATCAAATTGAGAACTCACACAAACTGATGAAAGATAAATTAACATAGAATAAAAGAATTTTCATATTTGATTATGCTATGATGTCAGGAAACTGGAAAATTACTGAAGAAAAACAAAACTCTCAATTTGAATCATATTCAAAGAGATTGTATGTGAATAAAAGTAAGCACAGGGGGTAAATTTTGAAAATAAATGTAAGAGAATTTAAAAGAACAATTTATGTCTTTATAACAATGGACAAACTTCTAAAGCAAACATTGTGAAACTAAATATTGATCATTCAATTATATGAAAATACTTTCTATGTCACACAATTAAATGGCTCAAGATACTTTCCAAAATAAACCAACATGTTTCTACATGTTTGTGTTTGTACATCAATATAAAGGTCAGTAGAAAACTCCATGTGTCATTCCTCAGGAGCTCTATCCACTTTGTTTGGAACAGAGTTTATCTTTGCCCAATTAGTCTAAACAAACTGGCCATTGAGCCCCAGGGATCCTTTGTCTCCACATCCCCATTGCTGGGATTATAGAAGCGCACTATCACACTGACATTTTGAGGTGGTTTCTGGAGAAAAATATCAAGTCCTTATGCTTGAGAGGCAAGGACTTTAATAATTGAGCTATCTTCCCAGTCTCAGAGGTTACTATTTGTAAGAAATATCAAAAGGCAAGAAGGGAATAGGGACTGGAACATGGCTTAGTGGTGAATCCTAAGGACCCAGGTTCAATTCCCTAGTACCCACAGAAAGCCAGATGCACAAAACCAGATGCATGTGTCTGGAGTTCCTTTGCAGTGGCTAGAAGACCTGGCACAACCATTTTCTCTCCCTCTCTCTCTCCCTCTGTCTCTCTGTCTCTCTGTCTCTCTCTCTCTCTCAAAAATAAATAACAAAAAAAAAAAAAAACTAGGACCGAGAGATGGCTAAGTGTAAAAGGGCCTTGCCTAAGAAACCTAAGGATCCATGTTTGACTCTCCAGATCCCATGTAACCCAGATGCACGTAGGTGAGGCAAATGCAAGGTCACACCTGCCCACTAGGTAGTGTAAGCATCTGGAATTTGAGTACAGTGGCTGAGGCCCTGGCACATAAATTCTCTCTCTCTCTCTCTCTCTCTCTCTCTCTCTCTCAACCTATGTAAGAGGAAACCAACAAAGCTAATGAGATATTCAAATATTGAGATATTCAAAAGATTTTTTTAATTCCAAATGTGCAAATTAAAATGAATCTAGGATGTCTACCAGGTTGATGAATACTGATAGACTGAACAGTGCCAAATATTTGTACACATATAGAGAAGAGAAATTAGGGCATGTGAGTTTGGTGAATGTAGCTATTATGAAGAACAAAGCTTCTGTATTTACTTGAATTATAAGCAAAATCTAAAATGTAATGACTACAATTCTAAGAATGTATACCAAATAAATGCACACTCAGTTCTATAAGGAATTAGGCACCATCTATTATTTATAGCATCATTTATGGAGCTGAAGGGAGTGGGAAACAAAAATAACAGTTTATCACTAAGAGGCTAGAAAAGTGAAACTGTGTTGTATTCACATCACAGGCTATAGTACAACAGTGGCAACATAGCCACACAGATGGATCTTAAAAAAATATTGCTGATGTATTAAAAAAATGAGCCATCAAGACATAGTGCTTTGCTGTTCCATGAGCTGAAAACATATGCCAACCAAAATGGGTATGCTTTCAGAACTTACACTATAAGAAGATGCCAGTGAGCCTATTACAATATCTGTGCATTGATTACAGAGGGTAGGTTTTAAACGACATGAACTACAAGATTAAAAAGGAGTAATGGAGGACTTCTGGGTAAGATAGCAGCATAGGAGCTATGCCAAGCCAGCTCAGGTTGGATTTAAGCAAAACCACAGCAAAATACCCTCTTCTTCTGCAAAGTGTAGGAGTATAGGTTTTCCTTAGATGCAGCAGAGAAACAGGAGAAACAAAGATCTACTAGAAAGGAGGAAAATGGCTAGAATCCCACTGAGGAGCTTGTGGCCCCAATGCATGTGATCCATGCACCCAGCACCAGCCCCCAGGTATGCTGAGCAGCAGCAGAAGAGACAAAGCAAGGAAACTTTCCAACTTCATCAGCCTCTTTGCAGAGTCAAGAAATCTGAAGGAAAGACAGCTGAGATCAACTAAGGAGTTACTGAAAGAGATATAGGGGACTGTGTGAGCAACTCCAGGCTTCCTGAAATCTCCCATCTCCCAACCATCAGAACTGTAAACCTCCAGTATTCAGTGCTTTGCAGCAGCACATCCAGCACAGATGAACAGAGCTCCAGTTGCAACTCCACAGCATGACATGGAGGGATTGAGGTGGGTATTAGACCACATGAAAAGGTAACAAGGCCAACTGACAAAGGAAAAAAAAAAAAAAAAAGGTACATAGGCCTGCATTAGAAGTGCTAATCTCTCTTTCCCTGTCAGGACAGATTATGGGTTACATATTTTTGGTTGGCTTTACCATTTTCAAATAAGCTGTACTTGGGGTTTGAATATTGTTGCCTTTAATGTTTTCAGATTTATATAGCCTTTGTCTTCTGCTTCTATCATTATTGGGGGCAAGGTCTGAAACAGATCCAGGCTGATCTGGAACCAATTCAGAACAGAATTCTCTACCTCCTAGCTGGCAGGATTAAGAGTGTAGAGCAACAGACACCCTTAGGGAATTTGGCTTTATAAGACTTTCTGGGTTTTTTTTATATATATTTTTATTAGTTATGTATATCGTATATATACAGACATTGTTAGCCTTCTCCCTGTCCTCCCCCCATGGATTATGTGGGTCTTGCCTTATGGGGGTAGCCATCAGTTATGTGGGAGAGGCAATGACTCTGTGTATAGTGACCCAAGTCATGGCTCTAATGATCTTTCCGCCCACTTTTCCACAAGTTTCCCTGAGCCATGTTGGGTTCGTTTTAGTTCTATTTCAGTGACAAGCTTTTGGGAGTCTCAGTGTCTCTGGATATCTGATTTGGTAGGATTTGTGTCTATCTCCTTCACCCTTGTGCTGGTACCAGGTTCACCAATAAAGCAGCACTCTTGCTCATTCCCTCTATAACTCAATGGCTTCATCTGGTGCCCTGATGGTTCTCTCTTTAGGATATGCATCCATCTGAAAGAGAGAAGCAGATTCTCCAACAGAGAGTGAGGTCAGTGCAAGATACATGGATAACCATTATTATTTTAGAGAGAATTTAATAGATGTAGGCCCTCTTGTATCCCACTATTGGTGGGCGCTTGATAATGGAGAACAGGTTTATTTTTGAATATGGTTCTGACTTGTTTCCAGTTTCCAGGTATGGGTTCCATTCCACTGAGTGAATCCCTTAGCCAAATCTAGAGCAATTGGTAACCCACCATAGCTATGTGCCACTAAGGCACTTGTATAAGCCTCACATCAGGTTGTTTGTTGCTGAGAAGTTTAGACCACAAGTTGTTTAGACAGATGTTGGTAGTTTTACCCCAGTGCATTATTTAGCACCTTCTGGCACTAGACAAGCTGACTGTCTGGAGACTGACTCTCTTCTACATTCCAGCCATGTCTCTTCATGTTCTGTCCAAACAGGATATGGTGTCTTTAGCAGTAGGGTCTTACCAATAACCTTTGGTGATTCATCAAGTACTCTGACAGAAATCTGTCTTCTTTTGGGAAACCTTGTAGGTCTCACTGATCAACAGCTTCTTGTGAATGTTAACCACATGCTGGTATTGGGAGTTACAGGTTAGTGCCAAAGGAAAAGAAGGAAGAAAAATATAGGCAATATGAAAAAATATATAGGCAATATGAAAGAGAGAAGAGAGAGAAGAGGGCGTGATAGAGAGAGAAACAGGAGAAGATTGAAGTTAGTCAATCCCCATACTTCTATACTCTGTGCTGGTCTTTATTGAATATGTATATTGCTCAGTTGAAATTTAGAATTTGCCAGTAAATTGTTCCACCCAATCCACTAGAATACTTGCTTAACAAGCAAACTCAACACCTAGGATTACTTCTGGGGTTGGATTGGGGTACAGGAGCTACACTTGGCACCTTAAACTCATATCCAGAAAGTATATAAAGGTGGATCACCACATCCAAGAACACTGCAGATAAATAGAAAACCCAAGCATCAAAAAATTCCAGATGCAAAAGTTGCTACAATATAATACAAGAAACACAAAGAATCAAGACAATGCAATCCCACCAAAAATTATAAATCCATCAGAAATGATCACCAATGATGAAATGCCTGACAAAGATTTCAAAATAATGATACTATCTATACACAAAGAAATGAAAGAAAAAAATGAAAGGATTCAAAGAAGAAAACAAACTCCTGAAAAAGAATACAGGAAATCAGCTTAATGGAATAAAAAGGTCATTACAGGACAAGAGTAAGAAAATAGAAATGCTACAGAAAAACCAGGTTGGAATCCTAGCTCTGAAGAATACAGTCAGTGAGATTAAAAAAACTCTGTGGAAAGTCTCACCAGCAGAATGGATGAAGGAGAGAACAGAATATCCATGCTATAAGACCAGGTGGGCAACCTAATACAGTCCAGCAAAGAGAAAGACAAGCTAACAGAAAGGTATGAATAGGAATTCCAAGGTATCCAGGATACTATAAAAAGATCAGACATAAGAATTCAGGGTATAGTAGAAGTAGAAGAATTTCAATCCAGAGTCTTAGTGGGCATTTTCAACAAAATCATAGGAGAAAATGTTCCCCAAATTGGGAAAGCAATACCAATGCAGATACAAGAAGCTTTTAGAACACCAAACAAACCAAACCTAGAAAAAACCTCTCCTGGCCATGTTGTAATTAAACAATTAAATATGCAAACCAAATAAAATATATTAAAAGCAATTAGAAAGAAAAAGCAAGTCACCTACAAAGAAAAACCCATCAGGATTACAGCAGATTACTGAACACAAACTTCAAAAGCCAGAAGGTCTTGGAAAGATGTATTCCAAGTTCTGAAAAATAAAAAACTGTCAACCAAGATTACTTTATCCTGCAAAGCTATCTATCCAAGCTGATGGAGAAATAAGGACATTCCACAACAAAAAAAGGCTAATGAAATTGATGACAACTAAACCAGCTCTACAGAAAATACTTGAAGGATTCCTTCATGCTGAAGAGAAAGCAAAACACAAACAGGAGAAAATCTGAAAACCATACTCAAATAACAGTTAAAACAAGTAAGAAAAAGGAAAACAGGAAGCACTACAAACCATGAAGAATGATGAGAATAAATACATACCTTTCAATAATAATTCTTAATATCAATGCCCTCAATTCCACAACCAAAGATACAGGTTTGCAGACTGGATTAAAAGGCAGAATCCTGCTGTATGTTGCCTCCGGGAAACTCATCTTTCAAGAAAAGATAGACATCATCTTAGGGTGAAAGGATGGAAAACAGTATTTCAAGCAAATGGGCCTAGGAAACAAGCAGGAGTTGCTATCCTAATATCTAACAGGATAGACTTCAAACCAGCATTAGTGAGGAAAGTTAAAGGAGGTCATTTTAGGGCTGGAGAGATGGATAAGCAGTTAAGAAATTTGCCTACAAAGCCAAAGGATGCCATATCTATTCTCCAGGACCCATGTAAGCCAGATGCACAAGGGGGCACATGCATCTGGAATTCATTTGCAGTGGCTGGAGGCCCTTGCATGCCCATTCTCTCTCTCTCTCTTTCTCTCTCTCTTCTCTCTCAGCCTCTTTCTATCAAATAAATCAATAAATAAAATATTTCTAAAATTAAAAATTGTGAGCTGGAGAGATGGCTTAGTGGTTAAGACGCCTGCCTGCTAAGCCTAAGAACCCAATTCCAATCTCCAGGTCCCACATTTAGCCAGATGCAAAGTGATGCAAGGGTGCAATGCTGCACTTGACCACAAGGGGGCGCACACATCTGGATTTTGTTCACAGCAGCTGAGAGACTGTTGGTGCGCCCATCTCTATCTGTCCTCCTCTCCCTCTCTCTCTGTGTCTCTCCAAAAAATAAATAAATAAATAAATAAATAAATAAATAAATAAATAAATAAAATAAAAATTGGGCTATGGAACTAAATAGAGAGTTCCTAGAAGAAGAAATATAGATCGCATATAAACATCTAAAAAATATTCAATATCCTTAGCCATCAGGGCAATGGAAATTAAAACTACTTTAAGATTTCATCACACTCCTGTCAAAATGGCTACCATCAAGACAACAAATGACAAAAAATGTTGGCAAGGATGTGGAAAAAGAGGAACCCTTCTACACTGTTGGTGGGAGTGTAATCTGGTACAGCCATTGTGGAATTCAGTGTGGAGATTCTTGAGTCAGCTAAAAACAGATTTACCATATGATCCAGCTATATCACTCCTAGGCATATATCCAAGTGATTCTTCTCAATACCTTAGCGAAACTTGCACAACCATGTTTATTGCTGCTCTATTCACATAGCTAGGAAATGGAACCAGCCTAGATGTCCCTCCACATATGAATGGGTATTAAAGATGTGGTACATTTACACAATGGAGTTCTATTCAGTGGTTAAAAAAAATGAAATTATGAAATTTTCTGGGAAATGGATGGACCTGGAAAAGATTATACTAAGTGTACGTAACACAGGCTCAGGAAACCAAACATCACAGGTGCTCCCTCATATGTGGATCCTAGTTACACATGTATAAACTTGTGTGTGAGCTGGAACCAAAAATTTGTTCCAATAAAGGCTGTAACGGAGGGAGGAGAGGGAAGGATTAAGGGGATTGTATTGTATATATGAAAGTAGAACAGATTGCAGGCAAGGAGAAGGCCTAAGCAAGGCCAGGGGAAGAGAATGCGTAGAAGAAGGGCGGGGTTGGGGAGAGTCAATCAAAATTCAAGATTTTCTGAATAAGACTTATGCAAACCTACTTTTTGGAATAATGGTACATCCAGAAGCTATAGACTGTTATTAGAAAATTTTCGGTGCCAGGGATGTATACCTTCCAGTGAGATGTTGGACAGGGAGGTCCCTGTTTTCTCCATAACATTACAGGCTATTTCCAAGGCCCTTGGTTTCCCTTGAGAAACAGATGGTAAGACCCTATTGCTGAAGACTTCACTTGACTGAGTGGCACAGTCACTGAGAAATCAAGCTGGTACTGATCAGAACACCTTCTCCCTGTAGACCATCCAACTGAAAAATGGAAAAAGCTGCAGAGCATACAGCCATATGGGAGACGGTGAAAACAGTGGACACTGGAAACTTCAAGTTTGGCCAGACAGGCCAAATGACCGAACAGGTGCAATAGTGGCATGTGTGCTCAGGGGGAAACCAACTGCTCTCTAATTGGACTGAAGACCTGCTCTATGGGAGGGAATACATTCCTGGTACTGAAAAACCTAATCAAAAGACTGTGGCAGGGAGGTCATGAGCCTTCGGGATATAAAGCCTGCTCATGTCTGCCTAAATGTATATATTTTCTCACCAAACTGCCCTGAAAGCACTACAATTAATTTTCATACTCATATATTAATGCTACTCCTACTCCTGGTTATGGAATCTTCTCTTTTCATATGGTAATGACCACTGGGATGACCCAAAAGACAACATAGTGCTGAGAAGAAGAGACAGAGGAGTGTCCAGCACAGAAACATCTCTATCATACCCTCCAAGGTTCAGGGTGCATTGCAGAAGAGGTAGTGGAAAGAATGTATGAGCCAAAGGAAGGGTACAACTCCTTACAATGCAACTGTCCAGACAGACATTGGCCTCAATATCCATGAACTCTCAGTGCCTATCAATATCTTCAAAAGACCCTCATAATTGTAGAAAGAGATGATGACATCAAATTAAAAGAGAGACTAATGGAGAGAGGGAGAGATATAATGGATAGTGGAGTTCTGAAGGGGGTTAGGGGAGGGTAGGGAAAATAATTTTTTGTCTATGAGTATAGAAGTTGTCAATAAAAATAAAAATAAATAATTTTTTAAAGGAGTAATGGATTAACTACCTTTGTAAAATGATTAGAACCATGAATGTAAGAGTCCAAATATTCTTATAAACTGTGACATTATTTCAACAAAATTTTCAATGACAAATCAATAAAATATAAACTAGTGCTCACTTTGGCAGCACACATACTCAAATTGGAATGATACAGAAAAGGTTTGCATGGCCCCTGTGCAGGGATGTCATGCAAATTCATGAAGCATTCCATATTTTTAAACCAGCATCAAAGCAGTACATAATACAAAAAGGCACCAAGCCCCATAAAACACCTCATCACAGAAGGGATTAATTCAAACATCACAGTAATAACCTTAAATATTAATGGTCTTAATTCACCCATCAAAAGACAAAGGTTATCAGGATGGATAAAAATACTGGACCTTTCTATATGCTGTTTTCAAGAAACCCACCTCACCACTAAAGATAGACATCTTCTCAGGGTGAAAGGTTGGAAAATGATATTCCAAGCAAATGAAAATAAAAAACAAGCAGTGTTCCTATATTAATATCTGATAAAAGACTTCAAACCAAAGGTAATCAAAAAGGACAAAGAAAGCCACTTCTTACTCATCTAAGGAATGATTCAACATGAGCACATCATAATCATAAATACATATGAAGCAACCACAAGGGCACTACAATTTATAAAACAAAATCTACTTGAAAACAAAACAGACATAAACACTAACACCATAGTAGTCAGAGAATTCAATACTTCACTAGCATCAATAGATAGATCATCCAAGCAGAAAATCAGTAGGGAAATAATAGAGCTCAACAACATCATAGATCAGCTAGACCTAACAGATATCTACAGAACTTTCCACCCCAACTCTACAGAATACACATTCTTCTCAGCAGCCCATGGAACCTTCTCCAAATTTGACCAACATATTAGGCCATAAACATGGCTTCATATAATCAAGAAAATTTAAGTAATGTCCTGCATCATGTCAGATAAAAATGCTTTAAAGCTAGAAATTAACAGCAAGAGACATATCAAGAATTCCACCTGCTTCTGGAGACTAAACAACACACTTTTAAACAATGAATGGGTCATGGAAGAAATCAAAACAGAAATTGTATAATTCTTAGAATTGAATGATAATGAAAACACAAACTACCAAAACTTATGGGACTCAATGAAGGCAGTCATAAGGGGAAAGTTCATAGCCCCAACTGCCTTCATTACAAAAACAGAGAGATCCCAAATTAATAACTGGGCTGTCCACCTAAAGCACTGGAAAAACAAGAAGAATCCAACCCAAAGAGCTTCAGACAGAAAAAAATAATCAAGATTAGAGCAGAAATTAATGAATTAGAAGCATTTTTTTTTTTTTAATTGATGAAACAAAGAGCTGGCTCTTTGAAAAAATAAAAAAGACTGACAAACCCCTGGACAAACTGATCAAGCAAAAATATACAAGTCTCAAATTAACAAAATCAGAAATGAAAAAGGATAGATCACAACAGACATCAATGAATTTAGAAGAATCAGCAGGGCTACTTCCAAAACCTCTACTCCACAAAATTAAATAATCTGGAAAAAGCGGATGAATTCCTAGACACATACCACCTACAAAAACAGAACTCAGAGCAGATTAATCTTCTAAACAAACCTATCACATTCTTGGAGATTGAAAAGATAATCAAAACCTCCCCAAAAAGAGAAGTCCAGGACCAGATGACTACTCAGCTGAATTATATCAAACCTACACACAAGATCTGAAACCACATTTTCTCAAACTATTCCACACAACTGGAGACCAGGGAATCCTCCCCAACTCCTTTGATAAAACTAGCATCACCCTAATACCAAAAGAAGACAGGGATGCAAACAGGGAAGAAAATTATAGGCCTATATCCCTAATGAACTTAGATGCAAAGATCCTGAACAAATTCCTTGCAAGTTGATTTCAACAACAAATTAAAAGCATTATCCACCTTGATCAAGTAGGCTTCATCCCACGGATGCAGTGATAGTTTAACATATGGAAATCAGTCAATGTAATACACCACATAAATAAACTGAACCATAAGAACCACATGATCATCTCAATTAATGCAGAGAATGCCATTGATAAAATACAACACTACTTCATGATCAAAACACTGGAACAAATAGGCTTGGAGGTTTTTATCTCAACATGATAAAGGCTATATATAAAGCTCCTAAAGCACAAATAATACTTAATGGGGAAAACTTCAAGGACCTCCCACTGAGACCATGGACAAGACAGGGTGGCCAGTCTCACCACTGTTATTCAACATAGTACTAGAAGTACTAGCCCAAGTAATAATACAGGACAAAATAAAATAAAAGGAATTCAAATTGGAAAGAATTCTAGTTAGCTCTATTTGCAGATGACATTATCCTATACATAATTGACCAGAAAGTCTCCATATCAAAACTTCTAAAGGTGATAAATTCCTTCAGCAAAGTGGCAGGATATTAAATCAGTGCATATAAATCAGTAGCTTTTCTATATGCAAAGCACAAATATATAGGAAAAGAAATCAGTGAGGCTGCCCCATTTTCAATAGCAACAAAAAAATTAAATCCTTGGAATGACACAACAAAGTATGTGAAAGAACTTTATAATGAAAATATAAAAACACTCAAGAAAGAAATACAGGAGGATTTTAGAAGATGGAAAAACCTCCTGTGCTTCTGGAAAGGTAGAATTAATATTGTGAAAATGGCAATTCTACCAAAAGCATTATACAGATTTAACACAATAACAATAAAAATAACAGCATCATTCTTCACCAAGATTGAAAAATTTATCTCAAAATTCATATGGAATGGCAGAAAGCCTCAGATATCTAAACATGTCCTCAGCAAAAGAAACATCTCTAGTGGTATCACCATACCTGATCTAAAGCTATATTACAAAGCCATAGTGACAAAAAAAGCATGGTACAGGAATGAAAACAGAAACATAGACCAATGGAACAGAATTGAAGACCCAGACCTTAGGGCCTTTGACAAAGGTGTCAATAATGTAGACTGGAGAAAAGACAGCATCTTTAACAAATGATGTTGGACAAATTGGATATCTATATGTGGAAAAATTAAATTAGACCCACTCATTTTGCCATACACAGAAATCAAGCCCAAATGGATTAAGTACCTCAATATAAGACCTGAAACTCTTCAACTACTGGAAAACAAAAATAAGAGGCAGTCTGCATGATATAAGACTGGGAGAAGACTTCCTGAACAAAATCCCAGTAGCCAAGGGAATTAAACAAGAACTCAACCATTGGGATCTCATGAAGCTAAAAAGCTTCTAAACAGACAAACATACCATAAGCAGAGTCAATAGATTACCCAATGAATGGAAGAAAATCTTTACCAACTATGCCACTGACAGAAACCTAATATCTAGAATCTACAAATAACATAATAAACTAAACAATAAAAAATCAAAAACCCACTCCAAAAGTGTGGTAAAGTTCTCAGAGGATGAATTACAAATGGATACCACTCACTTAAAAGGTTCAACATCCCTAACCATTAGGGAAATGCAAATTAAAACAACTGTGAGATTCCACCTTACCCATGTAAGGATATCAAACATTAAAAAATCAAATGAAAACAAATATTGATGAGGCTGTGGAGAAATAGGAACACTCATTCACTGTCAATGGGAATGTAAGCTGGTACAAGCACTATGGAAAGCAATACAGAGACTCCTGAAAAGGATGATATAGATTTACCAATATACCCTGATATCTCCTTACTGGGCATTTACCCTAAAAGCTCTACATCTCAGTTCAAAGATATTTTCTCAACCATGTTTAGAGCTTCTCAATTCATAATAGCTCAAAACTGGAATCAACCCAGGTGCCCATCATTGGATGAATGTATAACCAAGATGTGGTATATTTACACAATGGAATTTTACTTAGCAGTAAGAAAATAATGACACATTGAAATTTGGGAAAAAAAAAATGGTCAAACTTGGAACAGATCATTCTAAGTTAACTCAATCACAGAAAGACAACCATCTCATGATCTCACTCATCTGCAGTTCCTAATCTGGCTCAGCCCAAGTTTCTGACATAACTGAATATAATCTCAAGGCTGGGCAATAGGAAGGTTATGAATTGGGGGAAGGGGAAGGGTGGGAGGGACACAAAACTGAACCCAGATTGAAATGGTACCATATAAGCCTATATTTTGGAAGTCAGACTAAAAGGTGGAACCCTCAAGAGGACCTTAGAAAGAGCATCTGAATTGAAGGGCCCTGGAGAGAGTAAGAAGAAACCTAACCCCAAATTTCTCCTGCTTCTCTGGCTTTTTCTTTTATCTTTTCCCTTGTCACTAGCTTGTATTTCCCTCTACCAGGATGTGGTCTACATCCACAATGAGCTGTTGATCATAGAGACCTACTTGTTCTCCAGAAACAAGACAGACTTATGTCAGAGCACTTGATTACTCACCAGAGGTTAATGGTAAGACCCTACTGCTGAAGACACTAAATGCTATTGGCACAGACAATGGAGAGACCTGGTTGGAATCCAGAGGAGAGCCAGTCCCCAGACAATTAGCTCATCTAGTATTGAAAGGCACTACATGAACTACCAGGGGAAAGTAGCCAACATCTTTCCAAGCAACACAAAGTCTAAGTGACTCAGAAGCAAACAACCTGATGTGATGCTCACACAAGTGCAATAATGGCAGACAGCCATGGTGGATAACCAACTGAACTTGGATTGTCTAACAGATCCACTCAGTGGAATGGAATCCATATCTTGACCTGGAAAACAAGTCAGAACTATATCCAGATAATGATTCCTCATTCCATTGTCAAGCTTCCACTAATGTTAGACTATAAGAGGGTCTAAACCTTTTAAATTCTCTGTGGATTAATAATGGTTATCCCATTGACCTGGTTCTGACTTCATTCTCCATTGGAGAATATGTTTCTCCTTTTGAGATGGAAGCTGTAAGTGAGGAGATAATTGACCCAGTGCGTTAACCCCACCCACCCCCCGCTGCAACTGAAACCACAGAGGAATTGGGGAAATAAGCAAGAGTTCTGCTTTCTTAGTGAATATGGTATCAGCACAAGGGTGATGGAGAAATATACTGAAGATACTCAACACCTGCCAAAACAGAGATCCAGAGGCTCCTAATTGCCAATCACTGAAGTAGACTTAACATGCTCTCAGCATGGCTCAATGAATTTTGTGGAAGAGGGGGCAGAAAGATTTTTAGAGCCACAAGTTGGGACATTTTGCACAGACACATTGCCTTCCTCCCACATAATGCATGAGCCACAGTCCCCATGGGGTTGACCTGTATCCCCAATGTGGAAAGCCACTTCAGAAAAGGGATAGGGAGGAGGGAAAGGATGGTACCAACATGTGTTGTTTACATACTAAATATGTCCATATCTAATAAAAAAGATGGAAAAATTAAATTAAATTTAAATTTAAAAAAAAAGTTAAATTATAAATTATACATAATATTTCAGTATATGAAAGAAACCAGGAGATTCATGTTCTAAAACAAAAGTTGTTCAAAATAATTAAACTGAGATTGGTGCTAGAAAAGTCTAAGCCTTATTATTTTACTTTGTATCATATATATATATATATATATATATATATATATATATTTCATATTTGTTCATATGAATATTAAAATTTGATACATTTTATTTACTTATTTATTTGAAATAAAGAGAGAGAACAGATGCAAAGAGAGAAAGACACACACATGCAGAGAGAGAGAGAAAGAAAGAACAGGTACAGGGCCATTTGCTATTGCAGTGAAATTTCAGAATGTATCACCTTGTGCATCTGGCTTTATGTGGGAACCAGGGAATCAAACCTGGGTACTTTGGCTTTGTAGGCAAGGGCCTTAATGTCTAAGCCATCTCTCCAGCCCCCAAAATTTCATAGATTTTATTTCATTAAAATTGAGTGCATTTAGTAAATTCATTGGAGCATTCATAACATAATTTTTACCTGGGCAATTGCCTAGTGTTAAAAGTTATAATACCACTGCAAACAAAATCAGAATATTAATTTTACATGAGGAATGAATTTATCTTAACATCTCTAATGTATTTTTATTGAAACTTAAGAAGTAAACTTAATTGAGTTAGTGTAAATATTATGTGTTCTTCATAATTCTGTTGCCAGTATAGCAATCATGTATGTTGGAAACAGGATTCCTGACCTAGTACCAAATAGTGGCCAAGTGGACAAAAATCATAGTAGAATAATCAACTTGTTATCAGAAGTAACACAGCCTAGTAGGGATAGCTTAGAGGTTAAGGTGCTTGCCTATGAAGCCTAAGGATCCAGTTTCGATTCTCCAGATCCCACATAAGCTAGATGCACATGATGGAACATGCAACTAGAGTTCTTCTGCAGTAGCTAGAGGCCCTGATGTGCCCATTCTCTCTCTCTATCTCTCTCTCTTTCTGTCTGTCTTTGCATCTCCACTAAATAAATAAAAAAATAAAAAGAAGTAAAAGCCTAATCTGAAATAGAATATCTCTGAATAAATAAATAGATATTATAATAGGTAGATAATATAATAGAAAACATTAGAAACACCTTATGTATGATCAGGAAAAAAGTAAGAAAATTTAGCTTCACACTATTTGGAGATTTTAAATTTAAAGGTAAAGTCATGGTGCATTACAGTTAGAAAATAATGTATAAAACTGTCCCATTGTAGAAGGGCACTACTTGGAAATAGGAAAGGGCCCTGGCTAGAGGTGTTTTTTTGGATGGTTGTGGAATCATTAAGAGGTTGAACATTACTAAAATACATGAGTAATTAGAATCAGGCCAGAAGATTTTAGAGCCAGGCCCCAATTCCTGCGGACACTATGTTTCTTGATGGAATGCAATGTGACCAACCATCACCCACTCCTACTGCCATACCTTCCTGCCATTAATGGACTGTATCCTCAAACCTTAAGCCAAATAAGTCATTGTTACTTTAAGTTTCTTCTTGTCAGGCATTTGATCACAATAGCAAGTAACTAATATGCTTCTCTCATCCTTTCCCTCCTCCCATAATTTCTCTCCTACCTCTTACTTCTCTTTCAGGTTACTTACTTATAGAAACCAAATCTTAAATACTATTAAAACTATTAGAGGCAGGCATGGTGGTACACATCTTTAATTCCATTCAGGAGGCAAAGGTAGGTGAATCATCAGGAGTTTGAGGCTACCCTAAAATTACATAGTGAATTCCAGGTCAGCCTGGGCTACAGTGAGACCCTACCTTGAAAAAGAAAAAAGAAAAAAAATTAAAAAAATTAAAAAATAGAAAATAAATAAATAAAACTATTAGAAATAAATATAGCAAACCATTTTATTCCTTCAAAGTTTAGAGGAATTTATAAAAGTAGCTTATTAAATACAGTAAAATTCTATGTTATTATTCAAGTTCTTAAATCTAGAGAACACACGATTTAGCTTTATTCTGTTGCTACAACATACAGTTGACCCCTAAGTCATAATAGCAGGAAGCCTAATTGGCTAGCATCCTCAGATACAGTGCTCAGAATCATCACCTGTCTCCTGATGAAGCTGACTTCCCATGTACAATTTCAACCAATGACTCCTTACAGCAGTATACTAGGACCTGTGTTCTTAGAGACAATCTTTTGGATTCAGCACTCCCCATAATCCTCAGCAAAACTTTATTACAATTGTATCACAATGAAACAAACATCTATCATGATCTTTCTTTTTTCTTTTATTTTTTTTCTCCCTACCTCTGCTAACATCAGCCTCTCTTAGCTTTGTGGACCATTTGCTTTACAAGTGTCTCACCTTTTTGCACAGCTAATCTAGCCTTTGCATTGCCTTTTCAGTAGACATAACAACTCCTGTGTTCAATTCCAAGTCACAGAATCAAAAGTCCAGGAATTGTGAAGGGAAATTAGACACCTATTCTTGTTTAGAAGATATAGTAAGAAATAAATGTCTAAAAAATCTAGACCATAGAGTGTGATATGATTTATATAGACACAAAAGAAAACCAGCTAATGGAATGATCAGCTATAACAACACTCAGCAAACTTTTAAAACCAATTAGTAAATACTTCAGCTTCTTCCAGTACGGTGATAAAATTGAACGTCACATAGGTAAATCAGTAAACATTTAAAATGTAACCCTTCAAAATATGTAAAGCATGTCAATTCTTAGCTCTTAAGAACCCAACCAATCAACAGATCACTGGCCATCTTCAGTTCCTGAAATATAATGTTTTCACTCCTGGCCTACATTACCACATAGGTCAGATAGCACAGTTACAAAAATGGTATTTAAAATGCTAGTTGCATACCCATAAAATAAATTTAAAAATATTTGTTGACATGTGATGCTTTTTTTTTTTGTATGTCAAGAGATGTTAAGGTTATACAGACATAAGGATATAAAAAAAAATTCTATTGCATATTTACTGCAAACATGATTTTATTAAAAGTTTAAATGTGGATATTGATTATATTCAAATGAGAAAAACACATGACTAACACGACAAAACAATCATATCTTTTCTCCAATGTATACTCATTTTATTTCATATTATAGAAACAAGAGATGATTTTGTTTTTCATTTCAAGTATCATGCTCAGAACTCCAATGAAGATACCCATCTTGGTTCTTCTTACTGTTGATTTTTCTTTTATGAATTCTAGGAAATTGATAAAATACAGATGTATAAGTGGTAGGTGGGCATATATGCAAATAATTGGATTGTAGATGTGTCTTAGACAGGTAGAGAAGATAATTGATTTACTGAGGTTTTACTATTTGGTATTCTAGAAGTATTTATTTCCTAGGAACATTTCACAATAAGTTTGGAAAAGATGGTTGAGGGTGACCACTTTTATCCGTAAAGGTGTACAAAGTGCAGTATGCAAAGAGAAATGGGCTTGGGAAAGCTCACTGATGCCCTGCTAATTCCAATTGGTTTGGAAGGGGTGTAGACAACATCTGATGATATGGAAGTTAATATCCTCAATTACTCCTACATTTAAGTATTCAAATATATATATATATCTCCAAGTATCCAAGTGTCTATAACTATCTATCTATATCTATGTATCTATCATCTATGTATCTATCATCTATATATATTATATATTCTAGCCTAACCAATTTAGAACATTCTGTTATAATATAGCCCACACTTCCACTCCCTGATCCAGTTGCTGCTATATGTATAGATGGTAGTAGTGAGAGATTCTCACTGCCTGACTGTCAGCCTTTTTACCAGGACTGATTCTTATTTTTGGAGATGACAGATTTCACTCCATTTGTTCATGGCTGTGATTCATAGTGAGAGACAGTATAGCAAATTGCTCCAATAATCAAGAAAAAAATCTTAAAGGTTATCACAATTGAGATGCTATTTTCAACTTTTTACCTATGGATTTGGACTATCAAATGGCATTTAAAATTTTATTTTTGGACATAGTACATTACATAAAATACAAATATTTTTCTTAAATTTGATATTATATATGGTTCAAATTAATAAAATAAATTGCTTTTCTTTTGCAGGATGTTTCTCTTGTGATCAATTAAAATTGATATACTCACTAATTTTTCTCTTGACCCACAGACACCTCTATGAATGCATCTTCTAGTGAAGTACACTGGCTTTCAAGGTACTAAAGATCTGGGTATAAATGAATAAGGATGAAAAAACACATTGTAATTGGAGTTCATCAAAATATTTTGATAAAAATTAACATGAAAATACAATTAGATGACTTCTAATTCTGACCTTAAACATCTCATGCAATGAGAAAATGCAGCAAAAGGAAGGCTCTGACACAAATGTCTCCATTACCTCTAAGAATTTTGGGAGATCAAACAGGTAGAGATCTTCAGCAGTTATTAGAAACCTGGGTGAGCTTAAGGCTATCCGTGTCTTTATCCCTGTCCTTTAAAAATAAATTGATTTCTGAGAGTGCTTACAAACATATGCATATATGGGTGTGCAAGGTTAATCTCTTTCAGGCAGTATAACCTCCTATACTTAATAAGCATTGCATGCATGACATAGCTTATTTAAGTGTCACTTTTGTGTGTAGAATTTTCATGCACTCTAAGAATATTTTTTTCTATTTTATGTAAGTGAATTTGGGTTAATGTTTATTTCAATAAAAGGACAGCTTAGAAACAAATTCCTTACACAAAATGGTTATTTTTACCATTGTGTATTTTCAAATGCATGCCTGAATGGTTTAGTGAGGTATAAAAGTACATAAAAGCTTTATTGGTGTTTTATTAAAGGACTAGATGTGTAAAAATTAAGTGACTTCCTTGGTGCTGCTCTATAAATAAATTTACTCTCCTAGTATAAATGATCTCAATTTCTTTGTGATCTAGCTTCTCAGTCTTTGATTATAACACATTATATGCCTTAACATAAGACCACCTTGGGTTCTGGTCCAGCTTGGTCTATAAAAATCTTTGCCCATTTAAAAAGTACTAAGTCCTAACACAGGAGATGCTGACATTGTTTTTAAACTTAAAATTCTCCAGAACTGGTTCAACTTGGATCTTTGGAAATTGTGCATTTGGAAATATTTCCTTGGAACCTACATTGCATGAGCAAAGAATCTTTAGATTGCATTTGATACCTTAAAGGATGCTTCTCAGAATGAGCACACACACACAAACTAAACTAAAAATTACCCATGTCTAAGAGAGTGAAATTGAGCTTCAAGAAAGGGTCCATAATATAACAAATGTGCTTTCAAAACATGTTAAAAATCTCACAAATCTTAACAAGACTTCTGCTTTAGTAAATAGTTGTTTTGCTCATGGAATTACAGTTTCAGAGGCAAAGTGTGTAGCATTTCACATGCAACTGTATAATGAGATTCAGACCAACATTAAAGAGTGGCGTATTTGTTTTCTGAAGGCTATTCCCCAGGCATGCCCAAAGCCAGCATGGCTTCCTGTCTGTGCTATTGTTTTCATATTTTGTAAATATCACTTGAGTTTTCTGTATCCTATCATAATTTCCCAAGTTCTAAATGACATCCCAAATCTACCAAATGACAAACATAGCTGTAATATCTTGAAAGACACAGTCTCTGATTTAATAAAAAGAATGCACACATCTCTTTAGCAAAGGTCGTCTAAGCACCATGCTCACAAAGGAGAGACATTCTACTGTTTGCTCCATCTCCACTCGAACTGTAGACTGCCTGCTGCCTACTTTGCATTCTGTTCTCTAACAGGCTTATTAATGGGGTCTAGAGGGAGGCTGTCAGAAATGGCAGACTGAATCAAGGGATTTTCCTTCAACATCCAAATGACACACTGAAGCTAGAGAATTAAACAGATGACTAACCAATGCCCTTTTGTTTGAAGATGAAGGTAGGATTGCCAACCTTCAAACCAGAAACTGACATTTGGGTGGATTAAACCCTCCTGCGATCATCCTGCCACCTTATAATCACTACTGCTTTCTTCATGTCAAGTGCCTCTGCAAAAGCCCTCTTAGTTCTTAGAGTCATGTTTGTAGAAACCCTCAGCTGAGCTATGGAAATAAACATTCATCCACCAAGAAGCAGTGTTCTGACACTCACTGAGAAGAAGCATTGGCTTCTAGGTATTTAATTAAAACATTAAGGGGAAATGCTTTCATGTCAACATTCACAAGTACTTTCCTGTAGCTAGGGGTTGCTGTGATTGTGTTTCCCTGCAATGCATCCCTCCCCTTCCCAGCCTCCTCCAAGAGTGGCAATAGCTTGAAGTTCACTTTGCTTCATGCTGTTAGTTGTGGCTTTGAGACTTTGCCCCATGCTGTCTCTTTTCTGATTCTCTCAATCTGGTTGTTAGCTTTAATTTCTAAAATCAAGATTGGATGGCAACAAGGGGCTTTAATGAAGAGTGAAAAAAGTCATTTGTTAAACAGCATTAAGAATTCTTATTTGCATTGCTATATAATGTGGTCAAGCCAAGTGTGTTCTGCTTTTATGAATCACCCAATTTCCTTTACCACATAATTAATGTTAATAAGGAGAAGGCATTATATACTGACTAAATAAATAGAATGTATATTGGCACTAGGTGTATGTTCCTGGAGTGGCACGATTTTCATTGTGAGTTTCTGAGAGAACAGACTATTATAATTTAGGACATGTAGAACAAACCCCACATGGATATTTGATTGTTGGAGAAGTTCATATAAAAGACATACTTAATTTTCTTTAGAAGTTGAATTTTTACTAGAAAAAATAGTGCAAGTGCTTATAGTAATGTCATTTAGTGAACCTTCTTGAGCAATAGCATTTCTAAAAGAACATTTTTAAGCTACACTGTGTCTTGGACTATTGACCGTAATAAAGTAAGATTATTCATGCAATTCTCTTCAATGTATCAAAGTCAGTCAAGGAGAGCTTTATTCTTCTTTCATAAAATGTAAAGGTATAGACATAATAAAACACCTTATGTCAGCCAAATGTCTGCAACCAAATAATGTAAAAGTACAGAAGTAGTTATAGCATCTGCTAAATCCATTTACATATAGAACAAAATTAACCATTTAAGGGGTTCATCATGTTCCAGTGAGTTTACCTTAAACCCAGCATGAATATGTTTGAATTAAACTATTTAATTAATAAAGATCAAGACTACATGCCTAGATGATGTAATGTACATGTCAGTTCAACAAATACTTCTCAAAATCCTAGCAAATAAGTAAAATGGCACTAAAAACACACAAAAATTATATATAACTGAGTTCAAGTCCTAGAATGCTTTCTCACAAAGAAACTTTTAAAAAGCTATGTAATAATACAAGTTATGCATATAAGTGATAAATTCAATAAATTAGTTAATGAAGTGGAGTCATTACAGCAGAGGTAATACCACTACAAACTCATCTCCAGACATGTGCTGTTTAATTTCCTCACTCTGCCTGTATAACTCTGCCTATATAACTCTGCCTATATAACTCTGCCTATATTACTCTGCCTATATAACTCTGCATATATAACAAATCAAATCCACCTTGACCCTAGTCACACTCTGACTGGCTTTCCTTATTTTGTTTGAGTTCCTGTCAGAACAAACTACTTAATGATTTTCTGCAGTTTCTTTCCCATCATACTCTCACTGGTTTTGCATTTCACACAGTTGTTAAAGCAGACTTTTTCCAATCTCTCATGCAAGCATGCTGATGGTATATACAACCTGACTGGTTCAGCATTCTGCCCTTTTGTCAGGATCTCTTTCTGCTTCTCTGTTGCATTGCGCTGTGCCACTGAGATGTCTGTTTATTGTTAACTGGCACCATTTGCTGCTTGGTGTCAAACCTACAAGTACCACCAATCTAAACCCCCAATGAGCATAACTCACTCTCCCCTGCTTGTGAGGGTTTTTGTTGTTGTTTGTCTCATTATTTAATCAATCCACTTGAAAGGAGATGTATATAGTATATCCTCCTTTAATATAATCTCCCTCTATCCTTTCTACTTCAGTGAGGGTATAAGGAAGGACTGTCTGCACTAAGTAGATATGCAGTGAGAAAACCTTACTGAAAATTGTTTGATCTAACTACCAGGAAAGTATATTTCACTGTGATTCATCCACTTCTAAGCCAGCCAGTCTATTAACCATTATTCTCGACATCTGTCTCATTTTATGATTCCTTCTCATACTTACTTGATTTTGGGCTACTGAATTATCCCTTTCAGTTTTTTTTTTTTTTTTTTTTTTTTGGAGAGAGACAGAGAGAGAGGGAGAGGGAGTCAGATAGAGAATGGATGCACCAGCAGCCTCTCAGCTGCTGTGAACAAAATCCAGATGTGTGCGCCCCATGGGTCAAGTGCAGCATTGCGCCCTTGTGTCACTTTGCATCTGGATAAACGTGGGACCTGGAGATTTGAACCGATGGAGATTGGAACCAGTGTTCTTAGGCTTAGGAGGCAGGCGCCTTAACCACTAAGCCATCTCTCCAGCCCCCCTTTCAGTTTTAGTACAATTCAACAAATACTGATTGAATATCTACCATGTGAAGACACCTTGCCAAATACTAGAAATATAACAATGAAGACACTG
The DNA here is from genome assembly GCA_036365145.1 of Orientallactaga sibirica. Classification (NCBI taxonomy): domain Eukaryota; kingdom Metazoa; phylum Chordata; class Mammalia; order Rodentia; family Dipodidae; genus Orientallactaga; species Orientallactaga sibirica. The sequence goes on along the minus strand of JAEOAD010000019.1, from coordinate 972,994 downwards.
TTTTTTTAAATTATTTTTTATTGACAACTTCTATACTTATATACAGAAAACACATGATATTTCCCTCCCCCATTCCACTTTAGAACTCCAATCTCTATCATATCCCCTCCCTCTCTCCATTAGTCTCTCTTTTAATTTGATGTCATCATCTTTTTCTTCTATTTTGTGGGTCTTGCGAAGGTATTGCTAGGCACTGCAAGGTCATGGATATTGAGGCCAATTTCTGTCTGGGCAGTTGCATTGTAAGAAGTCATACCCTTCCTTTGGCTCTTCCATTCTATCCACCCCATCTTCCGCAATGGTCCCTGAGCGTTAGAGGGTGTGACAAAGGTGTTTCAGTGCTGGGCACTCCTCCATCCCTTCTTCTCAGCACTATGTTGCCTTTTGGGTCATCCCAGTGGTCATCACCATCTGAAAAGAGAAGCTTCTCTAACCAGAAGTGAGAGTAGCATTAATATGTGAATATGAACATTAAGTGTAGTGCTTTCAGGGCAGCTTGGTGGGAATAATATATACATTTAGTTAGACAAGAGCAGGCTTTATAACCCTAAGGCTCATGGCCTCACCTGCCATAGACTTTTGCTTAGGTTTTTCAGTACCAGGTATGTATTCCCTCCCGTAGAGAGGGCCTTCAGTCCAATTATGGAGCAGTTGGTTACCCCAAGAGTAGATATGCCAGTATTGCACTCATTCAGCCATTGGGCCTGTATGGCCAAACTTGAATATTCAGTGTCCACTGTTTTCACTGTTGATGACTTCTGTCTCCCATAGGGCTGCATGCAGTACAGCTTTTCCCAGCTTTCAGTTGGCTGGTCTATAGGGAGAAGGTTTTCTGCTCAGCACCAGCTTGCTTTCTCAGTGACCTTGCCTCTCAGGCAAGAGATGTCTTCAGCAATTGGGTCTTACTATCTGTTTCTCAAGGGAAACCAAGGGCTTTGGCAAAAACCTTTAATGTTTTGGAGGCTACCGGGACCTCCTTGACCAACAACTCACTGGATGGTATCCCATCCCAGGCACTGAAAATTTTCTAGTAACAGTCTACAGCTTCTAGATGTGCCATTATTCAAAAAAGTAGGTTTACATAAGTCTTATTCACACTATCTTGCATTTAGATTGACCTCCCCCTGCCCTTCTTTTACTCATTCTCTTCCCATGGCCTTGTTTTAGCCATTCCCCTCCCTATAATCTGTTCTTCTACTTACATATGTGCAATACCATACACTTAAGTCCTTCCATCTCCTCCCTCCCTTATAGCCTTTTACCTTACTGGACACTGTTCTTAATTCTGTTATAATTATTGTCTAATTTATTATAACTCTATACTATCTCAATCTATAATGGACACAATTGGCATTTCACTTGTAAACGTCCAACACATGATTCAGTTTCTAGGAAGATTATTTTCATTCTCCTAACTGCCTTTGAACATTCATTAGGGGTAGTTCCTTGTGGTGGCACACATAAGATTACAACTCATTCAAACTACTTAGTGGAAATATTTAGACATTATGAAATGAATGAAAACAATGACTATAGCATAATATTTGATAATTTAGACAGTTATACTTAAATTTCTGAGACAGAAAATCTTTTTTGTGGGCCATAATTTCTCCACTTCTCTAAAAACATCAACTGGGAGTCTGATTCTTCAATTCAATTTAAAAAAATTTTTTTTGACAACTTCTATACTTAAAGACAATAAAACATGATATTTCCCTCCCCCCATTCCCCTTCAGGACTCCACTCTCCATCATATACCCTACATCTCTCCATTAGTCTCTTTTAATTTAATGTCATCATCTTTTTCTCCTATTATGAGAGTCTTGTGAAGGTATTGCTAGGCACTGCAAGGTCATGGATATCAAGGCCAATTTCTGACTGGACAGTTGCATTGTAAGGAGTCATACCCTTCCTTTGGCTCTTACATTCTTTTGGCCCCCTCTTTGGCAATGTACCCTAAGCCTTGAAGGGTGTGACAGAGATGTTTCAGTGCTGGACACCCCTCCTTCCCTTCTCTCAGCACTATGTTGCTTTAGATTTCTGGGTTCTGCAAGGAGGCTGATGAGTTTGGAAAGTCCCCTTTTTTGGTCTCTGCTGCTGCTGCTAGGCATGCCTGGCGGGTGGTGCTGGGTGTACAGTTCGGGTAGATCGGGCCACAAGCTCCTCAGTGGGATTCTAGCCATTTTCCTCTTTTGTGGTGTATCTTGGTCTCTACTGCTCCTCCGCTGTGTCTAAGAAAAACCTACTCTCCTGCACTTTTCAGGAGAAGAGTGTATTTTGCTTTAGTTTTGCTTAAATCCCTCCCTGAGCTGGTTTGGCATGGCTCCTATGCTGCCATCTTACCCAGAAGTTGCTTTGATCTTCAATTCAATTTCAATACTATTTAGGTAGCATTAGTATCAGATCTTAGAAGTTAAGGTCTTAGTCCCACAAGACTTGCCCTATTTTAAAAATATATATATTTTTATTAACAACTTTCATAATTATAGACAATAACTCATTGTAATTCCCTCTTTGTCCCTACATCCCCCTTTGCAACTCCACACACCATCATACCACTTTCCCCTCTCAATCAGTCTCTCTTTTATTTTGATGTCATCATCTTTTCCTCCTATTATGATGGTCTTGTGTAGGTCGTGTCAGGTTCTGTGAGGTTATGGGTATCCAAGCCATTTTGTGTGTGGAGGAGCATGTTGTAAGGAGTTCTACCCTTCCTTTGGCTCTTTCTTTCTACCACCTCTTATACCACGGTCCCTGAGCCTTGGAAGTTGTGGTAGAAATATTTCTGCACTTCTCTGTCACTTCTTCTCAACACCATGTGCCTTCTGAGTCATCCCAAGGTCACCGCCATCTGAAAAGAGAAGCTTCTGCAACCAAAGTGAGAGTAGCATTAATATATGGGTATGTACATTAAGATAAGTGCTTACAGGGCAGTTTGGTGAGATAGTATATACATTTAGTCAGACACCAGAAGACATTAGATCCCTAGGGCTCATGACTACCCCTGTCATAGGTTTTCAGTCTGAGGCATGTATTCCCTCCCATGGAGCTGTCTTGCAGTCCAATTAGAGAGTGGTTGGCTTCCTCCATAATAGACATGCCACTATTGCAACCATTGGCTCATTTGGCCTGGTTGGCCAAATTTAAGGCTTGCAGTGTCCACTGTTGAGTATCTCCATTGGTGATTTCTGTCTCTCCCATTGAATTGCATGCAGCATAGCTTTTTCCAGCTTTCTGACAGATGGTCTACATGGAAGAAGTTTTCAGCTCAGATCCAGCAGGATTTGTCAGTGACTTTGCAACCAAAGTATATGGATTTTTCAGCAATAGGGCCTTATCATCTATTCCAGGTTGGAAACCAAGAGCCTCAGTAATGGTCTATAATGTTTTAGCAGGAAGGGTGGCATCAGGGACATCCCTAGCCAACAATTCAGTGGAAGGTATCACATCCCTGGCACTGAAAATTTTCTAGTAACAATCTGTGGCTTCTGGGTCCTCCATTGTCCAAAATATAGGTTTCTATATGACTTATTCATACTCTTTTAGATTTGGATTATTCCTCCTGCTACCATTCCTTTACTCAATCTCTTCCCCTAACCTCACTTAGGCCTTTCCACCTCCAGTAATCTGTTCTTCTACTTACCTATATACAATACCATCCTATTAAATCACCAATCCCTCCCTTCTTTTTATATCCCCTTCATAATTACTGTTCTCTACTACTGAGTTTTATTCTAACTCACATAGAATTCCAATCATTTGTAGCTAGGATCCACATAGGAGAGGAAACATGTGATATTTGGGTTTCTGGGCCTGGGTTACCTCACTAAATATAATCCTTTACAGATCCACCCATTTTCCTGCAAATTTCATAATTTCATTTTTCTGCATAAATTTATTTACTGTATAAATCTCCCTCATGAACATAGATGCAAAAATTCTCAACAAAATACTGCCAAAACAGAATTCACAAATATATCAAAAAGATCATTCACCTTGACCAAGTAGCCTTTATCCCAGAGGTGCAGGGATCATTCACCATATGCAAATCAATAAATTTAATACATTATATAAATGAACTGAAGGACAAAAATTACATGATCATTTCATTAGATGAAGAAGAAAGCATTTGTCCAAATCCAACATCCCTTCATGGTAAAAGTCCTGCAGTAACTGGGAATAGAAGGAACATATCTCAGTGTAATAAAGGCTACTTATGACAACCCTACAGCAAACATAATATTAAATGGGGAAAAACTTGAAGCTTTTCCACTAAAATCAGGAACAAGACAAGTGTGTCCACTCTCTCCACTTCCATTTAATATAGTACTGGAAGTCTTTGCCATAGTAATAAGGCAAGACACACATAAAATGGATACAAATTAGAAAAGAAGTAATGAAGCTATTATGATTTGCAGATGATATGATTCTATACATAAAGGACCATAAAGACTCTACCAGAAAACTCTTAGAGCTGATAAACTCTTACAGTAATATAGAAGGATACAAAATGAACACACAGAAATTAGTAGCCTTCCTATACACTAACAACAAACACACAGAAGATGAAATCAGAGAATCACTCCCATTCACAATTTTATCAATAAACAAATAAAAATAAATTACATTTGAATAAACCTAATCAAGGAAGTGAAGGATCTCTACAATGAAAACTTTAAAACACTCAAGACAGAAATTGCAGAAGACACTAAGAAATGGAACAACATTCCTTGGAATGTTGTTTGGAAGCACAAAAACCCTCAAATATCTAAAACAATTTTTAGCAACAAAAATAAGGTTGTTGGTATCACCATACCTGATTTTACCTTATATTACAGAGCCATAGTAACAAAACAGCATGTTACTGGCACAAATACAGACATGTAGATCAATGGAACAGAATAGGGCTGAGATGTAAGTCTAGTTAGCTACATCCACCTGATCTTTCATTAAAATGACTCTTCAGCTGGGAAAACTGGATATGTATCTGTAGAAGGATGAAAATAGATCCTTATCTCACTCCATGCACAAAGAATTAAGACCAAATGGATCAAAGACCTTAATGTCAGACCCCAAACTCTGAAACTGCTAGAGGAAAAAGTAGGGTAAACCCTTCAACCTATTGGTATTGACAAAGACTTTCTGAATATAACCCCACTTGCTCAGGAAATAAAACCACTGATCCATGGGGCTGGAGAGATGGCTTAGGGGTTAAGGTGCCTGCCTCCTAAGCCTAAGAACCAATCTCCAGGTCCCACGTTTATCCAGGTGCAAAGTGACGCAAGGGCGCAATGCCACACTTGCCCACAAGGGGGGAGCACGTATCTGGATTTCATTCACAGCAGCTGAGAGACTGCTGGCCAACCCATTCTCTATCTGTCTCCCTCTACCTCTCTCTCTGTCTCTCTCTGTGTCTCTCTCTAAAAAAAAAAAAAAAAAAAAATTTGAAAAAATTGAAAAAACACTGATCGACCACTGGAACCTCATGAAATTACAAAGCTTTTGTACAGCCAAGGACACACTGAATACACCAAAGAGGCAACCTACAGAATGGGAGAACATCTTTGCCATCTTTGCCATATGACTGAGGATTAACATCCAGAATATACAAAGAAGTATAAAAACTAAATAATAAGAAATCAAACAACCCAATTGAAAAATGGGGTATGGAATTAAATAGAAAGTTGCCAAAAGAAGAAATACAGATGGCATATAAACATCTAAAAAATGCTCTACATCCCTAGCCCTTGGGGAAATGCAAATTAAAAGTACTTTGAGATTCTATCTCACTCTTTTCAGAATGACTACCATCAAGAAAACAAATGACAAAAAATACTGGCAAGGATGCAGAAAGAGAGGAACCCTGCTGCACGTTGGTGGGAATGCAATCTGTTCCAGCCATCATGGACATCAGTGTGGAGGTTCTTGAGACAGTTAAAAGTAGATTTACCATATGACCTAGCTATAGCACTCATAGGCATATATCCTAAGGACTCATCTCACTACCTTAGAGATACTTGCTCAACCATGTTTAGTGCTGCTCTATTCACAATAGCCAGGAAATAGAACCAGCCTACATGTCCCTCAACTGATGAGTGGATAATGAAGATGTGGAGCATTTATATAATGGAGTTGCCCTATTTTTATTTACTTATTTATTTATTTATTTATTTATTTATTTATTTATTTTTTTTGGTTTTTCGAGGTAGGGTCTCACTCCTGCTCAGGTTGAGGTGGAATTCACTAGGTAGTCTCAGGGTGACCTTGAACTCTCAGCGATCCTCCTAACTTTGCCTCCCGAGTGCTGGGATTAAAGGCATGCACCACCATGCCCAACCAGTTGCCCTATTTTTTATGCTGACTGAAAATGCAAGCACCTTATGGCTGTGCAGCCACAAATCAATGGTTCTCATTACCTCCTCTCAGGTGCCAAAAATTGAAATATTCATAACCTCAAGATGGCACCTTCACTAGTAATGATTACATAGGCCATAACTAGAAATAATCAAATCTATTAAATTCATAGAGCAAGTGTGGTGAAAGGACTAAGAGCTTCCATACAATTTCCAGAAACACCACCCTCTAAGTACATCAATGTGCCCAACAACCAGAACGCTTTCTAAGCCCCACTGTTTTTTAGGTTCTATGAAGACTTCATTGTGTAGAAATATTGATTAAATCCCTGGTCATTAGCCCAATCTCTGACCACACTCTCCTCCCATATATAAAGGTATGAGGCTGAACATTTCAACCCTCTCATCAAATCTTGGTCTTTCTATTGTTTTTTTTTTCCTGTTGTGAAGCTATTCATGAGTTCCAGTAGTTGTCAGATCACTCGAAAAACAAGGATACTCAGAGCTCTAGACATTTCACAGGGTATTAGGACTGATGTTTTAAGAGATGCGGACAGAAATAAAATAAGTACTTTCCATTATGTCCCACCATCTTAAGCTAATAAATGCTAAACCCTCTCAGTGCAGGGTAAACATTACACTTGCAGCCTAATAGTAGCCCAATGACCACTGCTTAGTTCATTAACAGTCTTAACAGTGAAACTTCTTAAAACAGGTGTAGTATACTTTCTGTCTCCATTTGTCTACTTGCTATTCATTTCCAACCTAGTTTAACCTATGTTTATCAAGTCCCACAAATAGAAAAGTCACCATTTTTTTTTTTTTGGTATGTTCCATGACTTACTGGACATTCTCTCTCTCCCTCTCCCTCTCTCTCTCTCTCTCTCTTTCCATATTATATATATATATATATATATATATATATATATATATATATATACTCGAAGTGATATAAAGAAAAACCTTGCTATTTATCACAACATGGTCAAATCTTGGAGAAATTATTTCAAGCCATTATGAAATAATTAAGCCAGATACAGAAAGAAAATATTGCATATGTAGACCTCAAACAAACAACATTCAGAGAGAAAGACTAAAATATTGGTTATCAGGAATAGGGACTAGGGGTAAGTAGGGATATGGAAAGAGGTGGAAAGGATACAAAATTTCAAGTATGGAGGATAAAGTCTAAAGATAATGCACAGTATGAAGAGTGAGGGTAACACAGTTGAATTTAACTAAAGATTTTTGTTTATCACTTATAATCTAAGAATAATGCTTCTCAATTGCTGTTAAACATCAGGCAGCCTATAAAGATATTTGTTCTACACAGGGTGATATAGTAAGATTGAAGTGATGCCCAATTATATGTAAATATACTTTTAGTTTTCCTAACTGAATCATGGTACAGTTATGCTTGCTACACATTGGAAAGGAAGAGTACACAGTCAAACACATTTCTTGAATAAAAGATTCACAATTAAAAGTTATGATTAACACTATAATTTAAAACAATACTTTGCTTCTAAAGTAAGTAATGCATATTTTTGGTGAATGGAATGTTTAAACTTTTCAGACTTCTAAAGAACCACCATCAGCAAATGAGAAAAGATCTTGTGTTTTATTTTCCCCAACATCTAAGAAGACATAGATTATAGTGTATAAGATGAATCCCAAGTATACAACCAATTCAATTGGAAACCTGTTGGGTTGAGAGTTCATTTCCATATAAAAGCATATGTAAATTAATTTATGTGTCCATTTACCAATGAGTGAGCTTGCATCTTTGATATGGGGTTATTACCTTTACACAAGGAAAACTCACCCAATGTGTGTGTGTGTGTGTGTGTGTGTGTGTGTGTGTGCGTGTGTGTGCGCACCAGTTTTGAGTTGAAGGGAAATGAATAGAAAAGTAACTTGGAGGAAAGAAAAATATCTTTTAGGTTATAATCACATTGTCTTCATCTTTGTAAGTTATTAAATCTTGGATACTTTCAAAGATATTTTACAAGAGTTAAGTATAATTTGATACAAAATATTGACTTTTTTCAGCTGCCTCTGAACTCTGTCATTGTTAACACTGTCATTTTCAAATATAATTGAATGTGAATTTCCTGACTAAAGTGTTTTCTTTTTCCTTCCAACACTGACATACTTCACCTTTCTTGAAAAATTATTTAACTCAAAAGTTGTAGATTGAAAAGTGTCCACCATAATTTACATGTTCAATGTAATTTCCTAGGATATAATTTTGTACCAGAAAATGAGTAATTTACCTATTATTGTGAACTACTATGAATTTTAAAAGGTAAAAAGAAATTATGAGTTGTTTTATTTTCAAGACAGCTCCCTAGGAGTTACAACAGATCCTGCCATGTGACAATATCACCCCTTTTCCCTACTTACATGACAAATGCAAGAATGTTATTAATGGTATTATTCCAAATAATCATATCAATCTTAGTGTAGAACATGGACATTAAGGAATAAAGAACTTCTAATGGTTCCTGAATTGGTTTGAGATTAAGAATCAGAGGCTGGGCAGTCATTGTCAATAGGGCAACAGCACAACTGTTCCCTCTTAAGTTTCCTCTCCAGACTGCAGAGACTTGTCATCTTACCAAAACGTCTAGAGTACTCACTTCAAAGAAAAATATATATGAGGTCTTTCATTACCATCCTGCCTTCAAAATATCTGAAATTCATGCAGTGTAAGGGCCTTAATTCTGGACACATTATATTAAATGTCCTTCTGGATTTTTTTTTTTTTTTTTTTGCTTGTTTGTTTTAACTTTGCCTATTTGTTTTGTTTTTTGTCTGCTGCGTGTTTAATATGATTTCTTTACTTAAAATTACATTTAATTTTTTTTAATTTGCAGTGATGCTTAATCCATACTGTTTGGTCAATAAAAACAGAAAGTACCAATATGATAAGCATAACAGTACACACTTTAAAATATTGGTCGCAAGGCTGGAGAGAAGGCTTAGTGGTTAAGGTGCTTCCCTGTGAAGCCTAAGAACTCAAGTTTGGTTCCTCAGTACCCACATAAGCCAGATGCACATGGTGGCACATGTGTCTGGAGTTCATTTGCAGTGGCTAGAGACCCTAGTGCGCCATTCTCTCTCTGCCTCTCTTTTTCTCAAATAAATAAATGAAAATAATAAAAAAATTATAATTAGTTTTAAAATATTGGGTCTCTATGTCGAGTGGTTGTTCAAAAAGCACACATGTGTAAATGAATGCACATTCATGCACATATAATTATGCTCTTCAAAGGCTCCGAAAACATTCAGTCATTTATGTTTTTCAGAATCATGCTATATTTGATTGTATCTTCTTAATAGTAAGTTAAAGTTCTGACATGCATCAGGTTTTCTAAACATTTGCCCCTTTATAATATTTTCCTCTAAAGATTTTCCTTTAAGCCTTTGAAAAGATATTTCTATGCCCACAATGACTATAAAGGGCTGAAAAGCATATCCCAGTGGAAACCCCTTTGCCTGAGAGGTACTGCCTAAATGTTTAATGATATTAGCTCCCTGCAAATGACATTCATTTCCTGTATATGCAAATTTTCTTAATGTGAACTCCCCATAACAGGTAGAATGTATAAAGTTAATGAAGCCATGTAATTACAATCACTATGGTGACCGCAGTCTCCTGAGAACAATAATGTGATAATATACATAAGTTTTGACTTTCTTTGGAAACAACAGCTTATAATTTGAAAACAGATAGTAAAATATTTTCATTATCTTCTTTTAACTCCTAAGGCAAAAGCAGGGACAAATAGATTGTATTCTTTATTAACTGAAAGTGAAATGAAAAGAGAAAAGAAAACATAATGCATGGAAATGTTTATTTTCAACTGCCAGAGCCTTCATTTTGCTTCTTTGTAAAACCTTCTTTTAATGAGGAAAAGGGCCATTGGAGCTAATTTTTTTCTTAAATTCTCACCTTTTTAGTTAATTACAAGGAGGCTACTAAGTAATTTTTGTTATTATTGTTCTAAAATGACAGAAAAATATATTTTAAAATATGTGATAAAGTCCTTAAATATTTTTCATTAATTAATAATTTTATTAATTTGTGAAGCCTGAGAATAAAAGTTAAAACATGATCCTCATTTTCTTATTGTATTTATTTTTAATTATAAGTATTTAATGTTTCAATGATACAAAGAAGCAATTAAAATACCCATCTAAAAGTATGCTCCTTCACAGCCTTGTCTTCAGGGAAGGTTTAGTCAAAGTGAAAATGATCATATAGTCAAGTACATTTATGGTTCAGGAGGATTTTCGTGGGAATGAGGTAAAATAATACCTAAATTATTTTGCCATTTCCCAATTCTCTCAAAATTTAGTTCCCAAAATATCCCTAAAACATAATTTCTCTACTTTTATATCAACCAAGTGTATATTGCATTTGATACCCCCATAATAACACAAAACCAAACTTTAACTAGGACTCTTATATTATGTATGAATCTGGCCCCCCAAAATGCCTCATTTTCCACCTACCAGGTGGTTACATTTACATTAATTCTTCTGGTCCACAGTTGATAGATTTTCACAATTTAGAAGCAGATTTAGGGCAAGAGTTGGTGGCAAAAATATAGAGTGAGAATTCTCAGTTTCCAGGTTACCCATGTAATGTAATCTCCACCAAATAAAAAGTAATCCTGTAAGACTCTGCTTTGTGTAATGGCAGTTTTAAAATATTAACCATTTAAAATTATTTTCAATCCATTCTTTCTTATGTATATTTTAAATTAAATTCATATTAGAAATGGAACTAAACATGGTCAAGAAATTATATATGTGTGTGTGAGTGTGAGTGTGTGTGTGTGTGTGTGTGTGTGTGTGTGTGTGTGTGTGTGTGGCGGGTATGTGTTCACAGCAAAATTAAACAAAAACGATAGTGTTCTCTTTAAATCTGTATCTTGTAAATAACTCTAACTTGTTTCAAAATATCCATTTGTTGAAATCAATAAAACTACATAGACTTATCATTGTCATTCCATGCTCCACATTGCCTCACTGTTGGTGTTTTCTATTCTATGGCACTAACAAATATAGAGTAACATGTATCCACCATTGTGGTGGCATATAGAAAGATTTCACTATTTGAAAATCTCTGCTTTGCCTGATAATTCTTTTCCAACTAACTCCTTCCAACACTTGATCTATTTAGAGGTTCCATACTTTTGTCTTTCATAGAATATCATAAAATAGTTGGAATTATAAAATGTAGAACCTTTTCAAAATAGCTTTTTCTACTGAATAATATACATTTAAGTTCCCTGCATGTCTGTTTATGGCTATCTTTGTACATTTTGTTTTAGTATTGAACAATCTCAGTGGTCTTAGTGTGCTGTAATTTATTTAACCATTCCATCATAAAGTATATCTTGATCTCCACCAGATTTTGGAAATTGTAGATAATATGTTGCCATGAAGACTCATGTATAAAAGTTTTTAACATACTGTTGACTGACTATGAAATTTGCATGATACAAATGTTTTGTTAATTGACCTTGGAGCATAATTAATAATATACTTATTAATTGATCATGTAGATTTTGCCTTTGAATAAAAAGAATATTCTAATGTTTGTATATTCACTAACTACACAAAGAATGTATGTGATTATAAGAATGCAAAATGAAGTTAAAGAGGACACATATAAACAAATTTGTATTCAAACAGAACACAACTTCATGAATGAAATAAGTCAATAAAGGATATAATAGGAGAATTCAATAAAAATAGAAATACTAAAAGACAATTAGATTTAGAAAAACTCATTTAAAAAATTTGAGAAGAAAGCCTCACAAGTAGTAGGATCCAGTAGAAGACAAAATATTAGGGCTTGAGGGCTGGAAAGATGGCTTAACTGTTAAAGTGTCTGCCTGCTAAGCCTAAGAACACCCATTTAATTCTCCAGGTCCCACGTTTAGCCAGACATAAAGCAATGCAAGGGTGCAATGCCACACAGAAGCTAAGAGGCTGCTGGTGCACCCATTCTCTACCTCTCTGTCTGCCTCTCTCCAAAAAAAAAAAAAAAAAAAAAAAAGTAGGTCTTGAAAACAAAGTAGACATATTGGAACATTCATACAGTAATTTCAAAAATGGGAAGAAATAATAAATGGCAAGTATGGGGCTATGGGATCACATTAAATTATCAAATTTACAAATCATGAACATATAAAGAGAAATTTAAAACCAGAAAAAAGGAAATAATCAAAGAAAAACTTCCAAATAAAGACAAAGAGAAGGCCATCCAGACAGTGAAGGAATTTAGAATGCCAAGCAGATAAGCCCAAAAGAAGTTGCCTGCTCATGTCATTTTGTAGTTAAAATGTTAAATATATAGAACAAAGACAGAACATTGAATGCTGTCAAAGAGAAGCAGTAAGTCACATATAAAGGCATCACATCAAAATAAGATTTTTCAACTCCAAAGCACAATAACTAGCTACACTGATTCTATCTAGCATTTGATCTGCCTCTATTCCATTCATTTCTGCCTATATTTATTATTTTCTTCCTCTCACCTACTTTGTACTTAGTTTCTTCTTTATAATCTTATATGGAATATAATATTTGGCTATTTATGTTTTTTCTTTTGTTTGGATATAGATATCTATCACTCTAAATTTCACTTCTAGAATTATGTTTTGTGAATTCATTATTTTTTGAAAATTTTAGCTATTTTAATTTATTTCATAATGTTTTCATGTTCCTTTCTTTTTGTTGCAATGTTTAGTTTTCAGATATTTGTGAATTTTCTTTATTGATTTTTTACTTTTATAAACCTGCAAAACTTATTTAACAACCTAACATAATATATATCATAGAGGGTTGGATAGTTGGCTTAAGGTATTTGCCTGAAAAGCCTAAGGATCTAGGTTCAGTTCCTCAAGATCCATGTACGCCAGATGCACATGTTGGTACATGAGTTTGAAGTTCATTTTCAGTGGCTAGAGGCCCTGACATGCCCATTTTCTCTGTCTCTGTCCCTCTTTCTCTCTTTCTCTTCGCAATAATAAATAAAATTAAATTAAATTTGAAATAATTTTAAAAACTAAATAAGAAAATGTCTACTGGAGAATGTTCAACATGAACTTGATAAGATGTTTATCACAGCTTGTGTATCTCATGAAGCAGTGGAAAAGGAAGCAGAAGAGCCTAGAGTCTCACACTCTTCTTAGAGGGCATGGTCCCCAAAATCAAAGTTCTACCCAGTAGACTCCTCTGAAAGGCTCATCAACTCACAATGGCACCTGAGCTAAGAACCAATCCTCTAACATATGACTTTAATGGACACTTTCACAAGTCTATGCAAGTATAAAGTATATAGCAAGATAAACTATAAGAAGTTATTGTAGCTTCTTTTGTAATTGTTAAGACATGCTTTTTACCTTGAAATAAGGTCTATGTAGGAGAAAGTTACATGTGTTTTCTGGAAGAGTGTGTACTCTGGTGCTATTGATTTAAACCTTCCATGGCTTTCTGTTAAAGTCATTTGTTCTATTGTGTCATTCAACACTAATGCTTTTGCCTTTTATTTTAAGTCTAGATGTCCCATCTATTGATGAATATGGATATGATAATAACTTTCTATATCTTGTTGCTATGATTTGGAATGTATAGATATTTATAAAATTTCTATATCATGTTGACAAATTGAACCACTCATAATTATATCTTAATAAACTTCTTATTCTTCAATGATGGATTTTTTTAAATATTTTTTATTTTTTATTTTTAGAGAGAGACACAGAGACAGACAGAGAGGGCAGAGGGAGACAGATAGAGAATGGGCGTGCCAGCAGTCTCTCAGCTGCTGTGAATGAAATCCAGATGCATGCACCCCCTTGTGGTTAAGTGTGGCATTGTGCCCTTGTGTCACTTTGCATCTGGCTAAAAGTGGGACCTGGAGATTGGAACCACTGGAGATTGGAACCAGCATTGTTAGGCTTAGGAGGCAGGCGCCTTAACCGCTAAGCCATCTCTCCAGCCCCAATAATGGATTTTTAATGCAAGTCTACCTTGTCTGATATAGACACATGTACTAAATATTAATAGTCTTTTGTGTCAATATGTTTCTCCATTTATATACTTCCTTAAATATGTTTCCTTAAAGCCAAAGTAAGTATCTTGTTTGTTTGTTTGTTTGTTTGTTTTTTTATTTATTTATTTATTTATTTATTTATTTATTTGGTTTTTGGAGGTAATATCTCACTCTAGTCCAGGCTGACCTGGAATTCACTATGTAGTCTCAGGGTGGCCTTGAACTCACGGTGATCTTCCTACCTCTGCCTCCCTAGTGCTGGGATTAAAAACATGTGCCACCACGCCGAGCTCAAAGTAAGTATCTTCTGAATAGAACATATTTCAATGGTGTTTTATTTGTTCAGGTAAATTTTGTCTTTTGATTACATAAATTTAAAGTAATTATTTATAGGAAAGACTTATTGGTGATGATTTATTTTCTTTAGTCTTGTTTCTTATTTTCCTCTTTCCACTTCTTTGGTCTTTCATTGTGGTATATTGAATTTTGTAACATTATGCTGAGTCATTTCTCTATTCCTTTTGTAGGTCCATTACATTTTTTTTTGTTATGAGACTTATAAAAATATCTCATAGATTTAAACATCTATTTTAAGTTGAAAACAAGTACTATGAATATTGTCAAACTGGGGACTCGACCTTCCTTGTGTGAGTTTTAGATGACATTTAAAATCTCAACTATAGTATTGCTACACTTGTATCCTTATAGCAAAAGCTCAAGTGCATTTTTATTCAAAATTCATAATGAATTCAATATATTCCCAAGAGGTCTAAGTTCTTGACTGTTCTAGTATTGTTCAAAATTTATATTAAAATTCTATTCTGAGACTCAAGGCACATTCATCTGTGATAGCCTCTAGAAATCATAAAAAAGTTACATATGCCACAGATCCAGTGGCACAGTCTAACATTACCATCCAAAGTGGAATAATAGAATAGAAAGGAATTGTCTTAAAGATAGTCTGAATCTCTGTGGGTAAGCCTTAAATTGTAAATTTCCATTTCTAGCACTGATAGCACACTGGCAAAATATGGGCTCCTAGGGCTTGGCCAACTGCTCCTATAGCTTTCATGGCTGCTGCCCACACAATGACTCTCAGTCTGGCATTGCCTCCTGCCAGTATCTCTAACCTTCTAACATCACCATTGCAGTTTCAGCTTCCCTTTCTCATCTTTAAAATATATCACTCGGTTGCTGCTTGCATGGACTCTAAGACCACAACACAAAGCTGGCCTTTTATTCTTTCCTTTGAAATCTCCCTATAAGCCTTCACTAATGCTTATATTCTGTAGGCCCATATATTCAACATCATGGAGACAAGGCTAACATCTACACCTAGCTATACTCAAACCACTTGAACTAGCACTGCAATGGTCATTGAATGTCTTCTACCTGGAAAAAGGTAAACACATTGATACCTATTTTGGGGCAAATAAGGAACTCTGATGCTTTCATTGCAAAGGCTCTGCACTGGAAATTCTATGAAACAAATTTGTATTTCTGTATCTTTGTGCAGAACTAGCTATGTCCTTGCTGACTTATTCAGACGTTTTCTTCCTATGCTTGGTAAAAAGCATTTATTTTCTATTTTAACAACACTGACCTCTTTAGCAGAGACATCTTCCGTGGCTTTAACTTTAGCCATACTTTTTGGATAACACACTTCAAGTTTGTTATCCAAACTTGCAAATGACTCCTGCTTGCTCTGCTTGCTATTATACCAAGGCCAAAGCTTGACTGTATGTGGCTCTGACCTTTCTCATATCAAATAAACTTGGCTATCACCTTGATGCTTTGGTATTTGATCACAGTGTTGATAAACTCTAGAAGATTCTTTGCCATGGTGCAATTGTAAAATTCTTTCTTTGCCAGTAGAGCCTGTGTCTAGTCCCCTATAAAGAACTCATTCCTCAGCTCACCAGTTTAGCCTTTACTGTCCACATTCCCATCAGTATTAGATTCTCCTAAACAATATTGAACGCCACCAGTTCTACTCATATCCTTCTAGAGCCACCTTGGGTATAGTAGAATCCACATATCTTTCTGTACCAACTTTGGTGTTACTATAACAAATATAAAGAAAATAAACTAAGAAAATAGTAAATCTGCACTTTTGTACCATATTTCTATATGTTTCATTCTGATTGGATGGTTTTGCTGCTTTGAGCTTGGTGTCACATTATGGTACAGGTACATGGTAGTTTAATACCACCCTCCCTATTAGCAGGAAGTGAAAGAGAGAAAGTAGCTAGGACCACGCCATGACATGTCTCCAATAGTCTGAAAACTTTCCATTTTCCATTTTTGTAGAACAGGGACCTATCATTGTTTTTTTCTACCTATACTCACTTCCTTGCTTATATTGCCCTGTCTAAAGAATTCACTTACCATGATAGTGCTAAAAATTCAAATTTTAATGTCAATAGTTTAGACCTCTCTCATGAACATCACAAATATGTGTTGTGTTAATAAAAATATGTTCTTAAAGTCACAGATATTTATAAAAGAATCTTGCAAAGCTGCAAAAAGACAATGTCTCTTTCCTTATGCAAGTCAGAATTTCTGATTGAATCTAACCAAAAGGTCATATCAAACTGACATTATAAATGCCTTCATTACTGTAGATGAGATCCTTAAAATAATAAAGCTCATTGTTCCTTATCAAAGGTGGGGAAGAGCTGATTTCTTAATGTTTGATCAAAAGAACTGGGTTTCTTTCTGAGTAGATCATCTTAAATATGTGAGTATTGCTGAACCTATTGATACAACAACTGTAATAAAATTAATAGGACACCAAAATACTCCAAAAACCAAGTTTCAGAAAGAGGATCTTAGCTGGTTTATATGTAAAGATTGAAGAAATGCTATGAAACTTGAAAGTGCTTATAAAAATATGTGATTTAGGACTGCCTTACTTGAGATTATTCAACTTTATAGTTGTGCTAAGACAATATTCCACTTACAACAATCACAATGCAGGTTTTGAGTTTTGATATTTTTTGAGGCTAGTAATATAAATTACACTGCTCTTTGCAATGCTGGGCAGCAGTTCCCAATCAGCCATGTTCACATGGATAAATACAGATGTTCTATATATTTAGTACACTTAGCATAGTATAGTTCCAAGCTAACAATTTTTGGGTTTATTATGACTTAACCATTTTTTGGAAGAAAATAGTTAATAACCTATATAGTGGGAACATAGAAGTTTAAGGTAAAAACTGAAGCTAATAGCGTATCTTAAAAGGAAAAAATAAAAAGAGCAAAGTAATTTATTCAGAAAAGTTAACATGTTTTAAGCACTTTCTCTTTCTTTGTCTAGAGACTCAAGATAGGTTTAAATATTTCTTTATTATTATTTAGAAACTTTGTATGGACACATCTTATATAGGAAGCATCATTTCCCTCCTCTCTATCCCCACTCCACTGAGGCCCTCCTTTGTGCAGTTGCTGATATTCACCATAGAGTTGTGGGTTATGAGTTGTGAGAACAGCACTCAGTCATTGTGGGGAGAGCTGTGTCTCTGGATATTCCTTCTCACCCTGTTGCTCTTATATTCTTTGTGCCCCCTCTTGTGCAAACTTCCCTGAGCCTTGGAGGGTGTACTTTTATTCTGCTTTAGTGTTAAGTTCTCAGCAGCTTCTGGATTTCTGCTTTGGTGCATTTTGAGTATCCTCAGTGTCTGTCTCCATCATCCTGGCCCAGGTTGTCAGGCTTGGCTCACTGTAGAAGCAGCACTCTTGCCCATCTTTTGTCTTAATTTTGCACTGATGTTTGAATAGAATATGACATCACTTCAAATAGATACATATAAAATCATCAATTATTAAGACTATTGGCTTTCTAATTATCATTTTAGGAAAAATCTTGCACATTTCTTTGGTTTTGTTTTGTTTTGGTTTTTCGAGGTACAGTCTCACTCTAGCTCAGGCTGACCTGGAATTCACTATGTAGTCTCAGGGTGGCCTCGAACACAGAGCGATCCTCCTACCTCTGCCTCCCAAGGGCTGGGATTAAAGGCGTGTGCCACCACTCCCAGCTAAGACTATTAACATTTTTGTAGGTTTAAGAAATTGATTTCAAAATAAATGTTTCATCTCCTAAATTTTTATTAAATAACAAAATCAAATGTTATCATTGGAAGTTTACTGTCCTTTGAAACTTTGTTAGAGACTCTCACCTACAAAAATCGTAATTATTAGGAACATTCTAAATGTTTCAGTGAGGTAGTAACAACAATGTCTTACTAAGAGAATTATATTAATAGTTTCAAAACATTATACTATTCTTGGAAACTTTCAATACAAGGTTCCAAATAAGTACTGCATCTCCACATTT
Organism: Orientallactaga sibirica; assembly: GCA_036365145.1. Taxonomy (NCBI): domain Eukaryota; kingdom Metazoa; phylum Chordata; class Mammalia; order Rodentia; family Dipodidae; genus Orientallactaga; species Orientallactaga sibirica. The sequence continues at coordinate 954,225 of JAEOAD010000019.1, read as the reverse complement.
TGAAAAATGGAAATTACTCTGTAGTTGTTATGATTACAATAGTATCTAGCTGAATTATTTTTAATTTTCCTATGGGCAAAGTCAACAAATTTGTGTTTATGTATTTATTATTTGTGTGTGTGTTTGTTCTTGTGTATATAAATGTTCATGTGTGTAAATGTGTGAATGCCATTGTAGGCATGCCACAGTAAATGTGTGGAGGTCAGAGGACAATTTATGGATCAGTCCTCACCTTTCCACCTCAATTTTATAACACAGTTTTTTTCTCATTTTGGATTCTCTCGCCACTGTTATTCTTCGCTGCACTTGGAATGAACCTTCAAGATATTTTCCTGTCTCTGTCTCACATCTGACCACCACGGTCAATATCAGTGTGTTAGGATCACTGAAACCTAACATGGATTCTAGCTTTTTACATGAGGTCTGAGGATTAAACTTAAGTACTCCAGCATTAATGACAATCGCTTTGTCCACTGAGCCATGTGCCTAGCCATAAGTTTTTATTTTTACTCTTTCTGATCTACAACAGTAATTCAGAAAGACAATATTTATATTAATTAATTGTATTAATTTATTGATATATTCACATAATAATGCACCAATAACCAACTATCATTATTTTCTAGTTAAAAAAAATATCATAGACATGAACCATGCTTCTGACTTCAAATAAAAATAGTACTCTCCATCAACAGGACAGCAATGGGTTTATTTAGGCTTCATTGTATATGCTGGCCCTTGACTCTTTCTTATTCCCTCACTACAGTTACAATTAAAAGCAGTGAAAACTACAACCCAATCCCTCAAAAAATCAAGTTAAACTAAGCCTATGCTTGATCTCTGAGTAGTTGCTCTTTGGACCAGCATATTAAAAGAGGAAACTTCTTTTTACTGTTTAAAATCTCTGGGATTTAGTCAGGTAACATTTGTAATTAAAGAGACTAAATTACATCAAAGGAGTCTAAGCAGTGTCAAGCATCTTTTGTTAAGTGATAAAATATTCAGCCTTTATATTTACTTATTATAGTCATTCCAGGTTAAACCACTGCTGTAAATTCCATCATGGGACCCCTCATTCCCTGTGCTATGATTATGTAAGAATAGCTCTAGATCCCCTGTTGAATTATCTTGGAATATTTCCTTCCTATTTTATTTCAATATATGACTCCCTAAACATATTAAGCATTCAATAAAAATATTTATTTTACTATTTCAATAGCAGACTAGCTCTATAATGTTACTGGCTGTTCACAATCTGAACAACATTAAAAGCACAATAATGCTTCTGCCTGTCATTTACAAGCTAAATATCATTTGCACAAAAGAATACCATGGCATGATAAAATTGGTTCTTAGAAAATTGTTAGCCATGTGAGAGCAAACTAATGTTGTTTGGAATAGGGATGAGATTGTTCTCTGGAATGGAGTACATTAAGAGTTAAATGACCAAGAACTACCTGAAAAGAGAACTCTCAGAAATCACTCTATTTTATTGAAGGAGAGGATTGAGTGCATATATTTGTAAGAATTCACACATATAAAAAGACAGCAAATATGTATTTGCATCTTATACATGCACACCAAACTACAAGCAAAAAAGAAATGAAAATCATGAAAATATAGCTAGTTCTTTACTTTAGCTTCTCTCACCAACTTCATATGCTGTTGATTTTAGCCAGCATGGTTATCTTAGCTTCCCTCCTCCTGCCATCTTTCATTCACCTTTGCTCTGTCCTTCCTGACATCTCCTTGTTCCTTTTTTATTATATACATAATCAGTAGCAAAGCTTAGCTGTTTTATGTTTCAAGGTAAATTTTGTGATTTGAATTTAAGGTGTATAATATGTGCTTTCTAAGTCAATGCCTTCTACCCAAAAATTCATATCCTAGTAATCCTTTTCTATAGAGGAGAATTTAATGCTAATTCTAAAATTAATATATTTTCATTAGTAAAAGTAAACAAAATGGAAAATAAGAGACATAGCCCCTATCTATGGTATCTTCTGGAAATTATAAAGGACACTTAACCTCTTCTTTTACTGAAATTTTATTGCACATACCTGAAACTCTCTTATGGAACTTTTCATAGTCAATTCATGTAATAATGTAAAATTATTTTTTTAATTTTTATAGTTTATATGTATTTGTTTCATTAGTTTGTTAGTTCTTAGTGAGAAAGAGAAAGTGAGAGAATGGATGCACCATGGCCTCCAGCCACTATAAACACTCCAGACACATGTGTCAGCATGAGCATCTGGCTTACATGGTTTCTGGTAAATTGAATCTGGGTCATTAGACTTTGCAGGCAAGTACCTTAATGGCTAAGCCATCTCTCCAGCCCCAATAGCATAAAATTATATCTATTATTCTGGTGTGTAGTATTAAGCAGTTAAATGTGTTAGTAGTGAGTAATTACCAATAGTACATAACATATAAATATTAATTTTAATAATTTTTTTTATTTTTTATTGACAACTTCTTTAATTGTAGATAATATCCCATGTTATTTCCCTCCCTCCTCCCCTTTCCCTTTTGAAACTTCACTCTCCATCATATCCCCTCACCCTCTCAACCAGTCTCTCTTTTCAGTTTGATGTCATGATCTTTTCCTCCTATATTGATGGTCTTGTATAGGAAATGTCAGGCACTGTGGAGTCATGGATATCCAAACCATTTTGTGCCAGGAGGATCATGTTGTAAGGAGTCCTACTCTTCCTTTGGCTCTTACATTCTTTCTTCCCCCTCTTCTGCAATGGACCTTGAACCTTGGGAGGTAGGTTTGAGATGTTTCAGTGCTGAGCACTCCTCTGTCACTTCTTCTCAGCACCATGGTGCCTTCTGAGTCATCCCAAGGTTGCCACCATCTGAAAAGAGAAGCTTCTCTAACCAAAAGTGAGAGTAGCATTAATATATGGGTGTGGACATTAAGAGAAGTGCTTACTGGGCAGTTTGGTGAGCATAGTATATACATTTAGCCAGATACCAACAGACATTACACCCTTAGGGCTCATGACTACCCCTGTCATGTTTTCAGTATCAGGTATGTGTTGCCTCCCATGGAGTGGGCTTACAGTCCAATTAGAGAGCAGTTGGTTTCCCCATAACAGACATACCACTATTGCACCCCTTGGCTCATTTGGCCTGGCTGGCCAAATTTAAAGCTTGCAGTGTTCACTGTTGAGTACCTTCACTGGTGTTTTCTCTTTCCCATTGAACTGCATGCAGTGTAGCTTTTTCCAACTTTCTGTCAGCTGGTCCTCATGGAGGAGGCTTTCAGCTCAGTTCCAGCAGGTTTTCTCAGTGAACTTGCCCCCCAAGTATGTGGAGTCTTCAACAATAGGGTCTTACCATATATTCCTGGTGGGAAACCAAGGGCCTCGGCAATGGCCTATAATGTTTTGGGGGTATCTGTGACCTCCCTGGTCAACAACTCACTGGAAGGTTTCCCATCCCTGGTACTGAAAATTTTCTAGTAATAATCTATGTCTTCTGAGTGTTCCATTGTCCAGAAAAGTAGGTTTCCATATGACTTTTTTATATCCTCTTAGATTTTGATTAGCCCTCCCTCCACTGTTCCTTTACACACTCTACTCCTCTGACCACACTTAATAATTATTCAATAAATTTATGTGCATACATGCAATACACACATATAGATATATGTAAATGCCAGGTTCTTAACACAGAGAACAGTTCAGTCTCAAACATGAAGATCAGCATGGCCTCAAATTTGCAAATTTACATGCCTGACAAATTTATGTATCACATGATATGTCTCCAAAGTGATAGTCTGAAAGATTCTCTTAATAATTAAAATTAAATTGGTAGACCACATGCAAATGCAAACAACCTTTCCAAATAAATTCATATAATTGAGAGGAAAAGACTAATTCACCAGGATGTTGTAATAATGTTACAGACAGGCAGAAACTCTCCTTCTAGCTCTTAGTTTTCCCTTCCCATTAAAAAAAAAAAAAATGGAATGGAACTCATTGCTGGAACTGGGAAATAAGTCAAAGCCATGTACAAAAAATGAGCTCAGTCTCCAAGATCTAGATGTCACCAAATGTGGGCTAGAAGAGAGCCAATGCATATAAAATTCCCTCCAAAACATATATGGTCATCCCTTCTATGTAGTACTAACTTCTTTCTCCGTTGGAGAATTTGCTTATCTTTTTCCAGGTGGACAATGAACCTGAAGGGAGGATCAGCTAACCACACCTGACCAGTTCAAACCATAGAAAAACGCAGGGGAAGGGCAAGAATACAGCGTTCAAGGCGATCACAACACCAGAAAAAGGCTGAAGGAGATAAACACAGAGAACATCCAACTCTAACTAAGCCAGATATCCAGAGACACAGAGGCTCCCAAAACCTCATCAAGGAAGCAGAACTAAAATGACCCCAATGTGGCTCAGGGAAACTCGCGGAAGAGGGGGCAGAAAGATTGTTAGAGTCACAAGTTGGGGCACTATGCACAGAGACTGGGGCCTATCCACCAGAACTCTTGAGTAAAATCACAATGCATGACCCACATTCCCCATTGATGAGGGTCCCTTTGAAAGTGGGAGGACGGGGAGGAGGAAAATGGAACCAATACTATGAATGTAAAATCAGAATAATATAAATAAAAAATATATATTAAAAAAAAACACTCTTAATCAGCCAAAAGGAAAGTTTCTAATATATAAAACAAGACTAGGGGAGGTGGGTTAGTGGGAAAAGTACCTGTCATGCATGCCTGAGGACCAGAGTTTGGATCCCCAGAACAGACATGAAGACAAAAGGAACAGTGATGGTCTGTGATCACTGACTGCCTATGATAAGGCAGTTGAAGGAGAGTACTATTGTATACCATAAACAAATGATAGCCAATGACTAAACTAAGGCACAATGAGAAAACTGTATTAAATAAATGAAATGATTGTGATGGTCAGCAAGTGGAATGGTTTGAAGTATGGGTTTTATATCCATATGAAATGATCTACATTCAGATTCTGCCCAGGTAAATTGAGGCAATTTTTGTAACCTAAATGTCTTCATTTATTCATTCTGGTTAACAAAAAGCATGTACAAGAAACGGATATAAACTACTTGCTATGTGGCTATGTATATTTACCTTCAACAAATGAGATTCTAAGAAAAGGTCTAGCAGTAACTGCAGGTCATCAGAGAAAAGTAGGCTCATATTGTAATTGTAAAGTTCCATTGAAAGAAGGGTGTGATCACATGGTGATGTTAAACACTTTAGGATACTGAAATGAGAAGTATATACTTCTCCTGTTTAAAAAATCACATTCCTTTTCCACTCTATGACTGATAGTCATCCAAGATGCTCTTCAGAGTTTGCAATTAAACAAAAGTCCATTAATTCTTGCTAGTATTTTCTAGAAAATGAAAGGAAAAAAAAACAGGGTCAGTGTCAAATCAAGTTGAAGATCAAAATTTTAAGGCTGTCTTAAAAAGAATTTTATCCCATATGAATGACTAAATTTAAAATGCAATAAAAATTAAAATATACTCTAAGCACAAAGACTATGACTTCATTGTGCTACAAATACCTGGAGTTGAATAGAGAAATACAAAGAAAATGACAGTGAGACTCGTGATTTCTTTGAAAAGACCTTTCTTACAGGGATTGAAATATATATATATATGTACAGATTATTCACCACGAGCTTTTTGATACTTGAAGGGTTTCTTGGCTGTTTCTTTGAAAGCTATCATTCACCAGCTCACAGCAATGTAACATTAGCTGTCACTCAGAGATGAACTTAAAATTGCTGCCACATGGGAAGAAAATCAATGTCAGGAAAGAAGACCCTTTTTAAGCTCAGAAACACTATTTTTTTAATGGAAAGGCTGATCATGTGACAAATACCTTTGACATAATGAATAAAGCCCATGCCTCCTTCAGGAAGCATGCACAAGCCCTCTGAGACCTGCAGCTATCAGATTATTATTACTTCTATTCAGATAACAAATACCAACTTAATTTTGCATTTCTTTCTCTCATGTCCATAGTCCCCTTGTTCCTCTCCTACAAGGATGAGAAATTAAAAAAAATAATAGTTAGAAAATAGGGCTTTGGATCAACATTGAAGTGACTAGGAATAATTTTGAAGACATGAGAGGAATTTAAGTTTTAAAATATATAAAGTATGTTTTTTATCTCAAAACATGGATATATGGGCTGGAGAGATGGCTTAGTGGTTAAGGCACCTGCCTGCTAAACCTAAGAACTCTGGTTCCAATCTCCAGCGGTTCCAATCTCCAGGTCCCACATTTAGCCAGATGCAGTGATGCAAGGGCTCAATGCCGCACTTGACCACAAGGGGCACACACATCTGGATTTCATTCACAGCAGCTGAGATACTGCTGGAGCGCCCATCTCTATCTGTCTCCCTCTCCCTCTCTGTCTGTCTCTCTCTCTGTGTCTCTCTCCAAAAAAAATTAAAAAAATTGTGGATATATGTCCATAGCATGATGCTAAACATCATAAAAGTATAAAGAATAAACAAGTAACAGATTGGCTTTCAGTGGGTTGTACTATGGGAGGCAAATATTTCAAAGTGCTTAAGTGATTTTCAGTTTGTTGTAAGAGTATTCTCATGCACCATAAATAATGGCAGTGGGTGTTCACTTTTCAGAAACATTTTGGGAGAGGTTCCTGGGTGTTGTGCCAGTATCAGGAATCAGCAGAATTAATCAGAATAAACATAAAGGAAAAGCACAGTTTGCTTTCACAATTATGTCAAATATTAATAGAATTTAAATACAGATATTTCTAATAGATAATTGGAGAGAGAATAACTTACTGCGTTTGTGAAGGAAGGCTAAATGTAGCCTCAGTTACAGAGGTATATTTGGATGATCAAATATGGTTGGGATTAAAATCAATTGTATTGAATTCTGGGGATACTGAGACTTTGAAACTATTTGTATCAATGACAGTGAATGCCAGGGAAAACCAAAATCCATCAATATGACAGGTAAGGATGACCAACTGCATAGCAGGAAGCCAGTCATCTCTATCACATCTTCCAGGGCCCAGAAGACATTACAGAGGAAGTAGAATTTAAACCTGGATTAAAACTCTCACTGCTTGCCTGAGGACTTCCTCCAGGGAGTTGGTTAACACCAAGGAGATTCAAAAGTTATCAAAGCAAAAATTCAGAGGATGCAGAAACTTGACACTATTTTTATAACACTAAAAGAGACTTATAACACTCATACCAAAGCTCAGGGAAGCTTTCAGAAGAGGGTGCCACAGGATAAAAAAGGGTGTATTCTGAGTCACTGAACACCCCATTGAGACTACCTGCTGCGTTTATGACACCACAATGGATACCAGCAAGCCCACAGAGAAGGGGCTTCATGGAATGTCAGCAGGGTGGGGGAGAGGAGGTCAGAGTGCAATCTGATGGGAATGTGACCTATATGCAATATGTTCATACAACAAAGTCCATAATAATAAAATTAATTTTTATAAAAAGCCATTTGTAGCATAAAACCAATGAAATGGGATGGAAAAAATGTTATTCAGTAAGTAGGCATTAAATTTTAGACTACCATGTTATTCTAGGGATGATAGGACATTTTAGGAATGATAAGGACATTTTATAATATTTACATATAGTCATTGTACAGCATAATGGGTTTCATAAAGATGTTTGCATACAACTTTGGACATGTTTACCACATATTCTCCATCTTTCTATTTTTCCCTCTCCTCCTCTTCTTAGTACACTTTTTGTTTCTAGAGAGTTTCACTTTTTTTCATGTCCTATATGCACATATAATAGTGTACCTATATAAAATCTAGGATCTCTGACTGACTTATTTCTTTTAAAAAATGTTTGACATGGGCTGGAGAGATAGCTTAGTGGTTAATACATTTGCCTGTGAATCCAAAGGACCCAGGTTCAATTCCCCAAACCCACGTAAGCCAGATACACAAGGGGCACATGCATCTGGAGTTCGTTTGCAGTGGATACAGGCCCTGGTGTGCCCATTCTTTCTGTCTGTCTCTCTTATATGTCTCTTTGCTTGAAAATAAATAAATAAAATTTTTAAAATGTTTGACATGTACAACAATTTTCATGAAAGTATCATAATTTCATTCTTTATAGCTGAAAATTCTAACTATTTTATATATATACATATATATGCTCATATACATACACAGATATGTATATTTATGTATTATAACATTTTCTTTATCCATTTCTCTGTTGCTAGATACCTAGGCTGGTCTCATAATAGCTACTGAAAATAATACTTAATTAACAATATTGTGAAAATATCTCTGTGATATGCTGACTTAGAGTCCTTTGAGTAAATACCCAGGAATGTTATAGATGAGCAACATAACAGTACTATTTTGAGATATTGAGGAGCAACTATACTGATTTCTACTCAGGCTGGACTAATGTACATTATATATGTGTTCCCTGTCCTCTGCATCCTTACCAGACTTTGTTATTATGTGTTTTCTTAATGATTGTAAATGCAATTAGAATGAGATAGAATCTACGTTATTTAATTTGTATTTGCCTGATAGCTGTTTTGAACAGAATTTCAGAGCAGTGAAGTTATATAATTGTAATAATACGTTAGGAAGATAAGTAACTAGGCTACCATAGGGGGATCAGGTAGAGGTAAAAGGAAAATTCCAAGTTTACTAGCAGAGGGCAACATGAAGAGCTGGGAATGAAGTGTTCTCCAGGGATGGAGAAGAGGTGACATTCTTGAAATGGTTTTGTTGTATAGTTGAAAGTATTAGTTTCTTTATAGGGATTGACTTTAACATCATTCCAAAGTTTTGCTACTAAGTTTCTCCAAGAGATATAATACCATCTAAAAGTGATTAGAGAAAGAAGTGGGAATTACCAGACCCAATTCAGAATAGTAGGATGTTTACCTGTTCCACAACAATTTGTGAGGACTTTTTGGGTATTGTACCAATACCAGATATCAGGGTTATAATGAGGAATGGATATAAAGGAAAAGATTTTAAGTTGCTGGCTCAAACTGTGTCACACAATAATAACATTTATTGATTATTTTGCTTTTCTATAACATAGTTTACAATGAGTTACAATTCTGTTTTCACTTGGTGATGAATTTCCTTAATTTTAAAATACACTAGCTTTTGTCTAATGCATAAATGATTTCAGAAATGCAAACATGGAGGATAAAAGCTTGAAGTGATGGTGTTAGCTACTCACAATCAATACATGTACTTGACTTTGAGTTTTAGGTCCTAAAACAAGTTGGTAATTATGATAAATATTCTTTGAAATCATGCCACATAAAGACAACTAATGTATGAATCTTGGACTGCCCTGCTCTTAAAATTTTGATGAGCTAAAATTAGGAGCAATGATTAACCAAACAGGCAGTGTTGATGTTTGGTAAATGAAGTACATTTATATATTTGATGAAACATGGAATTTGATTTTTAGGTCCTTTATTGTGAACTTTCCCAGCATGATTTAATAAAGTCTGTAGCATGTGAATATACAAACTAGTGTAAGAGTCATTACTTTCATTAAGAATATTACAGTGAATAAATTAACCCAAAACAATAAAACCTGAACAATTGATATATGTAAGTCATTTATATCTCATAGACTCATTTGAAGGAGGAAGAACAAATATGTTATGGTGGAGGTTTCATTAGCACTTGCGTTTCAATTGACTTCAATGTACACAATAAGAATACAAAGGCAATAAATAGCATCCACAAACAAGAATACCATACAGAGATGTGCATTGTTTTTTTTTTTAAACAAGATGTTCTGTGCCATTACACTTTAATAGTCCAGATGAATTTCCAATATGAAAAAAGACAAGAGGCCTGCCATGGTGTCTCCACTGTACTCTGAAGCCTTATTTTATTCAGCTTTATTCTTTATTACATCACTCTGTATTCAAAGCTACTTCTATGATGATGTCTTGTGAGAAATATGAAAGATGCTGAAGATAAAGCTAGATGTAATATACTAGCATCTTGCTTTGCAATTTAGTACCTAACACAGGAAAGGTTGGTTAGTTTGCAAAATAAATACTCATTGTGAGTCACATAGTGGTAGCATGTTCCATCCCCCAGACTTATAAGCTTGGGGATTTATTGGCAGGTGCGCATAATGTAACAGTATTTTCATTTAACATCTTATTAACATCAACATTGATGTACAGGGGGAACTGCTCACTGAACTCTTAAGAGGAGAGTAAAAACGAAGAGATCTCCTCTGACAGCTGGCCATGTGCTGCTCTATTTACACTAGAGCCTTTGGGGAACAAGATTTCATCTTAATACTATCTAAATCAGTATTACTTTCTAAAGGTTTTTATCTCCTATATCAGAGCAAAATGTGAATTCTACATACAGTGTTGATAATGTGTAGAATCTTATTGGTGATCCCACAAAGAGGTATAAGGAATAAAGCAGGAAAAACATAATGCAAATAATCATGTTGTAAGGATCCTTGAGAACAAATGTAAAAGTTCAGTGAATATAGCAGTTACATGAAAGAACTTTTGGAAGTGTGTTTGGAAAGGGATGCTTTCATACAGAATAGGCCCCACTTGTCAGAGCTGAGAGGTCTCTGCATCAGAAAACCCTGTGGTATTTCTTGTACATTATCTGCAGAGTCCTATCATGCATTCAGAATGATGCTGATGAGTTTGACCTTAAAAATCTCTCAGCATCCACAAGTATTCTTTTATACTCTACACTAAATGTGTGTGTGTAAAGCTGCAAGAAGACATCAAGGGACCTGAAACAACATACAGACTAGGTGTGATACATGTTTATACCAGCACCATGTCTGGCTTCACAATTGACATGCTCTCCTCTTCCTTCTGGGCTCAGAAACATCCCTTCTTCAAGGAAGGTGACTGTGTTCTTCCTGCCTAAAATGACCAACTCATTTTCACCTTCACACTTCTCACATGCTCATTATTTATACCACCACATTCTGCAATTAAACACACAGATTTGTTCCATCTTTATAATTGAGGATTCTATCATAGTCTCATATCAGTCTCCACAAAGGGCAAAGCTTATGTTCAAAGTTCACTTCTCCATGACCAGCACCTGCTGTAATGCATGGTGGAGGGTCAGTTTGAACCCATATTTGGAGAGAAGAAAACAAGGAAGGAAAGAAAAAATATACAACACACTGTACATTTTCTTTTCCATCCCTTCTGTTTATTTTATTAGATTATATGAAATGGCATTGGTGTTTCAATTGGATTATATAATTAACCACTTTGGGCCTCCTATTTTGTTGTTTGTTTGTTTTTAATATAATAACACCCAGAATTGTTTGATAATTGTCAGAGTTACATAAGACATCAATGTTGAAGCACTTTGCAAATGGTCAACATGTTGGAATTTATGATTTATAGATCTCTAAAGAAGTAAAGCCTGTTATTATTAGCTGAAGTTATGAACACCTCTACTAAACATAGGTTGACAATGGATAGTTTCCCCTTTATCAATTAGTATATCTAGTATAGGAAAGCAGAGAAGTGATAATGAGTATATACAGTGCTTTAATTCAATTCAATTGTTAATTATCAAGTAACTTACTTTAATATTTTGTTATATTCTTACCACAGGTCATATATATATATATATATATATATCATAATATTCTAAATTTTTTGATACATTCCCTGGAAATCTAAACACTTCATTATTAGTTCAATAAGAAAAGAAAAGAAGTACTTGGCCTTTGAAGGGCTTTATACTTTGAAGACTTTTATAAACATATAATTCCCCCCTCTCTCTCACACACACACACACACACATCTTATTGGCAGCCAGACATTCCCAATCCCTGGCTATCCTCAGACACCAAATGTAAAAGGCTCTCTGGACTATAACTGACAATGCCAGCCAATGGCCAGACTCAACCAAAGTCAAGCAAATATTTGAAAGGAAAGAAGAAAGATTTTAAGACTATAATTTGTTTTCATTTTAAAATTTTTAAAAGGTGTTTGCTGTTATAACATTACCCAAGAAAGAAAAAAGAAATGTAAACTCTACTAAGCTTAATCCAGAAGGTACAATAACCTACATATTTTAATTCTGATAAGATTAATTGTGTAGTGTTTTGTTAATATCTCTCTTGGACCTTAAAAATTTTACAATTGTATGCAATACTTTGAGTAATGACTAAATATTTCTGATTAATTTTATGGACAAGTAATGACAAAGCACTTGCTTTTAATATTTCTCATTAGAATTAGTTATTTAAGAGGACTAGAACAGTTTTGAACTTTATAAAACTAAAGGTTATATTTTTAAACTAATATTTATTAGATGCACCAAAAGGTAGGCATTGTTAGCATATTCATAAATGGATTTTAATTTCCTTTCATTCCCACAGTGTGATAGAACCTTCTCTTTATTAGATGGGAAAATGAGACTCAGAGAGGTTAAGTAAAGTGCCAACACTCAGACAACCAGCATGTGGCAAATAGAGAATTCAAATTCAATTCACAAAGCCTGTCCCTTTGAATCACCACCACCTCATGCTTCTCTGCTTGCTTTGGCAATTTACATTTATATTAGGGGTTTATAGTACACTAAACACCTTCAGATTTAATAAAATATAACAATACAAACAGGAAGGAGGATTTACACGATTTCTCAAGAGTGAAAACCAACAGGACACAATACATGACCAGATGATGGTGGCTTTTATGCTCTTTTGCCCCCGTCTTCTTCATGTGAGACTAAATTGGCTTCACCTCCAACAATAGAGAAATGTTCTTTAGGCTACCCTTTCCCTATTTCAGGCCCTCATTTTTATTTTTCTTTTTTCAGCTAATTTTCCAATGTCTTTTTAGACCCAACTTCATTTTCTAACTTCTATACTAAGCTAGTGAACAAGCATGAAGACCTTTGAGAGTAGTTTTACTAAGAAAGCTTATGACTTTACATCAAGTCATCAGATAATGCTTAAACATGCACCCATTTCCATAGAATGCCCAGGATGGTTGCAGCTGTATTTACTTTAGACAATACATGACTATCATTCTAGATTCAATTTCAACTAGCAAAGCATTTTAGAGCATCTGGAGCAAACAGCAAATGTAAATGTGGGAGATCCTAGGTCACTTCTACCATTAACACACACACACACACACACACACACACACACACACAAATACACACATACAATCAAGAGGTTTGAAAGTGTTTTATTACAAACTTACTGCCACAAAAGACTAATATTTTTTACTATGAGGGTAAGAATCACAGAATTATATTGAAAGCTATATTATGATATACCCATATTTAATAATGAGATGTATAATTAAAATATAGCCTCAAGGGCTGGAGAGTTGGCTTAAATTGGTTAAGGCACTTGCCGGCAAAGCCTAAGGACCTAGGTTCAATTCCCCAGGACCCACATAAGTCAGATGAAAGGTGTGTCTGGAGTTCATTTTCAGTGGCTGGAGGCCCATTGTGTATCTGCCTCCCCCGCCTCTTTCTCTCTCAAAAAAATAAATAAATAAATAAACAAAATATTTAGGAAAAAAACTTTCAAGTATAGCTACAAGAAACATACCTTCAAAAGCAAAGAGTAAAATGAAAAGAATATTATATCCTGGAAGATAGACTGAAAGGTTGAACTCTCAATAGAACCTTAGGGGGAGAACCTGAATCAAAGACCTTTGGAAAGGGTGAGACAAACCCTAACCTTAAATTTCTCCTTTTTTTTTTTTTTATTTTTCTTTTTTTTCTTTTTCTCTCTTTTTCTTCTGTCTTTTCCCCATAGTGTTGGCCTGTAATTCTCAGTACCAGGATGTGGTTAACATCCACAGTGAGCTGTTGATCAGAGAGACCTACAAGACAGATTTCTGTCAGAGTGCTTGATTACACACCAGAGTATAATGGTAAGACCCTTAACCACTAAGCCATCTCTCCAGCCCCAGAACTGGTGTTCTTTATGTTTGTGTAAATATGCATTTACATACCTCTGTAGAACTTTCCAGTACTCTTTATCCAGACTTTGATGATTGCTTTCCTAGTCTCAGGTAAGTCATCTCTCTGCTAATACAATAAAAATTGTTATTTTTTGTTATGATTTGAGGCTTTGTCTTTCAAAATATGAAATCAGTTGAATTACCTTGCTTTTCATAGCTCATTTGGTTATCTTGGTTATTACAGGTAATTATATCATTATATCACATCATATGATTTGCAAGGAAACACAAACATTATATATATATATATATATATATATATATATATATATATATATATATATATCTCCATGTATGTATGTAATTTATAAGTATATAATTTATATATGTGTATGTACTATATATGCAAATAGAGATCTAAAAATTGGATATATATGTATATCCAATTTTTAGATCTCCATTTACTTTCTTTTGTTAATTACAGTAGCTGAAAAAGTTCAAACATTTTTTTATTTTAAAAATAACTTTATGGAATTATAATTCACATATCATAAAATTTATCCATTTAACATGTGAAAGTTATCATTTTTGTAAACTCAAAGATATTTGCATTATGGGCTGGAGAGATGGCTTAGCGGCTAAGGCGCCTGCCTGCTAAGCCTAAGAATGCTGGTTCCAGTCTCCAGCGGTTCCAATCTCCAGGTCCCACGTTTAGCCAGATGCAAAGTGAGGTAAGGGCGCAATGCCGCACTTGCCCACAAGGGGGCGCACACATCTGGATTTTGTTCACAGCAGCTGAGAGACGGCTGGCACGCCCATCTCTGTCTTTCTCTCCCTCTGTCTAGCTCTCTCTGTCTCTCTCTCCAAAAATAAATAAAAAAATTAAAAAAAAAGATATTTGCATTATAACTATGCTTAATTTTAGATCATTTTAACTATCTCAAGAAGAAATCCTGTATCCTCTGGATATTACTTCCTTATTCTCTCTTCCTTCAATTCTAACGTATGGTTCTCTATTTTCAAACAGCTAATAATTTACTTTCTGTGTCTATATATTGTCTTCTCCAAATATTTCATATTAGAGGACTCATATTATGTGTTATCTTTTATAGTCCTTTTGCATAGAACACATGGGACATGCAAAATGAAGGGGGTATTCAGGTTAAGATGAATTAGGTGACAAAAGGAAATTGGGGATTGGAGGGGCATAAGAATCAACAAAAACATATTATACTTGAAAATGCTAGAATAAATGAAACTTAAAGTATGCCAACTTGAAAGTAAAAAGATCAAAGAATAATAATGATAAGGCATTTCTATCACTTTTGTTTTAAAGAAAAAAAGTGCATGCTGTAAAAGTCATTATATTGTGAAGAATGGATAACTAGGGTCTATGGGAATGGCATGAGGAAGGAAAGCTGCATCAGAAAGTGATTCTAGGAAGAACATGTAGGTCACTGAACATGGATGCTCCTGGAAATGTAATAATCCAAAGAAGATCTGTTAATATAAATTAAGTTAGCTAATAAAAAGTTGTGTGAAAATACAAGGGGAAATGCAGCCTAAAGAGAAAAGTGAAAACTAACAAATAATCTAAGCATAGTATTTGAAGTGGTTAGGTTTATAATCAGATTTTATACTAGCCAAGGGTAAAAAATTACAACTATAAACTAATGAGACTGGCCTGCCTTTGAGATTAGCAGAAGCCAGATATTTAGATATATTAAAGAACATTTCATTCTTTCATTCACATTTCTACAGGGTATTAATTGGACCACTGGAGTTATTCAGAGATTTTAAAATGTTAGTGCCCCTTTATTGTTGTGGTCCCCCCCTAAGGCCAGCCCAAGAGGGATGGCAGGGTCTCTGTGAGCAGCACAGAATCACGACACAGACTCCAGGAGTTGGGTGGAAGCAACAGAGAGCGCGCTGCTGCAAAACTCGTTTATTGAGGAAGTGCAGGGGGTCTTAAGGGGCTTGGCTGGCCAATCATTGTATGGGATGGTCCCCCTTTTGTGACCAATGACAGCCTGTCTCTGGACAGGTTTCTCGAGAGCATGGGACTGTAGCTGTTGTCACACCAGGCCTGTGCAGAATGCCATGTTCACAGAAGCCACTTCCTGGTTTCTTCTGCCATGCAGTCTGGCTAGGGCCAGGCCTGCATTGTGCCATACACTTTATGTGTAATTAACCATGTAGTGGAATAAATATATGAACTCTAATAGATTGGGTGGTTAAAGACAAATTTTAAGCAATGGTATGGGACACTTGCTCAGGGGAAAGATTGTCATTGAGGCTGAATTTGGTCATATACTTGAAGAAAGTTGGCTCTCAGTGAAAATATTAAGTGAGGTGCATTTAATATAAAAGAGATATGGTTTTGAGGTAGTGGCTTTAGCCAGAGCACACTAATGCATGGGAGAGGTTCTGTTCTTTCCATGTGGTATATGCCAAGTACCAGGTGTGATGAGTGACAAGGACTGGGTCACCCATGTAGAGCAGGAATAGCTGCAGATGGATTTGTTTACTTCTCTCTCCATTGAGCACACAGTATTCTCAGTGAAAACTCAGAGTAATAAATGGAAATATTATTTATGTGTAAGAGAAGCTTCCAATATATTAAAAGAGAAGGAGAAAAACACTCTTCAAAGAGCCTTTTTCTTTGAAATAGACAAAAAGGAAAGGTGAAATTCATCTGAGCACTGTTCAAAGGAATCATAATCTCAATAAAAGGGGAAAAATGAAAATATGTTCAAAGCCATGTTTGTTTCTTAAGAAATATTTTACAAATGGAATCAAACAATCTTTGCTCAGAACAATAACATCACACTCAGTAGAGAATAAAAATGATGCACACAGATATCTATAAAAAAAAGTGTGTCTCATTTGAAATACATTAACTTTATATAACATTAAACTTACATGATTAAGGTGAATAACAAGTATCAGCAAAGGGGCAGCCTGGAATGTAAGAGCTTCCCATATAAAATATGTTTTTTGATATATTAACCATGAAAGTATTAATGATGTTATAAGTTATGGACAATCTAGATAATCTCGTGCACCTAAAAATACTGTTATTAGCAGGGGAAGTCAATTTTTGGTTTTCATGGCCATCTGACACCAGCTTTAAAAGTGACCCTAGAATCATGCTGGAATTTCATTAGATAATACAATTTCAACTATTTTATTAAAACACATCTGCAAATGAGACAGGATTATATAATTCTTAAAGAATCTCTTTGTGTCTTAATTCATGAAAAGAAAGCCTACAGAAAGCTATTATTGCTTGGGTTGGAAGAAGTTTTACAGACACATTTGATTAATAAACTAGGTAGGAAGAGGCATTCAGTGAAGGTTTCAATGAAGGTAATGAAAGCAGGTACATACTGCTGAAGTTTAAAAGTTGAAATAGTTGATGGCATCACCACAGGCATGTGAACTGAAATGAAGAACAGATGCAGGAGGCCAGTCTAAATCACAGATCTGTCATCTTTAACTAAAATACTACCTGGGAATTAGACAAAGTGGTGTAAGCAGCAATTGCTTATTAAAGAAGATCTGCATCTAAAATGTGGCTCTGCACCATCAAGTTGAATGATTCTACTGAAGGGAGAATGTCTCCACAATTCCTCAGCTATGAAATGAGGAGTCATGTCTACCTCTCGAACCTAGTTTCAGAAAATTTAGAACTATTTATTAATGAGTACAATCTCAAATATGAATATGCATACATGTCCACATATATAACTTCTGAACTTTGGTATACATTAGGTATATGGTCCTCAGTATTTCAATTAAATATTATATACATAAGGAAAACTACTTTTGTGTTAAATATTATGAGAAATATGCAGTTGCATCTTTCCTTCTTGGGGAGATGGCTCAGGACAACTGTAAGGATCTGAATTTGGATCTCAGGATCCCATCTAAAGTTGTTACAGTAGCCTGCCTATGATACTGGGGCACTTATAGCAAGGTGGGAGATAGACACAGGAGAATCCTGAGAAACTGGTGAGCCATCAGCTAGCCTGGAATATGCAGTGGAGGATAGCAAAGAGATCCTGCCTCAGACTTTACTTGGAACACCTGAGGATGTCCTCTGACCTCCACATATGAACCATGACTTGCTCACTCTGTCTCTCTCTCTGTCTCACACACACACACACACACACACACACACACACACACACACATATACATGCACACAAAATCACATAAAGGCATACCCATATATCATACAAACTTACAAACACACAAAAAAATTCATAAGGAAGCTTTCATTATTATCCCTATTTAAAGGAAAACCTAAAATACAGGGTTAGCCTTTTTAATGTATTTACTTAGTAACTGGTGAAGCAAAGATTGAATCAAAAGTCTTTCTGAATCCATCTTTTTGATAAAGTAGTTAATATTTAGTGAGCACAATAATATGCAAGAACACATTTTATGAAGTAGATTTAATATCAAAGCTAGTTTGTTCCTTCATTGTTATATGGAGAGGAATGAAGAGTTTATGAGATTTAAAGTAATGATTTTAAATAGTTTTTTCAAGGTGATTAGGAATATGTCATCAATAAGCTTCAGCATAACAAGGTCACCCTACTTTTATGTTCTTTTTTAACTTGACTTGATTTAGAAGCACCTGAGAGATGATGAAGCTAAACACTGGGTCTTTCTGTGAGGGTTTTTCAAGAGATGACAAAGAGTGAAAAACTTATCATGCATGTGGGCAACATCTCTATTGGCTGGGGGACAGGACACTATAAAAAGGAATAGAAAAAGCCAGGTAAAGAGAGACATCAGGTATCCCCTTTTTCTTTGCTTCTAGTCCACACTGTTATGAGCTATTCCTTAGCCCCTCCCTGCCATGATAGACTCAACTGGAATGGTGGGCCGAAATAAATGTTCCCTCAAATAAGTTGTTTTTCAGTCACAGAAATGAGAAAAGTAAGTGGTTAAGGTATGAAAACTACAGGACATAAGAATTATAAAATTTACTCAGGCATAAATGTAGCAAGTGACAGACATCAAAATGGACCTTTATCTCCTATTTCCTAATAAGTTACTTTCTTCTACTATATCACATTATTGCTAATATGCATGTGTTACCCTGGCCACAAAAGATAATTGTTTAACTTGCAAAATACTTTCTTTAAGAGGAATCATATGAAATTACAGAAACAATAATCATAAAATATTTACATTTCATAAAAAGTAGAAAAGGGCTTCATAAATATTAAATGATAAGTGACTAGACATATAAAATAGTTATTATGATTTAAGCTTCCAGCAATGTTTAAACATACTTTAAAAATACAGTTATGTGAGATTTTTCTTACATTCATGACCTATTGGTGCCCTCTCTTAATGAGGCTGTTGTACTGTTTACACCCTTCTAACAACAAATTATGTTACACTATAAGGTATAGATCAATGTAGGATAGGATATATTATTCTTAATGAAAAGACTGCTGGGGACCATAAAAAGAAAAGCAATGAGAATGAATGTAGGGAAGATATTTTAAATCCAAGTGGAGCATAGGCTCAGTTGATTGTTTGGAATAGTCTGTCCATAAGGAAGAGTGGTTCCTAATAAGGATTGATGTACCACCTAAGTGTATATGAAATGGCAGCAGCAAGGAAGAAATTGTGATGCATGTAGAGAGCCTTTCCTTTGAATGATACCTGTTATAAGACCATGTTGGAAGCCAGTAGAATGCATTCTCCTATGTATTGTACATTAATAAAACCACATGATGGAAACAAATATCATCAAGCTATAAATTGGGAAGACCTTTTCCTTTTAAACAATAGAATTTTCTACTATCTAAATGCCTTACCCTACATCTTTTCCTATTGAAGACTTGTTTCCCTTTTGCAATCATGTTGAATGGTTGCAGAATACAAAAATTATTTCATAGAGGCAAGAGAATTTAATGTGTTGAGTATATTAATAACTAATGACTGTGTTTTATATTTTATTTAAAACAATTAAGGTAAATGAAACAATAAACATAATAAAAGCTGATATTCTAGCTGCCTGCTAGAGCTTTGTAAATAATTGTGTATTCATTTGTTTTACTGTCCAGTAATTTCAAATGAGACATATAGGAAATATTTATTTTCCAAATAAATATTACATTTAACAAATTTTAGAAATTAAAAAACTAGAGACACACCTATGTCCATCATACTATAATAAAATAATAAAAATACCATTTTGTTTATAATAAACAATAATAGTGACTATGGTCTAAGTGCTCCATGTAAAAGAGATTTTTAAGTCCAAAATCAATGACATTTCTGGCAGTGAAAATTCAAATATGATGAACTGTATCTGATAGTCACTGTGTTGGTCAATTATATATGGTGAGAAGTTTTTAGAAATTGTGATTTTATATTTTACAACTCATAAACATATAAAGAGTATCATTTGAAGATCTTTACACATCTTACATAAATTTTTTAAATAAATTGGTTCTAATAGGTGAAACTATGCTAAATACAAAGGTTAGTCTTCAATATAAAACACTCTTACTTGGACTGAGAGACTTGAGAAAGAGTACTCAATACATTCTATACAAATGTATAAAAAAGTCTTTCTTTCAATGTCATGGGCAATTTGAATGTATTCCATTCTGCTTCACAATACAATAGTGAAAAGAAGCCACCTCAGAACTCTACTTCAATCCTTATCTTTCATCTGTTATCAGTGGTCTCTTGATTGTCTTTTTTTCCTACTTCTCAGAAAAAGACTCAGTGATATATTGTTAATCAAGAGGGAAAAACAAATGGTAGTAAATAGGATGTGCTTGCTTCCTGCAGATGTCACTTCCTGCTGGTACTTAGCATTGATTAAACTATAATTTTAGATGGCATTTAAAAATATATAAACATGTTGAAAAGACACTTTATATAAAAATCTTCTCTCAGGATTTCAGAGGAAGAATTTAGCTTAGGAATCATTTAATCTTATCCCTAACTATCCACCTAAGGAAATATGAGCACAGAGAAATAACAGTAACTTTGCATTAAGACATTCCATGCAAGTTACAAGTAGAACTAGTTCAAACATCTAAGTATGGTGATTCATGTCACTTACATTGTTCTTAACTGTTTATTTGAGTAAATTATATAGTTTGCCTATATAACAATGATATAATAATTATTAGGGAGCAAAGGAACATTTAGCATATTACTATTAATGTCAGTATTACTTATATTATATTGTTATTTTTATTTAATTTGGGTTAGTATGTAAAGGAATGAGTTTCACTATGGTATTTTATGTTGATAAATAGATTTCATGTGCTACTTCAGATCAAAATCCCTGTGTAAGAGCTCAGAACAAGATGTGTTTCCAAATTAGAATGATGAGATAAATCCAAATTTAGAACCTAAATTTTAAGCAAACACCTGAAGCCAGTGAAGCAAGAAGGTGTTAGGAAGATCCTTCGAGACTGCAGCATGTTATGTCCCTGAGGTCATGAGAAGTGAAAGACAAACTTTACTGAGGCAGAGACATCTCTAGACTTTAAGGAAATAGGCATGACTAGCAATAATAAACAGAATTGCTGGATGAACATCCAGACTACCCTACCTTTTGAAGTTTGGCTTGATGCTGTTATCTACAAAGGTTTTAGGCTACATTCACAGTTATGCTGGTATGCATGCAGCCTGTGGGCAACAGGCTGGAAAGACCTGGCTCTAATACATGTTTAAATGAATTCACTTACTCAAAATTTTCCTACAGTTCAGTGGAGGCAGAAGAGATCTCACTGAAGAAAAAGACAGTTTTCCTTGCCCTTCTCATCTGCATATTTAGGTGCTCAGGACTGAGCTTCTTAGGTACTTTTCTAGCTTTATGGGCTCATTACCAATTAGAATGAGCCAGGGATATGGGGATAGAGGATCTATTTGATGGATAATTTACTAGAATTAAATGTCTTCCATTTGACTATATTTAATAAACAACTACTCGCCAATCTTCCCCATAAAATGTCTTTCATTTTATGTTTGCTTATCATTCTACTAAAATATATCCCATGTCCTACTGTGAATTATAATCATTATTAGTTCCTTGAGATAGTTCAATACATTCTATCAAAACTATAGTTTATTTCAATTATAGTATAAAATAATTATAATGGCTTATCATACTCTAGGAAAATACATTATCAGTTTTCACAAGGGAAGAAGTAAATTGAAACATAGTTCTGCACTGATAGAGTACAAAGTTTTTATTTTTTAAAATCAGATAATTATTTTGTCCTACAGACACTTAGATATTACTTACTACAAGATAATAAACATTTCAAAAGTGTAACATTAACTTGTGTGCTCTCAGTAGTATCCATAAGAAGCTTTATCATTATTACTGTCATCTGTATTTTATAGATAAAAATATTTAGGGACAAATAGTTAAATAATTAAACAAAAGTTTCATGGCTAGTAAGTTAACATTTAAAATTCCTACTTTTATTTATTATTATTAACGGTATTCCTCTGAAGACATCCTCAGTGGGGTTGCAGGTATTCCCTATGGTATTGTGAGTTATATGTTGTGAGAGCAGCAGTCACCTTTTGGGGAGGAAATGCCTCTGGGCATGATGTCTCAACCTGTGCTATTACAATATTCCTGCCCCCTCTTCTGCACAATTACCAGAGCCATGGTGGATATGTTTTAAGTCTACTTCAGTGATGAGCTCTTAGGAACCTCTGGATCCCTGCTTTGATAAATGTTGAGTGCTCAGGTTCTGTCTCCTGCACCCTGGTGCTGATTGTCAGGTTCACCATGGAAGCAGCACTCTTGCTCATCTCCCCAAATCCTCTGTAGTTTCAGCTGGGGCTTGGCTCAAGTGTGAGGGGTAGTTTATTTCATCCGGCCACACTATCTTCTGATAAAGAAACATAGATTCGCCAATGGAGAGTGAAATCAGCATAGTTTACATGAGATAAGCATTATTAATATAGGGAGAATTCGATGTATGTAAGCCCTCTTTTAGCCAAAGACTAGCGATAGCTTGACAGTGGAGAGCACAAACTTTGTTGCTACAGAATTTTGATCTGGTTCCTAATTCCTGATATTGGTTCCATTACACTGAACGGATCTCTTAGACAATCTGAAAGTTATTGGTTCCCCAATAAGGATGTGTGCCACTATTGCACTGGCATTTACATCCTGTCAGGGTGTTTGCTTCTACGTAGCTTATTCCTCTGGTTGCTCCGAGTTGGCCATTTTCCTCCAGTAGTTCCTATAGCACTTTACAGCACTGCATGGGCTGTCTGGGGACTAGCACTCCTCCAGATTCCAGCTAGGTCTCTCCATGTTCTGTGTAGGCAACACAGTGTATCTTCAGCAACAGGGTCTTACATTTGCCTCAGGAAGGCAATCAAGTGCTTTGACAGAAGCTTCTCTTGTTTGGGGGACATGGCAGAACTCTCTGATCAACAGCTCATTGTGGATAGCAACTGATTTTTGGCACTGTAAATTACAAGCAAGAGACAGAAAAAAAAATTCTTTTAAGCTTATGCTTCATCCCACACTATCCAGGGCCCTTCTTTTTCAGGTGCTCCCCCAAAACTCCTGTTGAGGATTGGATCTTTTATTCTGTCTTTAAGGATAAAGATTTCTATGGTCCCAGTTCATTTTGGATTTTGTTTTTGTTTGTTTTCCCATACTTTCCTCTTCCCATCCCACAAGCCCTTCCATTCCTATTGTCTTGGCCTTCACATTCCTATCAGGTATGTTAGCAACTGGAGCTGGTCCAAGTTAGGAACTGCAGTGACACCATGCAGTGTTTGTCTTTCAATCTATCATTTTTTTTTTCTTACTACTGAAAAGAATTCCATTGTGTGAATGTACTACAACTTTGTTTTCCATTCATCCAATAATGGGTATCTGGGTTGATTCCAGTTCTTAACTATTATGAATTGAGCAACTATAATCATGGTTGAGCAAATATCTCTTTAGTGAAGCATGGAGCCTTTAAGATAAATGCCCAGTAAGGAAATAACTGGGTTTGTTGGTAGTCCTATATTTATCTTTTGCAAGCATCTCTACATTGATTTCCATAGTGGTTGTACAAGTTTACATTCCTAAGAACAGTGAATGAGGGCTCTTCATTCCCCAAGAGTGAATGAGGGTTCTTCATTCCCCACATCCTTTACAACATTTGTTTTCATTTGATTTTTTTAATGATTGCTATCCCTTCTGGAATAAGGTAGAATCTCATGGTTGTTTTAATTTGCATTTCCCTAATGCTTAGGAATGTGGAACATCTTCTTAAGTGTGTGTTAGCCACTTGTATTTCTTCCTCAGAGAACTTCATATTCAGTACTCTATCCCATTTTTGGAGTAGGTTGTTTGATTTTTTTATTGTTTAGGTTTTGAGTTTTTTGTAGATTCTAGATATTAGGCCTCTGTCAGTGGTGTAGCTGGCAAAAATTTTCTCCCATTCTGTGGGTAAAATATTGGCTCTGATTATGGTATGATTGTCTGTTCAAAAGCATTTTTTGATGGATGACAGAGAAAGAAAGAGGAAGGGGGAGAGGGAGAGAGAATTGCCACACCAGGGTCTTAGCCACTGAAACCGTACGTGTGCACCACCTTGTGCATCTGGCTTATGTGTTTTGTGTATAGTCAAACTGGGGTCTGTAGGTTTCACAGGAAAGCACCTTAACTGCTAAGCTATCTCTCCAGTCCATGTGCAAAATCTTTATCACTTCATGAGATCCCATTGGTTGAATTATTATTGAACTTCCTGGGCTACTGAGGTTTTGTTCAGGAAATCTTTCCCTACTCCTATATCATAGAGAGGTACTCCTATTTTTTCTTTCAGTAGAAGAAGAGTTTCAGGTCTTATATTGAGGTTTTAATCCATTTGAACTTCATTTTGGGGTATGATGAAATGAGTGTATCTAGTTTTATTTTTCTATATATATTTATCCAATTTGTCCAGCAACATTTGTCGAACATACCATTTTTCTCCAGTCTATGTTATAGATACCTTTGTCAAACATCAAGTACTTGTAGTTACTTGATCTAAGGTCTGGGCCTTCAATTATGTTTCATTGGTCTATATTTCTGTCTTTATGCCAGTACCATCTTGTTTTTATTACTATGGCTTTGTAATATAGCTTTAGATCAGGTATGGTGATACCTCCAGAGCTGATTTTTTTGATGAGAATATGTTTGGATAGCTGAGGCTTGTTGCCATTCCATATGAATTTGAGATCAATTTTTTCTATCTCTGTGAAGAATAATGCTGGAAATTTTATTAGTATTGCATTAAATCTGTTTGTTACTTTTTTTTTTTTTTTTTTTTGTAAAATTGCTATTTTCTTAACACTAATTCTACCTATTCAGAAGCATGGTAGGTCTTTCCATCATCTCACATCCTCCTCAATTTCTTCCTTGAGTTTTTTTTTTTTTTTTTGTTGTTGTTGTTGTTGTTTATGTTCTCATTATATAGATCTTACACATTCATAGTTAGTGTTATTCAAAAGTATTTAATTTTTTTTGTTACTGTTGAAAATGGCCCAGCCTCACTAGAAAGGCTACTGGATTTTGTGTGTTGATTTTGTATCCTGCCAATTAATCACCTTTAGAAGTTTCAAGATAGAGACTTTAGTGTCACTTATGTATAGGATCATGTCATCTGCAAATAGGGCTAACTTGACTTCTTCCTTAACAATTTTATCCCATTTATTTCTTCTCCTGTCTTATTTCTTGGACTAGCACTTCTAGTGCTATGTGGAAGAGCAGTGGTAAGAGTGACCACCCCTGTTTTGTCCCCGATCTCAGTGGGAACTATTTGAGTCTTTCCTCATTAAGAAATATTCAGGTTTAGGTGCTTTATATATGGCCTTTATTATGTTGAGATATTCACCAGTACCCAAATAAAACCAGATGCACAAGGTGACACACATGTCTGGAGTTTGTTTGCAATGGCTGGAGGCCCTGGTATGCCCATTCTCAATCTCTCTCTCTCTCTCTCTCTCTCTCACACACACACACACACACACACACACACATACACACACACCACATCTGTCTCTTTCTTTGTCTCTCTCAAATAAATAAATAAATTTAAAAACAAAAACTTTATTTTGTAGCATTTAACTTATTTTGTCTGATGACATGGGACCCAATCTCAAAGATAGGAAACATATATATTATTTAACATTTGTAAGTATAGGGTAAACATGTTAACAGTCCTGAAGAAAATTTTTATTAACAAACATAAATATTAACTCTGACTTTCATTTAGTTCCAGTGCTCTGGTGAGAGCCATGAGTTGTTTTTTTTTTTTTTTTTTTTTTTTTTTTTTTTTTCCTGTGCAATATGAGTGCATGTAAATGAATTTCTAGAAAGGCAACCTGTGATCTCATGGAACACTTAGTTATTATTATTAGTTATTAGCCAGAACTTTTCCTTGGAAATTAACATGCCTAACAAATCATGAATGCACACACAAGTTGCCTCTCACAGTTAATTAAGGGGGCCATTGTTGTCAGTACTGGGAGGCAGGCTGACCTCAAACTCTGAATATTTTTTAGAATTTTTTTATTGACAGCTTCTATACTTCCAGACAATAAACCATGATAACGCCCCCTTTCCCCTTCACAAATCCACACTCCATCATTCCCCTCCTTCTCTCCATTAGTCTCTCATTTATTTTGATACCATCATCTTTTCATTCTATTATGAGAGTCTTGTGAAGGTAGTGCTAGGCACTGTGAGCTCATGGACATTGAGGTAAATTTCTGTCAGGATGATTGCATTGTAAGCAGTACTACCCTTCCTTTGGCTATTATTTTCTTTCTACCACCTCTTCTGCAATGGACCCTGAGCCTTGGAAGATGTGATAGAGATGTTTCAGTGCTAAAGACTCTTCTGTCACATTTTGTCAGCACTATGGTGCCTTTGGGGTAATCCCAGTGGTCAATCACATCTGGAAAGTGAAGCTTCTCTAACGAAAAGTGAAAGTAGCATTAATATATGGGTATGAAAGTTAAGTAAAGTGCTTACAGGGCAGTTTGGTTGGCAGAATATATACCCTTAGCCAGACAAAAGCAGGTGTTACACTCCTAAGGCTCATGACCTCCCCCCATCACAGATTTTTTATTAGGTTTTCAGTACCAGGCATGTATTCCCTCCCATAGAGCAGACCTCCAGTCCAATTACAGAACAGTTGGTTTCCCCCATAACAGACAAGCCACTATCGTGTCTGTTGGCTCATTTGGCCTGGCGGGCTAAATTTGAGGCTTGCAGTGTCCACTGTTTTCATGACTGATGGCTTCTGTCTCACATAGGGCTGCATGCAGTATAGCTTTTTCCAGATTTATGTCAGCTGGTCTACAGGGAGGAGGTTTTCAGCTCAGCCCCAGTTTGATTTCTCAGTGACCTTGCAACCCAAGCATGTGGAGTTGTCAGCAACAAGGTCTTATTACCTATTCCTGGTGGGAAACCAAGAGCCTTGGCAATAGCCTGCAATGTATCAGGGGCATCAGGGACCTACCTGGCCAAAAACTCACTGGAAGGTATCCTATCCCTGGCAAATGAAAATTTTCTAGTAACAGTCTATGGCTTCTGGGTGTGCCATTGTCCAAAACAGTAGATTATCATATGGCTTATTCACAATGTCCTGAATTTTGATTAATCCCCCCCCACACACACACACACTTCTTTTACTCAATCTATTCCGCTGACCTCACTTAGGCCATTCCACCTGTAGTAATTTATTCATCTACTTATATAGATACAATATCACCCCCTTAAGTCCACCCCTCTCCTCCCTTCCTTATAGCCCTTTTCTAGCTTAATGGCCTCTGCTACTGATTTTTACTCCAACTCACACACAATTCTGAACATTTGTAACTAGGATCCACATATGAGAGAGAACAGGCAAAGTTTGGCTTTCTGGGCCTAGGTTATGTCACTTAGTATAAACCTTTCCAGATCCATCTATCTCCCTGCAAATTTCATTTTTCTTCACCACTGAATAGAATTCCATTGTATAAGTATACCACATCTTCATTATCCACTTATTAGTTGAGGGACATCTAGGCTGGTTCCATTTCCTAACTACTGTGAATAAAACAACAATAAACATGGTTGTGCAAATATCTCTAAAGTATTAAAAAGAGTCCTTTGGATATATAACTAGGATTGTTATAGCTGGGTCATATGGGAAATATATTTTTAGCTGTCTCAAGAATCTCCACACTGATTTCCACAGTGGCTATACCAGATTACCTTCCTGACAACACTGGAGAGGGGTTCTTCATTTTCTGCATCCTCACCAACATTTATTGTCATTTGTTTTCTTGATAATAGCCATTATGACAAAAGGGAGATGGAATAGTTTTAACTTGTATTTCTCTGATGGTGGATTTTTTTTTTGTCTTTGTTTCTTGAACAACTATTTACTAGCATATTCTAACACATCTGGCAAAACTTTGTGAGTCTCAAGAATGTCCTGAATTGCTTAAGGGTCCCAGGGAGCAAACAGGTGATAATAGGACTACTCTGTTTTCTATTAATGCCCCAGTTTCTCTGACAAAACTGATCATAAATACCTTACAGTGTCTTGGCACAGTTGAGCCCTGGATTTTAAGGTCCTGTCTGTCAGGGAATTGAGACACCTCTGGGTCTGTCTAAGCAATGGCTCTGGGACCTAGAGATAATATAACAACATACCTAGAAATTGTTTCATTAGTAATGACAAAACTGAATCATGTTTATGACATAACAAAGATTACCTGTTCACATATTGTTAAATCATAAAATTTTAGCTTGCTCTGAGCCCTAGTTAGATCTGCTTGCTGCTTGTTTTTTATGTTTATATTATCTTTCTCACAAGTCTGAGAACTGTATTCTAACATAGCTTTACTGATCTTAGACAAGAGCTAAATTAAGAGAGACCCAAAATTATGCTATTTATAATTCTCTCTTTCCTTATCCAGAGGCAATTGGCCAATTTGTCTAAGGCCAAGGTATTGATGACTCATGGTTTTAAATATGCTTGGGGTCTGAGTTAAGAGGTCCAACCCATTTCTCAGAATCCAGCTTAGCACGAATTTAAACACCATATCAAAATTAGTATAATTTACATTACAGTGAGGTAGAAGCAATCACTAGCAAGTATCCTTAACCATTGAGACAACCTACAAGTCCCTAGGTGTCTGGCTTTCAGCCTTTACCTGGCAGTCTTTAGGAACAAATATGGCCTCTGAGTCTGTGTTGTTATCCTCCTACCCAATTATGATCTTGTTTCAATACCTGTCTCTTGTAATAGCAGAAGAGAAGAATATGTTTGAGAAGGAGTGGAAGCTTTAGCAGGCTTTGGTTCTTGGGATAAGGAGGATGTGAAAGCACAGATTTCTCTTTCTGTTATAGAGGTGGCTGTACCTGTAAGAAGCTTTTAGTAGCTTGCCTTGATGTGGGAGCAGGTAGGAGTGTTTAATCTATATTATACTCCCTACATAAGTTTGGGTTTTCTCTTCCAACATATCTAATTGTAAAATCATAATAAAATTAATATTTCCCTCTGGAGGCCATTTCTCACTATCCTCTAATTTAATATTTGGCCCAGGCTTAGAGCAGAAGAACACCAGGCACTTCTTTTTCTTTGAATCTAAGAGGTCCTGATGGATACGGATGCATGCACTTAGGGGAGCCTTTATCAAAGACATATGACTGCCCATCTGGAAGATTTTAAAAAAACAAATCCTGGAATGTCTTCCAAATCCCTTTTGTCTTATGCCCAATAGCATCCTCCAGAGCCTCCTTAATTTTTCCTTGGTGTGGCAACAGGGGGGCAACAAGACCTTTGGATTGAATCATCCTTTGCTAGTGTGGTCTGTAACACCCTATATCCTTAGCCCCCTCATTGGAAACATGATGAGGAAGTAAACCCTATGAGGATTTGAGCTTCTCTTTACCATTGTAACCTTTCATTAACACACCCAGTGGTCGACCTCTTTTGTATTTTGCCTGTCAACACAGAAATCATCATCTAAAGCTCCTGATTAAGCCTTTAGGTATTGGAACAATCTAATAATTTCTAATGTGTACAAGAGCAAGTAGGGTTATAGCACCCTCACAAATTGAGCCTCTGAGATTTTTGTCTTGTTTGCAAACTGTTAGCTATTTCCCTGGTCATCTTTGGGTTTGATACTGTTTATCATGAGTATTGTCTACTCACCCTACACCCTAGTGCAATCTTCAAGAAAAGTAACCACCTCCAGATTATTTGAAACAACTCGATATTTTAGCATACAAATTTCAAACTTTATTTATTTCATCCTGTTCTTTGGGAATCACATGGCTTCTTTCACTAGAACATTATTAAAAGGATTTCCCATAGTTAATGCCTCAATCTCCTCATGCATTTTCTCCTCTTTAATTTACTCAAAAGTTTCCCTCTATCTTTTCAGGTTTCCCTTCAGAAATCTTTTTCATTAACAACTTAAAAAATCCAAATACAATAGAACTTCCTCTGATTTTCATGTCCTTTGCAAATTCTGTGCAATACAATAGGAACCAGTATGATTCCCCTTGCAGGAAACCTGGGACCTATTTCCTGCTTTGTTGGGTGGATAGTGCTCTAGGTAGGTTGATGCTCATCTGTGGGACACCCTCAGTTTCTTCAGGTCCCAAGGCACTTCTCGGTAACCACAGAGTATTGCAGGTACTGCAAAGCCATAGCTACTTTCATTCTGTCTCTCTGAAGTCTTTTTTTTTTACTGAGCAGGATAGACTTTCAGATGAAGAAGCCAGATTGACCATATCAGCACTGTTTTCTACAGACTCCTCTAAGCTTAAAGTAAAACTAATAATCCCTACAGAAAACATGGAGTTTGTCTTTACTCTTTTACTTTCCTATGATACTGAGAGGATACATTACACAATGCTATTCCCTCTCTGAGAACTATGAAATTCATTAGCTATAGAGCTAGGAAAGTTAGAAACAAACATTTTTGTTTTAAGACTCCTGAAATGTGTAATCAGTTATTTTTTATTGCAATAATTATGTTTGCTATTCAAGAGAGAAAAGATGACCAAGAAAACATTTTTTTTTCTCCATTACTTTCTGTCTAGATATATCCCCTGGGTCTATAGTAATGTCTACTTTTACTTTTGTTCTTCTGAGTTTATAATGTGCTCTTTCATTTCCTGGGGTCAAATTGTATAAGCCCAGAGTGGAGAGAATAATAGAGAAAGGGACAGAGAGGAAAAGAAGAAGGAGGATGAGAGAGGAGAAGTAAAAAGGAAGAGGAGGGGAGGAAAGAAGGGAAGGGAAGGGAAGGGGAGGGGAGGAGAGGGAATGGGAAGGGAGGGAAGAAAAGAGGTAATAGGAGGGAGGAAAGGGAATAAAGGAAAGAAAAGAGAAAGGGAATAAAATTATTAGTGAGGGAGAATATATTCAGAATTTTTGAAAAAGATACTGTCCTTAGGATGCTTTCAGTAACTTTTTGTTTCCCTAAGACCAAATCCTGCATACTGAGACCCTTCTCTGATCTCACCTCATTTTCTCTACAAACATCCATTGCCCTTCTTTGCCTTCCATGGAAGTCCTTTGTTCTCGATATACAATGATTCTTTGCCCTTTATAATTTTTTTTTGTTTGTTTTGTTTTTCGAGGTAGAGTCTCACTGTGGACCAGGCTGATCTGCAATTAACTATGTAGTCTCAGGGTGGCCTCAAACTCATGGCAATCCTCCTGAGTGCTGGGATTAAAGATGTGTGCACCATGCCCGGCTTGCCCTTTATAATTTTTAATTCCTCTGTACCAATGAACATATACTAGAATACTTGCTGCTAAGTACATGTTGTCACAGTCCTTTCCTTGCTCTGTATTTGGTAGCATTAATAAGCATAGACTGATGATGAAATTTCCTGTCTATCTGATTCATTCGTCATCTTCTGGCTCTTCTAGAGTTTCTTTAGTTCTTGTTGATGGGAAAAGGAAAATTAAATGATATAGAAAAAATGAATGCATTTTTACTCTGCTGAAGTTTTACACCATGGGTTAACGTGAATCAGTATAGTGACCAGCAATAGAGGATTCTGGCTCTGCTCACTTGGCCAGACTGTAGAGTATAAACTAAAAAGGAACACTGATAATATACTCTATGAAACATCAAAGATAATTTTATATTAAAGATGTCTATGGCAGAAGTTGTGATATGACATGATATGATTTCTGATTTGCTTTTCTGTAGGATCCTATAATTTATGTTAAACATCATTGAAAGTTAGAAAATGACATTTCCTAAAATTAAAATTGAGTGGCTATGGCCGTGTTTATTTGCCAAAGGCATCTTTGGTGATATAAAAATATGATCTATTTCATCTGGCTGTGCAGCATCTTAATAAATGCTCTAACTCATGCTGTGAATCTAGCCAGTTGAGATGAGATTTTCAGATTAAACCCTTTTCTCTCTGATTCAAGCTCATTTTTTTACCTTATCATTACTACTTTCTACAGATTTATGTAGACAGCCTGAACAAGTGATAGGAAGAGGGTAAAGAAACCTCTTTTACATTGTATATTTGCATTTTTATTTGTATGATGTTTAAATGGATCAGAGGTGGTTCAAATAGTGAAAGTATCCACACAGAGGTAAGGCCAGAGTGAAAATGAGAAACAGCTGGGGGTATCCTGCTAAATGATTCTTCTGCTAATATCCATCAGAATAAGAAAGACATAAGACAAAAAATTAGAAGTTTGATATGTGAAATGGCTATAAATATTGCTTAAAATGAAATCCTTTCATGTTGAAAGTAGGAAATGAAAGAAGTGTTAGAAAGGCAATTATCACCTGTTATCTGAATATCAATTGAATACATGATGAGACTAATGGACTTATAAACTATGAATGTGAACTATACCTTATGCTGGGAATGAAAATGGAATGTTCACTCATTCATTAATTCCTTCAGTAGGTCATCCATTCATTCAAAGTATGTACTAAGAATGTGATACAAGATAAACACCATGAAACATTTGTCAGACATGAAATTAGCAACAAAGCACATGGATTCATGAGCTCCTCACATTGTGGGAGGTCCTTTAGGATAAATTAAGAGGTATGAATACATGCATTTAATTTCCGGGTTAGGCAGGAGATATCTCTCTCAGGGTGGGACATTCATCAGATGCCATAAGAGGAATGTTCTGGGAAAGACCAAAAGAAGGGCAATCATGGCAGATGTAAGAGAAGATATAAACCTAGAAAATACCATTTCCTCAAAGAAAAGAAAGAGCATGATTCTATGTTGAGACAAAAAGTTTGCAAGTGTGAGGCCAACTGAAAATACAGGCAATTCATCTCTAAAAACAATAATGAATAAGATAAGAGGGGAAGTGGAGAAAGAGAAGGGAAAGGACAAGCAGAATACAAAGAAAACAAAAATATCAAGTCATGGCAGAAAAGTATAACTGGAGAAAGCCCAATGGAGGGCAGTGGCTAGGGATCAAGAAGCATCCAAGTCATACATCTTTTTGACCACAATGGGGAATTTTTATTTTAGTCTAACATGTCATAAAAATGACTGAGGGGCTGGAGAGATGGCTTAGTGGATAAGGTGCCTGCCTCCTAAGCCCAAGAATGCAGGTTCCAATCTCCAGGTCCCATGTTTAACCAGATGCAAAGTGACGCAAGGGCACTATGTAGCACTTGACCACAAGGAGGTGCATGCATCTGGATTTCGTTCACAGAAGCTGAGATGCTGCTGGCGTGCCCATCTCTCTGTCTTCCTCTCCCTCTCTCTCTATCTCTCTCTCTGTCTCTCTACAAAAAAAAAGTGACTGAGAAATTTTACATAAGAAAATGAACTGTTCTAAATAATCTTTCACTAAAGCTTATTTTGTTGGGGAGTCCATAACAAGAACTGCAAACATATTCAGACTGCATGGCTGTTGTGGAATTACTACCTGTAAAAGATCAAGGCTTACACTAGGAAGAGGTGAGTAGACAATGACCCTTGTTAAAGAACAAATGCTACAAATTTAGTGTCATTTCCTGAATAGATTTGGGATGAAAACCTGGAAAATTAGTTGATTAAATGAAGAGTTTTTAGAGTAAGAGAGGAATTAAGGATGATACTTGACAGAGCAAATGAAGTTGCCATTATCAAATGGATAATAGTTTAAGAGCAGAATCTTCAGTCAGATGGTCATGGCAGTTGGTCATTACTGCTGTTGATGTATTTTCAGTTAAAGGATTTTATTTTTGTTTAAAGTATCACAAGGTGTAGGAATCAATAGTATGTGTGGTTTCTGCTGTTAAATAACTCTTGGATCTCATGAATCAACTAAAACTATTTCACTCTGAGGAACACAAACACAACTAACATTATTCTAATACTGCTCTTTTGAGTGACTGTGATTTAATGAATAAAACTAGCTGAATTTGATACAAA
Source organism: Orientallactaga sibirica (assembly GCA_036365145.1). Taxonomy (NCBI): domain Eukaryota; kingdom Metazoa; phylum Chordata; class Mammalia; order Rodentia; family Dipodidae; genus Orientallactaga; species Orientallactaga sibirica. The sequence continues at coordinate 919,838 of JAEOAD010000019.1, read as the reverse complement.
ATTCAATGTCATTTCCTCTAAGAATTAACTCATTTCTTTGGCCTTAAAATACTAACAAAACAATATCTGTCTTCATGTAAACTGTGGGTGTTATTTTCACTATGGCTTGACTTTGAGCAAGAGAGCCAGCACCTAATAACAATATTGAGCAGAGATAAATATAGGCAGATCTCCTCCCATAATGGGACCCCAATGCAAAGCATTTGATCATATTCTTTACATGATGACAGATAGTACTAACAGTTCCTTTAGATTGTCACACATTCATCAACCCAGAGCCATTTCTGGTTTCTGTAAGGAAACTCAGTTCTATAGTGATATAATTTATGGCCCTAAACAAAGATTTTCAAGGCATTCTCAGGACCTCCTCAAAATAACTGTATCCCTTCAGAGTGGTGTCAACATGAACAAGTGGAATGTTGATGGTCTCACTGCTGAAAATGATTTTTCTTTTCACAGATGTGGCTAAAAGTCAAGATGATCTTTTTTGAATATGTTAAATTTGAGTAATTCCAAGAAAGATATCAAAACATTAAAGTATCCGTAACTGCAGCTCAGAAGAGACCTACAGAAGATATATCGAGAATTTGCAACCACACGGATAGATGTTTCCCTCATGGGATGAAATGAGACCTACATAGTGGGAAAACCAGAGTAAATAACATGTGTGGGGGAAAAAAACCTAAACAGTCTTATAAAAATTAAAACCTCATACTTGAAATAATTTCTGTTGAAAGGAAACAAATGAAATCATAGTGGAGGAATCCTAATGAAATTTATTTATTTCAGGCTTGAAATCCATTCTACTTAGTTTTACACATTGGACAAGAACTATGACATTTCTCAGAGGAAAATGCTTACTTTTATCTCTTTTTTTGTTTTTTTAATGTTTATTATTATTATTAACTAGTGTTTCACATGGATATATCATGTTTCACTACCCTCTTTTTCCTCATCCCTGCCCCCATTCCATTGGGGATGCTCCTCATTGGGATTACAGGTATTCTCCATGAGGTTATAGTTTATGGATTGTGGGAGCAGTAGTCAGTTATTTTGGAGGGAGGGAATGTCTCTGGGCATGATGTCTCAACCTGTGGTTCTTACAATATTTCCACCCCATCTTTTGCAAAATTGCCTGAGCTTTGGTGGATGAGTGTTAAGTATACTTCAGTGATGAGCTCTTAGGAGCCTCTGGATCTCTACTTTGGTAGGTGTTGAGTATCCTCAGGGTCTTTCTCCTATACCCTGGCACTGACTATCAGGAACAGCATTTAAACAGCACTCTTTCTCCTCTAACCAATTCCTCTATGGTTTCATCTGTGGCTTGGCTGAAGTGTGCAGGGTAGTTTATCTCCTCAGGTCTCACTACCTTGTGAAAAAGAAGATTCTCCAATGGAAGCTGAGGTCAGCATAGTTTAAATAGGATAAGCATTATTAATTTAGGGAGAATTTCATGTATGTATTCCCTCTTTTAGTCAAAGACTAATGAGCACTTGACACTGGAGAACATAATCCCCAAACCATCAGAACCGTGAACCTCCATCATTCAGCTCCCAGTAGCAGCGCATCCAGCACAGCTGAGCCAAGCTCAAGCTCCACAGCACAACACACAGGGAACAAGGTGAGCACTCAGCATTGGTGATATTGGAAGCCACACTGCATTGGTGATATTGGAAGCCACACCAAAAGGTAGCAAGGCTGGCAGACTGACAAAAAAAAAAAAAAAAGTACATAGGCCTGCATTGGAAGTGCTAATCTCTCTTTCCAGGTCAGGGCAGGTTATGGGTTACATATTTGAGGTTGGTTTTACCATTTTCAAATAAGCTATACATGGGGTTTTGAATATTGCTGCCTTTAATACTTTCAGGTTTATAGGGCCTTTGTCATTTGCTTTTGTCATTATTGGGGGCAGGGTCTAATCCAGATCCAGGCTGACCTGGAACCCAATTCAGGAGAGAGTTCTCTGCCTCCTAGGTGACAGGATTAAGGGTGTAGAACAACAAACACACTTAGGTATTTTGGCCTTATAAGACTGTTTGTTTTAATCCCCACACTTGTATACTCTGAGCTGGTTGTTGTGGAATGTGTATTTTGCTCAGTTAAAGATTAGAATTTGCCAGTACATTGTCCAACCCAGTCCACTAGAATACTTGCTCAGAAAGCAAACTCAACACCTAGGATTACTTCTGAAGTTGGATTTGGGTACAAATGCTAAACTTGGCTCCTTAAACTCATATCCTGTAAGTATATAAAAGTGGATCACCACATCTAAGAACAGTGCAGATTAATAGAAAACCTAAGCATCAAATCAATCCATGATGCAAAAGTCACTACATTATAATATAAGAAACACAAAAAATCAAGACAATGCAATCTCACCAAAAATTACAAATCCATCAGAAATGTTCACAAATGAGACTGTTTTGGAAGGAGTTCCTGACAAAGATTTCAAAATAATGATGTTATCTTTATTCGAAGAAATGAAAGAAATCAAAGAAGAAAACAAAGGAATTAAAGAAGAAAACAAACTCCTGAAAGGGAACAGAGGAAATCAGCTTAATGAAATAAAAAGGTCATTACAGGATGTGAATAAGGAAATAGAAATACAGAAGAAAAACCAGGCTGAAATCCTAGCTATGAAGTCACTGAAATAAAAAACTCTGTGGAAAGTCTCACCAGTAGAATGGATGAAGATGAGAACAGAATATCTAAACTAGAAAACCAGGTGGGGTGACTTCCAGGTAAGATGGCTGCATAGGAGCCACACCAACCAGATCAGGGAGGGATTTAAGCAAAACTACAACCTTCTTCAGAAAAGAGAAGGATATTTTTTTCTGGGAAACAGTGTAAAAGAAGGAGGCGGCCAGAATCCCACTGTGGAGCTTGAGGCCCAACCCACTGCAGCCTGGTCCACTGCTGCCCCAAGCCTCCGCCCAAAACCATTGAGCTGCTGCCTGCCACCGCAGCAAGCCACTGTGGCCCCAACCCACCAGGTGAACTTAGCAGCAGTAATAGAGACCAAAAAAGGGGACTTTCCAACCTCATCAGTCTCCTCACAGAGCCCAGAAATTGAAAAAAAGTCTGCTGAGCAACACATACAGAAAGAGATACAGGGGAGCAGTGTGAGCAACTACAGGCTTCCTGAACTTACCCATCCCCCAACTATCAGATCCGTGGCGAATTGCCAATATTCAGCAACTAGCAGCAGTGTATCGAGCACCATGGAGGCAAGCTCAAGCTCTGTAGCACATCACAAGTGCATCCAGCACAGCTGAGCCAAGCTCCACAGCTCAGAGAATGAGGTGGGCACTCAGCATTGGTGAGTTTGGAAGCCACACCAAATGTAACAAGGCCAACTGGCAAAAAAAAAAAAAAAAAAAAAAAGTACATAGGCCAGAATTGGAAGTGCTAATCTCTCTTTCCAGGTCAGGGCAGGTTATGGGTTACATATTGGTGGTTGGCCTTACCATTTCCAAATAAGCTGATATGGGGTGTGAATATTGCTGCCTTTTAGATTTAGAGGTGCATTATCTTTTGCTTTTGTCACTATTGGGGGCAGGGTCTGATCCAGTTCCAGGCTGACCTGGAACCCAAGTCAGAACAAAATCCTCTACTCCTAGCTGACAGGATTAAGGGTGTACAACAACACACACCCTTAGGGATTTTGACCTTATAAGACTGTTTGTTTTAATTCCCACACTTTTATACTCTGTGCTCATTTTAATTGAATATGTATTTTGCTCAGTTGAAGTTAAGAACTTGCCAGAAAATTGTTCCACAAGTCCACTATAATACTTTCTTAACAAGCAAATTCAACACCTAGGATTACTTCTGAGGTTGGACTTGAGTACAAGTGCTACACTTGGTACCTTAAACTCATATCCTGAAATTATATAAAGGTGGATCACAACACCTAAGAACACTGCAGATAAATAGAAAACCTAAGCATCAAATCAATCCATGATGCAAAAGTCACTACATTATAATACAAGAAACACAAAGAATCAAGACAATGCTATCCCACCAAAAATTACAAATCCATCAGAATTGTTCACCACTGAGACTGTTTTAGATGAAGTTCCTGACAAAGATTTCAAAAGAATAATGTTATCTATACTCAAAGAAATGAAAGAAGAAATAAAAGAAGAAATGAAAGGAATCAAAGAAGAAAATAAAGGAATTAAAGAAGAAAACAAACTCATGAAAGAGAATACAGAAAAACAGATTAATGAAATAAAAAGGACATTACAGGACATGAATAAGGAAATTGAAATACTGAATAAAAACCAGGCTGAAATCCTAGCTCTGAAGAACACAGTCAGTGAAATAAAAAACTGTGTGGAAAGTCTCACCAATAGAATGGATGAAGGAGAGGACAGAATATCTAAACTAGAAGACCAAGTGGCAGACCTAATACAGTCCAACAAAGAGAAAGACAAGCTAATAGAAAGGTATGAAGGGGAACTCCAAGACATCCGGGACACTATGAAAAGATCAAACATAAGAATTCAGGGTATAGCAGAAGGGGAAAAATTTCAATCCAGAGGCTTAGTAAGTGTTTTCCACAAAATCATAGAAGAAAAATTTCCCCAAATTGGGAAAGAAATGCCAATGCAGATACAAGAAGCATTTAGAACACCAAACAGACAAAACATAGAAAGAGCCTTTACTTGCCATGTTATAATTAAACTACTAAACACAGAAAACAAAGAAAATATATTGAAAGCAGTTAGAGAGAAAAAGCAAGTGACCACCAAAGGGAAACCAATCAGGATCACAGCAGATTACTCAACACAAACTTTAAAAGCCAGAAGGGCCTGGAGTGATGTATTCCAAGTTCTGAAAGATAAAAACTGTCAACCAAGATTACTTTATCCTGAAAAGCTAGTTATCCAAATTGATGGAGAAATAAGGACATTCCACAACAACAGGCTAAAGGAATTTATGGCAACTAAACCAGCTCTACAGAAAATACTTGCAGGAATCATTCATGCTGAAGAGAAAGCAAAACACATACAGCAGGGAATAGGAAAAAATAAACCATACTCAAATAACAATTAAAATAAGTGAGTAAAGTGAAAACAGGAGGAACTACAAAACAAGAAAAATGGTGAGAAAAAAATGCCTATCTTTCAACAATAACTCTTAATATCAATGGTCTCAATGCCCCAACCAAAAGACACAGACTTGCAGACTGGAATAAAAAGCAGGATCCTACCATCTGTTGCCACCAGGAAACTTATTACTCAATAAAAGTTAGAAACCTTCTTAGGATGAAAGGTTGGAAAAAGGTATTTCAAGCAAATGGGCCTAAGAAACAAGAAGGGGTTACTATACTAATTTCTGACAGGATAGACTTCAAACCAACATTAGTGAGGAAAGGTAATGAAGGTCACTTTATACTGATTAAAGAAACACTCCAACAGGAGGACATTACAATCCTAAACATATATGCTCCTAACATGAGGGCTCCCAATTTCATCAAACAAACACTATTAGACTTAAGGTCAGAGATAACTCCTAATACAATAGTAGTGGTTGACTTCAATACCCCAGTCTCATCACTTGAAAGGTCTACCCAACAAAAAATAAACAGAGAGACATCTGCATTAAATGATATCATGGAATAAATGGACCTAACAGATATATACAGAATATTCCATCCAAATGCTGCAGAATATACATTTTTGTCAGCAGCACATGGGACATTCTCTAAAATAGACCATATAATAGGCCACAAATCAAGTCTTAACAAACACAAGAAAATTGAAATAATCCCTTATATGCTATCTGACCACAATGGGATTAAACTGCAAATCAGCAACAAGAAAAACTACAGAGCATACAGAAATTCATGGAGACTAAACAGTACATTATTGAATGATGTATGGGTCATTGAAGAAATTAAAAATGAAATCAAGAAATTCATAGAATCTTTGGGACACAATGGAGGTAGTCCTAAAAGGGAAATTTATAGCTCTATGTGCCTATATTAAGAAATTAGAGAGTTCACAACTAAACAATTTAATGTTTCACCTTAAGGCCTTGGAAAGAGAAGAACAAGGCAAACAAAAAATCAGTAGACAGGAAGAAATAATAAAGGTTAGGACAGAAATTAATGAAATGGAAGCCAAATAATAATAATGATAATAATAATAATAAAAAAATCAATGAAACAACAAAGAGTTGGTTCTTTGAAAGGATAAACAAGATTGACAAACCCTTAGCAAACCTGAACAAAAGAAAGAGAGAAGAGACAAAAATTGATAAAATTAGAGATGAAAAAGGCAACATCACAATAGATAACAAAGAAATTCAGAAAATCATATGGACATACTTTAAGAATATATATGCCTCTAAGTTTGAAAACCTGACAGAAATGGATGATTTCCTTGATTCATATGACCTACCAAATTGAAATCAAGATGAGATAACCCATTTAAATAGACCTATAACAACTACAGAGATCCAAGAAGTTATAAAAAGTCTCCCAACTAAAAAAAAGTCCAGGCCCAGATGGATTCACTGCTGAATTTTAGCAGACATTCCTGGAAGAACTAACACCAATGCTTCTCAAACTTTTCCATAAAATAGAAAAGGAAGGAATTCTACCATAATGCTTTTATGAAGCCAGCATCACCCTGACACCAAAAGGAACAAAGACAGATCAAAAAAAGAAAATTACAGACCAGTCTCCATCATGAGCATAGATGCAAAAATTCTCAATAAAATACTGGCAAACAGAATACAAGAATATATCAGAAAGATTATTCACCCCGACCAAGTAGGCTTTATCCCAGAGATGCAGGGATGGTTTAACATATACAAATCCATGAATGTAATACACCATATAAATGGTCTGAAGGACAAAAATTGCATGGTCATCTCAATAGATGCAGAAACGGCATTTGACAAAATCCAAAACCCCTTCATGGTGAAAGTATTACAGAAACTGGGAATAGAAGGAACATATCTCAAAATAATAAAAGCTATTTATGACAAACCTACAGCCAACATAATACTAAATGGGGAAAAACTTGAAGTTTTTCCTCTAAATTCAGGAACAAGACAAGGGTGTCCACTTTCCGCACTTCTATTTAACATAGAACTGGAAGTCATAGCCATAGCAATAATGCAAGTGACACTCATAAAAGGGATACAAATCGGAACGGAAGAGATCAAATTATCATTATTTGCAGACAATATGATTCTATACATAACAGACCCTAAAGACTCTACCAGCAAACTGTTAGAGCTGATAAAAACTTTTAGCAATGTAGCAAGATACAAAATAAACACACAAAAATCAGTAGCTTTTCTATACACTAACAACAAACATGAAGAGGATGAAATCAGGGAATCATTCCCATTCACAATTGCCTCAAAAAAAAAAAAAAAAAAAAAAAAAAAAAAAAACTTGGAATAAACTTTTCCAAGGAAGTGAAGGATCTCTACAATGAGAACTTTAAAAAACTCAAGAAACAAATTGCAGAGGACACAAAGAAATGGAAAGACATCCCATTCTCCTGGATTGGTAGAATCAATATTGTGAAAATGTTAATTTTACCAAAAGCATTAAATGTTGTCATGGAACAAATGGACCTAACACAAATGCTTCACAAACTTTTCCATGAGATAGAAAAGGAAGGAATTCTACCAAAATCCTTCTATGAAGCCAGCATCACCCTGATACCAAAACCGGACAAAGACAGAAAAAAAATTACAGACCAATCTCTCTCATGAACATAGATGCAAAAATTCTCAACAAAATACTGGCAAAAAAATACAAGAATGTATCAGAAAGATTATTCACCCCTACCAGAAGGGCTTGGAATGATGTATTCCAAGTTCTGAAAGATAAAATCTGTCAACCAAGATTACTTTATCCTGCAAACTATCTATCCAAATTTAATATCTAATTTTATTAATTTTTGTCTCTTCTCTCTTTCTTTTGGTCATATTTCCTAAGGGTTTATCTCAAGTCCTCCTTGAGACTTTCTCCATTAACGATTATTTGGACTTTGGGTGCTTTATATGTAGCCTTTATTGCATTGAGATATAAACCCTCCATGTCTATTCTTTACAGAATTTTAATCATGAAGTGGTGTTGTGTTTTGTCAAAGGCTTTCTCTGTATCAATTGAGTTGATCATGTGGTTCTTATGCTTAAGTTTGTTTATGTGGTGTATTATGTTGACCTATTTCCATATGTTGAACCATCCCTGCATCCCTGGGATGAAGCCTACATGGTCAAGGTGGATAATGCTTTTGGTGTGTTGTTGAACTTGGTTTAGGAGTAGTTTGTTTAGGATCTTTGCATCCAAATTCATGAGGGATATAGGCCTGTAGTTTACTTTTTTGTGTGTCTCGGTCTGGTTTTAGTAATAGGGTGATGATAGCTTCATGAAAGGAGTCAGGGAAGATTCCCTGGTCTCCAAGTATGTGAAACAGTTTGAGAAAAATTGGCTTCTGTTCTTCCATGAAGGTTTGATAGAATTTAGCTGAGAGGCCATCAAGTCCTGCACTTTGGAGAGGTTTTGGATTACCTTTTCAATCTCCATGAATGTGATAGGTTTGTTTAGGAGATCAGTGTGCTCTAAGTTTAGTTTTGTAGGTGGTATGTATAGGAATTCATCCATTTCTTCCAGGTTATCCAATTTTCTGGAGTAGAGATTTCAGATTATGCACTGATGATTCTTCCAATTTCATTGATTTCTTTTTGATCTCTGCTTTTTCATTTCTAATTTTGTTAATTTGAGATTTATCTCTCTCTCTCTCTCTCTCTCTCTTTTTTTTTTTTTTTTTTTTTTTTTTGCTTGATCAATATGCCAGGGGTTTATCAGTCTTATTTATGTTTTCAAAGAACCAGCTCTTCATTTCATCATTTTTTAAATTATTTTCTTAGTTTCCAATTCATTAATTTGTGTTTTGACCTTGATTATTTCTTTCTGTCTGGAGCTCTTAGGGTTGGATTCTTCCTATTTTTCCAATGCTTTTATGTGAATAGTTATATTATTAATTTTAAATCTTTCTGTCTTTGTTATGAAGGCATTTAGCACTCTGAATTTTTCCCTTATGACTGTCTTCATTGTGTCTTATCAGTTTTGGTATATTGTGTTTTCATTATCATTCAATTCTAGGAATTTTACAATTTATTATTTTTATTTCTTCCACAGCCCATTCATTGTTTAAAAGTGTGTTGTTTAGTCTTCAGGAGCTGTTGACTTTCTTGATGATTCTCATGTTATTGATTTCTATCTTTAAAGTATTGTGATCTGATATGATGCAGGAAGTTACTTCAATTTTCCTTAATTTATGGAAGCACACTTTATGTGCTAATATATGGTCTATTTTGGAGAAGATTCCATGGGTTGCTGAGAAAAAAATTGTATTCTGTGGAGTTCAGGGGGAAAGTTCTGTAGATGTCTATTAGATCTTGTTGATCTATGGTATTGTTGAGCTCTACTATTTCTGTGTTGACTTTCTGCTTGGTTCCAATTAACCCTTGCAATGATGAGGTACTTCATGGGGTCCTGTGCTTCCATGTGTTTTGTATTTTTTGAGCATGCTGTATTTTTGGTTATTGTGGTCTTCTTGTTTGCTCTTGAGATTGGTTGTTTGACTCTTCTGTGTAGAGTATTCCCTGAAGTATTCTATGTAGGTTTGGCTTTGTGTTTATATAGAGTTGACTTTTTTCATGGAAAGTTTTCCTTTAACCATGTATTATGAAGGATACTTTTGCTGGGAGGTGTAGCTTGGGTTGGAAGCCATAGTTTTTTAGACTTTGAAGTGTTCCATTGCAAGCCCTTCTGTCTTTCAGGGTTCCTACTGAGAAATCTGAGGTAATTCTGGTGGGAATGCATTTGTTATTAGTGAGTTGTTTCTCTCTTGATGCTTCTAGCACTCTCTATTTTCATTGTTAACAGTTTTAACTATGCTGTGCCTCAGAGTGTTTCTTCTTTGATCCTGCCTGTTTGGATTTCTGTGGGCTTCTTGTATCTGGATGGCCCTCTCTTGAGAGATTTAGAAAATTTTCTTCAATAATTTTGTTAAATATATTCCTTATGCCTCTAGCCTGGATTTCCTCTCCTTCTGGTAAACCCATATTCTGGATATTTAGTCATTTAAGAGTATTTCACATTTCCGTCATATTCTGGTCACTTGATTTTTTGAACTTAGCAAAGTTTTTGGCCTCCCAATCACTGTAAAGTGCTTACAGGGCAGTTCGGTGAGCATAACAAATGCATTTAGCAAGACAAGAGCCCTTAAGGCTCATAACCTCCCCTGTCATAGACTTTGGATTAGGTTTTCAGTACCAGGCACATTTTTCCCTCACATAGAATGGGCCTCCAGTCCAATTAGAGAGCAGTTGGTTTCCCTCAGAGCAGACATGCCACTATTGCACCCATTCTGTCATTTGGCCTGTTTGGCCACACTTGAAGCTTCCAGTGTCCACCGTTTTCTCTGCTGATGACTTCTGTCTCTCATAGAGCTGCATTCAGTGTAGCTTTTTCCAACTTTTAGTCAACTGCTCTACAGGGAGGTTTTCAGCTCAGAAATAGCTTGATTTCTCAGTGACATTTCCACCCAAGCATGTGAAGTGTTCAACAATAGGGTCTTGCCAAGGGCCTTGGCAATAGTGTGTAATGTTTTGGAGGCAACAGGGACTTCCCTGGGAAACAACTCACTGGAAGATATCACATCCCTGGCAATGAAAATTTTCTAATAATAATCTCTGGCTTCTGGATGTGCCATTATCCAAAAAAGTAGGCTTTCAGATGTCTTATTCAGAATATCTTGAATTTTGATTGACCCTCCACATCACCGTTCTTTTATTCAATATCTTCCCCTGACCTTGCTGAGGCCATCCCATTCCCTGTAATCTGGTCTTCTACTTACACATGTATAATACCATCCCCTTAAGTCCTTCTGTTTCCTCCCTTCCTTAGAGTCTTTTTCTAGCTTACTGGCCTCTGCTACTGATTTTTGGTTCCAGCTCACACACAAGGCTATACATTTGTAGCTAGAATCCACAGATGAGAGAGAACTTGTGACATTTGGCTTTCTGGGCCTAAGTTACCTCACTTAGTATTATCCTTTCCAGATCCATCCACTTTCCTGCAAATTTCATAATTTCATTTTTCTTTACCACTGAATAGAAGTCCATTGTGTAAATGAACCACATATTTATTATTCATTCATTGAGGGACATCTAGGCTGGTTCAATTTCCTAGCTATTATGAATAGAGCAGCAATAAACATGGTTGTGCAAGTATCTCTAACAGAGTGAGAAGAGAAATTAGGATATATGCATAGGAGAGCTATAGCTGAATCATATGGTAAATCTATTTTTAGCTGTCTCAAAAATCTTCACATTGATTTCCACAATGGCTATACCAGACTTCATTTCCATCAACAGTGCAGAAGTGGTTTTTTTTTTTTTATTTTTTTTTTTTTATGCATCCTCACCAACATTTATTGTCATTTGTTTTCTTTATGATGGCCATTCTGACAGGGGTGAGATGGAATCTCAAAGTAGTTTTAATTTGCATTTCCCTGATGGCTAAAGATTTAGAACACTTTTTTTAGATGTTTATATGTATTTATATGTTGTTTATTTTTTTCTTTTGAGAACTCTCTATTTAGTTCCATATCACATTTTTCAATTGGTTTGTTTGATTTCTTATTTTGTTTTTTTGAGTTCTTTGTACATATCGGATATTATTCCTCTGTCAGATGTATAGCTGGCAAAGGTTTTCTCCCATTCTGTAGGTTGTCTCTTTGCTCTATCCACAGTATCCTTTGCTGTACAAAAGCTTTGTAATTTCATGAGGTCCTAGTGGTTAATTAGTGGTTTTATTTCCTGAGCAATCAGAATTATATTCAGAAAGTCATTGCCTATGCCAATATGTTGAAGGGTTCCCCTCCTTTTTCCTCTAGCATTTTTTGAATTTCAGGTATGATATTAAGGTCCCTGGTGCATTGGAACTTGATTCTTGTGCATGGAGAAAGATCAGGATATGTTTTCATCCTTCTACATATAGATATCCAGTTTTTCCTGCACCGCTTGTTGAAGAGGCTGTCTTTTTGCCAATCATTTTTTTTTTTTTGTATTTTTGTTGAAAATAAGATGTCTGTAGCTGCCTAGATTACATCTGGGTCCTCTATTCTGTTCCACTGTTCTACATGTTTGTGCCATGTGGTAGTTTGAATATATGTCCCCCAATATATTCAGTGTTTTATTAGTTATAGTTTGCATCTGCAATCACCTTGCTAAAGGCAATGTCACTGGGGGCTGGTCTTAAGATGTTAATGTTGGGCTTGAGATTCCATTGTAAAGATATGCAAATATGCCTAGCAGGATTTCCTGAAGTGTGCTGTGTGACCTTTTGGCTGTAGTTTTGCTCTGTGTGCTGTGGTGGCTGGTTGGCTTTTGCTCTCTCTGCTTGGCCTTATGAAGAGCAGGCTGCTTCTCCTGACTTTGTGGAACTTCCCCTGGATCTGTAAGCTTCAATAAATAACATCCCTTCCTCCATAACTGTGCCCAGTCTGGAATTTCATCTCAGCGAACCTGAAGCTGTCTGCAACAGTAAAGTGGTACCGAGGAGTGTGGGGTGAGATGAACCTAACCATATGGATATTCGTCTTTTGGAACTTTTGTTTTGGAGGAATGGGCATGGACTTTGTGCTTGCAACTGAAGATGCCTTCTGGAGTGGTAAGCCAAGTTTTATGGACTATTCTGACGAGAGTTTGAGAATGCTAAGTGCAGATAGTATTGAACTTCGAGGCTTGGCTTATGAGTTTTCTAAGGGGAAGGAAAGAGTGCAGAGGACTTTGTTGGAACTGGGCTACTGGCATAAGGGATGGCTACATTCCACTATCCAGGCCCAGAAAGTTTGATCAAGGTTAAATTTGTAATGGACTGATGTGCTTGGCTAAAGGTATGGGACTGAGATTTTAAGATTTTAAGTTGGAAAACCTGAAGCAAGTTAAATGTAAAGGCATTGAGGCTGGTTTAGGTGCTATTGTCAACACATTAGCAATCTTAAGGAAGGTGGAAGGAAGGTGGACTGACTGCATTTACATTAAAACAATGGAGAGGATGCCTGAGGAAAGACTGTTAAAAATGCAAATTCTTGGAAAGAGCTGACTGGAGAAGGAACCTGCTTTTCAAGGCTATGGTTTATTTTGTCCCTGGATTAAGAATATGGCTGTGTCCTGCACACCTGGTATTAGTTTTGGAAGCATGAAAAATGCATGGAGTGGTCATGAGTTGCACACGGTTCCAGGAGCCGCTGCTGAGATGCGGCATGAGGCAGGGCATGAAGACCCTCAGGAATAGGCTGGAAGAGCCTTTGCAAGATGGACCCTGGTTTGCATGGAGACCTGAAGATGTTTTGGATATACCAGGACTGTGCAAAAGGGCTACCATGGAGTGCAGTGTTGGCATGGGATGAAAGTTTTCCCTGGCGACTCTGCCCAGCTGGAGGGGTGGAATTGAAAAACCTGGAGACTGTCAGTGTCAGGTTATATTGTACTTGAACTGCAGAAGTTTGATGACGGCTGATGGTGGTTGAGTTTGCATTATTCTAGTCTCTCCTTGCTATTCCTTATACAGTTAAAATGTTTACTCTGTTCCTTTACATGTTGAAAGTATTTAACTTGTTTGATTTTACAGGACTCACTATCTTAAGTTGATCAAGACTGTGAGAACCTTTGAAATTGGACTGAGTACAATTTACAATGTGTGATAGTTATAAATCTATTGGGGGCCAGGAGCTAAATATATTGGGGGCCAGGGGCAGAATGTGGTAGTTTGAATATATGTCCCCCAATATATTCAGTGTTTTATTAGTTATAGTTTGCATCTGCAATCACCTTGCTAGAGGCAATGTCACTGGGGGCCGGTCTTAAGATGTTAATGGTGGGCTTGAGATTCCATTGTAAAGATATGCAAATGTGCCTAGCAGGATTTCCTGAAGTGTGCTGTGTGACCTTTTGGCTGTATTTTTGCTCTGTGTGCTGTGGTGGCTGGTTGGCTTTTGCTCTCTCTGCTCGGCCTTGTGAAGAGCAGGCTGCTTCTCCTGACTTTGTGGAACTTCCCCTGGATCTGTAAACTTCAATAAATAACATCCCTTCCTCCATAACTGCCCAGTCTGGAAGTTCATCTCAGCGAACCTGAATCTGTCTGCAACATGCCAGTACCATGCTGTTTTTGTAACTATGGCTTTGTAATATAGCTTAACATCTTCTTCCAGGTCAGAGGTTCTGTCTTCCCACATAATTAACTCTGTTAGTGAGGAGTTCTAGAGAAGTTTTTATCAGCTCTCATTGATTTTTGTTTTCTTTTATGTTATTTTACATTAGTTCAAGTTCTGATTTTTTTGATGCTTCCTGGAATTCATTCTTATACTTGATCAGTCTTCATTATGCTTAATCAATCATTTATTGAGATATTGTATTTCTTGACTCACCTTCAATTCATTCATATCTTTTTTGAGGCTTCTAATGTTTTCTTCAATCAAGTTAAGCCTGCTGTCAAAAGCTGGAAGCTGGAACAGATGATTTTGTTCAATTTCATTGATATCATTTTGGTTTTTTGATGGTTTGCTTCCCGTGCAGCAATTATTTTGATTATAGTCTCATTTGTCTTTGTGTTTGCATTTTGGGATTGAATTTCTGTTGATTTCTCTATGATTTCATTGGAGGTTTCCATTGTGGGACTAGGCATCCTTTGTGGAGATCACTCAGTTTTCTGACTTTCATTGGCTTTCTTGCATTGTGGTCTACCCACCCTGGGGAGATACTTTTTCTCTTGAGAAAGAAGCAAGTTTTTGTCCTTGTAAGATCTTCAGAGGATGTTCTGTTTTAAATGTAAACAGGATTGGTATACTCATATATGCTGGGGTCACAAGCACAGATGTGCAGACTGTGGAAATTGCACAAGGTACCTGGTAAACTTAGAGCTCTGGCCTACTTACTGTGCTTGCATGTTCTCTTCAGGACAGTACCATTCTCTTTTGTTGCTTAATTTCTTCAAAGAAGTGTTCACTAATATTTGATTGACTGCTTGAAAATATTTTTTTTTAATTTTTGCCCCTTTCTTATAATATATTCCATTGTGATATTGAAATACAGTTGAATACATTTTTGTTTCCTGTTTTAATCTCAGATTCTAGCCCATTCTGTGGGATAAGATTGGATAGCAATAAATATTTTGTTGAATAAAGACTTAGGCATGAACTAATAAGAAGTAAAGATTTTTGGCCTAAAAACATAGAAGAGAATTTTGCTCTATCCTGCAATATATGTTAATGAAGTTTTTAATGTAATTTTGTCTTTATCATTAAAATTTTAAAAGGGGTGGTACACCCCTTTAATCCTAACACTTGGGAGGCAGAGGTAGGAGGATCACCATGGGTTTGAGGCCACCCTGAGACTACATACTGAACTACAGGTGTGATGGTTTGATTCAGGTGTCCCCGATAAAATTAGGTGTTCTGAATGCTAGGTTCCCAGCTGATGGAGATTTGGGAATTAATGCCTACTGGAGGCAGTATATTGTTGAGTTGACTTTATGGGTGTGATAGCCAGCTCCCTCTTGCTAGTGTTTGACACATTCTCCTGTTGCTATTGTTCACCTTATGTTGGCCAGGGGGTGATGTCTACCCTCTGCTCAGGCCATCGTTTTCCCCTGCCATCTTGGAGCATCCCCTCAAGTCTGTAAGCAAAAATAATTTTTTTCCCCAAAAGCTGATCTTTGTTGGGTGATTTCTGCCAGCAATGCAAACCTGACTGCAAACCAGGTCAGCGTGAGATAGAGTGAGACCCTACTTCAAAAAGCTAAAAAATAAAATAAAAATAAAAATTATATGCATTAAATTCTGAAGTTTTTTTTCTTGTCTAAAAATTAAATGACTTCAATATTATTCAGCAAAAGCTAGGCATTGTAGCACACTACTGTGATCCCAGCATTTAGGAAGAAGAGATCCAAACATTCAAGGCCATCCTTGACTACAAAGAAAACTAAGGGCAGACTGAGTACAAATAAACAAAAAAAATTATCAAGCAGAATCATACACACTAGAGGAAATGTATGTATGTATGTATGTATCATTTCCAGCTTACATACTAATCATATTTTCTCATATTCTCACAAATGCATTTGACAAAACACTTATTTTACTCCAATTCAGAAAGCTTTCATGGATAGTTTAAGGCAATCTGTGACTCGTAGCCTTATCCCTCTGAAATGTAATGTTATATTCTATTAGTTCAATACCCCCATCTTGCCATCATGATGTTGAACACATCTAATTTATTGAGAAATGGACCACTTTCCCATTTCAGAGGTGAAAAAGTGCTCAGAATGAGTGAATAAAGGACAGTAGTGCTAGAATCAGGACTTTGGCAACTTTGACTTCCAGAAGGTTTTCTCTCCACTTCAGCATCCTTCCTTTCAGAAACAATTAAAAATACTGGAATATTTAGAAAGAACATAGACAATCAAAAACCCTCTAAAAGACTTGTCATTATAACTATACAACAGAATTCATGGCCTAAGAAGAAATCAACAATCCAACCATAGATTTTGTACCCAAAGTTATTTTAAAACACATATCTTAAAAAAATTAGTAAGCAATAGTGTGTGCAAAGAAAACCTGAATATGACAGAAAGGGGCTGGTAGATAGATCCTCCCATAACCCTATGATAGCGATTGTCAAATTAATGAAGTATGTTACCTGGACCTCAGACATAAGTATTACATGGAAGTTGCACATGAATTTAGAATTTGTAGCCCCACTCTGACCTCCTCTGAATCTTTGTAGCTAAGACTGGAATGTGAATTGTTAGTAATTCTCAAGATTTGTTTTGGTTTGTTTATTTATTTTTTTAACAGTGTCTCACTATGTAGTCCAAACTACCCTTGAATTCATACCTTAGCATCTCAAGTCCTAGGATTCCAAGTATTCACCTCTAGGCAAGATTTCCCCACATTCTCAAGTATACATGGTTTCATAAAAAGAGAGCCAAGCTACTCAAAATGTCCTCTGGAATCAATACCAAAACACCTCCCCTAGCAATGTGGTGCTCGGGCTACTCCCCTGATGTACTAAATCTCAGGCTGGATTTTAATAAAACCTTTAGGAAATATGAGTTCACATAAAGAAAGGTAAAGAAGCATTACTCTTGAATACTTCTTTCTATTAATAGGGCAACAGAAAGGAACCATTACTTCCCATGTTAGCTAGTTTTTCTTTATATTCTCCTTTAATTACTATCTATCCTATTTTAGAGTCCAACATGGAAAATGGACCATTGATTTAAGTAAAATGCCACTGTGTAGTACACAAAAGCTGACTCTAAAAGAGGGTCCAACAAACATCTTAATGCTTTTCTTTGGAAATTCAGATGCAGAAATTCAGGCCCAGGCAGGTCATCTGGATTCACAAAGATAGCTAAGAAGTAAGCCAATGGCATATTTCAGGTCTTCTGATTTTCATATTCTAGCTGATTTTACAATATATCACTGCCTGTTAGAAGAATTTAGCCTGTGTTTCAGATTTTATTATAAAAAAAAAAGTGGACTTTAACTCATGTAGCTACTTTCACCATCTGGTAATTAGTATATAAGAATCCTCTGTACTACTCAAATTTGACATTACCATACTTTCTAAAATGGGACTGATTCCAAACCTGTAGTAGACTTCTGTGTAATCTGGAAGATTATCTTGTAATCTAATTCATAATTATTCAAAAATCAATCACTGTCAATTCATAACAATAATGAGAGGAATTAGAAATGGTTAGAGAAATTGAAGGGTTCAATTTCTTTCTGAGATGAGATGATCAAATCAACCCATCAGTTGGGAATTGCATTACAACTATGTCTAAATGGAGTTTAGCTGCACCATTTTACATTCCAGACCCTTAGGTCTCAATCTTTATTTTTGTGTGTGTGAAAAATATATGCACAGTGGACTTAAGATGGTATTTTAGAACTAATTACAGCCCCTTTCAGCTTTCCTGAAGGAGGCTTTCTTAGTACCAGCCTTTCTTTATTTCTTTTCTTGCTTTTTGTCTAGACAAAAAAAAAAAAAAAAAAGACAAGTAACTGAGTCTTGAAAGATTCCCTTTAGAGCTTATGAAAGGAAAAAATAAGAAAGAAATGTGCCAGTAAGCAATAAAGTGGATTTTCATATTAATGATGCTCCACTAACATAAAGGACTTCTTTATCAAATAACCACCCTAAAGGACTCTGCTTCTCCATAATACCCTGTGAAATCACTTAGAATATTGCCTAACACAGGTGTTATAAATAAATAATTGCTATTTTTTTAGTACCCTAAGCCACAAGTAGCCCATTAACATGTAGTAAAATAAAGTCAGATCCTTTTAAATCTGACTTCAGACATTATATAACTCAAATGTAAATGTTCTCACTTGGAAATTGTATAACAATGTTATTAAGGACAAAAGCTTTGACAGAGGTATCCAATTTAGTGGATTCAGATTGTGTATGCTAGGGAGAAAAAAATAAAATGCTGACTCATGGTCCATCTGACACATTTTCTGGCCAAATATTTTATTATCTGAGCATTTCTTATTGGTGTGGGTACTTATTGTTGAAAGTACTCTATCTAACCTTTGACACTGGCTTCAAGCATCACATGGGACAAGGCATGGACAGTTGATTAACAGGAGTTTAGCAGAATTTACTAAGATGCTCTATAGAAGAGATGATCATGAGATAGCATGAGGTATATATTTGGTGAACATTTCAGCCTAATTTAATCCTCACTGTTCTTTTTGAATTGAGGATGCAAAGATCAATGTTAAAAGATTCCTAGAAATGATAAATGTGATAAAAGCAAAATGGCAAGTACCTGACAGGAGTTAAGCACTTAGAAGTCTTCATCCTTTCCATAAGCTGGTGAATTATTGTTTATGTTCCTAAAAACAGTACAAACTATAGTATTTGGTAATTGTTGCAGTTACTTTCTCTTTAATGGGATAAAACACCTGTCCAAAAGCAACTGTTGGAAGGAAAGGGTTTATTTTGTATTACAGTTTCCAGGGAAAGTGTCCTCACAGGAGGAAAGCAAAGTAGAACAGAGGCATCACATATTGTCACATAACCAGGTGGAAGTTACCTAAGTCCTAGTCTTGGAGGATAGCCTATAAATGTCAAGGTCCACCCACAGAGACACCCCTCTTTCAGCAATGCTGTGCCTCTGGAAGTTGACCATCAGAGGATTGAGGTTTAATCACAAACACATGAGGCTAAGGGTAGGCGAACACTTTATATTCAAACTCCCAAAGCACCTTAATTTAATCTAGATAATTTATATACCCCAAAATATGTAAGCCCAAAACATAAGCAGAATAACCACAAAGAGCGATAACAATCAAGTGAATAGCACCTATTTTGTGTTCACTTTTATAGCACCTATTTGGTGTTCAGCCTTATACATGTGAATATGTTTTAAATTTAGCCTAAATAATACCTACTTTAAGAAGTCAGAATTTTGTTCTTCACCAAGGTTCTTTGACCATGTTAATAGTACTAGGCATGAATACCTTCCTATGGATCGGGCCTTTAAATCCAATCAGAAAATTGTTAGTTATTACTTCTATAATAGTCATACCACTATTGCACCAGTGGGTGCATTTTGCCTGGCAAATAAGTTGTGATGCTGACACGAATCACAGTTGAGCAGGTCTATTGATGACTCCTTCCCACCCCCTGGCAGCTTGCATAGAGCTTTTATATACTATAAAAAGCTACCCAGCAGAGAGGAAGCTTCCAGCTCAATCACAGCTTGATTGCTTTACGTCATGCAATGGATGCATGTAGTATCTTAGCACCAGTGACTTAAGATCTCATTTGGAGGGATAACCAAGATCACTGTCAGTAATCTACATTGATATAGTTCTCTCTGTAGCCTCTATGACTAGTACTTTATTCGGAGATATTTCATCACTTTCACTGGGATGTTTAATGAAAAAACCTATAGCTTCCAGGAGCAGTTAATAGTTGCTATGGGTTCAGGACAGTCTTGCAGTCTTTAGTGGTGTAACCACTGATAATTTAGTATATTCCTAGTAAAAACATCACACCTATGCTCATGCAAATCACTCTAATTTAACTCAGCTATAACAGTGGGACACACACACACACATAAAAAAAAGTTAGGAGGGGGTTGGAGAGATTGCATAGTGGTTAAGGCATGCCCAGGAAGCCTAAGGAACCAGGTTTGATTCTCTAGTTACCACGTAAGCCAGACACAAATGGTGGCGATGCGTATGGACTTCTTTTGCAGTGGCTAGAGGCCTTGGCATTATGAATTATCAAGTATTTAAGGGGTATTGGGATTTAAGAGAAACTGGTACTTTTAAAGACAGATTAAAGTAAAGCCGCATGTGGAAAGCTCACAGGAGAAACTGAGGGTTTGAGAGGGATTATAGTAGAGCTGAAAGCGTGTGGAAATAGAATCTAGAAGCTTGTGCAGAGAGACTTAGGAGTCACCTGCATGACATCTGCCATGTGCTTTTCTGTGTGGGGAAGTTAAGAGGACAAATGGTGAGGCTCAAGGGAAAATGCTAGGCCAGATATCAAAGCAGGGACCATGAAATTAAGAAGAGAAATGAGTAATGAAGAGGGTGACACTCCTGGTTACCCAGAGTTTAAAGAAATTACACGGGTAGCAAGCATAGAGTTGGTGACAGCACCCACGTGGTAGATCTGGAGTGTATGGGAAGTACACACATGGTGTTTTAAGAGACCAAAGGAAATTCAAACAAGTAATCAAAGTGAGAAATTATTCCAAACTATAAAACAGAGGCAAGCAGAAATGTTTAGATGAATAAACAATGGTATGCTTTCCCCTGGCTGGGTGGGGTTAGAGGCCAGACTCATGTGTGTCTGAGCAACACCGAGTACAGACCCAGGAGACCAACATACATCCCCAAGGGTGGTGGAGAGAGAGAGAGAGACAGACAGACAGACAGACAGACAAACAGACAGATAGGAAGGCCACAGCCTTTATAGTGTTACATTCAGAAATACAAGGGAAAGACATGATTGGTTTGTAGATTTGGAGGACAGACACAGGAACAGCCCACCTGCACCATTTATTTCGATAGTACGCTGGACAGTGGGTAGCAGGGGACACTGTAGATCAGTCTCCATCAGACAAGAGTTTTATTTTCATCCTTGTGCCATAATGAGGTAGCATCTCCTGGTTCTCTTTGGGCCTCAATCTCTAACTGAAATTGCCTAAAAGAAGCTAGCTTTCTCCTATCTCCTTCATAGGGATTTTTCATATAAAAACCATCATAAATTGTTTGGCAATGCATGATGTTACACTTTAGAAGTAGAACCTACTTGTGATTTTTAGATTACCACCAAATGTCTCAAACCAAAACTATGTAAAGCAAATGAAAATAGGCCAACACTGGATTCAACCATGTTTTCTTTTTAATTTTTCATACACCCAAACTTCACTTAATTGAGCTAGGAGGACACAGGATTGGATTGATGTTTCTGATCACTATAGGCATTAGAATAATGACTCAAAGGTTCATACCAGGAGATTTTGTAGCTCACCAAGACAGTGAATTATTATTGAGAACTTTGGCTGTGTGTTCTCTGGTTGTACAGGCATAAGAATTTAATTCATTAAAATGTATCTTTTGCTAGATTGATACTATGTTGTTCAGAGAGTTTCAACAAATTAACTTTAATTTTTAGCACACTATAAAGATCAAGACGTCAGATTCTGTAGCTTGTGAAATTAAGGACTGAATTTTTCAAGATTTTAGACAGTTTAGCCATGACATGAATTTATAATACTTGTTCTCCATGGGAAACTTAGAAACTACAAAGAATGAACCAAATCTTAAGTACTGCTCTTAATTATCTTATTGACCTTAGAGGAAAACACCATTTTGTTGCATAGGGAATAAAAATTACTATAATGAAAGAAAACTTTGAAGGGAAAAATATTTGTTTTAATTTGCTAAAGCTGGACAGACCCAGTGGCTTAAACAGCAGAAATGTATTCTCACAGTTTTAGAGGCTGAAGATCCAACATCAAGATGCAGCTGGTTTGACTTCTCTTGAGACTTCTTTCTTGGGTTTCTGTGACCTCATATGACCTTTTCTACCCTTTATCTAGGTACAGTTATCTCTGATGTTTCTTTCTTTTCTTATGAGCACACCAGTTGTAGTATAGTTCTACCCTATAGGCCACATTTTAACTTAGTAATCCTTTGGAATACTTACCAAAAAATAATGACTAACCCATATAAACTCATTTAAACTTAGTTACCTATTTAAAGACTGTCTAAAATGAAGTTTTCTGATGTACTACTAACAGAAATTCAATTCAAGAATACATGAATTTGAAGGATCAAATGCCAGTGCATTGCATGAAACCATCTGCATATAACGAAATTATTCTTTCTGATTTGATTTAATGCTATTAAATTAAAATTTATACAATTAAATTTCTTTTTATGAATGCAACAAATCATAACACATGGGATTTTGTCATATATGTATAGTGTCATCACACTTGTACTTTCTGTAGTATGTCTATATAGAGAATATGTTACTTTTTTTTTTTTTTTTTTTTTTTTGGTTTTTCGAGGTAGGGTCTCACTCTGGCCCAGGCTGACCTGCTAAGTCTCAGGGTGGCCTCGAACTCTGGCCTCCCGAATTCACTGTGCGCCACCACGCCTGGCTATGTTACTTTTTTTTGAAGTGGGGTCTAGCTCTATCCCAAGTTAACCTGGAATTCACTATGTAGTCTCAGGGTGGCCTTGAATTAGTGGCAATCCTCCTACCTCTGCCTCTTGAGTGCTGGATAAGTTACTTTTTATTTTGAGACCCTTTTTATTATGGACTACATTTTTTTCTAAATTTCTAGTAATTTGGGCTAGAGCTAATGACAGGTAAGACAGGGCATAAAACATAAATGGATACAAAATATAAACAATATGTTGGGTATCCTGGCCTCCTTTAAAATTCTCATTGAAATAAATTATCAGATTCAAATAGTATAATAACTCTCCTCTGAAGTGAAAGATTAAATCATAATTGCTATTGTAAACATGTACTTTTTATGTTACATAAGTATAGACTACTAAGATTTTTTCAGAAGAGATTCATTTAGTTGATATTTCTGCATAGATTTTTTTTTTACTTCAAATATTTTCAGTGCTTTGCCAACCAGAGTCACAAGAGTAGTTTTATATGGACTTATTAACTCTGCAATATTTTTAGTGAAACATTACAGCCAGACAGTAAGCCTATCACTTCCCATAATCCACAGGAATGTGATAAGACACCCTGTGTCTCTGTGGGTAGCCCTTCATGCTATTCTGATCTCCATGTTTTCAAACACAAGAAAGGAGTTCCTTTGTCTTTCTGAAGCCTCTCCTAAACATCTGCTTCAGTTCCTGCATGTTCTAGCATGCACATCACTTACCAATTCTCATGTTCTTCTTTTCCTGAACATTAACAATATTTACTACTAAAATTATTAATAATGACAGAAAATATTAGTTTAAGAAAAACAAATGAACACTGAAGATCAAGTTTGAGTTCATATAGGATTTATAAAATGATCATAAACACTTCAAGGTATGTAATTCATGCTGAGCATAACTTTTGCAAACACACATACTTTAAGTTTTTAAGGGTAAAAAGAATCATTTCATTCTCTTACCTATGAGGCATTAAGTGGGGACAACAATAAAAATCCACCCCCAAGTGGAAATATTTATGAGATATCATGAGGGTCATAGAATTGAAGAACAAGATTAACATTCATTTCTAAAAATGAACACAACTCATGACACCTCTTAAGAGCTTAATCTATTGGAAATTAAGTTATACAAAGAAGAATTGTTCTAAAATTGGAATTCATGGGGAATTACTAGATAATTGACATGCCAAATATTTATGGCAGAAAAATGAGAAAATAAATATCTTTTGTCCAAAATGATAAAAACTAGCCCATTGTATAAATCACTGGAAGCAGAAGATAGAAGATAAGGAGAAAGGATTTACTTAATAAGAGTAAACGTCAAAATAAGGATGGATCACCAACATTTCTCAGTTTTTGGTTACTCATCTAATGTTCAAAGCATACAGAATAGAATTAAAGTCTTTGGGAAAAGTTTTGATATGGACAAAATTATACCTGTATGAGCATTCTTAAAAGATGTGTCCATAAAAAGATCAAACAAAACACTAGAAGCAACATGTCTCTTTGGCTTCCATTATGCCACTTTAAAACCTTTATGTTTTCCTTTGTAAAATAAATGATGCCCAAAGCTAATACTACACTGAAGTTGGAGGTTATTTATATCCACCTACCAACTTTCTCCCTCTAATCTACCTCAATATCACTAAGAATGTTAGGTGTCTTCCTTTGATGAGGTACAGATGAGATGTATCCTTCACTCAGTCTTGCATGGTCAATAAATTCTCCTGACTCATTTACCTGATGAGATATTAATATGCTCATGTGCTCATATGGACCTGATTTTCCTTGATTAAAATTGCAGATCAACACCCTTTATATTTTGATGAATAAGTTATTTGTCACTCTTTGTCTTATGGGTGGTACTAGACAAATTGCAATATTTACATGAACAACAAAGCAGAGAATCATCCTGTCTCTATGTTCTCATTAAAAGTGGGGTTTTTCTGTGATTGTATGAGTTCACTGAGTATGATCTGCCCCAAGTTTGACCATTTTTCTACAAATTTCACTGTGTCATTGTTTTTTTAACTGCTGAGTAGAATTATATTGGTTATCCATTTGTCCAATGATGGGCACCTGGACTGATTCCAGTTCTTAGCTATTATAAATTAAGCAGCTGTCAAAAATGGTTGAGCAAATCTTTCTGAACTGAGGCTTGGAGATTTTAGGGTAAATGCCCAGTAAGGGAATAACTGGGTCTGTTGGCAACTCTCTATAGCCAACCTTTTTAGGAGTCTCCATATGGCTTTCCATAGTGGTTGTACTATAGCTTACATTCCCACCAGCAGCAAATGAAGATTCCTATTTTTCCACATCATCATCAACATTTGGTTTCATTTGATTTTTTAATGTTTGTGATCCTTACTCTATTCACAGTGTCCTTTGCTGTACAAAGGCTTGTAATTTCATGAGATCCCAGTGGTTGATTAGTGGTTTTATTTCCTGAGCATTTCATTGCCTATGCCAATATGTTGAAGGGTTTCCCCTACCTTTTCCTCTAGCAGTTTCAGAGTTTCAGGTCTGATATTAAGGTCCCTGATCCACTTGTACTTGATTCTTGTGCATGGAGAGAGACAAGGATCTATTTTCATCCTTCTACATAACAGTTTTCCCAGCACCATCTGTTGAAGAGGCTATCTTTTCTCCAATAAATATTTTTGGCAGTTTTGTCTGTAGCTACCTCAATTAATATTTGGGTCTTCTATTATGTTCCATTGATTAACATGTCTGTCTTTGTGCCAGTAATATGCTGTCTTTGTCACTATTGCTTTGTAATATAACTTCAAATAGGGTATGGTGATACCACCAGCCTGACTTTTGTTGCTCAAAATTGTTTTGGGTATTTGAGGTTTTTTTATGTTTCCAGATAGATTTTGGGATTATTTTTCTATTTCTGTGAAGAATTCTATTGGAATTTTAATGGGGATTGCATTAAATGTGCATATTGCTTTTGGTAAGACTGACATTTTCACAATACTGACTCTTCCAATCCAAGAATATGGGATGCCTCTGAATTTCCTTATGTCTTCTACAATTTCTCACTTGAGTGTTTTAAAGTTCTCATTGTAGAGATCCTTTACTTCCTTGCTTAAGTTTATTCCAAGATTTTTTTTTTTTTGAGGCAATTGTGAATGGGAGAGAGTCCCTGATTTCATCCTCTGCATGTTTGTTGTTGTGAGTATATAGAAAAGCTATTGATTTCTGTGTGTTTATTTTGTATCCTGCTACATTGTTCTGTGTCTGTCCAGTTTTGGTATCAGGGTGATGCTGGTTTCATAGAAGGAATTCAGTAGAATTCCTTCCTTTTCTATTTATGGAAAAGTTTGAGAAGCAGTGGTGTTAGTTCTTCCATGAATGTCTGGTAAAATTCACCAGTGAATCCATTTTTGGCCTAGACTTTTTTTAGTTGGGAGATTTTTTTATAACTGCTTCGATCTTTGTACTTGTTATAGGTTTATTTAAATGGTTTGTCTCATCTTGATTTAATTTTGTCAGGTCATATGAATCAAAGAAATCATCTGATTCTTTCAGATTTTTAAACCTAGAGCTACATATATATTCTTAAAGTATGTCTGTATGATTTTATGAATTTCTTTGTTACCTGTTGTAATGGTACGTTTTTCATCTCTAATTTTATTAATTTTTGTCTCTTCTTTCTTTCTTTTGGTCAGATTTGCTAACGGTTTATCAATCTTGTTTATCCTTTCAAAAAACCAATTGTTTCATTGATTCTTTGGATTTTTGTTTTTTTGGTTTCTATTTCATTAATTTCTGCCCTAATCTTTATTATTTCTTCCCCTCTACTGACTTTTGGTTTGCCTTGTTCTTCTCTTTCCAATGCCTTACAGTGAAGCATTAAATTGTTTACCTGTGAACTCTCTAATTTCTTAACATTGGCACTTAGAGCTATCATTTTCCCTCTTAGGACTGCCTTCATTGTTTCCCAAAGGTTTTGGTGTGTTGTATTCTCATCATCATTAAGTCTATGATTTTATTGATTTCCTTTTCAATTTATTCAATGACCCATTCATCATTAAAAAGTGTACTGTTTAGTCTCCATGAATTTCTGTATGCTCTGTAGTTTTTCTTGTTGCTGATTTGCAGTTTAATCCCATTGTGCTCAGATAGTATACAAGGGATTATTTCAATTTTCCTGTATTTGTTAAGATTTGCTTTGTGTCCTAATATATGTTCTATTTTAGAGAATGTTCCATGTGCTGCTGAGAAAAATGTATATTATGCAACATTTGGATGGTATGTTCTGTCCATTTATTCCATGACATCATTTAATCAAGATGTCTCTGTTTATTTTTTGCTGGGATGACCTGTCAAGTGATGAGAGTGGGGTATTGAAGTCACCCACTACAATTCTGTTTGGAGTTATCTCTGACCATCAATTTGGATAGATAGCTTTGCAGGATAAAGTAATCTTGGTTGACAATTTTTATCTTAAGAATTTGGAATACATCATTCCAGGTCCTTCTGGCTTTTAAAGTTTGTGTTGAATACTCGGCTGTGATCCTGATGGGGTTCCCTTTGAAAGTCACTCGCTTTTTCTCTCTAACTGCTTTCGATATATTTTCTTTGGTTTTGTTGTTCTAAAAGCTTCTTGTATCTGCATTGGCATTTATTTCCCGATTTGGGGAAAATTTTCTTCTATGATTTCGTTGAAAACACCTACTAAGCCTCTGGATGGAAATTCTTCTCCTTATACTATACCCTGAATTCTTATGTTTGATCTTTTCATAATGCCCCAGATATCTTGAAATTCCTTTTTGATTACCTTGTTTTTCTCATTGTTGGACTGTATTAGGTCTGCCACCTGGTATTCTAGTTAGATATTCTGTTCTCTCTTTCATCCTATGGTTAAGACTTTCCACAGAGTTGTTTTTTTTTTTGTTTGTTTGTTTTTTTTTTTTTTTTCTTTTTTTTTTTTTTTTTTTTTTTTTAAATTTCACTGACTGTGTTCTTCAGAGCTAGGATTTCAGCTTGTTTTTTCTGCAGTATTTCTATTTCCTTACTCATGTCCTGTAATGACTTTTTTCATTCATTAAGCTGGTTTTCTGTGCTCTCTTTCAGGAGTTTGTTTTCTTCTTTGAATCCTTTCATGTCCTCTTACATTTCTTTGAGTATAGATAGAATCATTGTTTTGAAGTTTTTGTCAGGTATTTCATCTAAAACAGTCTCATTGGTGATCATTTCTGATGGATTTATAATTTTTTCCCTTTTCTTTTTTTAATTTATATTATTCTAATTTTACATTTGTAATGGTGACTCCATTATCCTTCTCCCTGTACTTCCTCTTCCAAGGGACCTTCATCAATGGGGAATGTGGGTCATGCATTGTGGGGGTAGTCAAGAGTTATGGGGGATAAGCCAAGTCTGTGCATAATGCCCCAACTTGTGGCTCTAACATTCTTTCCACCCACTCTTCCACAATTTTCCCTGAGCCATTGGGGTCATTTTATTTCTACTTCAGTGATGAGGTTTTGGGTGCCTCTGTATCTCTAGATATCTGGCTTAGTAGGAGTTAGATGTTCTCTGTGTTTGTCTCCATCAGTCTTTTTCTGGTGTCGTGATCCCCAAGAATGCTGAACTCTTGCCCTTCCCCCACATTACTCTATGGTTTCAGCTGGAGCCCTGTTGAGGTGTGATTGGCTGATCCTCCCTTCAGGTTCATTTTCCATCTGAAAAAGATAAGCAAATTCTCCAACTGAGAGAGAAGTTAGTACTAGGTAGATGGGATGGCCATAAATATCTTGGAGAGAATTTTATATGTGTAGGCCCTCTTCTAGCCCACATTTGGTGGTATCTTGATTGGAGACTGTGCTCATTTTTTGTACGTGGTTTTGACTTATTTCCCAGTTCCAGCAATGAGTTCCATTCCACTGAGTGGATCTATTAGCCAAATCAAGAGCAGTTGGTTGCCCACCATGGCTGTGTGTCACTACTGCACTTGTTTGAGCATTATGTCAGGTTGTTTCCTGCTGGGTATCTTAGACTGCAAGTTGTTTGGACCAATGTTGGACATTTTCCCCCAGTTGCTCATGTACCACCCTCTGGCACTCGACTAGCTAACTGTCTGGGCACTGACCCTCTTCCAGATTCTGGCCAGGTCTCTCCATGCTTGGTCTCATACATGTATCCTGTCTTCAAAAGTAGGGTCTTAACATTAACCTTTGGTGGGTCATCAAGAACTCTGACAGAAATCTGTCTCTTTTGGGAAATCTTGTGGTCTCTCAGATCAACAGCTCATTGTGAAAGTTAACCCCATGCTGGTACTGGGAGTTATATGTCAGTGCCTAGGAAGGTGTGGGGAGAAAAAGATAATATAAAAGAAAAAGTGAGTATAGAGAGGAGATGGGGAGAAAGGGAGAGAGAGGGAGAGAGAAGAGAAAGGAAAGCAGGAAAAATTAAGGTTGGTTTTCATGATGTTCTCTCCAGTTTCCTGTGGTTCAGGTGTTGCCTCTGCAGGCCAGCTGAAGGATCAATGTTTTAGCCTGTTGTTCACAATAAAGGGTTTTATAGTATCAGTTCCTTTTGGGTCCCTATTTGTATCCCCCCACCCTTGTCTTCCATCCCACCCTCTCGCTCCCTCCCTCCCTTCCCTCCCTCCATCCCACCCTCACTATTGTCTGGTCCTCAGAGTGCTTATTAGGCTTGGTAGCATCTCAGGTGGATTCAGGTTAGAAGTGACATATAAATGAGATCATGCAACGATTATCTTTTTGTGATTGGGTGAGCTCACTGATGATGATCTGTTCCATGTTTGACCATTTTTTTTTGAATTTCATTATTTCATCTTTCCTAACTGCTACGTAGAATTCCATAGTATAGATATACCACATCTTTGTTATCCATTTATCTAATGATGGACATCTGGGTTGATTCCATCTCTTTGCTATTATGAATTGAGCAGCTATAAACAGGGTTGAGCAAATGTGTCTGTTCTGAGGTTGGGAGCCTTTAGGGTAAATGGCCAGTAAGGGAATAATTGGGTCTGTTGGTAGGTCTATGGTCATCCTTTTCAGGAGTTTCCATATAGCTTTCCATAATGGTTGAACCATTTTATATTCCCACCAGCAGTGAAAGCTTGTTCCTATTTCTCCACAACCTCACCAGCATTTGTTTTCAGTGGTTTTTTTTTTTTTGTTTGTTTTGTTTTTTTGTTTGTTTTGTTTTGTTTTTGTTGTTTTTTTATTGTTAGCCATCCTTACTGGGGTAAGGTGGAATCTCATAGTTGTTTTAATTTGCATTTCCCTGATGATTAGGGATGTTGAACATTTTCTTAAATGTGTGTTTGCTATTTGTATTTCTGCTTCTGAGAACTCCCTGTGCAGGTCTCTGCCCCATTTTGTGAGTGGGTTTATAGTTTAGGCTTTGGAGTTCTTTGTAGATTCTACAAATTAGTACTCTATCAGTTGTATAGCTGGTGAAAATTTGCTCCCATTCTGTGGGTAATCTGCTGGCTTTGCTTATAGTATATATGTTAGTGAAAAAGCTTTTCAGCTTCACAAGATCCCAATGGTTGAGTGGTTAATTTCCTGAGCTGCTGGGGTTTTGTTCAGGAAGTCTTTTCCCACTCCTATGTCATGGAAGGTTCCTCCTATTTTTCCTTCCAGTAGTAGCAGAGTTTCTAGTTTTATATTAAGGTCTTTGATCCATTTGGACTTGATTTTTGTGCATGGTGAGATGTGTGGATCAAGTTTCATTTTCCTACATATGGCTGTCCAGTTTGTCCTTTTTCCATTCTGGATTGGTAGGACCTTTGTCAAATATCAAGTAGCTGTAGTTACTTGACACAAAGACCAGGTCTTCTATTCTGTTCCATTGGTCTATATTCCTATTTTTATGTCAGTACCATGTTGTTTTTATTACAATGGCTTTGTAGTATAGCTTTAGATCATGCATGGATATGCCTCCAGAGGTATTTCTTTTGCTGAGGATATGCTTGGATATCTGTGGCCTTCTGCCTTTCCATATGAATTTTGAGATAGTTTGTTCTATCTCAGTGAAGAAAGAAGTTGGGATTTTTATCGGCATTGCATTGAATCTATATTGTGTTTTTGGTAAATTTGCCATTTTCACAATGTTAATTCTACCTATACAGGAGCATGGGAGGTCTTTCCATTTTCATAGGACCTCCTCAATTTCTTTCTTGAGTGTTTTTATGTTTTCATTGTATAGGTTTTTCACTTCCTTGGTTAATGTTATTCCAAGGTATTTTATTTTCTTTGTTGCTATTGAAAATTGGACAAAGTTAGTTATTTCTTTTTCTGTATCTTTGTCTTTTGCATACAGAAAGACTACTGATTTCTGAGCATTGATCTTATATCCTGCTACTTTGCGGAAGGTGCTAATCACCTTTAAGAGTTTTGAGATGGAGGTTCTTGGGTCACTTATGTATAGAATCATGTCATCTGCAAATAGAGCTAACTTAACTTCTTCCTTTCCAATTTGTATCCCTTTGCTCAATATAGCTCAATAGTGCTAGAGGATTTATGATTTTTGGTGGGATTGCATTGTCTTAATTCTTTCTGTTTCTTGTATTATAATGCATCCTGAACTGATTTGATGCTTGGGTTTTCTACTTATCTGCAGTGTTCTTAGATGTGGCGATCCACCTTTATATACTTTCACGATATGAGTTTAAGGTGCCAAGTGTAGCACTTGTACCCAAATCCAACCGCAGAAGTAATCCTAGGCTTTGAGTTTGCTTTCTAAGCAAGATTTCTAGTGTTCTGGGTGGAACAATATACTGGCAAATTCTAAACTTCAACTGACCAATATTACATTCAATAAAAACCAGCACAGAGTATACAATTATGGGGATTAAACAAACAAATAGTCTTATAAGGCCAAAATCCCTAAGAGTTTGTGTTGCTCTACATCCTTAATCCTGTCAGCTAGGAGGTAGAGAATTCTGTTCTGAATTGGGTTCCAGATCAGCCTGGATCTGGATCAGACCCTGCCCCCAATAATGACAGAAGCAAAAGACAAAGGCCCTATAAATCTGCAAGCACTAAAGGCAGAAATATTCAACACCCATGTACAGCTTATTTGAAAATGGTAAAGCCAACCAAAAATATATAACCCATAACCTGCCCTGACATGGAAAGAGAGATTTGCACTTCCAATGCAGGTTGTGTTTTCATAGTTGGGGGATGGGAAAGTTCAGGAAACCAATAGTTGCTCACACCATTCCTCTGTATCTCTTTCAGTAGCTCTTTAGTTGATCTCAGATGACTTTTCTTTAGATTTCTGGGATCTGCAAGGAGGCTGATGAGGTTGGAAATTCCATTTTCTTGATCTCTGCTGCTGCTGCTAGGCATGCAGGTAGTGCCAGGTGGGCAAATCTCCTGGATCAGGACCAGCACAGATTGGGGCCACAAGCTCCTCAGTGAGATTCTGGCCACTTGCCTCCTTTCTGGTGGATCTTCGTCTCTCCTGCTCCTCCACTGTTTCTAAGAAAAACCTATACTCCTGCACTTTTCAGAAGAAGAGTGTATTTTGCTGTAGTTTTGCTTAAATCCCTCCCTGTGCTGATTTGGCATGTCTCCTATGCTGCCATCTTACCCAGAAGTCCGTGGTCTTTACATTTTTATAGATATAAGTACAGAACTCTATTACCTAATTGTTAACAGATAATTATTTTTCAAACTTTTTATTTTACTTTCACATTGTTTTTACTACTTTGACTTTCTAGTAATAGGTATGTATGTTTTTAACCCAAGAGAAAAATTCATTAATATATAATCAAAAATTTAATTGGTACAAGCTTATATCTATGGAGTATCTAAAATATTTACTTAAAGAACTATGCAGTGGAGAGAATAATAGTATCTATCTTACTGTTGATATGAAGATTAATTATAAAAATAGAGAACTGTTTTCAGCACACTGTAAGCATGCACACTATATTAGGTACTCCTTCAAGTAATCACATGTTTATTTAAATGAGAACTTGACAATTTGAAATTCTCTGTTTATGTATGTGTGTGGATGGGTGGGTGCATGCTTGTGTATGTGCATGATTGCATATGTGTCACATGGACACAAATGTATGGAAATTTATATGCATGTGTGTTCATGTGAATTTGGAGGCCAAAGTATATTGAGTGTCTTCTTCAATTGCTTTTCTCTTTATTTACAGAGGTAATGTTTTTTTACTGATCCCAGAGTTCACTAATTTTCTTGAGGATACACTGGGCATCTTCTCCCTGCCTCCTGAGTGCCTGGATTAAAACCCAGTCAGAATTTTAAT
This sequence comes from Orientallactaga sibirica, assembly GCA_036365145.1. Lineage (NCBI taxonomy): Eukaryota > Metazoa > Chordata > Mammalia > Rodentia > Dipodidae > Orientallactaga > Orientallactaga sibirica. Next base: position 886,794 of record JAEOAD010000019.1, on the reverse strand, counting down.
GAATGTTTAGCATCCAAACTCAGGTCCTCATGTTCATGCAGAAATTATCCACTGAGCCATGATCTCAGTCCTATAATTTCTAATTTCTAAGTCCTAAAATTATATTTTTCCCTTAGAGAATGAAAATAACAGTAATTACTGAAGAATTATTATGAGAATTAAAAAAATCATTATTTAAATACAGATGCTGAACAACTGTCTTTACTAACTCTAATTGATTCATATTTTTTCACCACCACATTAGACTCATGTTTAATTAAATATCTGTTGTAGGTAAAGTATTTCACTGGACACTGAAGAGACACAGATGAACCAGAAAGATATTCTGGACATTCAAGTTTTCTCATGAATAGTTAAGTATTTAAGTGGACAAAAATTTAATATAAAATTTCTAATATCTTGTTTAGCTTATTCAATATATTTTATAATATATTGTGTAAGGTTTTAAATGCTTAAAGTACATCTTTATTAAACTCATTTACATTCTTGTATAAATTAATTCTGATAGCTTCCAGTCATAATTTATTGAAAGCTACATAAGTTAAGATTGAGTACTGATGTAAATAGGGTTTTTGACCTAAGCTTCATCCATTGAATGTTGTTTCATTTAACAGTCTATAAGGCTATTCTTAAGACCTAAAAAGTTTAAGGTCAAGATAGTCTCATTAATTGCTCCTAAAACAGTGACTTCCCAATGGAAATAATGTCATGTACTTACAATGATTTAATCACTATCTGACAAATTCTCTTAGCATTTCATAAATTAATAAAGGGTTTTTTTAATTAAGGTAATGTATTTCTTTAGTAAAAGGGCATTATAATATATTGAGTCTTAAAATAATAATTTAGTAAATTTATAATGTCAAACACACAAAAGTCCAATAATGAATATAAATCTTTATCTAATAGATTCCTTCAAGAGCCAATTTTAACTAATTTAAAAATTGGTTTTTCTTTAGATAAAAAAATTAAATGCTTAACCTAAATATTTGCAAGCCTTGACTATTTGGGAAGAAGATTGTTTTATATGTTTCTGTTGAATATGTAATATTAATAATTTGTTAACTTCATACTCTAAATGACTAATGTAAATGCATTCCAATATGACTAGTAATTTATAAAATCTCACTATTGTATCATATCCTTAGAAATTAAAGTGTAATATTAATTGTATATTAAATTATACTTAGACTAATTTTAAAATTAGAGGCTGATAAAATAAGTTAACTCTTCAGAAGAACTTTATCACAATGACCATGATAAACTGCTTCTAGCCAAGATGTGACTCAGCCCGTGTAGAGAATAATATTTCCTTTGGACATTCATTGGTATAATAATTGTGTAAAGCAGGGAAAACTTCACTAGTTAAGTAGATAGAAATTAGGAGTATGGAAAGGCAATAGTTGAATGATTGATCAAACTCTATAGGTAAGTACCAAATCAGCAATGAGTTTGCTAAAAGGAAGATGTGTTTTTACTTGGTCTTGCTATATAGTCCAGGTTAGGCTTAAACTCACTAAAGAGACCAGGCAAGCAAAAACTTGTCGCAATCCTCCTGATTCAATCTCTCTATTGCTTAGGTTGCAGGCAAGGTGGGCCATTATGACTACCTGTTGATTGTTTATTTATTTATTTATTTATTTATTTATATATTCAGGAAGGTATTTAAATTTTATGCCATTTTCTAAGATGCAGTTTATGTTCCATGGACTTTTGAGGGAAATATATATCATGGATATTGAATGGGTTATTTTGTAGATATTTGTTGAGGCCATTTCTTCTATAATTCTATTTCACTCTAATGTTTCTTTGTTGACTGAGTCTGGGTGACCTATCCATTGGTGAGAATGGAGTACTAAAGTCATATGTTACTCTTGGGTTGAATTGGATAATAGTGAAAATTATAAAAGTAGCATAAATAAACTCCCAAATTAATTCAAACAGAATATGTTTAATAACTTGAATGAAATGAGGAAAACAGTAGATGAAGAAAGAAAATAAAGTCAAGTTGAAATTTTGGACATGAAAAACTCAGTGAAAATCCACACAAATACAATATATCAAGTAAAGACAAAATGCCAGAGCTTAAATACAAGATAGGCAAATTAAATCATTCAGACAATTAGTAAAACAAAATAATGAAAAAGTGTGTGAGATATTCAGGAAGATCACTAAAAGTCAAAACTTGTGAATCATGGACACAAAATTCAGACTGTAATTAAGACAGTAAGTAAGAAAAGCAATGAAAGAATACTAAAGGTTGAGGGAAACACAAAGCCACACATAAAGGGAAAATCATTAGAATAACATCAGATTTCTCAACAGAAATACTAAAACCCAAGAGGATCAATGTATTTCAAAACCTAAAAGAAAGGCCTGGAGAAATGGCTTAGCTGTTAAGGTGCTTGCCCGCAAAGCCTAATGAATCAAGTTTGATTCTCCAGTACCCATGTAAGCCAGGTGGACATGGTGGCTGTGACACATGTGACTGGAATTCATTTGCAGTGGCTATAAGCCCAGGCATGCCCACCCATTCTCTGTATCTGTCCTCCAAATAAATAAATTTAAATGAACCATTTTTTAAAAAGCAAAAATAAAATTGTGATCCAGATTATTATATCTAGTAATCTTTTATAGTTGAAGGAAAGAGGAAAATCTTCCAAACTAAACAATTCATAACCACTAAGACACTACTCCAGAAGATACTTGAAAGAATCCTACAAACAGAAAAGAGTAAGCTGGGGTGAAAGAGTAATTAGGACAATATTAAACACTGTAAAATAAACAATAGACAAAAATTAACGCATGTTTTACTCATAACTCTGAATGATTATTGTCTCAGTTGTGAAACCAGAAGCATAGCAAATAGGATTAAAAATGGGACCTTTGCCAGGTGTGGTGGCTCATGCCTGTAGTCCCAGCACTTGGGAGGCAGAAGTAGGAGGATCACAGTGAGTTGGAGGTCAGCCTGAGACTACAGAGTGCATTCCAGGGTAACCTGGGCTAGAACAAGACTCTATCTCCAAAAAAAAAAAAAAAAAAAAAAAAAAAAAAAAAGGGGAACCCATTTATTTGCCACCCACAAGAAATATACCTGAATAAATAGAGACAAACATAACAATAGGTCTCAATACAAAAGATAGTCTAAGCAAATGAAACTTGAAGATAGGCATGTATAACTATTAATATCTTATAAGGTAGATTTCAAACCAAATTAGCCAAAAGAATTAAAGAAGGTCATTTCCATTTGATTAAGAGAAAATGAATAATAAGACGTGAAAATCCAAGTTCATGAGAAATAACTGGATATAAAGATACAGATTGACTTCAATACAAGAATAGTAGATGATTAAGTATGCCGTGTGCATCAATAGACAGGTTATCCAGACTCAGAATCAACAGAAATGCATAACAATTTAATAACAGTTAAATAACATTATAGAACAAATGGTCTTAACAGATATCTACAAAACATCCCATTCAACATTCACAAAATACACATTTTCCTTAAAAGTCCATGGAATTTTCTTCAAAATAGACCATAATTTAGGACATAAAGTGAGTCTTAGCAAATGAAAGAAAATTCAAATACCTTCCTGAATTGTATCTGATCAAAGTAAAATAAAATGAGAAACCAACACAACTTACAGGAAATATACAACTTGTGGAGTGGGAACCCTGAGGGTGTACCTTTCTTGGAGTGGAGGTCAGAAAAAGGCATGGAGGAATTTTTTTGCTGTGGCTGATTGCTATTGAGGCACAGTCAAGGAAGAACTTGATCGTGACTGACCTGAGAGGGCTCATAGCTTTGTGGGAAAGTTAAAGGTGAAAAATACAGCCAGGTGTGGTGGCACACGCCTTTAATCCCAGCACTCAGGATGCAGAGGTAGGAGGATTGCCATGAGTCCCAGGCCACCCTAAGACTACATAGCTAATTCCATGTCAGCCTGGACCAGAGTGAGACCCTACCTCGAAAAACAAACAAACAAAAAAAAAAAGGTAAGAAATACAAAGCTCTTAAAATGTATAATACATTCATCAAACTTATTTGTTTTATACTAATAGCATTAGATAGATTTAAAGTTGATGTAATATTATTTAAAAGTGTGAAAAGCTGGGCTGGAGAGATGGATCAGAAGTTAAGGTGCTTGCCTGTGAAGTCTAAGGACCCAGGTTCTATTCTCCCGTACGTACATAAGCCAGATGCATTAGGGTGCACATGCTTCTGGAGTTTGATTACAGTGGCTGGAGGCTCTGTTGCATCCATTCTCTCTATCTATCTATCATCTATCTTTCTTTCTTTCTTTCTCCTCTGTCTTTTTTCTCTATCTCTCTTCTTTCTCTGCATACAAATAAATAAATTAATTAAATATTTTTAAATGTGAAAAACCTATCTTGATAATGCCCACGAGAGAGAGAGAGAGAGAGAGAGAGAGAGTGAGATTGTCTCACAAAATGAATTTAATGCAGAGAATTTGTTACAGAATATAAGAAATGCAAAGAAGAAATACATGGAAGGAGAGTAAAGAACAATAAATGCAGGAAGTCTAGAACAAAGGGCAAGAAGAAGAAGCACAGCCCAGACGCCAGGACTTTCATGCTGCTGTGTTTTTATAGGATACAGGCCACCCTGTCTTGAGAGGAAATGAACACTACATATCCTAGGCTCTGTGGAAGCCTGGGGGTGTTCCCCCTTTTGCAGTTACTGGAAAGCTATGAGTCCTGGGGCTAATAAGGTGATTTATGTCACCACTTCTCATACTGTCAAAACCGCACTCCTGAGAAGATATCTAGGTGCCTGCAGTTTCCATTTCTCAGCCAATTTTGCTTAGAGGCCATCAATAACACATAAAAATTGCTTCTCCCTTTTTTTGAGTTTTTAATATCATTATTGTACTTCCCATCTGAAGAATTTTATAGAAACCCACTGTTAAGTAATTCTGTTTAGTTGGTCTTCATTTCTTTACAATGCAAAACAGATTCTATATTGCAGAATGAAGGAGACACCTATAGACCAACATCATTCCACAGTCAATCATTGGAAATGCTGAGAAAAATGGATACAATAAGAATATCAAGACATTAATATTATTGATATTAGATAATATTTATTACCCATAGAGCAATAAAAGCAAAAGAAAACGGTAAGGTAAGACCCTGACCACTGACTTCTTGAGATGTGGGGAGCTGATCTATGTGTAGGCTGGAAAGAATGGGAGAATTGTGGCTCATCTTATCTAGAAAATGGGAGAGCTCTTCACTGAAAGAGTTAATACTAGAGAAACATAATAAATTCTACCTTACATAAATAAAAAGTCTACATTGCTACTAGTGGTGCCATCTGTTGGGAACTCACAATCATGGTAGAGTGAGGCATAAGCACATGAGAATGGTAAGGACTTCAACTGGCCAACAACCTGTACATATAAAGTAATGCATATTTTTATATGATATAAAAACTCATACAATATAATTTAGAACAAAACTGCATATCAATCAATAGTCCTAAAAATTGTGTTGACTTAAAATTTGTATGCATTAGATTTCCCAGAAATACAAATATTACCAAGCCTTTGAAATCGCTAAATGATGATGTACATTTAAAGCATGATAATACCAGATTTCATGCAGGATGGTAAGACTAATATTTGACCTACAGATTAGGAACAGAACTAACATGGAAATTTAAATATAAACAGGGCACTTCAAGAGGTAGTATGAGGTACTATATAACTCCTTGAGAGAATAAACAGCTTCAGATAATGCCTTGATTCAAACCCTGCTTCTCATTTGCAGCTTTGATTTAAATATTTAACAATTAGCAAAACTTTGTGTTTGTAGCAGACAGCTTCAGGTTCGCTGAGATGAACTTCCAGACCAGGCACAGTTATGGAGGAAGGGATATTATTTATTGAAGCTTACAGATCCAGGGGAAGTTCCATAAAGGCAGGAGAAGTAGCCTGCTTTCACAGGGCCAAGGAGAGAAAGACAAAGCCAACCAGCCACCACAGCACACAGAGAAAAACTACAGCCCAAAAGGTCACACAGCATACTTCAGGAACTCCTGCTAGGCACATTTGCATATCTTTACAATGGAATCTCAAACCCACCATTAACATCTTAAGACCGCCCCCCAGTGACATTGCCTCTAGCAAGGTGATTGTAGATGCAAACTATAACTAATAAAACACTGAATATATTGGGGGACATATATTCAAACTATCACAGTGTTCATTTGTATCATTCAAAAGACTTCTGACTGCTCCTAATACACATTGAGAGAATGAAGATCTTTCTGACTTTGAATATTTTCCAAAATTATCCTTCTATTATACAAGGTCCTAGCACCAAAGTGTGATGATGTACCCCATGCCAAGGGCATTTTCTCCAATAGTATTTATTAATATTTACTATGTGTAGAGAAAAGAGACAGGGTCGAGGGTAGGTAAGTATGATAGATCATTCTGTTCAATATACACTTCTATCTTGTGGGAAATGTAAACTGGTTTATTTGGGGAAGTCATAGGATGTGAGTGCAGTGGGATTGCAATGTCTGAATAATAAAAATGCTAAGTAAAACTGGAAGTTTATTTAGATTCTAAATCACTAAAAGCTAAATGAGCTATATTAAAATGTCTGGTCTTTAGAGAAGTAGGATTATATGAAAGGACAATCAACTACCTAATACTAAGATCAGATACTGTGTTTTGAAAGGTGGGTTAAGATGCCATGCTGAGGGTCTATTGAGTGGTGTTATAAAGAGACAATGGATGACATAAACTGAAAAAGAGTGGAATGTCTGAGGTGATGGATATGCTAATTATTCCCATCTGATCATTTTTTTCCCAAAGGGAATAAGAACTAGTTTCTTTTGAGGCACATATGGGTAACCGTGAGCTGAGTGGCACATTCCACTGGGGAAGAGCTTACATGAACTTTTATAGTCACAGCACAAAAGGAAGTCATGATCAATGGACTTATCAAATACACTGTTGGAGGCTGGCAAATGGCTTAGCGGTTAAGGCATTTGCTTGAGAAGCCTAAGGACCCCGGTTCAATTTCCCAGAACCCACATAAGCCAAATGCACAAGGGGGCATGTCACATGCATCTGGAGTTTGTTTGCAGTGGCTAGAGGCCCTGGCATGCCCTTTCTCTCTTTCTCTCTATATCTACCTCTTCCTCCTTCTCTCTCTCAAATAAATAAGTAAAGTATTAAACATATGTGTGTGTGTGTGTGTGTGTGTGTGTGTGTGTGTGTGTGTTATTATATATGTCTTCTACATATTTCAATTCCAAGGGTTTTGATCTAATAGTCAAAAGGGCATTTAGATCAGATACATAAAACAGTGACAAGGGGCTATCAATGGGACTGAAAGTAACCTTACATTAAGCTGGCTCTCTATCTGCAACATTGCAATTATCCATAATCATGAACTTTAATCAGTCATTCTGTAGAATCCTCAACACAGACTTGGCTTTCTCAGGGTATTTTAATCTATACAGATACATACTTAAAATTTACTTGCTATTCTATAAACATGTGTAATTATTATGTCTCTATTAAACTAATATATAACTCATTGAATATGTATATATACATTTTTACAAGTAATGAATGATAAGAATGACAGTGAAGTAGACATATTTGAAAGACATATAATACCTCAAAATCAGTAGAGATATTTTATAGATTGGAGGTGAGAACAGTGAAAGATATGAGGGAACTGCTGAACATAATGACAACTATTGAGAACAGCAAGAATGAATGCACATTGAAGCCATACAGACAATGGAATTATACCTGGTTTGCCATTGACAAGCTACCTCAAGCCCAAAGAATTCTGTGCTGACTAGTGTGAAGAACAATGCAGAAAATACAGTGTTAAGAGTCGTACCCTTCCTTTGGCTCTTACATCCTTTCCACCACCTCTTCTGCAATTGACCGTGAGTCTTGGGAGGTGAGGCAGAGATGTTTCAGTGTTGGACACCTTACAATGCAACTGTCCAGACAGAAATTGATATCCATGACCTCACAGGGCCTAGAAATACTTTCAGAAGACCCTTGTAATAGGAGAAAAAGATGATGACAGCAAATTAAAAGAAAGAATAATGGAAAGGGGGGGATATGTTGGAAAGTGGAGTTCTGAAAGGGAATGGGGGGAAGGGAGAGAAATATTATGGTTTATTGTCTGTAAGTATAGAAGTTATCAATAAAAAATTAAATAAAAAAAGAAAATAGAGATTGTTAACATTGTATGGAAATAGACTACCTTACAACTTCAAAGGCAATAGAATCTGCTTAGTTTAGTCTTATATTGTAAACATAGCTGTTTAATTTTAATCTCACAGAATTATATCTTCTTTTTCTCTAAATCTTCACTCCAAATATATTTTCAAAATATCTTTCCTTTTTCCTCAAAGAAGTTGAGTAATACTGTAAATAGAATTACATTTTCATTTTAATTTTTGATAATTTATTGTAGCTTTATAGCAATTCAACTGAGTTTTATGTGTTGATTTTGTATAAGAAATGGCACAGCACTATTTCTTAGCTAGTGTCCACCTATGAATTCTTCAGCATTTCTTTATGTTGAACACTAGAAATAAATATACTTTACTCCTTCCTCCTTTCCACATTGGATATTGGTTTCCCTCCCAGGCATACAAGACTCTTGAGTATGCTAGGTAACTGAGCTATACCACTGAGCAACACCTCCAGTTCTTAGATGGGCCACTGAGCCACATTCCCAGTCTTTAGGTGGCTTTCTTTTGTTTCCAGTGTTCTTATGGAAATTTCCAACAATGATGAATAGCAGGAGACAGTGGGCATTATTAGGTACAAACCTAATCTGGGGCTGGAGAGATGGCTTAGCATTTAAGCCATTTGCTTGCAAAGCCAAAGGATCCCTGTTCAATTCTCCAGGACTCACATAAGCCAAATGCACAAGGGGGTGCATGTGTCTGGAGTTCCTTTGCAATAGCTGGAGGCCCTGGCATGGCCATTCTCTTTCTCTCTCTGTTTCTCTCTCTGCCTCTTTCCCTCTCTCAAATAAATAAATAAAATATTTTTTTAAAAAAACTAATCTTACCCAGAAATTTTTCAACCTCTGATCTTTTAGTTTGCTACTTAAGGAATTTTCTACAAATGCTCTAGATTTTATGAAGAAAAATTCTTTATAGTCCTGTTTTCTTGAGTGTTTTTATCACAAAGAATGTGTGATGGTCTCTAATTCCATCCCAGGATCAGCTAAAGTGATCAAGTTTTCTATCATATTATCATGCTTTCCAATCATATTAATGTTATAATGTATCATAGTCATTGATTTTTCTTAAGCTTAATCACTCTTTTATTACTAGGATAATTTTCAGTTCAGTATAGTGAATAATCCTTTTCCAATGTTCTTGGATTCTGAGTGTTAACTTTATTTTGAGAATTTTGCAACTATATTTACCTGTGATATGGATGTGTAATTTTTTCCCTTTTGATGAGTCATGAAACAGTGTCTCACGTATTCCAAATTGGACTTGAACTAACTATGTAGCCAAAGATAACCTTAAATCTTAAACCACTGCCCAAGTGCTAGGGTGGCAAGCATGTAATGTAATAAGTAGCTTAATTTTCACTTAATATTTCTAATGTAAATATTGAAAAATATAGCAAAAATAGCGTAAGATTCATTTTCAGAGAATATCAGGCATCCTAGATAAATAAGTTACAAGATAGTAGTAGCTCCTATAAAAGAGAAAATAAGACATAATGAGGAGCAAAAGTCTGCTTTCAAGTCCCAAAGAGTTAGCTAGAACACTGTTCTCCCATTTCTCTATTCAAATTTCTTATGCAGCTGACACACTGGATTAAGGGAACACACAGGGAATAATGGCATTGCAGCCTTAAGAGGCTCCACCCCTAGAATGAATTGGTGAGTGATTCTGCAAATAATTTATGGCATAGCAATATGTGGTTTAATACATCGGTATTTTTTGAAAGCAGAAATTTTATACAAAGCACTTTCTCTTACTCCTTTTATAACTTTTTAAAAGTTTAATTGACAACTTCTATACTTTCAGACAATAAAACCATGATATTTCCCTTCCCTCCCATATTTTCCTCTTCACAACTCCACTCTCCATCATATCCCCTCCCTCTCTCCATTAGTCTCCCTTTTATTTTGATGTCATCATATTTTTTTCTCCTATTATGAGGGTTTTGTGAAAGTATTGCTAGGTACTACGAGGTCATGGATACCAAGGCCAATTTCTGTCTGGGCAGTTCAATTGTAAGGCGTGGTACCCTTCCTTTGGCTCTTACATTCTTTCCACAACCTCTTCCACAATGGACCTTGAGCCTTGGAGGGTGTGATAGAGATGCTTCAGTGCTGAGAACACCTCCATCACTTCTTTTCAGCACCATGTTGCTTTTGGGTTGGTTATCCCAATGGTCATCACCATCTGGAAAGAGAAGCTTCTCTAACTAAAACTGAGACTAGCATTAATATGTGAATATGAACATTAAGTGTAGTGCTTTCAGAGCAGTTTGGTGAGAATAATATGTACATTTAGCCAGACAAGAGAAGGTTTTATACCCCTAAGGCTTTTGATTAAGTTTTCAGTACCAGGCATGTATTCCCTCTCATAGAGCGGACCTCCAGTCAAATTAAAGAGCAGTTGATTTCCCCTAGAGCAGACATGCCACTATTGCACTTGTTCCGTCATTTGGCCGGTCTGGCCAAACTTGAGGCTTCCAGTGTCCAACGTTTTCATGGCTGATGACTTCTGTCTTCCATAGGGTTACATGAAGTGCAGCTTTTTCCAGCTTTCAGTTGGCTGCTCTATAGGGAGAAGGTTTTCAGCTCAGCACCAGCTTCAGTTCTCAGTGACCTTGCCACCCAGGCATGTGAAGTCTTCAGCAATAAGGTTTTACCATCTGTTTTTCATAGGAAATCAAGGGACTTGGCAATAGCCTGTAATGTTCTGGAGGCAGCAGGGAACTCCCTGGCCAACAACTCACTGGAATGTATCCTATCCCTGGCACTGAATATTTGATAGTAGCAATCTATGACTTTTGGATGTGCCATTATCCAAAAAAGTAGGCTTTCTTATGTCTTTTTCAGAATATCTTGAATTTTGAACTACCCTCCCCCCACCCTTCTCTTACTCAATCTTTTCCCCTGGCATCACTTAGACCATACCACTCCCTGTAATCTGTTCTTCTACCTACATATATACAATACCATCCCTTAAAGTCTTTCCTTCTCTTCCCTCTCTTATAGCCCTTTTCCAGCTTACTGGTCTCTGTAACCAATTTTTTGGTTCCAGCTCACACAAGAGAGCAAACATTCATACCTAGGATCCACATATGAGAAGGAACGTGTGATGTTTGGCTTTCTGGGCCTGGGTTGCCTCTCTTAGTAAAATTCTTTCCAGATCCATCCATTTCCCACCAAAATTTCATAATTTCATTTTTCTTTACTACTGAATAAAACTCCATTCTGTAAATGTACCATATCTTTATCTTTATTTAAAGATATTTATTATCTTTAATAATATATATTATCCATTCATCTGTTGAGGGACATGTAGACTGGTTCCATTTCCTAGCTATTGTGAATAGAGCAATAATAAAAATGGTTGTGCAATTATCTCTAAGGTAGTAAAAAGAATCATTAGGATATATGCCTAGGAGTGATATAGCTGGATCATATGGTAAATCTATTTTTAGCTGTCTCAAGAACCTCCACACTGATTTCCACAAGGGCTGTATCAGATTACATGCCCACCAACAGTGTAGAAAGGATCCACTTTTTCTGCACTTTCACCAACCTTTATTGTGATTTGTTTTCTTGATGGTAGCCATTCTGACAGGAGTGAGATGGAATCTCACAGTAGTTTTAATTTGCATTTCCCTGATGGCTAAGGATGTAGATCACTTTTTTAGATGCTTATACGCCATCTGTATTGCTTGCAATGAGAACTCTCTATTAAGTTCCATAGCCCATTTTTTAGTTGGGTTGTTTGAATTTTTATTGTTTTGCTTTTATGAGTTCTTAGTATATTCTGGATATCTATTCTCTGTTAGATGTATAGCTGTCAAAGATTTTCTCCCATTCCATAGGTTGCCTGTTTGCTCTATTCACAGTGTCCTTTGCTGTACAAAAGCTTTGTAATTTCATGAGATCACAGTGGTTGATTAGTGGTTTTATTTCCTGAGCAATTGGTGTTATATTAAGAACGTCATTACCTATGCCATTATCTTGAAAGGTTCCCCTACTTTTTCCTCTAGCAATTTCAGCATTTCAGATATGACATTAAGGTCCCTGATCCATTTGGACTTGATTCTTATGCATGGAGAAAGACAAGGGTCTATTTTCATATTTCTACATATAGATATCCAGTTTACTCAACACCTCTTGTTGAAGAAGATATCCTTTCTCCAATGAATATTTTTGGCATTTTTGTCAAAATCAATCAGATAGCTACAGCTGCCTGGATCTGGGTCCTCTGTTCTGTTCCATTGATCTAGGTGTCTGTCTGTCTTTGTGCTAGTACCATGCTGATTTTGTTAATATGGTGTTGTAATTAGCTAAAAATCAGGTATGGTGATACCACCAGCCTTATTTTTGTTGCTCAAAATTGTTTTGGAATTTGTGGTTTTTTGTGCTTTCAAGTGAATTTTAGGATTGTTTTTTCTATTTCTGTGAAGAATGCCATTGTAATTTTAATAGGGATTGTATTATATATGTAGATTGCTTTTGATAAGATTGACATTTTCACTATATTGATTCTTCCAATCCAAGAACATGAGTTGTCTTTCCATTTTCTAGTGTCTTCTGCAATTTCTCACTTGAGTGTTTTAAAGTTCTCATTGTAGAGCTCCTTCACTTCCTTGGTTAGGTTTATTCCAAAGTACTTTAATTTTTTGTTGAGGCAATTGTGAATGGGAGAGATTCCCTGATTTCATCCTCCACATGTTTGTTGTTAGTATATAGGAAAGCTACTAATTTCTCTGTGTTTATTTTGTATCCTGATATGTTGCTTAAAGTGTTTATCAGCTCTAACAGTTTGCTGGTAGAGTCTTTAGGGTCCTTTTTGTATAGAATCATATCATCTGCGAATAATGATAATTTGATCTCTTCCTTTCCTATCTGTATCCCTTTTATGAGTGTCTCTTGCCTTATTGCTGTAACTAAGACTTCCGGTACTATATTAATAAAAAGTGGGGACAGTGGACACTCTTGTCTTGTTTCTGAATTTAGTGGAAAAGCTTCAAGTTTTTCCCCATTTAGTATTATGTTGACTGTAGGTTTGTCATAAACAGCCTTTGTTATGTTGACATAGGTTCTTTCTTTTCCCAGTTTCTGCAGGACTTTTACCATGAAGGGATACTATTTTTTGTCAAATGTCTTTTTTTGCATCTATTGAGATGACCATGTGATTTTTGTCCTTCATTCTATTTATATAGTGTATTGTATTTATCGATGTGCATATGTTGAACCATCCCTGCTTCTCTGGGATAAAGCCTACTTGGTCAGTGTGAATTATCTTTCTGATATATTCTTGTATTCTGTTTGTCAATATTTTGTTGAGAATTTTTGCATCTATGTCCATGAGGGAGATTGGTCTGTAATTTTCCTTTTTTGTCTGTCTTTGATTTTAGTATCAGGATGATTCTGGCTTTGTAAAAGGAGTGTTTTAGAATTTCTTCCTTTTCTATTTTATGGAAAAGTTTGAGAAGCAGTAAATCCATTAAGGCCTGGACTTTTGTGAGTTGGGAGACATTTTATAACTGCTTGCATCTCTGTACTTATCATGGGTCTATTTAATTGGTTTATATCTCATCTTGATTGAATTTTGATAGGTCATATGAATAAAGGAAATCATCCATTTCTTTCAGATTTTCATACTTAGAGGCATATATATTCTTAAAGTATGTCCTTGTGATTTTCTGAATTTCTTTGGTATCTGTTTTAATGGTGCCATTTTCATCTCAAAATTTATTAACTTTTGTTTATTCTCTCTTTCTTCTGGTCAGATTTGCTAAGGGTTTATCAATCTAGTTTACCCTTTCAAAGAACCAACTCTTTGTTTCATTTTTTCTTTGGATTGTTTTTGTTGTTGCTCTTGTTCTTGTTTTTGTTTGTTTGATTCTATTTCATTATTTTTTGCCCTAATCTTTATTGTTTCTTCCAGTCTACTGCTTTTTGATTTGCGTTTTTCTTCTTTTTCCAAGGCCTTAAGGTGAAGCATTAAATTGTTTATTTTGAACTCTCTAATTTCTTAATATAGGCACTTAGAGCTATAAATTTCCCTCTTAGGACTGCCTTCATTGTGTCCCAAAGGTTTTGGTATGTGGTATTCTTATCATCATTTCATTGTATGAATTTACTGATTTCCTTTTGATTTTTTCAATGACCATACATTATTCAATAGTGTACTAGTTAATCTCCATGAATTTCTTTATGCTCTGTATTTTTTCCTGTTGCTGATTTGTAGTTTAATTCCATTGTGGTCAGATAGAGTTCAAGGGATTATTTCAATTTTCCTGTATTTTTTAAGATTTGCTTTGTGTCCTAATATATAGGCTATTTTAGAGAATATTTCATGTGCTGCTGAGAAAAAAATGTATATTCTACAGCATTTGGATGGAATGTTCTATAGATATCTCTTAGGTCCATTAGTTCCATGACATCATTTAATCTAGATATCTCCCTGTTTATTTTTTACTGGGTTGATCTGTCAGTTGATGAGAGTGGGGTATTGAAGTCACACACTACAGTTGTGTTTGGTGTTATCTGTGACATTAAGTCTACTAGTGTTTGTTTGATCAAAGTGGGTGCCCTCATGTTAGGTGCATGTATATTTAGGATTTTAGTGTCTTCCTATTGGAGTGTTCCTTTAATCAGTATAAAGTGACCTTCTTTATCTTTCATCACTAATGTTGGTTTGAAATCTATGCTGTCAGATATTAGGATAGCAACACGTATTTTCTTCCTAGGCCCATTTGCTCGAAAGACAGTTTTCCATCCTTTCACCCTAAGACAGTGTCTATCTTGTTGAGAGATGAGTTTCCTGGGGGGGGGGGGTGGCAAAAATATGGCAGGATCCTGTCTTATAATCCAATCTGTAAGCCTGTTCTTTTGGTTGGGGCATTGTGGCCATTGGTAATTAAGAGTTATTAGTGAAAGGTACGTATTTATTCTTGCCATTCTTCTTGGTTTGCAGGGCTTCCTGTTTTTCCATTGCTCACTTGTTTTAACTGCTATGGGAGTATGGTTTATTTTTTTCCTATTTCCTCATGTGTGTGTTTTTCTTTCTCTTCAGCATAAAGGATTCCTTCAAGTATTTTCTGTAGAGATGCCTTTGGTGTCATAAATTCCATTACCTTGCTTTAGTTGTGGAATGTCCTTATTTCTCCATCAATTTTGATAGATAGCTTTGTAGGATAAAGTAATCTTGATTGAAAGTTTTTATCTTTCAGGACTTGGAACACATCATTCCAAGCCCTTCTGGCTTTTGAAGTTTGTATTAAGTAATCTGCTGTTATTCTGATGGGCTTGCCTTTGTAGGTGACTTGCTTTTTGCCTCTAACTGCTTTTAATATATTTTTGTTTGGTTTGCATGTTTAGTAGTTTAATTATAACATGGCAAGGAGAGGATCTTTCCAGGTTTTGTCTATTTGGTGTTCTAAACGCTTCTTGTATCTGCATTGGCATTTCTTTCCTAATTTGGGGAAAACTTTTCTTCTATGATTTTGTTGGAAACATCTACGAAGGCTCTGGATTGAAATTCTTCTCTTTCTACTATACCCTGAATTCTTATGTGCCCCAGATATCTTGAAATTTCCATTCACACCTTTCTATTAGCTTGTGTTTCTCTTTGTTGGACTATATTAGATCTGCTACCTGGTCTTCTATTTTAGATATTCTATTCTCACCTTCATCCATTCTACTGATGAGACTTTCCACAGAGGTTTTTATTTGACTGACTGTGCTTTTTAGAGAGTTTCAGCCTGGTTTTTCTTCAATATTTCTATTTCCTTACTCATGTCTGGAAATGACCTCCTCATTTATTTAAGCTGGTTTATTGTATTCTAATGGAATTCCTTCAGGATTTTTTTTTTTTAATTTATTTGGTTTCTTCTTTGACTCCTTTGATTTCTTCTGTGATTTTTTTGGAGTATAGATAAAATCATTTTTTTTTTTTAAATCTTTGTCAGGCATAAAACAGTCTCATTGGAGGCCATTTCTGATGGATTTATAATTGTTGGTGAGATTGTATTGTATTGATTCTTTGTGTTTCTTATTTGATGCTTGGGTTTTTTTTAATAGTCTGGGGTGCTTTTAGTCCAACTTTATGTACCTTCAGAGTATGAGTTTAAGGTGCCTAGTGTAGCTCTTGCACTCCAATACTGCTGCAGAAGTAATCCTAGGTGTTGAGTTTACCTTCTATTCAAGTATTCTAGTGGGCTGGGTGGAGCAATTAACTGGCAAATTCTAAAAATCAGCTAAGCAATATACACAATCAATAAAACCCAGCATAAGGCATGCAAGTGTGGGGATTGAAACAAACAGATAACCTTATAAAGCCACAAACTCTAAGGGTGTGTGTTACTGTACACCTTTAATCCTCCCAGCTGGGAGGTTGAGGTTTTTGTTCTGAAATGAGTTCTAGATCAGCCTGCCTCTGAATCAGACCCTGCCCCCAAAATGACAGAAAGACAAAGGCCCTAAGAGTCTGAAAGCATTAAAAGCAACAATAGTGAACCCCCAAACACAGCTTAATTGAGAATGGTATATCCAACCAAGAACATGTAACCCATAACCTGCCCTGACATAGAATGAGAGATTAGCACTTCCAGTGGAGGCCTATGTACCTGCTTGTTTGTCCGTAGGCCTCGTTACCTTTTGGGGTGGCTTCAAATCTCACCAATGCTGAGTGCCCACCTCAATCTCTCTGTATTGTGCTGTGAATCTGGTGTTCTGATCAGCTGTGCTGGATGCCCTGCCACCTGGGACTGAGTGTGTTCTCTGGAAGTTTGTGGTTCTGATAATTGTGTGATGGGAGACTACAGGGAGCAGGAGTTTTACTGGAAATGCTTAGCTTGTCATCCTGCCTGTGTCCAGCTGTCTCCCCTTTAGATTTTTTGACTTTGCAAGGAGGCTGATTAGGTTGGAAAAATCCCCTTGTTTGGTCTCTATTCCTGCAGCTGGGCATCCAGCAGACATGAGGATCTGGTCGGTCCGCGGCTTGGGTCTTCAAGCTCCTTGGTGGGATTCTGGCTAAATTCCTCCTTTCTGATAGATCTTAACGTCTCCTGCTTCTCCACTGTGGCAGATTAAAAACCTGTACACCTTCACTTTTCAGTATTTTGCTGTGGTTTTGCTCAAATCTCTCCCTAGGCTGGATTAATATGACTCCTATACAGCCATCTTACCTGGAAAGTCCCTCCTTTTATAATTTTTAATTTTTCAACTGCCACAGAAAATGTGTATGCCAATGGGTACCACATGGTGTTTTGATGTTTTAATAAGGCAAATATTGTATATTTCAATTAGATTACATATAATTTTCTCCACAAACATTTATCACCTTTTTTATAATGAAAACATTAGAAATCTTTCCTTCAAGCTTTTAGGCATATCTAGTACATAACTATTGCTTATAGATAACCTAAGCTGAGGAGATGACTTAGTGGTTAAAAACACTTGCTTGAATATTTTGATGGCCAGGGTCCAGTTCTCCTTCTACTCACCTAAATCCAGAACCCTCTGCCCCAAAATGTAGCATATGTAGCTGATGCTCTCTTGCAGTGGAAATAGACCATGGTGTGCCCTCTCCCTTATACAGAGATGTGAAAACAAAGAAATATTTTTTAAAGAGTTGTAAGTAGCTGGTTAAAAATAATAATTATATTTATTCTATTATGCAATGGCATATAAGAGTTTATTATTCTTTTTGAACTATAAATTAGTACTCATTCATC
Source organism: Orientallactaga sibirica (assembly GCA_036365145.1). Lineage (NCBI taxonomy): Eukaryota > Metazoa > Chordata > Mammalia > Rodentia > Dipodidae > Orientallactaga > Orientallactaga sibirica. The sequence goes on along the minus strand of JAEOAD010000019.1, from coordinate 868,813 downwards.
AAGCTTTCTCCATACCTCTCACACATCTACTATCTCCAACCTCTTGCAACCACTATTCTACTTCCACTTTGTATGAGGTCAAAGTTTTTAGGTTCCACAACTGTTAGAGAGGAAGCAGTATTTGTCTTTCTGTGCTTGGCTTACATCACTTAATAGAAAGATTCCCCTATTTCATCTATAAATCTATATTGTACTAAATCAGATGATTTTTATTTTCATGGATAAATACTACTCCATCATATATATATATATATATATATATATATATATATATATATATATGGTGTTCTCTATTTTTTATTAAGAATATGCTTTGTATGGAAACATCATGTGTTGGTGCCATCATTTCCCTCTTCCCTGTCCTCAATCTGCTGAGGTCCTGCCTCAATGGGGTTGTCAGTATGCCCCACAGGGTTGTGGGTTATGTGTTGTGAGAGCAGAAGTCAGTCATGGGGTGTAGGATGCCTCAGGGGATGTCCTCCTGTCCTGTGTGGTTCTTAAATTCTTTCCACCCCCTCTTCCTCAAAATTCCCTGAGCAGTGGTGGGTGTGTTTTAAGTCTACTTCAGTGTTAAGCTCTCAGGAGCATCTGGATTTCTGCTTTGATAAGTGTTGAGTATCCTCAGCCCATGTCTTCTTCACCCTGGTGCAGATTGTCAGGCTCACCATGAAAGCAGAACTCTTGCTCATTTCACCAATTCCTCTGTGGTTTCAGCTGGGACTTGGCTGAAGAGCAAGGGGTGTTTCATCTTCATGGGACTCCTTACCTTCTGAAAAAGAACAGATTCTCCAAATGAAATCAGCATAACTAAATGGGATAAACATTGTTAATTTAGAGAGGTTTTGATGGATGTAGCACCTCTTTTGGCCAAAAACTAGTGGGAGATTGTCATTTGGGGTAATAATCTTGGTCTCCAGGGATTCTGACCTGTTTTGCAGTTCCAGCCTTTCCACTGAGCACAACTCTTAGCTAATCAGAAAGTAAATGGTTACCCACCAATACTGTGTGCAACCACTGCACTGGTGTGTATACCTTGTCAGGCTGCTTGCCTTCACACAGCAGTATCCCCTGCTTACACCATTGTTGGCCACTTTCCTCCATTAGCTCATGTAGCCCTTTCCAGCACTAGAGGGGCTAACCATCTGGGGACCTGCTCTCTTCCAGATTCCAGCATAGTTACTCTTTGTGCTGTGTCCCCAGCATGTGGTGTCTTCAGCAATAGGGTCTTACTTTTTACCTCAGGGAGGTAATCAAATGCTTTTACAGAAGCCTGTCTTGTTTGAGGGACCTTGTAGGTCCCTATGATCAACAGCTCAATGTGGTAGCAACCTATTTCTATTCATCAGTTGTTCAAACAATTCATTGGTTTCCCTGCTTTTGACTGTAATGATGAAATAAACATGGAGAATGGGTAGCTTAAAAAAATTTATTGTACATTATAATTTAGTTATTTTAGACATCTGATCAGGAGTGAGCTTTCTGGATCATATGGCTGTATTATTTTCAATTTTGAAGAACACGCACTGTTTTCCATAATGGCTGTACCATTTTACATTCTCACAACCAAATGCAAGGCTTCCATTGTTCAACTTCATCAGCATTTGCTATTTATTATATATATATTTATTTTATTTATTTATTTATTTATTTATTTATTTATTTATTTATTTGAGACAGAGAGAAGGAAAGAGAGAGGGAGAATGAGAATGGGTGCACCAGAGCCTCTTTGCACTGCAAACAAACTCCAGATGCATGTGCTCCCTTGTGAATCTGGCTTACATGGGACTTGGAAAATCAAACCAGGGTCCTTAGGCTTCACAGGCATGTGCCTCAACTGCTAAGCCATCTCTCCAGCCCTGCTATTTATTACATTTTTGATAATAGCTATTCTTTTTTACATTTTCCTGAGAATTTTAATGCCTGAATGATAAATATTCTTACCTCAGTGTGATGATACTGCAGTTTTGATTATTTGCATTGCCTGGATAATTAATTATGTTAATATTTAGGACACTTTCATATGCCTTTTGGCCATTTGTATGTCTTCTTTTGAGAAATATCTATTTAGATTGCCAATTTTATTTGCTATATATACATACATACATTATATAATATAATAATATAATAATTTATATACATATACCCAACTATATATAATGTGTATGCGTACATGTGTGTGTTTTATGTCTGGACATAAATCCCTTTTCAGATCTATAATTTTCTTCTATATTTTCTTCCATTCTTCAGGTTGTCTCTTCACTCTGATGATTGTTTTCTTTGCTATACAAAAAGGTTTTGATATAGAACCATGTGTCTATTTTTGCATTGGATTCCTGAGCTTGGGAGAATTTTTTCCAAAAATTCCTGCTCCAGTTAACTGAAGAATTTCTTCTATGTTTTCTTCTCATGATCTCATGGTATCTGGTCTATATTCACATCTTTAATACATTGCAAGTCGGTTTTTGACACTGATGAAAGGTAGTGTAATAGTTCCATTCTTGTGCATGTGTAAACATGGTTTTCCAAGTATCATTCATTAAAAAGCACAAACTTGTGGCACTTTCCCTACCTCTGCCTCCTTAGCACTGGGTCACAGGTGTGTACCACTGTACCTGGCCTTTGGCAATGACATTAAGGTAATATTGACCTAATCAGGAAGTGTCCCCTTCTCTTATGGTTTTGGAGGAGTATAAGGAGGGTTGCTGTTCATTCTTCAACTTTCAGAACTGTATGGTCCTGTTCTCATTTATTTGTTATCTAATTTATTTATTTATATTTATTTAAGAGAAAGAGGAAGATAGAGACATAGAATGGGCACATGAAAAACTCTAGCCAGTGCAAATAACTCCAGACGGAAGCACCACCTTGTGCATCTGGCTTACGTGGGTACTGGGGAATCAAACTTGGGTAAAAGTAACCCAGTTTCTTCCCACAGATTAATAAGGAAATTCTCATGGTTAATTGTCAATGTAAGTATGGAAGCTGTCAATAAAAAGGAAAAAAAGTAGCAGAAGGAATAGTTGTAAAGAAGAAGAAGGGATTCAGTGGAAGGGGAAGCAGAGGGAGAACAAAAGAAGATAATGGGAGAAGATTATGATCAAAATAAATCATGTACATGTGTGAAAATGTCAATACAAAGTTACAAAGGAAAAAAGAGAAAGAAAAAAAAAAGAAGGGTGAATGAACATTCAGTACTGAGACTGCTCCTCAGTAAAATAACTGGTACATATACTTGTTATCTAGAACACTTTCCAACAGGGAGGATTTAAGAAAAAGCCTTAGAACACAATTGAGAGGGATTTACTGAAGCACCAACCTTATATGCAGCCTATACTTTAGAAATGAGACATGTACTAAAACATTACATTTAAAAAAAAAACCTGGGTCCTTAAATTTCACAGGCAAGTGCCTTAAACACTAAGCCATCTCTCCATCCCATTTTGTCATTACAAATTCAATCTCTTCTTGTAGCTATACAGAGATCTTGAATTTATTCTTCCATCAATTTATGTTTTGAATGTAATCCTAAGAATTTGCCAAACTAGTCTGGGTTATTTAATTCATTGGAACTACATTTCTTTCTGAGTGTAGTTATTTTTGTACCACAGACACCATTGAAATAATGTATGTTATAATTTCATTTTATCCTATCCAGAAAATATTTGGCAATATAAAAACTTACTCTTACACAAAAGTACCTGATATAATAATATTTTAATTTTTGAAGTCTATCTTAGAAAAATGATCAGAATCAACACATCTACCAAAACACACAGTGGCCTCAGATCTCTATATAATAGTAAATATTGGTAATCCGTGTAAGTTTTTAGCCATGCATACTAAATAACACTAGATGCCTCCATTCAATAAAATTATACCAATAACAAAACAACTAGCATTTCAATATATTTAGTGAAATGCAAATGTTTAAAATATAATAATTTTAAAAGTATATAAAATGATATAAAAATTTTCTGAATCAAAAATGTTGCCATGGGCTGGTGGTTAAGGTGCTTGCCTACAAAGCCTGAGGACCCAGGTTTGATTCTCCATGACCCATGTAAGCCAGATGTACAAGGTTGTGCATGCACCTGGAGTTTGTTTGCAATAGCCCTAGGCCCTGATGCACCCATTCTCTCTCTCTCTTTCTTTATCTGCCTCTCTCTAACATAAATATTTTTTTAAAGTTGCCATGGGATCTATATTTTTCTCTAAATTTCTTTGTTCTTACTTTCAGAAGGAATTCTAAACTAAGGAGCTAAATGTCTGACTTCAAATTCTTTAGCTAGACAAAAGACATGAACAAAAGGAGAAATATTCCATTACCATGGTCTTCAGTTGGGCTTCTTCCAATCATGGCAGTTTGAACTGGTTTATCTGCTTTAGTTTTCATTTGCTGGTCTAAAGGGCAGAAGCACAGTACTTTTTCACAATTATGTTTTTTTAAATATTTTATTTCATTTATTTATTAGAGATAGAGAGAGAGAGAGTGGGCATGCCAGGGCCTCTAGCCACTGGAAATGAACCCCAGATGCATGCACCCTCTTGTGCATCTGGCTTACGTGGGACCTGGAGAATCAAACCGGGGTCCTTAAGCTTTGCAGGCATATGCCTTAACCACTAAGCAATCTCTCCAGCCCCCCCTTTTTTTGTTAACTCTGCTCACTACTTCAAGAATATTCTAAATTAAACTGTTGATAGTGCATTAGTACAGATGGCAACACTTTTAGATGCAAAAAAAACAGTGATTTAAAATAATCAATGATAGGAATTTTTAAAATTTACTATGCCCTGAAGACTAATGGAATGTAGCAAGGTTATAATAAATAGAAACATAAAATTATCTAATTATGCTCCAAAATCAGATAATTGTAGGCTCGTGTTCTGTTGTATGTATTGCATAGATGTCAGTGAAGCTTGAAATGATCAAGGAGAGCCTCAGGCTCTGATGACCACATGGTTCCCACTTTGAAGAGAGATGAGAAAACTCATCATTTGACCATTCCTCTTATGCCCAAAGAGCTCTAGCCATCCCTCCCAGGCCTTATCTACAAGCACAACTAACCATATGGAAGTGGCCTTACTATGAACACATAAAATGTAGAGGGTTTCTTTGCAGAAATAATTTTTGCCTAATCTAATGAAGTTATTACAAACTTTAAAAATACTTTGAAAATCAAAATACTGCTATTCATAATATTAGTACTATTATATACTATTAATATGATTTTTAAAATTCTGTATTATAAAAATAACCAAAATTAATAACTTATTTTATGCCAGATACTGACAGTGCCAAGGATCCTAATTGTTTTGCTAATTTGATTCTGTCCAAAATGGAGGACAGAATAAACCAGTCAACACGCTCTTTACCAAACACCAGCATTTATTCCTTCAGAGCACTGTGGCAGACCTCATAAGCTCTTCAGCTGGTGAGTATGTTCTGCCTTGTAGGTAAAGACACGTATATTAGCTTGAATAATCTCACACATAGGTGTCCACTAGAGATCATGGAACTATTCTCCACTGATACCTTGAGATGACAGTATTGATTTTGGGGCATTTTATCCATTTTTACAACTCTTCCCTCATGGCAAATCACAATTAAAAATATTTTCCTTTTTCCCCCTTTTCCATAATGCTTTAATGTTTTCTTGAAAAATAAAAATTAAATTTAGCCAGGTGTTGTGGGGCATGCCTTTAATCCCAGCACTCAGAAAGCAGAGGTAGGAGGCCACCCTGAGATTACATAGTGAATTCCAGGTCAGCCTGGGCTACAGTGAGACCCTACCTAGAAAAAACAAAACAAACAAAAAAAAAAAGTTATTTGCAAGCAGGGAGACAGATAAGAGAGACAGATAGAAAGAATGGCCACACCAAGGTCTCCAGCTGCTGCAAATGAACTCCAAACACATGTGCCACTGAGCATCTAGCTTTATATGGGTGCTAGGGAATTGAACCTATTTCATTAGGCCTTGCAGGCAAGTGCCTTAACCACTGAGCAACTCTCCATCTCTTATTTCATTTTTTAAAAATATTTTATTTATTTATCTATTTGAGAGAGAGAGGAAGAGGCAGATAGAGAGGAAGAGAGAATGGGCACACCAGGGCTTCTAGCCACTGCAAACGAACTCCAGAAACATGTGCCTCTTGTGCATCAGACATACATGGGTCCTGGGGAATCAAACCTGGGTCCTTAGATTTTGCAGGCAAATGCCTTAACCACTAAGTCATTTCCCCAGCCCTTTAAAAAAATATTTTTTATTTATTTATCTATTTGAGAGAGAGGGGAAGATGCATTTAGAAAGAACAAGAGAATGGTATTTCATTTTTTGAAAACCAATTTCTTCATGACTTTTGTGTGCAAATGAAGAATAATATTATCATTTTAAAATAGATCATGTATGAAAATTAGAGATACTCAAATCTACAGGAAAAGATAATTACACACAACACTCACTTTTCAATTCTTTAGACAATTATAAAGCTTTGCATGGGTGGAGGTATAGAATAAAAACATACCATGTAAGATCTAATTTAAAGATTAAACCAGGATTTCTGGGAAGAAAGAAAGAAAGAAAGAAAGAAAGAAAGAAAGAAAGAAAGAGAGAGAGAGAGAAAGAAAGAAAGAAAGAAAGAAAGAAAGAAAGAAAGAAAGAGGAAGAAAGAAAGAAAGAAGAAAGAAAGAAAGAAAGAAAGAAAGAAAGAAAGAAAGAAAGAGTAGGAAAAGAAGAAAAAGGGGAGGAGGAGTAAAAGGAGGAGGGTGAGGGAGAGCAGGAGGAGGAGGAAGAGGAGGAGGAGGAGGAGGAGGTGGAGGAGGAGGAAGAGGAGGAGGAGGAGGAGGAGGAGGAGGAGGAGGAGGAGAAGAAGAAGAAGAAGAAGAAGAAGAAGAAGAAGAAGAAGAAGAAGAAGGAGAAATCACATTGTGATGATGAAGTTCTGTTGCAAACTTGACCAGATTAGCAATGGCAGGACTATAAGGGCATTCCCTGGCAAGATTAATTGAGGGAGGAAGCAAGTCCTTCCTCCCAAATGGGCAGTCCTTTCATGGGCACATGGCATATACAGAATCTCCAGGAGAACACTAGGACTATTCTTTTGGTCCGGCTGCATCTTCTACCCATTGGTGCATGCTTGTTGCCTTGCTTCCCTTGCTGCAAGGTTGTGCATGTTTCTACTATTTGTTCCTTTGACCTTATGGACTGAGTACTGAGAGGAGGGGTCTTCTGACCCTTAGGCTTATATCCAGCCTCCTGGTTTGAGCATCTGCCTGATTCTTCAACTTCCTGCTCCAAGTACTGCCATTGTTGGACTGCCCAGCTTTATCTGGGGAGCTAATTCAGTAAATTCCTTTTTATATGTACTCATAGTATTGGTCTGTTCCTCTGAGACCCCTAATATACATATTAAAATGCATAAATTTCAGTAATTCATGAATGTATGTATATATATATATATATATATATATATATATATATATATATATATATATATATACATATGTATGTGTATTTGTAGATGATAAATATTTTAAAACACAGTATAATCCTTGATAGATGGAAGAAAGCATGTCAAAGAGAAGCATTTGCAGTGATGTTTGTGTTGTAGAGAAAGCCATGGCTAAAGATGGAGCATGTGTCCTACACAGGGTTCAACTTAAAGAGACTTAGCTCATGTGATTTCAAAAATTGTTTTTCTAAGTTTTATGCCATGAGAGAAATATAAGAGAAATATTCTGTAATTTTCATAGCTTCAGACTTATAATAGCTTGATATGTAATAGAAACACTGTAGATATCTCCAGAAAAAAATAAATTTAGCAAACTAGCTGGTGTTTGGCCTCCTGCTTATTGATCAGAAGCATTAAGTTGATTCTGAAACAATGTATAGGAAAATATTTGACAAGGGGATGAATGACTCTCACTATGCATGCAATCTGAAAAAAAGTATGTAGAAGATAAAAGGGAAAATAATTTAAAACAAGTTCCAATACTTAAAATAACTGATTGCAAAACAATGGGAGCAGGGTGTAAATTAAAAAGAAAATTGGAGAAATCTTAGAAACATTGCCAGAGTAGATACTGACAATAAAATATGTGACTTTAAGAGAATGAGGAAGGCTGGGGACATGGTCCAGTCAGTAATATTCTTGCCATGCAAGCATGAGTTACAAGCTTTGAGGGTATATATAAATACACATACACACACATAAATATTTATTTACATAGATAGATGATAACGATGATGATAGATAAATGATAGCTAGATAGATGATAGCCAGTGCAGTGGTTAAGTTTGTATCAACTTGATTTGTTTAGGAATCCACAGACATTCCTCATAAGTGTGTCTCTGAAGTTGCCTCTAGGAAGTATTAATTAAAGGAACAATCCTTCCCCCAGGGTGAGCCATTCCTCCAGTGTGGGTGGCTCCTCTTGGAGGATGGGTCTAGTTTATGAAAAGAAGCTCTGGGAAGAAAGGCATCCTCTCCTCCTACCTGGCTGCCGGTGCTGCTCACTGTTCTCTGCTTGGTGCTTGGGGCTTGCTGCTTGGTGCTTGATGATTGCTGATTTCCAGTGTGGACTGAAGACCAGGGTGAACTGAAGAGCAGCGTCTCTCCAGGATGCCTTCAGACCTTTAGTGCTGATAGGGACTGCTGAGGCATCCAGCCTCATGGACTGAGAAGCTACCGGGTTCCTTGACTCTTGTAAGCTAATCCAAAAAATTCCCTTTTAATACAATTCATTCCATCATTTCTGTTCCTCTAGAGAACCCTGACTAATACAGATTTTGGTACCAGGAGTGGTTCTAGAGAAACAGAATTGTAAGGATGGATTTCCCTAGTGGGCTTGGTGCTCTGTGGAGTTGGTTCTCCAACTTCACTTCTACTAAAGGCTCTACTCATAATAAGCAGAGCACTTTAACTGATAATAAGGAGGGCACTAATAATCCATGGTGTGCACTATTTAAAGAACTCCATGAAATAGATGTATTTGGTGATTCTGAGTCATATCTTGTGAAGAGAAAAGAATTTAGTGAATCTGTATCTAGAACTTTTGAATATTTGTGGAAAAGTAAGACAAATGATGATGCTGGATGGTTTCTTCTGGCATCTCTAGATAAACTGTCGGGAGAAAGCAGAAGCTCAGAAAGGAAATTTCCAAGCTTCAGACCCATATACATGATCTGAAGGTTTCTAAGGGTGCCCTGGAAGAGAAGCTCCTCTCTAGACAGAACAGGGCTCAAATTGTAGAAAACCAAATCTAAGCTCTCATTGTAAGATTGGCTAACATGCAGCATAAGCTCAGTTCCCAGCCTTACAGGCTATCACAAGTTAAAGTGAGGGCACTGATTGAAAAAAAAGTGGGATACTATGACTTGGGATGAGGATGTATGGGAAGACCCTGAAGAATCCGGGGACATTGAATTATCAGATTCTGAAGAAGTTGTTTTGCATAAGAATGTGGCTTCCCCTCCTTTAGGGACAGTTGCATCCTTACTCCTACACCCTAAAGTATTGCCCTCTCCACCCTTGTCTGAGGGAACCACTCCTTCTTTGTCTGAGGTAGCAGCAGTGACCCTCCCTGCAGGAGGTGCTGATGCTTCTCAGTGCCCACCCATCTTTGCCTCTAGGCCTATAACAAGGTGTAAGGCTAGGAATGCCCCTAAAGGTGAGTTAGAAAGCATGACTCAACAGGAAGTAAGATACACCCCAAAATAACTTCAGGATCTTTCTGATTTGTACAGGCAGAAGCATGGGGAATGTGTGTGGGAATGGATTTTAAGGGTGTGGGATGATGGAGGAAGGAAGATATGATTATATCAGGCTGAATTTCTTGTAATGGGCCCACTGAGCAGAGATTTTAGATTTAACACTGCAGCTCATGCAGTTGGAAGAGGTGCCAAGAGTTTATTTGATTGGTTGGCTGAAGTATGGATCCAAAGATGGTCTACTGTAAATGAGCTCGAGCTGCCTGATATCCCTTGGCTTAATGTTGATGAAGGGATTACAAGGCTCACAGAACTTGGAATGCTCAAGTGGATTTGCCATGTAAGCTCATCTTTAAGCCCACAATGGGAGCATCCAGAAGATGTGCCCCAGCATACTTTAAGTTGAAAGTACTTACCATAATATGTAAAGAATACATCACAGTGGGAGCCACAGTTTCTGCATTAGGTGACTTAGATGCAATGAGTCTAACTGGACCTTGGGGTAACAAGGGCCAAGTATCAGCACTGAATCACCATAAGCACAGGCAAAACAATGCTCATAACAGTATTAGTTGTGTAGACCTTTGGTACTGGCTGATTAATCATGGTGTTCCCAGAAGTGAAATAGATAAAAAGCCTACTAAGTTCATACTTCTGTATAAGCAGAAAAGTTCCAGAGCAAAGGACCAAAAGGCCACCTTGAATTATTGCAACAGAGAATCAAGGCCTCTTAATAAGTTTCCAGACTTAAGCCAGTTTTCAGATCCTGAGCCCCTTGATTGAAGGGGTGGCCAGGTCCCTTTGAGGAAGGACCCTCCCATAATCCCCAAATGTTTCAATATTAAGCTTAGTCTTATCCTTCCTCAGAGGGACCTGTGGCGTTTTGCTAGGGTAACTGTACACTGGGGAAAAGGAAATAATCAGACCTTTCAGGGCTTACTGGACACTGGCTCTTAATTGACATTGATTCCAGGAGACCCCAAACAGCACTGTGGCCTTCAAGTTAAAGTAGGTACTTATGGAGGTCAGGTGATCAATGGAATTTTGGCAAATGTTAGACTGACAGTAGGTCCAGTGGGTCCCCGAACTCATCCTGTAGTCATTTTCCCAGTCCCCGAATGCATAATTGGGATATACATATACTTAGGAGTTGACATAACCCCCATATTGGTTCCCTGACTTGTATTATGGTTGGAAAGGCCAAATGGAAGCAATTGGAGCTCCCTCTACCAGGGAAAATAGTGAACCAGAAACAGTATCGCATCCCTGAAAGAATTGCAGAAATTAATGCCACTATAAGAGACTTGAAGGATGCAGGGGTGGTGGTTCCCACCACATCTCTCTTTAACTCTCCGATTTGGCCTGATCAGAAGACAGATGGATCATGGAGAATGACAGTGGATTATGGGAAACTTAATCAGGTGGTGACTCCAATTGCAGCTGCTCTACCAGATGTGGTTTCTTTACTTGAGCAGATTAACACATGCCTTCTTCCCCATACCTGTCCATAAGGACCACAGAAGCAAGTTCCCTTCAGCTGGCAAGGTCAGCAGTACACATTTACTGTTTTACATTAAGGTTATATTAACTCTCCAATGCTGTGTCATAGTTTAGTTTGCAGGGATCTTGATCACCTGTGCCTTCCACAAGGTGTCACATTGGTCCATTATATTGATGACATTATGCTGATTGGATCACCTGAGCAGGAGGTGGCAGCCACTCTGGAGTTGCTGGTACAGCATATGTGCATCAGGAGATGGGAAATAAATCCACCCAAAATTCAAGGACCTTCCACCTCTGTGAAATTTCTAGGGGTTCAGTGGTGTGGGGCATGCAAGGATATTCCTTCTAAGGTGAAGGATAAATTGTTGCACCTGGCCCCTCCTACTGCTAAGAAGGAAGCACAATGTCTAGTGGGTCTATTTGGATTTTGAAGATAGTACATTCCTCACTTGGGTGTGTTACTCTGTCCCATATACCAAGTGACTCAGAAAGCTACTAGTTTTCAGTGGAGCCTAGAACAAGAGAAGGTTCTTCAACAGGTCCAGGCTACTGTGAAGGCTGCTCTGCCACTTGTACCATATGATCCAGAAGATCCGATTATTCTTGAAGTATCAGGTGCTGATAGGGATGCTGTTTGGAGCCTTTGGCAGGCCCCCATAGGTGAATCACAGCAGAGGCCCTTGGGATTCTGGAGCAAGGCCCTGCCATCATCTGCAGACAGTTATTTTCCCTTTGAGAGACAGCTCTTAGCCTGCTATTGGGCCTTAGTAGAAACTGAACGCTTGACAATGGTCCATGAAGTTACTATGCGACCTGAGCTGCCCATTATGAGCTGGGTGTTATCTGACCCACCAGGCCATAAAGTTGTGTGGGTCTTGTTTAGTTCCCATTTCCCCTGGCTTATTGGCCATAGACATCAGGGCGAAGGAGAGAGGAGTTGGGAGGGAAGCAGCAGGGTCCTGGAGCAGCAGGTGAGTTCGACACAAACATGACGGGGCAATGAGCATCCGGGAGACCGTCTGATGGACAGCACTCATTTATAGAAAGGGGAGTGGGTTTATAAACACTTGGGGAAGGTTGAGATGGCACATACAGACTATATGGACTGTTATCTAGGTGGCGGAAGGACTAGTAACTTCAAAGCTATAGGGTAAGGATTAGGGAAGGTAGGGGGAAGGGCAGAAGAGGAGATTAACAGAAGGCTGTCACTTCTGTTACTGTGGGGGTGGGAAGGCTAGTGACTTCAGCCACATGAGGGTCTCTTGGGCAGGTAGCCACAAGGTCAGGAACTGTGTGTGTGGGGGGGGCAAAGTCTGACTTATGGAATGGTCAGAGCCTTTTGGGGTATGGGGGGAGCACCTCACCAGTTCTGCCCACTCTGGGCAATGACAGCTCACTACAACCTACAATTTAGGGAAGGCCGTCACCATTGCCAAGGACTTCCTGACAGAGCGCCAGCTGCAACCTCACAGCCCAGGGTCCCAGGCCATGTCCCATAGTTCAGGCCAGCCTCCTCACAGGTCCAGCCTGTTACTAGAAAGGCCCAACAACTCCCCCTTGGTTTTTTAAAATGGGGCAGTGTCACCTTGGGTAAGTTTTTTGTGGCTTAATGTGGGTCCAGTTAGAGCCAGATGGTGTATAAGGACCCTATTGGTCAAGATTTGTTTATATTGTTTAAGCCCTAATTTACATATACAGGTGATTATGCATAAAAGTAGTAGCAGGGTGCCTGACACCAATAGCCAAACGAAAATCTGAGAAAGAAAGTGTTTGGGAGATAATTTTTGTAATGTGCTCTCTACAGCATCAAAAAATCCTTTTGCTGCCTTAGCAGTATCACCAAAAGACAAGTGACTATGTGAAATAACAGATATTTCTTTTTGTGAACTTTGTAACTCTATGCTAAGATTATTATCATTCCAAATACACCAAATATGATTTTTAACCTTCCACCATACAGTAGCAGTCCCATTGTAGGGTAAAGGAGTAACACATATGAATTGATAATTTGCATAACAGAACAATTGCATTTGAGCTGCCAGGTTGGCAACCTGTCTTCCTAAATACCTAACAGCATCCTCTAGAGCATCTAACTGGACTAACACCTTTTATCAATATCTATCTGTGATGAAGAGCTTGAGAAAAATCTTAATCAGTCCATTAACATGATCAGCTGTCTTCATCAATTGTGCCAGGGATACTGCTGCCCAGGTGGAAGAGGCGATGATAGTGATTGTAGCAATGATCCCCACAAGTAGCCATTCTATGAATCTTCTTTTCCTTGTCAGCAATCAGTTGAGCTGCTGGAACACTTGAGCTCCAAAGCTGGAGTACCAGGGCTCAGTCATTTTGACTGGCATAATTAAGTAAGGAGGCGGCATGACAATAAAAGCTACATTGGAGGTGTAATCTGTAGCTGTGTTTCCCTTAGAATTGATACACCAGGTACAATTAAGACTGTTAAATTTTATTTTGGTGATTGACCCACCTGGGCCCAACTACGAAAAGATAAGGGAGGGGCAGACATATACGAAACTTAAAATGATTTTCTTTTAGGGTAACTATTACTTTCCATAATTCTGGTTGAGGCTACCCTTGGGGACTCAAGATGGGCAGTACCTCTGATTGTTTACTTTCCTGGGGACCCAACTGTAATCATATGTTATATTTATTTTGGTATTTACTATCCATAATTAATGGGTGGTTTGGATATATTAAATAACATCCCTCATGATACTTATTGCTTGAAAAGCAGTCAGGTGGCTCTGCTGTGAGAGAGGTCCAGTTAATTGGTTTAGTAGCTTCTTGCAGGAATTCTAGGTCATAAGTGGCAGAGGTAAGGGAAGGTAAGTGTTCTTCCCAAAGAGCAGCCCTAGCAAGAGGGGGGTCAGGTACATAAGCCCAATATGCTTGTGAGCCTGTGTTACTTTTAAAGTCAGGATAGCAAGGAAGGATACAAACAGAGTCTATGGAGATAGAGGCTGTTGTGAATTTCATACCAGCATGACTCCTTGCTGGCAGAGGGCCTCAATTTGGCCCCAGGTCAGCATGTTTTCCTCCTGGGGGGCCTGGAACTCTTCCGTTTCAGTGTCAGACGAGCCATCTCGTTGTATTTGGATGTTTTGAGCTGGGACCCAGGCAGGTCTGGGCTTATCCTGTGAAAATAGAAGCAGATCCTCTCCCCCTTATGAGGAGGGGGTTAGGCCCCTACCATATTTCATCTAAAGGATTTTGCCATTGCACCAGAATAGAGAGGGCAGCTACTGGTGTGCAAATGGAGGGAGATAGGGGATGTTAGGAGTTTTTATATATTAGATTTATTAACCATGTGAGAGAATTAAATACTAATGAGCCAAATTTAGCCTTAAGATATAATACTCTAAATTTAGTCTTTTTTAACCATATCATGACCATTATCAAGTTAAAGTATTAAGTTTACAAACTGAATACCATAGCAACTTATTACCAGCTAGGGCCATGCTTTGTTAGTCTGATGTAAGCCCTAGGTTAATAATCATTTTATTGTATCTCAAAAGATCTGTAATCTGATTAAGTGCTTTGTCTTTAACCTTCTGTTTACATTTACTTATACCTTCATTTACATACGTTTTTATATTTTATAATCTATGTAACCACTCTGTAACAATCTTTTCATCAAACAGTTACCAACATTTAAAGTTTTCTCTCCAGTTTAACTTTTTTAGTCAGTTTATCTCATTATTACCAGCAAAAACTTTCATTGTCTTTACCATAAAGCTTTTAATAAAAAGCCTTTTAAAATAACTTTATAAAAGAGTAGATCAGACTTGACTTCTGAAACACATTTTTTAAATATGCAAGTAGATTTGAACATTATTAGAAATTTTCTAACAAATTTAGTATCGAACACGTTTAAATTTGAATAGAAATCTTGAGACTGTTTTTGTTAGTAGTCCCAGAGAAGCATAGAGAAGCAAAGGAACTTTAAAAAGTTATAATTACTTATAAGAAGTCCACATCTACTCACAGTAATTTGGCATTTACCCAGATTTCAAGATTTTGTGTGTTTGTAGTCCCCCAGCTTCTGCAAGCCAGGGAAGCTAAGAAAGAGCCTCTCTCTCTCTCTTTTTTTTCCAGGGAGGGTTTTGGAGTTTTTCCCTCAGGCTATAAGGAAGCTCTCTGATCTTGCCTTTTTAAAAATCTATTATCTCCTTGTTTACCCTGCTGGGCGGGTGTGGCTGGAGGGTATCAGGCTGACTGTGCCTGTGCCTGAGCCCACATGGGGTCAGCCAGGCCCCTGGAGCCTGGGTCCTGAACCCAGCTGTGAGCAGGGAGAGAAGCAGGGTGTGGGGGAGGGGCTTTTTCCCCTCAGCCACAGCTATTGTCACCTCTGCTGCCTGTGGCATTTGAGCAGCCCTGGCTCCAGAGTAGAGCGCAGTCCAGCAGCCTGCCATGGCTTTGGGACATGGGCCAGCGGCCATGGCAACTGAGATCTAGAGGACTTTTTCCCAGAATAAATTTGCCTCTTTGTGAGAGAGTTTTATGCACCTAACTTTCAGAAATGTCCTTAACCCACTGATTTTGGATTCCTTTTTTGGGAGCTAGTGTTTCCCATGATAAAGTCCAGAAACACCAAGACCAGAGGGCAACATTCTTGGCTACAATAGCACAGGGGATTCCCCAAAGGGCTTGACTTAAGCCTGTCCACAACTTTAAGAGACCAGCGACCACCCTAGAGGCCTTTACTGGTTAATAAGTTACCGGTTTGTCAATCATGAAGAGAAATAGATAGAAGGTTGTTGCCAACACCCAAATTGGCTGTTGGGATTCAAACAGTGAGCTCGGGGCCTTCAGTCAATGTCAGGGTGTACCCCTGACCAAAAGACCTCAATTTCCCTGTTGCTTTGTTTCAAATCCACGTGATGGCTTGGACCAGAGTGAAACCCTACCTAGTAAAACCAAAATAAATACATAAATAATAAAATAAAATAAAATGGACAAGAGTTGTATTTTAGCTAGTGGCTTCATACTGTGGCTGAAAAGTCCTGGCCAAGCACAACATTACAAAAAGAGCTAGAGGAAGGAAGAGGTCAAGATACAGCTTCAAGGACACATCCTTATTGAATGACTTCCTCCTAGATGTCAGCTCTGAAAATGTCTAGCACATCTCAAATAGATCCACCAGATGGGGAACCAAGCATTCAATACATGAATCTGTGAAGGGCATTTCAAATTCAGACCATCACATTCTACCATTGACCAAGACTCCCTGAGCAACTTATAATGCAAAATATATTTAGTTCATCTCTTAGAGTCCTGTGTTGTAACGTTCCCAAAACAAAAGTCTAAGTCCAGTGTCTGTTGAGGCTCAAGGCAATCTCATGCTCTGAGCCCCCTTAAAATCAAGGAGAAAGTAATATATGGTCCAATGGCACACAAGTATACCTTCCCATTCCAAAGGGAAGAAAATAGAATAGTAAGGAAGAATCAGGCCAAAGCAAGATAGCAACCCAACAGGATGAAAATCAAGTCCTCTACCTCCATATTGAGAATCCAGGTCATGCATTATAGTGATGTAAACTATAGCCCATTGGGGCAGCCCCAATATTATGGCCTTGCTAAATCATTTCAAAGTAGATGTCCTGATAAATGATAATGATTCTATGTCATATTTGAAGTCCAAATTAAAATCACAAGCAAAAGACATGAGTGATATTTAAAATAAGAAAAAAATTAAGAGAAAGGTGACAAAGTTAGACCTATGGATACTTTATCATTGTTGTTGCTATTGTCACCATTCTCGATAATTGAATAGTTTCATAAATAGTGTCGAAGATGCAAAGTTGGGCATGGTGGCTCACGCCTTTAATCCCAACACTCGGGAGGCAGAGGTAGGAGGATTGCCCTGAGTTCAAGGCCACCCTGAGAATACTGAGTCAATTCCAGGTCAATCTGGGCTAGAGTGAGACCCTACCTTGACAAACCAAAAAAAAAAAAAAAAAAAAAAAAAGGAAAGAAAGAAAATGCAGAAATATGGGCCTTGGGAGGTGGCTTAGTGGATAAGGTATGCACTGCTCTAGCTGGGGTGCTGGAGGTCAATCCCCAGGCCTCAATGAAAAACTTGACACTAAGGTGGACTTCTGCAATCTCAGCATGCCAATGTTATCAGTGAGAAGAGAGGTGGAGAGAGGAGAATCTCCCAGAAGTTCAGAGTGAGCACAGCAAAGAACAGCAGAGCAAGAATCCAGAGTGAGCAATCCTGCCTCAGATAAGGTAGATAGGCATGATAGAACAGAATGTTGTCCTCTGACCTCCACATCTCTGTTGTTGGATACACATGCCTGCACTCATAGAAACTCAACAAGAAAAACACAAATAAATAATAATAAAGAAGCTAGGAGGAAATGAAAGATTATTAGAAAATTCTATCCATAACACCAAAAACATAAAGCATTTAAAGTAAATAAAAACCTAAATATGAGAGATCAGGGAAAAATAATACTAGAAAACCAGGAGTAAAATCAAAACCCAACAGAATTGTGTATACATCCTGAAAGACTAAGTGTCTGAACTCTTTGACTCTTTACAAATGGAACCATGGATTTGATCTGGCCTACCTCCAAATAAATGCCAAAATTTTGGAAAAAATGTGTAAAATGTAATTTCAGAGTTTCTTTGACATGCAGAGGGCATAAAAAAGAGTAACATAATAAATGTGGAAGGATTCCTCTTTATACTGTAATTTCACTAGTAAGAATTAACATATAAAATAATACAGAATAAGAAACTCATGGGTATACACATGTACATGTACTCTGTGTGACTATAGTTATACCTAACATAAGTACACAGTAGGGGTCTTGAATATGGTTTAAATAATTTGTTGTTAAATAAAATGTTGAAATGATATGCTCATTTTGATAGGGATTAGGAGCAAGGTAGGTATTTTCCTGATTGATAGTTAGCTGGGCACTTGCTCACAAAAGCATGGATGCCATCTTGCCTACTCTCACAAAGACTATCTCTCAAGTCATTAACGACCATGGCAAGCAAAAACCCCTAACTCCACCTGTGGAACAACTTCCGGCTTCTCCCTTCACTTTTCCCCGGGCTTACACATCTGTGGGCTGACCTTTCTGGACTTGGCCTCTTGAGCCCACCAAACAATCAAGTCTCTCCCTTATCCACATGAGTTTGATGACTTTTAGGCTCATCCTAATTGTATGTTTGATTAACATAGAAGGGCCTGAGCTGTGTGTGAGTTCTCTTGGCCCACTGAACTCTCTTCTGCTCTTTTAGCTGCTATGTAAAGGCCATCTTCTCAGCTCTGTATCCTGTCCCCTTCCCACCTGAGAAGGATAAGAATTTCTTTTGTCTTTGGCTTCCCTACTTTGCTTTTCATCTTAATCAGAACTCTTTTTTTTTTGTTTTGTTTTGTTTTCATTTTTTTTTTTTTTCAAGGTAGGGTCTCACTCTAGCCCAGGCTGACCTGGAATACACCATGTAATCTCAGGGTGGCCTCTAACTCATGGTGATCCTCCTACCTTTGCCTCGCAAATTCTGGGATTAAAGGTGTGCGCCACCACGCCCAGCTCCTTAATCAGAACTCTTGATTCTTGAACAAGGACCTGAAATTTGGCTTCACAGACCTGGGTTGGAAGGTCTCCTATATCTTTATGGAGATTTAATCCCTCCAAGGACTTTAACCCTACATCAACTTGAATAAAAATAGAAACAAAAAAATAAATAAACAGTAACTTTAGTCCTTGCCTCACTGCATTAATTTTCTCTGGTTTCCATTGTAAAGTACTATAGATTAGGTGGCTTTAACATAAGAGGATTTGGAAGGTAGAAGGCCAAGATCAAAATGTTGGCCAAGTTGTTTTCTCCCATCCTCTTAGCTACCTTTGCAGATCATCTTTTTCCTGTATCCTCCTGTGGTCTTTCCTTTGTGCATGTCATGTTGATTAAGAGCCAACATTAATGACCTCATGTTGCCATCAATACCTGTTTATAGGTCCTATATCCAAATTCTATCATATTCTGATGTAAGAGAAATTAAGTCATCAACATATGGATTTTTACAGCATACAATTAAGCAGATGACATTAACATAGAATATACATGGAAAACATTAAGAAACCCAGGTAGAGTGGTAAACACCTGCATTTTGTAATCCCAAAACCTGAAAGATTGACAGAGGAAGAGTTCAAGTTTCAGTTCAGCATGGAAACCATAGTAATATGCTTTAATAATAATAATAATAATAAATAATTATAAAAGAAAATCAAGAACATGATCCTTTTGACCTCAATACAATTGTTTCAGAGATCCTATGAGCTCCTTTAAGTTATAGGTAACCTTTTCTAAGTATGTGGGGAATATGTGTATATCTGTAGGTGAAGGCTTTATCTTTCATAAACTTTGCAGAAGAATCTATGTTTAAGTTAACAACACTAAACTAGGAGAATATAAAATGACAATTATATAACATTGAGGCACATAAAGTCTCCCTGAGCATATACCCTAAAGGAAAATATAGATGGATTTGACTACATAAATATTAAACAAATTTTTATGAAGAAAGAAACTGTTAACAAAGTTAAAAGTAAAAGCCTAAGGGAAATAATTATTTTATAGATAGTCTCAAAAATGGAGTTAAGTGCATAGGTTTGAAGTGACAGATAGAGCTTTACTATTAGTCTATCCATTACTATACATTTTAACAGATTGTGTTTTGTTCACATTTTCCTTTCACTTTGTCTATAAATGAAGATCACTCTAATGCCTACTATGAATGTGAATAAATTATTTTCAATGTGACTTGTTGAAAGCTACTACAGTGACTAGCTCATATCATTGCAACAATAAATGCTTGAGAAGACAAAATTTTAATTTGTTTATTAATATACATATGTTTATAGAGTTCTTTTAAAATTAATATAAAAATGTTTTGATTTAAAAAAAAAAATGGCCTCAAGCCGACAATGGTGGTACACACCCTTAATCCCAGCATTTGGGAAGCATAAACCAGATGATCTCCATGGGTCCCAGGCCAGCCTGAGACTACATCGTGAATTACAGGTCAGCCTGGACTAAGATCCTACCTCAAAAAAACAAAAGCACAAACAAAAATGGTATCAGACATGAGTGGAAAATTGGTAAAGTAGTAGAAATGTTGAAAATTATCAGAAACAATATGTAACCTCACACTCAATAAAACCATGCCAATCCATGTGGTGGTTAAGAGATGCTATTGTTACTGGTTTTCTGGGTTAGAGTTGAGTTGAATGTTTTGTGGTCACAAAGAATTATGGATGAAGATGAGAAGGGCAAGCAAGCACTTTCATTAAGAAATAAAAGTACAAGCTTCTTGCAGTGGAGAGTGGTCCCTAAAGCGGTGGCCATGGAGAACTCAGAATCGGAGGGTTTTATGTACTAAGGAAGAACCTATGCTTAGCCTGTATGGAAATGAAGCATCTTATTTTGTGTACTTTATTGGTTAACCATAAATGGAGGACTCTGATTGGATGGTGAGTTAGTGAGAAGACTACAGACTCAGAACCTGCTAAAAACTTCAAAGAAGAAGGAAGAATCAGGAATTGATGAAAAGAGTGGGCCTCTCCAGATCCCCATCTTGATGAGTCCGGTTTAATTTCAGAGTGTGGTTGCCTTTTAGACTTGCCAGTTCTTTTATGTCCTTTTGAGCTTGTATCCTTAACTAGCTATCTGCAAAAGAAGGCTACCGTGGTCCTAATCTCTATCACTTTGAAATTGAACCTTGTTTTATACATTATTAATGTATTATTCCTAGTATATAGTATTACTGAGTTAATATTAAATAGTCCTTTTTTTTTTTTTTCAGTTGCTGCACAGGACTTTTATTTCATTTGGTCCAAGGCTTGGGAGGGGATCTGGGCATTAGAAAGCTGCCTAGTGGCTGGAGAGGCTGGGGTGGAGGAGGTCCTGAGGCAGACCAGGAGTCCCTGGATGGCTGAACAGGATCTAGTCTTGCTTCAGGGTGAACATCTGGAAGAGACTTCGGCCCGGTTTGGCCAAGGGCTGTCCATTCTGTGCAGATTGGTCAGGTGGTCACCCATCTTCTTGATGAGCTTCACCTCCTCATCCAAGAAATGGTTCTCCAGGATGTCACAGAGATGGGGGTCTGTGCGTGTAGAAACCAGCACATGAAAATCCAAAAGAACCTGGTTCTTGTTCTTCTCCAGCCTCCAAGGCCCCCTGAGTTTCCCCCACTCATCTTGAGAAGGTTTCTGCACATCCTGGAAGAGCGCCTGGCACACACACTAGGTCTGCATGCTGAGTAGATGCTCAGTGCCCGGCCAACTCTCGGGAGAGGTGGCCCACGCTGGACAGAGCTGCATCGTGCTGTCCAGATAGTAGTCCAGAGAGAGGAAAGTGTAGGAGGCCCGCAGGTGCAAGTTGACCAGGTGGTTGATGGCAACCTCCACCTCAGTGGAATAATTCTGATAAATCTGGGATGTCATGGTTGGCCCAGCAATAAGGAGTTAGAAGGTTCTGGATAGTCCTGTAAGGCTCAGACTGCAAGAAGATAAGATGGTCTCAGAGGTGGGGACTGGAGAGACTGAAAGGCAGTTGGAAATTCTGGGGGGGGGGAATAAGAAAAGGAGGAAGTTCCCAGGTCTGTTTGTTCAAACACTGTTAAAGCAATAGTTCTTCAATAATATAAAGTAACATATTTAATACATATTGATGACTTACAAGTTGAGAAAAGTAATATGAAACCATAGGAATAAGTAAAACTAAAAGACATTAAAAATAATTACATGAGACAAATGGAAAGTAAGATTTAAAAAGGACTTTAAAAAGAAGATAAAAATCAAAACAATTGAATGATAAATTTCAAAGTGAAATGTAGGATAAATTCAAAATGTTAATTTAGAAAAATATTTCACCAAGAGGTAGAAAAGAAGCAGCTGGCTGGAGTCAATTTCCCAAATAATTAGATAAAGTAAGCTTCTTTTTTTGAAAGTCCCAGGTATTCAAAAGTCCTCCTTCTGAGCCAAGTGAAGAAACTCATCTTTTTTTCTATCCTCACTCATCTCTCTCAATACTCATTATCCCGTTAGCTCACACTATCATTATAGTTGCCTTTGCTCTATAAATAAAATAAGAGTGTCAACTGAGTCATTTGGAGATGATCCAATCTATCCTCTCCCCAGGCATAACTTTCACTGAGAAATACAGTCATGTGCTCAAAAATGTCTTGTCTTAGTACTTATGCAAAGGAAAATTATATGCCATATGTGAAAGCATTTTACAAGTAGAAAACATCAATAGGGCTGGAGGGATGACTTAGCAGTAAAGGCATTTGACTGCAAAGCCAAAGGACCCAGGTTCAATTCCCCAGGACCCATGTTAGCCAGATGCACAAGGAGGTGCATGTGTCTGGAGTTCATTTGCAGTGGCTGGAGGCCCTGGTGCACCCGCTTTCTCTCTCTTTCACTGTCAAATGAATAAATTTTAAAAAATAAAATATTAAAAAACTGAAACAAAAGTATATTTTGGGATTAAAAACATCAATTTTAAGAGAATAATTTGAAGAGTATCTGAGGTTAGAAACTGGACTAGTGAATGTATCTAATGTCTTTGCCATTAATAATGTCATCTGTTCCCCAACAATGGATGAACCGCCCTTTACTTGCACTTATCTAGGGAAGCAAGATGCTGGCCCACCTTACTACACTCAAATTATTAAAACAAAATCCCTTGGGCCATTTGTAAGCAACAAAAACTTACCACTTACATTTCTGAAGTGTGTGAACTCCATGTCCAAGCCACCAGACATGCATTATCTGTTGATGGCCCATTTCTCATAAATGACACCTTTTATGTGGAAGGAGATGTTGTGTCATACAAAGCAGGAAAATAAGAGGTGTCTTTTGTAAAGCAGGCCACACTAATCCTATGAGGATAGAGGCCCCTAAATGGCCACCCAGTTCATAATATCACACTGGAGATTATGTTTCAATGCATGAATTTGGAAATGTCAAACATTCAACATGTCTTCAAAAAGAAATTGAGATTTCAAAACCCTTTGAAATATTAGTTGAAAAATGATAAAAAGATCATAAAATCAAAGACCCCTATACTAAAAGTACTCATCTGCATATAAATTAAGCATCACTATCTTCCACATTTTTTATCCAATCAGATGAAACATTTATTGGACTTGTAATAGGAACAGGCAATGGAAGACGAGGAAAGCAAAGCAATACAGCAAGATTGAGGCAGACAAGCATAGGGAGTGGCTCAGTGACTGAGACACCACATGGGTGGTGAACACAACCTTACCTAACAATGCACCTGGCAAGCTGTTTGCAATCTGGGACCTTCACCTGCATCAAGCTACATCTACACCTGCTCCACAAACTGGAAACCTAGCATCCTCCCCTAGAAACCTCTAGGATCATCCTCTTGGGGACATCTTCTATTCAAATATCTACATCTATCTATCTACACCTATCTATCATCTATCTATCTATCTATATCAAGGATTGTGATATAGGAAGCTATCTGACTTGGACTAAGTTTTGGTACATGCACAGTAAGTCAAACTGTCTCCACTAAATGAAGTTTTTTTTTCTTTTTTGGGGGGGGTGCGGTTTGAGGTAGGCTCTCACTCTGGCCCAGGCTGACCTGAAATTAACTATGTAGTCTCAGGGTGGCCTCAAACTCATGGCCATCCTCCTACCTCTGTCTCCTGAGTGCTGGGATTAAAGGCATGTGCCACCATGCCTTGCTACACTAAATGAAGTTTCAAGGAGAATCCTATGTTTACCATCTTATGACCATACACAATCATGCAAGGTGGTTATGTCTCAAGCCTATGAGAAAAGCATCCAGTAATGGAGAATGGAGCACTGTCATTCATTGTCCATCACTGGGCAGAGGCTCTTTACCTTCGTCATTGAGTCTTCTGCCACAATGGCTAGTGCTCTCCTCAAGTTATGCAACCTCCCAATATTCTCCTTGCTTAACAGACTGTGTAACAATGTGCATCAAAATACTGAAAAAAAAAAAAAAGATAGCTATATATAGCTAACTGATACTCAGGTAACACGCACACAGAGAGAGAAAGAGAGAGAGAGAGAGTGAAAAAAGGGAGTTCAGTCTAAATTATCCATAAGGGCTATGCCTTCAGATGGAAGAAATATCCCATGTGAGATGAACCCCCATCAAATCACACCTGTCTTGTTCTTAATTCTCACATTGGCTTGACACCTTACATACACTAAAGAATTTCTGAGGTTCCTGTGGTTTGGTTGATTGTCAATTGCTAATGTGACATCATTGAAATGAGGGCTATTAGCTATGTCTGTAATCTGCCCTGGATAAGGTGAAGATGGTAGAATATAGCTCTGAATATATATAGCCTGCATCTAGATGTGACACAGTACACATTTCTTACACACTTTGAGTTGTATGATGTGAAGTGTTAATTTTCATGTGCTGAGAATTTTTTCACCCAATAAATTAATTTTCTCAATCATGAAAATGTACTTGATAATCTTAATAGCATGAAACTCTCCTCATTATTTTTCCCAGTTTAATTTTGCCCTATTTACATCCCATTTAGATAAATCAGATTAAAGAGTCCATCCTTTTTTTTTTTGCAGGCCTATGCATTAGTATGAAAATGAGGACTATGTGGATTAGGTAATTATGCACATAGGCTATGTATTTGTGGCTATGCAAGAGCATATCTAGCTTATGGTCACTTTGCAAAATATATCAGAATTTATTATAAGGTAAGCTCAAGAAGACATTTTGCTTTTAATTTCTCTCCAAAGTAACAAATTGACTAGCTCCAGAATGATGCTTACCATTACTGGTTGTGGCCTTAGGGACTGGTTACTTTATTACCTTTCTGAACTGTACTTCAAAGGAATTAATTAATTGATGTTCTTAGCAGCCTCATCCTGACAAAAACATATGATACTCAAATGTTAAACATGGAACCTCAGATGAAACTGTCAGGAAAAAGCTGAAAGTGGTTATTAATATGGCTTTTGATAAATATCTGCTCAGCTTCACACTGTGCCTCGTCTGTTTTCATCTTGGAAAGTAGTTAATCTGATGGATGAAGATCCTGCTTCAGATTGTCTCCCATGCTGGGTTTAATAATGGCACTTTTTTTTTTTTTTTTCCAAAAAAAAATCTCTTATTTTCAAGTTGTGATGTTTGTGCCTTCTCATTTGACTTTTTTTTTTCACAAATACCTTTTTAACCATTGTTCTTAGCATTCCCTAAAATGACAGGAATTCCTTAGATCACATAATGCAGGATGCGACTGGTTTCCAGACCTTCACTTCCATTGAGTACTTTAATGGGTATTCTGTCAAGCCAACCCTCCAGGCATAGAAGAGCCAGTTCATCAGAATAAAAACAGGCAGCTTGCATCTGATAGGCTGCAAGCCTTGGCTCGTTATCATTACCCACCAAGTCCCAAAGCTTGTACACTTTTTCATCATAATTCAAATAGTTTACTTGTAATTTAGGAAGTCACAGAAATGGCTGATAGTGTGCAGTGGCTGAAAGGCCTCATGACATTAATGCACAATAATAGCAAAGCCACTTACATTTTTTTAAATCCACTGTGTGGTAGTATGAATAGATGGCCCCCAATATACTCAGTGTTTTATTAGTTTGCAGTTTGCATCCACAGCCACCTTGCTGGAGGCAGTGTCTCTGGGTGGATTTTAAGGTGTGGTGGTGGGTTTAGGATTTCAATCTAAAGATATGCAAAGCATGCCTTGCTGGAGTTCCTGAGGTGTGCTTTGCTGTGTGGCTTTTGGCTTGTGGCTTTTCTCTGTGTTTGGTCCTGGGAAAGCAGGTCAGCTTCTCCTGCCATTATGGAACTTCCCCTGGATCCGTAAGCTATAATAAATCCCTTTCTCCATAACTGTGCCTTGTCTGGAAGTTCATCTCAGCGAACCTGAAGCTGTCTGCTACACACTGTAATTACTGAAAGTCAGCACACACCACCTTCCCATTTCACAGGAAAAGAATAAAATGCAGCATAATAGTTCAAAAATTATTCTGGGGGAGCTCTGGTCAAGATGGCATCTGTATAAGCAAGTCTCACCTGGCACAGCAACAAAGGCAAGTCCTTTAGGGATCTTTAGCAGTTTTGGGGGGGCACACAGGGATCTGGGAGGGCACTGATGAATAAAAACTCCAATTCCCGTGCACTAGGTGAACTCCAGTCCTCACAAATCCCAATATCATGGGTAGCACTCCCCACTGCATCCCCCCACAGCCCCAACCCCCACGCCTGATAGGTAGCCCTGCCCACAAGGCTGCACTGCCCCTTCCCTCACACTCCATCTGATTGGGAACCCCATTCACCTGGTCCCCCGAGCCACAGCAACCCCCCTGCCCTCCAAGCCCCTGCTATCTTACCCATGGGGAACCTGTCCACCCCCCACACCCTCTGCCTCACCAGGTAGCCACTCCCATCTGGAAACCACTCCTTCCCACTCCTCCAGCCCTCTGCATTGGCAGGTAGCCATGCTCACCTGGAAAACACTCCTCCTGCTCCCCCACCCTCTGCCTAGGCAGGTAGCCACGCCCACCCAGAAAACACTCCTTCCCACTTCCCAACCTTCTGCCTCTGCAGGTAGCCAAGCCCACACTCCAGGCCCTGCTCCTTCCCCCCTTGCACTCCACTATGAAGATACCTCAAGGTAAACTATAGCTTCAGTTAACAAGACTCCTACACTGTGATGGGCAGAACACAGCGCAAAAGAAATAACAAGAATAATCAAATGCAAGTAAATCCAATAAGACCGCCCAGTCCCACACTGCATGACTCTAACCACAATATAGCAGAGATATTAGGGTCAGATTCCCAAAACAAAGATATAGGCAATGCAACCCTGGCCAAGAAAATAGCAGAACTTGCAGAAAGTCAACAAAGGGCCAATAAATGTATGAATGCTGTCCTCATAAGATTAGACCTAATAGAAAAGGGCCAGGAAGGGCTCCAAAAACAGTTAAATGACCTGAAGAGGAGTAAAAACAGAAAGGACCTCAGTAACCAGCTGGCTAAGCTCAATAATGACATAAATAAATGCAAGGAGGAATTCCAAGATGCACTAAAAAAATCAGAAAATGATGTGAAAAAGGAACTCGACAGAGGATTGGAAACTATACATAAAATAGTAGTAGAAAATACAAACCAAATTGAACAAACCCAAAACTCCTTGGAAGCTCTCAAGAATATACTCAGCTGTGTGGAAGACAGAAACTCAGAACTGGAAGACAAAATAGAAGAAACAGGACATGAATTCAAAAGTTTTAATAAGTTCAAAAATTTTGTGAATGTAACATGCATGAAATGTGGGATAGCCTTAAATGTTCCAACATTAGGATCATGGGGATACCAGAAGGGTAAGAAATTCAGACCAAAGGAATCAAGAACTTATTCAACAAAATTATTGAAGAGAACTTTCCCAATCTCTCAAAAGAAAGTCCCATCAAGGTACAAGAGGAGAACAGATCTCCAAACATACTGGACCAAAGGAGAAACTCTCCAAGACTTATTATCATAAAAACCCTAAATATTGATAACAAGGAGACCTGTAGTCTTCCCAGGGTAGCCTTGAACTCATGGTGATTCTCCTATCCCTGCCTCCCAAGTGCTGGGATTAAAGGCGTGTACCATCATGCCCGACTAAAGTCACATTTGGATGGCAAAATAATTTAGCCAATCTTCCTAGTTCATACTTATATGAATTATTTGGTGAAAGCTCTTACTGGTAATTGAAAACTAGAAAAACCTGACATGTCTATGCTATAATCTGTTACCCACTGGAAATACACAGAAACTGAATTAAATATTTTATCATTGATTTTAGTCATTTAATTAGTCATATCTTCTAATATGTTTTTAAATAAAATGTATGCATTTTTCCTATTGCCTCATTAACAGATTCATAAACAAATATCTACTGTGTACTGGACTACAAGAAGGGTGACTCTATTTAACCTTTCAAGCAAGATATCTAGCAACAAAGATACAATAATTTTATAATTTCATGGAAATTTCCAGGGGAAAGTACCAATTTCATGGTAATATCTAGGGAAATGTGATGATTTCATGCAGATTTAATCCTTTTTTGCTAATCCACCCACAAACACAATTCGTAAGTGTGTAAAAACAGTTTCCTGTGAAATTTTCAGTACTCCAATTAGGAAAATAAATGAGCGAGTAAAGGAAAGCATTATGCAAGTCAGATTAGTTTCCCATAAAAACCAAGAGAATGATTGCATAGTCTTTAGAAGCAATGTTTTAAATTCTTCATTCATATAAAAATATTGTAAATAAAAACAATCCCCTTATTTATAAATTTCTAATTCTTCATTGGCAAAAAATACTAACAATTTTTCATAGATAATACAATGTATTATCTGACAACTTGGCTTCCACATACTAGTATATGTCTGTTATTGATTTGATCCTAAATAAATATGCTCAATTCATTTTCAAGTAATGTTACATAATATCATTCAAGGATTGACAATCCTTGACAAGTATGTAATGCTCCATGTGCCCTTCCTTAATACTTGACGGAATCAGCATTTAGGACATTAATTTCAGTCTTTATCCAAAAGGCAAGAGGTGAATTTTGAATCCACTTTAGAAACATGGATTTCTTATAGCAGCTGATAATAAATAAACCAAGCAAGTAAAGACAAAGGCAAACACACTTCTAAAGCTCAATCTACACTGTACATAAATATTTTTAAAATTTTTATTTATTTATTTATTTATTTATTTATTTATTTATTTGCAAGCAGAAGAGATAGAAGAGAGTCAGACTGAGAGATAATGAGCACGCCAGGTCCTCTAGGCAGTGCAAATGAACTCTAGATGCATGTGCCCTTGAGCCTCTGGCTTATGTGCATCCTGGAGAATCAAACCAGCATTCTTTGGCTTCACAGGAAAGTGCCTTAAGTGCTAAGCCATTTCTCTGGCCCCCACATAAATATTTTAAAGGATTTTAATTTAACCCAATGCTACATCATTTTATCCATTGATTTTTGTTTGTATGTCTATTCATTGGAAAACCTCATAAGAGCCCTCCATATTAGGGAGGGGGAAGGGAGAAGGAAATAAAAGAATTGAGTTTGGAAATTTATAAGGAGACATTTTCTGAGCCTGACCAGTCTACCACTACTCAGCCACCCTTCCTCATCCTGTGCCACACAATATGCAGAGGGTAATGGGAGTGTGTCCTGGAGTTCATGCTGAGTTGGACTAAAAGTCATAACAATAAAAATATTTTGACAATTTTAAACTATTTTGTCTATTATAAAGTGAACAAAGACCCTGAGAATGTTAAGATATTTCTTACATTTGCCTAAAATTTGAAAAGCCTGTATTTTCTCCAAAAGCAAAATTCAATTCATTCAATATGGGAACAGTTTGTATGTATATAATTGCTTTTTGTTAGCTTTTTTTTTTTAGTGTTTATATTGCTAGAGTTATATATTGATGCTTATACATCTCCATGCACATTCATTAAGTTAAAAAACAACTCAAACAACAGGACACTGTTTTTATAAAGTGTCGCACACTTGTAAATTAATGTCCCACTGTTGGATATAAGAAGAATGGACAACAGCATGAATAGAAGCAAGAATTATCTTTTTTCAGATGGACAACGAACCTGAAGGGAGGATCAGCCAATCACACTTCACAAGGGCCCCAGCTGAAACCATAGAGTAATGCAGGGGAAGGGCAAGAATACAGTGTTCACGGTGATCACAACACCAGAAAAAGGCTGAAGGAGATAAACACAGAGAACATCCAACTCCAACTAAGCCAGATATCCAGATACACAGAGGCTCCCAAAACCTCATCACTGAAGTAGAACTAAAATGACCCCAGTGTGGCTCAGGGAAATTCACAGAAGAAGGGGCAGAAAGAATGTTAGAGTCACAAGTTGGGGCATTATGCACAGAGACTGGGGCCTACCCCCCAGAACTCTTGACTGCCCTCACAATGCATGACCCACATTCCCCATTGATGAGGGCCCCTTTGGAAGAGGGAGGACAGGGAGGAGGATAATGGAGCCAACACTGTGAATGTAAGGTCAGAATAAATAAATAAATAAATAATAGAAAACTAATGTAGAACAATTTTCTTCAATATGTAGAGGTTTTGTCTAGAATGTCTGATTCAGGATCCTGGACTGAAGAGATATTAAGAATGAACTAGCAGTAGAGAAATAGTATCTTCTCTGAAATAAAAAAAAAAAAACCCTCTGAGAATGTATTTGTTAGATGGCTACTTATAAAAAATAAAGATCAGTGAAAATTGTAATTAGGACATAGGATGGCCTAAAGAAGTAAAAACGTCAATATAAGAATAAAAAATAGAATATCAACATGACAAAATATGGGCAATGTTATACATTTTCGTAACTTTAAGTGTTAGTTAGCTATGTCTCACTATGACAAAACATCTGACAGGAAGAACCGAAGCAAAGAAAGATTAATTTTGTCTTAATGGCTTCAGAGATTTCAGTCCAGATTCATCCCCCACCTTGTTTCTGGGCCCTGGTGAAACACAGCACATCATTGTAGAAGGGAAGGGTAGAGGAAAGCTACTACTGACTTTCTGGTGGCCAAGAAGCAAAGACAACACCAGAAAGAAACCAGGGCCAAGAGCCACTCTTCAAAGACATGCCCAGGCGCATGCTGTTTCTGACTCATCTTTCATATTCCTACCCTCTCTAATACACTTCTTAAAACTCAAGTTTTGTATTTCTCACTGTAAAAACACTCATGATCTAGTCTTCTCTACAAATGTCCTCACAGTCACACCTACAGACAGGCTTTAGTAATATCCTAGTTATCACTGAGTCGGATCAGGTGGACAATCAAGATTTTCATCACAGGTAAAATATGAAACAAATCATACAACATTTGGATAGAAGAACACAGAGCAAGATTTTGTGAAGAAACTCAATTTGATCTCAGTTTCATTTTAAGAAAGAGTATAAAGATACATAACGAGCTGTTGAAAATTGAGTTACGAAGAAAGACCTAGGCTTGACAGCCATAAAATAGTTAAAATCACAAGACCAGACAAATCTACTTAAAGTGAGATCAAAAGCAAAAATATAAGAGATGTGGTAACAAATGTGTGAAGACCACTTATATGTAAGTAGTGGGTCAAAGCTTAATGTATGAACCATTTCTCTCAGAACAGCCAGTGCTAACATTATGTAACCAAGGGAAAAATGCATTTGATTCAATATTGGTAACAGTGTCACAGGTTCTACATAGCATATTTAGGGCATTGAATCTATTTGTTATCTGATAATAAATATTCACTTAATCTTTTCAAATTGCCTCTTCAGCAGTCTCATCAATAATGAAGAATAGATGTGTATAACTGGGCTAACAATTTCAAGGACACTATATAATTTCAGTTACTGGTGACCAATGTTTCCAAAGTATAACCATGTGAGCACAAATACGAGTGGTGTGTTGGCATTATCCACATAGAAATACTATGGTTTGGTAAATATGGTGGTGTACTTTGAATAGATGGCCTCCAGTATATTCAGTGTTTTATTAGTTTGTAGTTTGCATCTGCAGCCACCTGGCTGGAGGTAGTATCACTGGGTGGATCTTAAGGTGTGGTGGTGGGTTTGAGATTTCAATCTAATGATATGCAAAGTGTGCCTAACTGGAGTTCCTGAGCTGTCCTGTGCTGTGTGGCTTGTGGCTTCTTTCTCTGTGTTTGGTCCTGGAAAGCAGGCCAGTTTTTTGTGCCACTATGGAACTTACTCTGAATCTCTAAGTGTCAATAAATACCCCTTCCTCCATAACTGTGTCTGGTCTGGAAGTTCATCTCAATGAACCTGAAGCTGTCTGCTACATATGGCTATGGGGCTTTTAAAAAGATTCAAGTAATAGGTTAGTTAGAAGTAAACTTGAAGCCATAAGTAATAGAGTCACATTAATAATTCTTACAGTGTTCATAAAAACAATTAGGCTTCAAAATTCTACATAAAAGATTCTTACACACTCAGTGGCAAATCTGATAGCAGGTGCAAGAAATTATGGCTCTGTTGATAATAATAGCCAGGCTGTATTTAAAAGGCATAATTTGAAAATAATACAATTTCAATGAAGATTGAGCCCAGCAATGAAAAGGTTATGTAATATTAAATAACATATAAATAAATAAGTATATGTATGCATAACATGCAATAATTTAGCCATATTATGAAGCAACTGTTGGTAAGAAAGATGTTCCTGTCAAAAAGTAATAATTATCATGGTTTGAACTTAAAATGTCCCACATAAATGCACTGTATTTGAATATTTAATCCCCAGCCAGTGGTGCTATTTGGGAAGGTTGTAGAACCTTTATGAGGTAGACTCTTGCTAGAGAAAGCTTGTCACAAGTGAGATCTTTGAAGTTTTATAATGAGGCCCTACTCCTGCTTCTCTCTCTCTCTCTGTCTCTCTTTCAATGTTCCTGGTTTTCCATGGGGAACTCTATTTTGTGGATATGTAAGCCAAAACAAAACGTTTCTTCCCTAAATTATTTCTGGTCAGGTGTTTATAGCAACAACAAGTTAAGTATCTAATCCAATAATGAACACAAAAAAAAATTAGTTTCAATTGAAATAATTAATTTGCATTGTTTTAGCAAAATTATTTCATCTTCAAATGTATGTGTTATAAATTTCATGTTTGTAGAAAAAGTATCCATGACTTTATATTTCTCAAGTTAATTTTACACTTAAAAACCAATTCATAAGGATAATATCTTCTTAAATTTGATGGTTTTAATATGTGGTAGATAACAGACACACTTGATGAATCTGTCTAGTTAACTGATGGTGCTGGCTGATGGGATCAGTACAAATAGTTAAAATAGTCAATTAAGAAACTGAGAAAGACAAAATGAAGGCAAATATTTTAGAATTCTATTGCAAAGTAAAATAAATGAATAGTCATCCTGGTGTTTGGATTCTGTTTGAAATGTTCTATGTGGCATTTTGCAACAAAAGAGGCAATTAACGTCATGGCTGGCACTGTCACATTGCAGCAGAAACACTTCACTGGATGTCTGTCAGATCAAAGCAGCTGTCACAATTAGACATATTTTAAAAAAAAAAACTATTTTAAAGAATTTTCTGTATACTGATGTTAAGTCAAACCAGTAATTATATAGATAACAGCCAGAAATTTAGACTAGAAAATTAATATATTTTTTTATCCCCCAAAATAGTTTGCTTTACTCTTTCTTGAGATTTTTTATTTTGAAATGTGACTTTGAAAAAGGGGGCAACTCACAGAGACTTCAATGCTATTGTGACATTAAGTTGCCATTCTAAGAAACAAAAGACATTTTCCCCCACTAAATGCCACCTCAGATATCTGCCATAAAATGTAAGATTTTATTCCTTGTGCTTTTCTTATCCTCAGGACAATGTTATCCCATTCAGTCTCAAGATTATAGAGTTTTTACAAAGAAAATTATTTCACTGACTAAGAAGAGGAATCACAGGCAGGGATCTTGGAAATAAAGACAAAACCAGGACCCATGGATTGTATATTTGTGATATCCTAGGACATATTTGGTTTTGTCTTTCTTTTGCAAATAAGTTTTTGAAAGGATGATTTCTGAGCCTCCTTAAACATTTTCAACTGAAATAACAATTCCCCTGGTGTCATAGACATTTCTTAGGCCCCATCTTGGAGACAGTTTAAGATAAATTATAAATGTAACTGAACAAGAATTTTTTATGACCTTGTGAGTGTCATTTTACTTTCCTAATTCCACCCACTTACTAATTCCATGCACTTACAAATAAAACTTTTTTTACTCCTTTTTTATGTTGAAGTTTACTAAAACAAAATATTATGCCCATATCAACAGTACTCTAGTCACAACAGATATTATTTAACAAAATAACTATAAGTTTAAATATGTATGGGAAGTTTATCCTCATCTCAAAGATTAAAAGAGTTCTCATTTGGTATACCTTGGAAAGATTAACTCTTTTATTCAGTACGACCAGGACCCAAACCTGCATTCTATGAGTCTGGAACAAAATATTGGTGTCAGTGAGAGTCACCTTTCTTGAAGAATGGATTGAAAGTGAGTGTTCTGACAATGTAAGAAAGGGTTCAGTGTAGAAGACTTTTATCTTCAGAATTTTGAAGATAAGCTAACAACTTCTTGAGTGAACTGAGCATAGAACTGAAATAAGTGAGGATGACAGGAAGTGTCTCTAAGAGTAGCAGCAGATACACACACTAAGCCTCACCTTGTACTGTTTCAGCTTGAACCAAGTAGTGTACCTTTGGCGATTACGAGATTAGCTAAAGTTTGAATCTTCCATTGAAAGAACTACAGTATTGAACTCTCCCGACTATGTTGTCATTTCAGAAGGAGATAGGTCACCATTAGAGACCACTCTAGCTCCTGAAAGTATCAGAAGTATAAGAGAAAAAAAAGTCACTGTAGTTCAGGGCAGACTGTATAGATCAGTCAGTTTTCAAATGCAGTTTTGGTTGACAGAACAGGAATATGTAAGGATACTGGTAGATCCATCACATGACAATTGGCTTGGAACAACCAAAATAAACTTGTTTAAACTTAATTATTGTAATTTTTATAAGATACAGATATATGCAAATGTAAAGTAAAGATGTGGATGATCAAGGTGTGGGTCTAAAATAAATAATGCTATTTGGAAACATAGATTTCTTTGCAGCAATGCATTGAGAGAAGATTGAATCAAATAATTGAAGGAGAAGGATTCTGAGTTCATGGACAGCCTAAGATACATATAAAGACCCTGTAAAAAAGAAAAAAATTGGGCTGGAGGGATTGCTTACTGGTTAAGGAGCTTTACTGCAAAGCCAAATGACCCAAGTTCAATTCCCCAGGACCCATGTAAGCCAGATGTACAAGATGGCACAGGTGTCTGGTGTTCATTTGCAGTGGCTGCAGATCCTGGCATGCCCATTTTCTCTTTCTCTCTGTCTCTCCCTCTCTCTTTCTCCCTCATAAATAAATTAATTAATTAAAAATAAATAAATAAATAAAATTATGGAAAAAAGGGGGAAAAAAGACCTTGTCAGGAGGAAGGACAGAGGGAAGGGACAAAGGAAGGGAGGGAAGAAAAAGAAATAGAACAAACAAAGAAAATGGGGGAATTATTAGCAATTTTGGTACTGTGCTTTGTCTAGTTACAAAGACAAAACTGCACGTTCTATTTACTGTAGAACTGGGAGCTCAGCTTCTCCTTCATTTGGAAATGCATTTTATTAAGCAAACAGCAGCAACAGCAGATGTATACTGTAATTCAATTGAGAACCATTTTCAACAGTTGTTTCTAGAGTTGGGTGTTATAGTCAAACAAATGAAGACCTACCTAAGACTCGCTTTATAAAAGCAGAACTCAAACTAGATCACAGACTTAAATACAAAGTATAAAACTTTAAGAAGAAATGTTGGCAAAATATTTCAGCCCCTATCATTCCCTCTCTGGGCTATGTAAGGACACTGTAAGGCCATGGAGTCTGTCAAGAAGGTTCTCATCAGTAATTAAGCTGACCAGCACCTTCAACTTGGACTTTCAGGTTACAGAACTAAAAGAACAAATGTCTGATGTCTAAGTATGCAGCCTATAGCATTGTATATGGCAGTATGAGCAAAGACATTACATGATTCCACTTTTATAACTTTTAAAGTGACTAAATTATAGAACTGGCACTGATTAATGGGAGCCATAGGTTAAGCAATGATTCAAACATAAATTATATTGCCCATAAAAGGATGATTGTATAATTGTCATGATAGGGAAAAAAATCTGCCTTGACTGCATCAATGTCATTGTAATAGTTACTGTACTGTAAATCTATAGGATGCTACACTGGGGAATAATCTATGGTGATATAGTCTCTCATAATACTTCTTTTAAGTGCATGTGGGTGGGAAATATCTCAAAATAAGAAAAGGCTTAATTCAATATGGCCAGGAGAGAGAAAATGATTGCATATTCAGCACAAAAAAAAAAAAAGATCTATGTAAATCAGGACAAAATGTTTAATTCATAGAGTAACAATGGGAAACAGAATCCTCATTTTTGTACTTCATAAATAGAGAAAAATTTGACACACCTACTAAACATCTTGAGCTGGACAGTAGGGATTCTTGTGTGGGAGGGCAGGAAAAAGGTGGGGGGGATGAAAAACTCAACCCAAATGGAAATGGTACTATAAAATCCTATATCCTGAAGGACATACTAAAAGGTTGAACCTGCATCAGGTGTTTGGAAAGAACACCTGAATCACAAGGGCCAGGAGAGGGTGGTATGAAGAGTAACTTCAATCTTCTCCTGTTTCTCTCTCTATCACTCCCTCTTCTCTCTCTTCTCTCTTTCTCTTTCATATTACCTATATTTTTTCTTCCTTCTTTTCCTTTGGCACTGACCTGTAACTCCCAGTACCAACATGTGGTTAACATACACAAGGAGCTATTGATCAATGAGACCTACAAGGTTTCCCAAAAGAAGACAGATTTCTGTCAGAGTACTTGATGACTGACCAAAGGTTATTGGTAAGACCCTACTGCTGAAGACACTACATGCTGTTCTGACAGAACATAGAGAGACCTAGATGGAATGTGGAAGAGAGTCATTCCCCAGATAGTTAGCTTGTCTAGTGCCAGAAGGCACTAAATAAGTGATGGGGAAAATGACCAACATCTGTCTAAGCAACTTGTGGTCTAAGCTATTCAGAAGCAAACAACCTGACGTGATGCTCACATAAGTGCAGTAGTAGCACACAGCTATGGTGGGTTACCAACTGCTCTAGATTTGGCTAACGGATCCACTCAGTGGAATGGAACCCATACCTGGAAACTGGAAACAAGTCAGAACCATATCCAAAAACAAGTCCACTCTCCAATATCAAGCTCCCACCAACAGTGGGATACAAGAGGGCCTACACCTATTAAATTCTCTCTAAAATAATAATGGTTATTCATGTACCTCACTCTCTGTTAGAGAATCTGCTTCTCCCTTTATATGGACGTATATCCTGAGGAGAGAATCAGCCCATCTCACCACATCGGGGCACCAGATGAAGCCATTGAGTTATAGGGGAAATGAGCAAGAGTGCTGATTTATTGGTGAACCTGGTACCAGCACAAGGGTGAAGGAGATAGACACAAAGAACTCTCAACCCCTACCAAATCAGATATCCAGAGACGCAGAGACTCACAAGACCTAGTCATTGAAGTAGACATAAAATGAACCCAACATGGCTCAGGGAAACTCATGGAAGAGGGGTGGAAAGATTGTTAGAGCCATGACTTCGGTCATTATACACAGAGTCATTGCCTCTCCTGCATAACTGATGGCTACCCCCATAAGGCAAGACCCACATTACCCATGGGGGTAGAACAGGGAGAAGACTAATGATGGTACCTTCATGGCTGTATATATACTATATATATATATATAACTAATAAAAATATATTTTAAACAAATTGAAATGAAAGAACATCTTTGTATTTAATATGATTTAGTTATTAGAACAAAACATGTTCATCTGGAATTGAGATCTGTCTTCACAGATTGCCAGATATTTTATTGTTCTTGGGGCTCTTTCAGCATACTACTCCTTTATGATTTTATTAGCCATACATGATATAAATATGAAAATTATTATTGAGTATCATGATAAAAATGGCTTTATTTTAAACAACAGAATTGAATCTGAGTATCAACCTGCCTCTAGCAAAACAGCTAACAACTAAATAAGCTGGTTTGAAATTGCATGATTCCCTTGCAGGTGTTACCATTTGTCAAAAAGTAGAAAGGAGGAGAAGTAGCTGAACTCTAACTATTATGTTTACTATTTTATACTTGTTACCAAGTACAATTCTATTAAATCTTGGTGTTATGGGCTGATTTCACAGCAAGATCACCCAGAAACAGACTTTAGAGAGGAAAGAATTGTCTTTTTAAAGTGTAAAAGAATCCATGCATTTATTGATTTTCTTGTCTTTCCCTTCAAATCCTTTGAAATTATGATCAAAAAAGTGTCTCCATTTTATACACCACAATTCCCTTTTAATAGCTTTCTCTCCACAACACAGTCAGAACTCTGCCTTCCTAAAGAGGAAAAGGCTGTTTCAGAAGAAAAAATAACAACCAAGCTATGCCAACCCCAAAGCCCCCATTAAATGTATGAACATTTGAAAGGTCAAAGAAAGGTTATCTGGTGGTGTCTTAGCCACTGGATACAAATCTAGACAGGATGCATCACCTGCCTGCCCCATGTCCATTTTGATTTTCCTATTTGCATTCCACCCTGATATGCTCACACTGGCACATTGTTGTCTCCTGGTTTCAGTAGTTATAATAAAACATCTTCTGAAAAATCATGGAATGATTAAGTCTTAAAACATGTGTTTCTGATATTTGAATCCTACTCACAAAACTCTTCCCAAACAATGTCAACTCATCTTAAGTGGGGAAAGTTCCAGATAAAAGAAATTTGCTCGCTCACAAATGCTTTGTTGAAATTATTTTCAGACAGTTCTGACAGGTACAAATAGGTTTGCTACATTGCTCACTAAAGTATATGTATAATGCTTCCAATTTGGAAGTTATTCAAGATAAGTTAATCCCTCTCGTGTTTGACATCCTATATAATATTTGAAAACAGTAAATGTGCCTAAACAGCATTTATTCCTTATGTCTATCCAAAGTCTTATTCACTCAATTCATTCCCAAAGGCTACTAAGTTTCTTTGAAATGATTTTCTCATACTGACTTTTGCATGCTGCATAGTCAGCCATGAGACTGGACCCTTTTCATGGACTGTGCTCTTAGACTGTCAGGTAAACAGGAATTCAAGCACTAGTCCCTGTACTTACAAACTCCATGACCTTTTCCAGAAGGTCACATTCCCACTGCCTCACTTTGTCTTATGGAATAACAATAACAATAACAATAATGATGTGAACACATCTCACAGAGTTTGTAGGTGGATGGTGTATATCCATCCAAACTATAAGGTGTGGCTGGAGTAGATGGTAATAATTTCAGTTTCATTATCACCACCACAGCCAGCCTCAGTGATACTTAAGTACTGGCTGTTAGGATTCATACACTGCACCAACAATAATGATATAAGACTTTTTTTTTAAAAAAAATGAACTTTCTTGTAAAATGATGTTAATGAAGTAGTAAAATTACAAATTGTAATTTACATTGCTTCTACAAGTTTTTAATCATGCCCATTCAAAAAATTATGTATAAAAATATGTGACTATGTGGAACAATGAAGAAAATCTAGGAAAGTTTTCTAAAATGAGTTCAATTATGCAAGTATCTTGGAGCCTGCTACAGTGAGATTTAGGTAGAGCCTGTTGGGTTTCAGATACTGAAAGGGAATTGGATGCCAGTGACATCTAGCATAGCATCTCTTGGGACCTAAGATTTTTCTCTAGCAAAATACTCTTGTCTACTTAAGTTGAACTTTAATTTTCTAGTTATCAGTGTGAAAGGATGAGTTTTCATATATTAGTGTTGACAAAAAGGCATATGTCTGATATGAAATATAAGTGAGCTTTAGTTTGACTTGCCATTTAAAAGAAAAAAAATATTAAATCTCTTTAAATTTCTTCACCTTTTTCCAATAAAAATAAAAGAATAAAAATGATTTGGAAAACAGTCATTTGTTCTGTGTAGAAAAAGAAAAGAGGGGTGTAGCATTATTTTTCAAGGAGGAGATGAAAATATAGTTGGCAATGGAACAAGGGACAATGTAGGCAATTATCTTTTAAAGTTCCATTTTGTAGAACATGGTATGTGATTCTGGGTGTGCTGCCATTGCAAGTTAGATGAATATTATCCAAGGAGCATGGATGCTGCCCTAGTAACAATTTTGCCTGGGGAAATCTAAATAAACTCACTAAATCTTCTCTGATTCACTGGGTAAGAGAATTCTTCCCAGACTTTTGGCAGGATCAAACATAAATAAAGTTTCTGAATCTCTACCTGGTTATGAGCTGAATCTTCTAAGAGCATTACCTAGTCATGTCCCCTGAAATATGTCTTAGGTTAAGTTACAAAATTAGGAGAACTCAGGCAGAGAAAGTATTGTGCCTAGCAGCCTGTGATGATAAGGAGAAATCCACCTGTCTGTTTAACAACCTGTTACCTTCTGCCCTGGGAAGACCTAGACTATTTCACTGCTGACTTTAAAATGCAAAGTGGGAGAATTCCATCACTGCTCCCATTAAGGTTCTTGACAGAATGACCTAACACAAATATCCAAATGTGATAAAAAGAGGAGATGAGCTCTGTTGGTGAGATCATCATCCCACAAATCACTGTTATTTGCAGATGTGGCAGGCTGTCCTTCAGTACCCAACCACTTATTTCACCCAGCTTCAATTCCTCAGACACATTGTCATTAGGAATGACATCTTGCCACGTGAGATGCCAATTCTCTAGTGCATAATCACACTTCTGGCAGTCTTGTGTAAGAAACAGTCTGTGAAATTGTGCTTGGAGAGGGACGGGGGTCATGCCAGTGACTAAAGAATAAAAGAAGCAAATTCAAGAAAATAATGCTATATGAGGAAGCATTATTATAACAAAAATGGAAACAAGTTGATTAGACTTTAATTACATGTTAGTAAATGGATATGATGAGAAACAAGGCATTCTACTGCATTTCATCCTTTATGTTCTAGGAGTTCTGACCATAAATGAGTTACAATTACACAGTATTAATGAAAAGTGAAATGCCAGAGCAACTGCATAAAACACAGCTCATAAATCCTAGTATAATACAAGGTTATCCTACCTTTTAAGATGCAAACCTTGTATTTACATGTATAAACATAGGTCCATTATAATTTATTCTAAATTAAGCAGCTATAACATATTAAGGAACTAGCTGAAATAATTTGGAATATTTTCAGAGGAACCTTTAGGATTATGACAGTTAAACTTAACCACAAAAATATGGTCTCTGCATATAACTTGATACTTTCAAGTCCTTATATGAAGTAAATAAGAACCACAATCAGTGTGTTTTTTATTTAAAATCAAGTTCTGAAGGCACCTCTTCTTCAACTCCCTATCCTATTCCAATAAGAACAGATTTAATGATTTAGATTTAATTTGATTAATGTTAATTTTAAAATTTCAAGAAATATTATAAATTTAAATAAATCATAATGTTTAACTATTAATGAAAAATCACAAGTTAAATGAATTATAAAACTTAAAATTTAATAATGATTTAAAATGTATGATGCATTGAATTCCTTAATAAAATGATTACACTTCCTCATAAAATGATACCAAAATTCATAACCTACATCAAAGTCGGTGCCTCAACTATGTAATTATCTCTCTTACTTTCAACTATAAAGCATACCAACTGATTCTACTTTGTTTTTATTCAGTGGAGAATTATAAATACTTGTTGAACTTTTTATTTATCAAAGCCTAATAAGTACTAAATAGAACATCTTCATTTTTCAAAGTTTTCATGGCAGAAACAATGAGAAACCTGATAGTCATAACATAACATGAGATAATGCACTAAAATAAGCATAAGAGGATTGATCATTTATATTATACAAGAAGAAATTTAAAATCATATAAATATAGCACAAATAATATTTTTTTCAATTCAAAAGCAATTAAATATTCTTATAAAATGAAATAGAAATGTAGGACATCAATTAAACTCTTCTTTGATCTCTAATATTTTCTATACTTCACAGAATTAATATACCTACTATATTTTACATATCCCCTACATAAGCACCAATAGAATTTTAACATCTATGCTAATTAATTTTAATTTTCATGTATTTATGCACATTTGTGCATAAACCAAGATTTCTTGCCAGTGCAAATGAATGCCCATCTGGCTTCACTTGTGTGGCTGGGAATTGAACCCAAGCCAATAGACCTTGCAAACAAGTACTCTTAACCACTGAGCTATCTTCCCAGCACCAAGATCTACTCTTTTAGAGTAGTTTTAGATTCATAGAGAAGAAAGAAGAAAGTGTAAATACTTCATATACCCCTGTCCTGACACAAACATAGCCTTCCCATAATCAATATGGCTCAACAAAACAGTACAGTTGTTAAATTCCAGAGATTTAAGTTGACACATCAAAATTATGTAAATACCCTATTTGTTTTAGGGTTTACACTTGTTCTTGAACCACTCTAGTTATAGACTAAGGCATAGTAACAGGTGACAATCACTGTAGTATCATAAGAGTGTTATTACTTTGCTGTTCCTATTAAAATATCCTCCCTAACCCATGTTAAATGGTGATCTTTTAACTATCTCTATAGTTTTTTTTGTTTTGTTGTTTTATCTTTTTCAGAAAGCTGTTCAGTTGGGATCATACAATATATACCCATTTCAGTTTGGCTTCTAGTACTTAGTAATAGTCATTTAGCTTTCCACCATGTCATTTTATGGATTGGTAGTTTATTTTTAGAGCTGACTAGTTTCTATTATCTATCTGTCTGTTGTAATTATGTTCATGTTGCTTGTTTAAAATATCCAACCAAAAGCAGCTGATAGAAGGAAAGTTTTTATTTTGGCTTACAGTCTTGAGAAGTTTCATTATGGCAGGAAAAGATGGCAGTACAGAGGCTAAGCATCACCTTCTTGCCACAGCAGGAAGAAAAGAGCATCAAGAAGTAAGCCAAACTCTTGCAACCGGGAGGTGCAAAAATACCCCAAAGCTTGCTCCCAGAAACACACCTTCTGCAGCAAGGCTTCACCTACCAAATTGTCACCAGCTTTGGAACAAGCATTCAGAAAATATGAATTTATAGGGTGTGTCTGATTCAGACCTCCATTGTATCACAGTTTATTTATGCATTCACTTTGTTAATGACAACTTGGTTGATTCAAAACTTTGGTAATTGCATATGAGGTTGCTATAAACATTGCTGTGCATCTTTCTGGTAAACATCATAGCATGTGATTTTTGTGTTCTATGCCAAGAGCTGGACCCTGGGATTAATCTACAGTGACACCAATTCCAGCTAGGCAGTTGGAAATCCAAGTTATAAACTTTAATAAAACATTTCAGTCTAGGGAAGGGGGAGCGCATAAATCCAAACTGCCCCACCTAAAAATACAGGTTTTACCTTTTGGTATTCTAAAAATTCATCCTTTTGTATTTCACATTTAAGAC
Source organism: Orientallactaga sibirica (assembly GCA_036365145.1). Classification (NCBI taxonomy): domain Eukaryota; kingdom Metazoa; phylum Chordata; class Mammalia; order Rodentia; family Dipodidae; genus Orientallactaga; species Orientallactaga sibirica. The sequence continues at coordinate 825,337 of JAEOAD010000019.1, read as the reverse complement.
TAGAATACCACTGAATTAGCTTTGTGAAGGAAATAAATTGTATCTAGAGTCACTGTTTACCTACAGAGATTTCATTACCCCAAGAGTTGCTGAAAAGATTTATCTATTTTGGTTTTCCAAGGTAGGGTCTCACTCTAGCCCAAGCTGACCTGGAATTCGCTATGTAGTGTCAGGGGTGGCCTCAAACTTAAAGCAATCCTCCTACCTCTGCTCCCAAATTCTGGGATTAAAGGTGTGCACCACCACACCTGGCTGAAAAGATTTAATTTATTTTTAAATTAATATTTTTATTGACAACTTATATACTTACAGACAATAAACCATGATATTTCCCTCCCCTCTACCCATTATCCTTCAGAGCTCCACTTTCCATCATATCCCCTCCTTCTCTCCATTAGTCTCTCTTTTAATTTGATGTCATCATCTTTTTCTCCTATTATGTGAAGATATTGCTAGGCACTGTGAGGTCATGGATATCGAGGCCAATTTCTGTCTGGACAGTTGATTGTAAGGAGTTTCACCCTTCCTTTGCCAATCACATTCTTTCCACCACCTCTTCCACAATGGTCCCTGAGCTTTGGAGGGTGTGATAGAGATGTTTCAGTACTGGACACTCCTCTGTCCCTTCTTCTCAGCACTATGTTGCCATTTGGATCAACCCAGTGGTAATCACCATCTGAAAAGAGAAGTTTCTCTAACCAGAAGTGAGAGTAGCATTAATATATAAATATGAACATTAAGTATAGTGCTTTCAGGGCAGTTTGGTGGGAATAATATATACATTTATCCAGACAAGAGTAGACTTTATACCCCTAAGGCTTGTGACCTCCCCTGCCATAGTCTTTTGATTAGGTTTTTCAGTACCAGGCCCGTATTCCCTCCCATAGAGCAGGCCTTCAGTCCAATTAGAGAGTAGTTGGTTTCCCCCAGAGCAGACATGCCACTATTGCACCTGTTCAATCATTTGGCCTATCTGGCCAAACTTGAAGTTTCCACTGTCCACTGTTTTCACCACTGTTGATTTCTGTCTCCCATATGGCTGCATGCAGTGAAGCTTTTTCCAGCTTTCAGTTGGCTGGAGAAAGTTTTCTAATCAGCAGTGACCTTTCTCAGTGACCTTGCCACCTAGGCATGTAAAGTCTTCAGCAATAGGGTCTTTTCATATGTTTCTCATGGGAAACCAAGGGCCTTGACAAAAGCCTGTAATGTATTGGAGGCAGCAGGGAACACCTAGCCAACAATTCACTGGAATGTATCCAATTCCTGGCACTGAATATTTTCTAGTAGCAATATATGGTTTCTGGATGTGCCATTGTACAAAGAAGTCGGCTTTCATATGTCTTATTCAGAATATCTTATATTTTGAATGACCTTACCCCCACTCTTCTCTTATTCAATCTTTTTCCCTGGCATCACTTAGGCAATTCCATCTGTATTTCTTCTGAGAACTCTCTATTTAGTTCCATACTCTATTTTTTAATTGGGTTGTTTGATTTCTTATTGTTCTCTTTTTGGAGTTCTTTGTATATTCTGGTGGATATTAATCCTCTTTAAGATGTATAGCTGGCAAAGATTTCTTCCATTCTGTAGGTTGTCTCTTTGCTCTATTCACAGTGTCCTTTGCTGTACAAAAGCTTGTAAGTTTGTGAGATCCCAGTGGTTGATTAGTAGTTTTATTTCCTGAGCAACTGGGGTTATATTCAGAAAACCATTGCCTATGCCAATATGTTGTAGGGTTTCCCCTACCTTTTCCTCTAGCAGTTTCAGAGTTTCAGGCCCCATATTAAGGTCCCTGATCCACTTGGACTTGATTCTTTTGCATGGAGACAGACAAGGAACTATTTTCATCCTTCTACATATAGTTATCTGGTTTTCCCATCACCACTTTTTGAAGAGGCTGTCTTTTCTTCAATGAATATTTTTGGCACTTTTTTCAAAAATCAGATGGCTGTAGCTGCCTGTATTAATTTCTGGGTCCTCTATTCTGTTCCATTGATGTACATGTCTGTCCTTGTGCCAGTACCATGCTGTTTTTGATATTATAGTTTTGAATTATAACTTAAATCGGGTATGGTGATACCACAAGCCTGATTTTTGTTGCTGAAAATTGTTTTGACTAGTCAAGTTTTTTTGTGATTCCAGATGAATTTTAGGATTGTTTTTTTCTATTTCTGTGAAGAATGCATTGGAATTTTAATGGGGATTGCATTAAATGCATAGAGTGCTTTTGGTAAGATTGTCATTTTCACAATATTGATTATTAAAATCCAAGAACATGGGATGTCTTTCCATTTCCATGTGACTTCAGCAATTTCTCGCTTGAATGTTTTAAAGTTCTCATTGTAGAAATCCTTCACTTCCTTGGCTAAGTTTATTCTAAGGTACTTTATTATTTTTTTTTTTTTTTTTTTGAGGCAATTGTGAATGGGAAAGATTCCTTGAGTTCATCCTCTGCATGTTGGTTGTTAGTATATAGAAAAGCTACTAATTTCTTTGTGTTTATTTTTGTATCCTGCTACATTGCTAAAAGTGTTTATCAGCTCTAACAGTTTGCTGGTAGAGCCTTTAGTTTCTTTTTTAAAAAATGTATATTTATTTATTTATTTATTTGAGAGAGAGAAAGAGGCAGAGAGAGGGAGAGAATGGGCATTTCAGGGCTTTCAGCCACTGCAAATGAACTCCAGACGCATGCACCACCTCATGCATCTGGCTTACGTGGGTCCTGGAGAGTTGAACTGGGATCCTTTGGCCTTGCAGGCAAATGCCTTAACCACTAAGCCATCTCTCCAGCCCTCTTTAGGTTCTTTTATATATAGAATCATATCATCTTCAAATAATGATAATTTGATCTCTTCCTTTCCAATCTGTATCCCTTTTATGAATGTCTCTTGCATTATTGCTATAGCTAAGACTTCAGTACTATATTAAGTAAAAGTGGGTAAAGTAGACACCCTTGTCTTGTTCCTGAATTTAGTGGAAAAGCTTCAAGTTTTTCCCCATTTAGTATTATGTTGGCTGTAGATTTGTCATGAATAACTTTTATTATGTTGAGATATGTTCATTCTATTCCCAGTTACTGTAATATTTTTATCAGGAAAGAATGTTGGATTTTATCAAATGCCTTTTCTGCATCTATTGAGATGATAATGTGATTTTTTTGTCCTTCTGACCACTTATATGGTGTATTACATTTATCGATTTGTATATGTAAAACCATCCCTGCAACTCTAGGATAAAGCCTATTTAGTTGGGGTGAATTATCTTTCTTATATATTCTTCTATTCTGTTTGCCAATATTTTGTTCAGAATTTTTGCATATATGTTCATGAGGGAGATTGGTCTGCAATTTTCTTTTTCTGTTCTATCTTTGTCCAGTTTTGGTATCAGTGTGATGATGGCTTCATAGATGGAGTTAGGTAGAATTCCTTCCTTTTCTATTTTATAGAAAAGTTTGAGAAGCAGTCCTGTTAGTTCTTCCATGAAGGTCTGGTAAAATTTACCAGTGAATACGTCTGAGCCTGGACTTTTTTTAGTTGGGAGACTTTTTATAACTGCTTGGATCTCTGTACTTGCTATAGGTCTATTTAAATGATGTATCTCATCTTGATTTAATTTAGTTAGGTCATATAAATCAAGGAAATCATTCATTTATTTCATATTTTCAAACTTAGAGGCTTATATATTCTTAAGGCATGTCCTTATGATTTTCTGCATTTATTTTGTATCTGTTATAATGGTGCCATTTTCATCTCTAATTTTATTAATTTTTGTCTCTTCTCTCTTCTGGTCAGATTTGCTAAGAGTTTATCAATCTTGTTTATTCTTTCAAAACACAAACTCTTTGTCTCATTGATTCTTTGTATTTGGGGGGGGGTTCTATTTCATTAATTTCTGCCTTAATCTTTATTATTTCTTCCTATCTACTGATTTTTGGTTTGCCTTGTTCTTTTTTTCCAAGGCCTTAGGGTGAAGCATTAAATTGTTTACTTGTGAACTCTAATTTCTTAGTACAGACACTGAGAGCTATAAATTTCCTTCTTAGGAGTGCCTTCATTATGTCCCAAATGTTTTGGTATGTTGTATTCTCATCATCATTTGATTCTATGAATTTATTTATTTCCTTTTTTATTTCTTCAATGACCCATTCATCATTCAATAGTGTACTATTTAGTCTCCATGAATTTCTGTATGCTCTGTAATTTTTCTTGTTGCTGATTTGTGGTTTAATCCTATTGTGGTCAAATAGAGTAAAGGGATTATTTCAATTTTCCTGTATTTGTTAAGACTTGATTTGTGTCCTAATATATGGTCTATTTTAGAGAATGTTCCATGTGCTGCTGATAAAAAAATGTGTATTATGCATCCTGAATTGATTTGATATTTGGGTTTTCTACTTATTTGCAGTGTTCTTAGATGTGGCAATCCACCTTTATATACTTTTAGGATATGAGTTTAAGATGCCAAGTGTAGCTATTTGAAAATGGTAAAGCCAACCAAAAATATGTAACCCATAACCTGTCCTGACATGGAAAGAAAGATTAGCACTTCTGATGCAGGCCTATATACCTGTTTTTTTGTTTGTTTGTTTGTTTGTTTGGTTGGTTGGTTGGTTGGTTGGTTGGATGGATTTTGTTAATTGGCCTTGTTACCTTTTACGTGTTGCTTCCAATCTCACCAATGCTGAGTGCCCACTTCAATCCCTCCATGTTGTGCTTTGGAGCTGCAGCTGGAGTTCTGTTCAGCTGTGTTGTATGCACTACCTCTGGGGGCTGAATGCTGGAGGTTTGCAGTTCTGATGATTGGGAGATGGGAGAGTTCAGAAAGCCTGGAGTTGCTCACACAGTCCCACCTATATCTCTTTCAGTAGCTCCTTAGTTGATCTCAGCTGTCTTTCCTTCAGATTTCTTGACTCTGCAAGGAGGCTGATGAGGCTGGAAAGTCTGCTTGTTTGGTCTCTCCTGCTGATAAGCATTCCTGGTGCGCATTCCAGGCACAAAGATCACACAGATTGGGACCCCAAGTTCCTTAGTGGGATTCTGGCCATTTTCCTCCTTTCTGGTGGATCTTGGTCTCTCCTGCTTCTCTGCTGAGTCTAAGGAAAACCTATACTCCTGCACTTTTCAGAGAACAGTGTATTTTGCTGTGGTTTCACTTAAATCCCTCCCTGGGCTGGCTGGTTTGGCATGGCTCCTCTGCTGCCATCTTACCCGGAAGTCTAACATTTATTTTTTATTCATAATGTGTTGCTTTACCCTTTTAATCAGATCAGTCAGTGAATTCATCTAGGCCAACTTTTGAGGTTTCTATTCTTGTTCCACTAATCTATTTGTCTATTATTTCAAAAACCAAAGTCTTGATTACTGTAGCTTTGCTTTGTTTGTCAATTTCTTTTTTTTCACATTCATAGGGTAACTTATAGGCTACACAATTCTAGGTTCATTTTATTTCTTAACATTTTAAATATTTCATACCAGGTTTTTCTTTGCTTTACTATCCAGATAGAATTTGTGTGTGTGCATGTGTGTGTGTGCATGTGTGTGTGTGTGCGTGCATGTGTGTATTCATGTGTGTTCATGCCCTTGTGAGTGTGGGCACACATACATGTTGGGGGGAGCAGAGACAACTTTGAGTGTTATTCCTCATGTGCTGTCCATCTTTTTTTGGGACAGGGTCTTTCATTGGCCTGACACTCACAAATTAGGTAGGCTGAACTGACTACCAGTAATTCTTGGGATATGCTTTGTTCTGCCATCCTAGCACTAGGCTGGGATTTTAAGAGCACAACACTATGACAAGCATTTTGTAAATGGGTTCTAAGGATGAAACACAGGTACTCATACTTGAAAGGGTGAGAATTTTTCTATATTAATCTCTGGTAAAGATTATATAATATGCATCCATATTCCTTTATGTTTGGAAATGAGCAACTCTAACTTAGAGTTTGATGAAAGGGGATAATTGCAAGTAATAATTTAACCTATGTAATTATAAATGTTCAATATGACTTTTCATACTTATTTAGACATTTGCTTGATATTGCACATTATATCTGGATTTTTATTGCCATAGAAACATAATACCTTTGTTTAATTTTGTTTTCATTCTACTCTTCTTCTGCATTCAATAAATATTCTTGTTTTTGTTTGAGAATGCCTTTGTTCCTTAAACTTGAATAACAGTGTGAGTGTTAGAAATAATAACTAATAAGCAAATGTATAAACTAAGTGCATATTGTAAATGTCTTTATTGTGACTACTAACTGGTTTTGATATACAAAATAATGAATAGATAGGGTAGTTTTTGTTTTTTTTTTTTTTTTTTTTTTTTTTTTTTTTTTTTTTTTTTTTGAGATAGGGTCTCACTCTAGCTCAGGCTGACCTGGAATTCACTATATAGTCTCAGGGTGGCCTCAAACTCATGGCAATCCTCCTACCTCTGCCTCCTGAGTGCTGGGATTAAAGGCATGCACCACCACGCCCGGCTAGGGTAGTTTTTATTTTAAGTATGGTTGAAGGAAAATTCTCTATATAGGAGGATATCAGCAGACTCAAAAGCTAAACATGATGAGTTTCATAAGTGTGTTTGCATTTTTATACAAAGGCATTTGCAGCAGTAGTTTCAGGACACAGAGATGAAGGAAAGAGAAGAAACCACACTTCATAAAGCCTAGAAATGTGTCTCATCACCACTTGACTCAGCTATGCACCATTGATCAATGCTAGTCCCAAAGCCAGCCTACACACAAGGGATGGGGAAAATCCATCTATGTGAAAAAGTAGCTATAATGTCGTGGATATATCCTTTATACATGAACAAGCACACATCTGTACAAGTGGTGAAATACCATGCACTTGTGTACTTTTCTTCTTTTAATTAGTGTATTTTGGTAATATTTATGATTATATATAGATCTAAGTCTTCAATTATGCATTGAGGTAGTTTACCTTCTATCCAGGCTTTTACCATTATTTACAATTAATTTCATATGTTTTCACATAACTTATCCACAGTATAATTGCTTAACATTAATTTAATACATATGTACATTTTAAATAATGCTTTATTGCTTATAAATTACCTTCTGTCGTGGGTTGGATTGTGTCCTGGCATCCACAATTCTTAAGCTGAAAACTTAATAGCTGGTACTTCAGGATATGTTTTTAATGGAACATTCGCTTGTATAAGTTAATCAGATGAGGTTATATTGGGTAGTATTGAGCTCCTAATCTGATAAGACTAGTGTTCATATAAAAATGGAATAATGTTGGAGCCAGTTACAGGCGTACAAGAGAATGATGAATGAAGATAAAGTAAAATTTCCACAAGTGCTCAGTGGTGCCAAGGCACTAACAGAAGCTGCAAAAGAGACCCAGCAGGCATCCTTTCCAGATTTCTGAACAAGAACAGCCTAGCCAACTAAAATTTAAATTTCTGACTTCAGAATTGTGAGGCAATAAATGTCTCTGGTTTGAGAGAACATTGATAATTCTTCAATGTAATAAAACAAAAGTGAGGGGTTGTAGTCCAGGTGGTAACAAATATTATCTTACTATTCTGGGCACAAGTTCTGAAGTTTATTTCACATAAAAATCACATAATGATTTCAAACTCTAATACAGAAAAATTGTTATTACCTGAAGTAACAGTGACCCCTGTGGAAGATCCCCATTAAATCCTGCCTACAACTTGTTTTATCCTCATCCTACATGTCTTTCCACACCACTGCCCATGTCAGCTCCTTTAAAAAGACCCTAATAGCAGCCATATGACATAATGTTGCTTTTATGTTTCCTATTCCCAGTGCAGGACTGACAAGGATAAAGGATCTAAAAGGGGTCAGGAGGGATATGATGAAGATAAGGGTGAATAAGTTAAGCAAAAACTACACCATTTCCTAACTAGTAAAGGACAAATATATTGATATCACATAATTTGCAGTGTGTATAATGTCTTTTTCTTATGATCAAATGTTGTGCCATTAATCACTTCAAAATGTAGTGACTTAAAATAACATCTTGTCTTTTCACAAACATTCTGTTTGATCAGGAGTTCATGGAAACATCCTGTCTTTCCCATTCAGGGACTGGGATAACTTGACGGCTGGGGTGGAATCATCCTTAGGCTTATCGTCTCACATATATTTCTGATGATGCTAGGAAGACACACGGTGGAAAACTCACAGCTAGAGGTGTTCAGGCACCTCTGATTATCTCGATGTGGCTGCTTTGTGCTTTTTGTCGTATAGCTTTTTCAGGATTCTCAATCCCGCTTGATCTTAGAGTGAGCAAGAGAGACAGAGAGAGGGGTAGACAGCGAGAGACAGAAAGAGCTGCAATTTCAAACTCCTTCATGAGACAGCCATAACAGTCAGGTAGTGTTATAGCAACAAGCCTTTTATCAAGACAGTCCCAAAGGCCCACCCAGATATAAGGAGGGGGAAATTATTTCCAATGCTAAATGTGAGTTATCAAGGTTTGGGAAGAATATGTAGGAGAAAAGATATTACTATAGCCAGTTTTGAAGTCACTCCACTTCATATTTCATTCATCAGTAGTTTTCCCTTGTGCCTCTTCTACCTTATTTCAACACTACGTCCTATGTGCTGCTGGATACAATGCACTATAATAAATTAGGCTCCTACATATATAGACGAGATAGAGGGGTGTCAATATGCCCAAGACATCATCCCAATGTTTATTTTGTTGTATTCCTTGTTAAGTAATTTTATAGCACAGACTTTTCTTGCATGTTAAATGATTGGCTCAGTCTGACTTGTTAAAAAGAGCTGGAAAAGGTTTCTATGTTAGAACAAAGCAGAGAGAGTGACAGACTTCATTCTGGCTCCTAGCTTTTGTTTATATCTGATTCAGCTAAAACTCAGAGTTCTATTTCCTCCTGCTTCCAAACCGTGAATAGTAGGTAGTGGAGAAGATCGATTAAGAAGTTCAAATGGAAAATAAGAAACCTGTTCTAGGATGGCTTTGGAGGGCTTTGAAGTTCATGGCTGGGGGGAGTTATGAGACTACAGATTTAAGCTATTTGTAATGAAAGGGATGGTTTTCGTTTCACCAACTAAATTCTTGCCTTTAGAAATAATTTTTTCTGCAAAGCTAGTGAAATAATATAAAAGCTTTACTTTCTGTTGCGGTCATTTTCATTTTCTCTGAGTCAAAATTGTAGAAAATTTTAACACAATAAAGACATAAAAAATAAATTACATAGATATCCTTGTTAGAAAGTCAGTTTTGCCAAGAGGTATGGATATGTATGAAAGATCATGTAAATAAGTACCAGTTATATGTCAAAATGTTTCTCAGTCTGCCTGTATTCACACCTTGGAAAAAGAACATCAAAATTAAGCCAAGTGTGGCAACACATACATATAATTCTAGCAGTTGCAAAATAGAGGCAAGAGGAATAGGATTACAAGGCCATCCTTGGCTAGCATGGGATACATGACATGCTGTCTCAAAACAAAACAAAAAAAGAAAAGAAAAAAAAAACTGAACAGAAACAAAATACATACAAGAAAGATAGCAAATCACCCATTCCAGAAGGCTAAGATCATGCTAGATGTGTTCTTATCCCCTGCCCAGATGCCTTCCCATATTCTCTCCCCTTACCATTCTCCCCCTGTTCCTGGGAATAACTTAATCATGCAGGCTATACAGCTTGATCTTAGATCTTCTTCTCTGAAACACATTTTTGACATCCTAGTCTTATAAATTAAATGCCAATTTTAGGGAATTTAAAGTCAATTGCTTTTGTAATATGTTCACTGATATGGATTAAAACAACATTTGCAGCATTTCTAAGGTGAAAATAAATTTGGTATGTGAAATATGAAAGGAAAATAAATCTCTTATTCTTGACTATTTGTAATATTATTGAAGTAAATCTTAAAAATCTAATATACTTGTGTATTCTATATTCTCACAATAATATAATAAAACTTGACATTATTTTTTGAATATGAACTATTGAAAAATATTGGCATTTATATTTTATGTATGTATGTATGCATGTATGTATTCATTTATGTGAAACAGACAGGCAGATAAGAGAGAGAAAGAGAGACAGACAGACAGAGAGAACAGGTGTGCCAGAGTCTCTAGCCACTGCAAACAAACTCCTGACACATGTGCCTTCTTGTGCATCTGGCCTTCCTGGGTACTGGGAAATTAAACCTGGGTCCTTAGGCTTCATATGCAAGACCTTAACTGCTGAACCATCTCTCTAGTCCCTATTGATATTTTAGAGTAACCTAAATGAAGTGAATTAGATATAAGACCAAGTATAAAATAGGAAATCACATAAACATATAGAAGTTAAAAATTAGAACCTATGTTCTTCTACAGAGAAAGAAGTCTTTTTTTGAATGAATTTATTATCATACAGAGAGCACAATAATCTTTCCAAAATAAAACAGCAGATATAAGACAAACTTAAATCTAGCAAGTGAGAAATCATGTGTAAAATAAAAGCTTGCAGTAGCCTGGCATGGTGGCACATGCCTTCAATCCCAGTACTTGGGAGGCAGAGGTAGGAGGATTGTTGTGAGTTCGAAGCCACCCTGGGCCTACATAGTAAGTTTCAGGTCAGCCTCAGCCAGAGTGAGACCCTGCCTTGAAAAAAACAAACAAAAAAAAAAAAAAAAAAAAAAGAAAGAAAGAAAGAAAAGAAAAGAAAAGAAAAGAAAAGAAAAGAAAAGAAAAGAAAAGAAAAGCTTGCAAAAGGAAAATGAAAAATTGTTCATATAATTGCCTGAATACATTAATGTAATTAATCTAATTAAACTTGAAACTCGTTATGGGTTTGATATCATTGCTTATGATAATTGATTTGCGGTGCCAACTTGACCAGTTCATCAATAGTCAGCTTGTAACGTTTTATGCTCTGTGCTTCAGCAGGAAGTGAATCCATTCCTCTTGTGCCAGGAAGGAAATCCAGACACTTGTCTTGTTCTGTTTATGACGGTGTTTCCAGAGGAAGTCTCCATACCAGAGGGGAAGAGGAGAGGCACCTTCTAATTGACTGAAGGGCCAAGTGGCACAAAAATATCAGAGGAAGGGTGACTTTTTTCTCTCAGAGCCTGAGATCCACTGTTGTTCTCTTAGAAATCAGAATGTGAGCTCTTTGGTCTTTGAACTCCAGGACTCATTGAGGTGTTCACTGCTCACTCTGCACCCCCTGGCATCTTAGGCTTATGGCTTAGTGCTCTATTTGGGCCAGGCTGCATGCTTTCCTGGTTCTGTGTCTACAGAGGGCCTATCACAAGACAGCTTCCTTAATCAAATGAGCAAATTTCCATGATAAAGCTTACACACACACACACACACACACACACACACAACAATCTACAGTATTCAGTCTAAGAAGTATTTCTAGAAGAAAAAAAATTAAAGGATGCATTGTTTATTTGAGAACTGAATTTCTGACTGGGTTTAAGAATATTAAGAAAACTTTCAATACAGCATTGAGCAACTATCATCCAAATATTTCTATGGTATATTCATAATAAATTATGTATAAGAAGAAAGCAATTTAGTGATTTTCTGTATATTTGCAAACATTTCAAGAAAATTAATTTACATGTGTCTTAATGTCTAGATATTTTGATGTCCTAACAATAATATCTACGAAGGAGTGGCATTGAGGTTCCATGAATAACAGAACTTACAGGTGATCAGATTGCATATAGAAAATCATATAGTACTTCAGCACTTGTATATAGCACAGCCACTTACATAATTTAAAACATCTCCAGATGGCTTATGACAACAAAAATAATGTACTATATAAATAGTTCTCCTGTAATTAGTCTTCATGTGTTCATCACAGGCATAATGTTCCAAATATTTTAATCTGCACATGGTTGAATCCAAAGATATGGAACCATTTGAAAGAGGAGTCAAATATATACATATCCAATTAAATCCACTATAAAACCTCTTGCTGAAATTTATAAAGAATAGTCTATGAGAAAAGACTTGGTTGTGGAAATTTTTAAGAGAAATTATAGAAATAAGTTTCATGTCTTTGAGTCAAAGAATCCCACAGATATCTTCTCTTCCTCAGATAATTTTAGATAGCTAACTGCCTAGCCTAAAGCTTGAGTTAACATCATCTATCAAGATAAAGTTTGCCAGGATGAAGAAATGGCTTAATGATTAAGGTAGTTGCCTGCAAAGCCAAAGGACCCAGGTTTGATTCCCCAGGACCCACATAATGTGTCTGTAGTTCATTTGCAATAGCTAAAGGACCTGGCATGCCCATTTTCTCTCTCTCTCTCTCTTTCCCTCTCTCATTATTTCTCTCCAATAAATAAATAAATAAATAAATGAAATTTTAAAAAAGATAAAGTATGCAAATTTTGACAAGGATTTACTCAATATATATTTTTAATTAGTTGAACTCATTTGAAATAGGATCCTAAGACTTTGACCTTTGTGTTGCACTGACTGGTTTATGCATAATCTGTATTTCCTAGTCTTATGCCCATATTAAGACAGCAAAGTTAAGAATTAGTTCCATGGAAACCCTCATTTTGACTATCATTCTACAAGATATAACCACCAATTGAAGGGGCAAGGGGATAGTCTGACAGAAAGTGCAAAATTTTTAAACTTACTACCACAGATTGTGGCTTGTAAATCCAAAGCCCAGAATTAGTTTGCCCCACACAGTGAGCTGTTGGCCAGGGAGACCCATGAGGTCCCCAAAACAATGTAGGCTATTGCCAAACTACTTGATTACCTGCCAGAGCTAAAAGGTAAGACCCTCTTGCTGAAGACACCACAGATCATAGTCACAGGACATTGGAATATCATGCTGGAACCAAAAGGAAAACTAGCATCCTCCTGGATAGCCCTCAGAGTGCTACTGGAGCTGTCACAGTATAATGGTCTCCAACAGCATGAATAAACAGGGCACCTTGCAGACTATGAAATAAACCATCTGGACAAGAAGTACACACTTGTGCAATAGTGACACATGGCCACTACAGGTAACCAACTGTTTTCTGATTGGATATGAGACCCACTCAGTGGGAGAGAACTCATATCTGGTACTGGAAACCAAGTCAGAATACCATGGTCAGGAAAGAGTCTGCTTTGACAGCAAAACTCTCCTAAACAATTTTGCATACCCCCTTTAGCCCAAATTGCTCTCATGCTTGATTGGGGAATCTATTTGGTTTTACAGAGAAAATGTAAGAGAACCTAGATCCATCAATAAGACAGGAAGATAGCTGACTGTCCACTATGATACTTTCCACTGCTACCACTCTGCCAGAGGACCCAGGAGAAATTGCAGAAGCAATGTCATGAATACTACTCTTACTGCTAGCCTGAAAACTAGCCCCAGGATGACGGTGACAGATAGTGAGAATAATCAAAACCTATGTAAATAGAAATACAGAGACTACAAATTACTCAACACTAAATCAGACAGCCAACAGGTCTGCCATGACTCAGGGAATATTGTGGAAGAGGAGGCAGAGAGATTGTAAGAGCCACAAAATAGGTAGGAAATACTCTGAGCCTGGGTCCTCCCCTTACCCAATAAGGACTGACTGAGGCCTTCATGACCCCACAGAGAGTACCATAATCATACTGAGGAGGGCACCCAAGGGTAACAAGAGTTAGAGTGAAAGGAATAATAGTACATAACCTGGTAATCCTTTTTCACATAGTCTAATGGGATTCAGCAGGTACACTTCCCAAGTTTTTCCATTGGTCTTAAACCAAATAAATAATGGTATATAAACTACCATTTAAAATAGTAGTGATTTTATATCATTGTATGAGTCAAGAACATTCAAAACTTTTTCATTGGAGATTTAGTTACTGTTAGTAGTAGAAGTGATCATCTTAGTCACAAACTTGCAAGTCATCAAAAATTAAATCCTACACATGAGTAGGTTTTCACAGTTTTCACATTTTAAAACGTAGTCAAAAGCAAAACAATATTATCCTTGGCAATAACTCACATAGAAAACAACACAACAGACATAAATTCAGATAGCTGTATCATTAATAAACTTAAAATACGTGTCTGAAGTTCAACATGGAACAAGGTTGTCATAATGTATAGCATTGTTTTCATCCATTGAAGTGGGTAATTCATTTGCCTATGCCAAGTGCTGTCTGAAATGCTGGGAAGCTAAAAGCTCAATATAAAATGTGAAAACCTGACTCTGAGATTTCTCTCAGAACTCTTAACACTCAGTCCTTTGTCTTTCAAATGACTTCATTGTATTGTCCAAGTGATCTCTTCACCTGATTATAATCCCTTCCCTTTCAAATCCAGATGTGAAGAATAAAAGGATAGTTTGGTTTCATGATATCTGTCTTGGCCATACCCTCAAAGCCATCTTTTATCACACCTGCAGGAGCTACTGGATTATAAACTGAAGAAATTGATATTCTATTTCTGTTACACTTTAGAGAAGGGGGGGGGACTTTTCTTTGTTTGTGAACATCTAATTGCTAATCTATAGTCCTTTTAATATGTTGTGTTTTCTGATTGATCTATTGTCAGCTGACCTAACACTGCCCATAGCTATGTTAATCCTGTTACTCACATCCTATTATAGAGTATCAGTGAAACTGTTTAATGAATTCTGAAAAGCTTGCTTGCCAGACACCAATATAATGATCATCACACTTGTATTCATCCTCTTATTCTTAGTTATTAAGTTTCTGATTGTATTAATTGTATCCAGTGGGATTGTGAATTTCTTTGTAGCAATATGTGAACTGACACAAGTTGTTTGGATATAACACTTTTCATAAATGTCATTATCAATGGTAAATAAATTCACAAAGAAAATGTTGTAGTATGTTTAGAAATGAAATCCGATTGAAAAATATAGGATATCTAGAATTAAGTAAGGCTTATCAAGAGTAGATAAAAATATTCTAGAAAAGGTCTGCATATTGAGTTCCTGATATATTCACAGTGCCATTAATCCCATAATAGGATGGATAAATCTGCCATGGGTGATAAGCTTACTTGTTAAGAAAAGTACATTTTCTATTGAATTAATCACACCATATGAAAATGGAAACTATCATCAGTCTGGAAAACTATGATACCTTATCATCAAATTTATTCTGATGACTAGCTAAAGAGAAGTAATGATTTTAAAACCCCAATGAAATGAAATTAGCAATGATACTTCTCCCATTTAAAAAAAAATCTGAAAATATAGATTTATCAAAAAAGAATACTACAGATGATTATAGTGCACTTAGTGAAAGGACAAATAGGTGGGCTTTTCTAGTAATTGAGATTCAAAGAACAATAGGCTTTGGGGTTTGGAGTTCACAATCTGATGAAGGAGGGCAAGATAATGCCAAAGAAAGCTGGATATTAGAAGGCACTTGAACACAATACACACAGGCTTTCTTCCTCCAACATGTGCCAAAATTTCTATAACATAACATATTTCCATTGCTCTCTGATTGTACACTTGCCATTTTGCCAAACCACTATGACACTATGAAATACATTTAAGGACAAGGATCTTGTAAAACATTTTCTTTTTTTGGTCAATAGAAATATCACCATTATTTTCCCCTCCTGATTATGTGTGACAAGAGAATAATAATAAAATACATGACTTTAAATAATTGCTTTTTAATAGTATATGTCAAATATTAAATGGCACATACTTATATAACTAATTCATTGTTCATTTGAAATATAAATTTAACTTGGTATCTTGTGTTTTAATTTGGTAATTTTACCATACTAGACAAGGGGCTGGAAGTCTGAGGACAAGAAGAACCATTGATAGTAGTGCTAAAGGCATTCAGCTATGTTTCTTTTTTACTCACATAGCCATAAGGAAGATTTCTCTGATGACATGAATGTGTGGGTAATAATATAAAAATTATCCATTTCAGTGTTTCACCATTCTGGTAGACATTTGCTTTATTTCTCCCCAACATTACTTTTTAATTTTCACTTTGAAGCAATATTATTTAACTCAGCTTTTTTGAACATGATTTTCAAGAAAGACTATATATAAAGTGAAGTAATATTGAATTAAATGGGGCCTTTCTCTGTACAGGTGCAATTTTCAAAACAGCAAGAGAGAAAGATTTTACACAGTAAAGTAAAAGCATTTAGAATTGAAACTCAAACCAACTAAAATAAATTCACACTTCAATTGTGACCTTCATACCCCCTAAATGCATTTTAAACAGTAGGTTGCTTTTCTTTTGATAGAGGAGAGCTGCATGAAAGTACTAAGAACAGCAAATGCACACACTGAGCCAGTTATGCAGGGAACATGCTAGGTCCATGGGCTCCACCTGCCAGCCCTGCTCTTTCCCCATCTTATCTTAGAGCTAGAACTAGAGCCTACAGCACTACAAAGAGGCACATGAATGTGTGCCTGTGCACACTTTGGTATAGGCATGTGAGCTCAGTGTGGGTAGCTCTGGTAGAAAGCCCTATGAAGCACAGTTGGATAGAAATAGTGAGTTTCATGGTTATTTTTTGTTACTTATTGCAGTATCTTCACAATTGTTAAGTTCATAGCATTAGTATGTGTTATCTGCTTTGACAATCCTAGATTTAGGAATTCTGAACATACAATGAAATTTCAGGAGCTTATGTCCCGATAATACCACCCCACCCAGTGTACATTCTTCCTTTTCTAATTCACAGAGAGTTTTTACATTCCTCACTGATTCAATTTAAGTCATGTCTCAGATCTCCATGTGAGAGTAATTATTAGTTTAGATGGCATAGTATTGTTAAAATATTATGTTATAGCAAGTGTTATTTGTAATCATTAGAGATATCAGCAAATTCTATAAAGTTCATAGCACCCCACAATTTACTCACAAGTGTTCAAATTTTAAATAACATTATCCAAAACAATTATAGAAATGTGCAGACAAAGATTAAATACCTACTAAGTAATAAAACACACACATACTGAAGGCTCTTCTGAAAATTTAATTAACTGTTAGCTTATATTGAAACAGAAAACAAAATATAAAGATAAACTTCAGTATAAAGGCCAATAAATGAATGATATCTGTCAGTGCTACTCATTCACCCTATAATGTTAAGCAGTTGGAAAGAAAATAACTCAGAGAAATTTTTTCTAAAAGGTTTAACAAAAATAATAACATTTCATTTGCTGAAGGATAATTCATCCCTTCCTTTCAAACCAAGGGACAAAAGTAAGATTAATATTATAACTGAACCAAAAATTAAACAAAAATTCTGATTAAAAGTAGTCTTCTAGAGACTTCCACTTAAGATGGTGTTCACCTAACCACACTTCACCTCGTGGGAAAAAAGGCAAAATCTTTGGGGTACTTAGGGGTTTGGAGATTCTAGTAGACCTCCAGTGGGAGGGCACAGAGCAGCAAAGTAGGGAATCTGCTGATTTCCCTTCTCTTGGGTAGCCCACTAGTCCCCCAAACCCCTCAAGCAGCCATCCCAGCCACCATCCCAGCCACAGTCCCAGCCATCATCCCAGCCACCCCCTCCTGCACTACCATAGGCTAAGCGGTCCCAGGCCAGCAAGCTAGTGTCTCCCCTTCATCCCTTGGCTTTCCTGCTATCAGATACACATCCCAGCTGCATCCACCATGCAGGAAACTTGGACCCAGGCCACCTGGCTAGCATTTCCCTCTTCAGCCCTGGGTTTTTGCACCATCTGACCACATCCCAGCTGCAACCAGTTCCTACTGCATATCCTACAGGCAACTTGAACCCAGGCCAGGAGGCTACAATTCCATCTTTCCTCCCTCCATTTCCTCCCCCTTCCTCCCATTCCCACCTAGTGTCACCTGACCCACAGCAGTCCCACTTCCCTGCCCCAAAGTGTCACAGGACCTGGCAATCCCATCCATCCCCTGCTACACAGTCCCAATGGAACCAGACCCTACTATCCCATTCCCTCAGCCCTCAGCATTGTAGGAGAACACAATCCCATCCTCCCCTCCTCTGCCTCCCTGATACAACAGCAGTCTTTTGTGTCCCATTCCCCCTTGTCCCCTATCCCCTCAGGCCACCAGACCACCCAGTCCCATAACCCCAACCACCAACCAACAAACCCCTTCATCAGGTCCTTGGGCCCCCCACCAGGGCCTTGCTGGCAACTTCTGTCTGAGTAGATAGGCTCCATTGCCATCAGAAGTCTAATTGAGGCCAAATGAAATTGCAAAATTTCTAGAAATGAATTACAGTGAGAATACATAGTACCAAAACATGTGGGACACAATAAAGGCAGTCCTTAGGGGAAAATTCATAGCACTAAACCCCTTCATAACAAAGACAGAGGGATCCCAAATCAACAACCTAACCATCCACCCAAAGGCATTGGAAAAACAAGAAGACTTCAACCCAAAAAGCTACAGACAAAAAGAAATAATTAAGATCAGAGCAGAAATTAATGAATTGGAAACTACTAAGACAAGTAAGAAAATTGATGAAACAAAGAGCTTGTTCTTTGGAAAAATAAATAAGAATGATAAAACCCTTCCCAATTTAATCAAGTGATAAAAAGAGATGTTTCAAATTGACAAAATTAGAAATAAAAAAGGAGAGATCACAACAGGCATAAGTGAAATTTGGGGAATCATCAGGACTTATTCCAAAAACCTCTACTCCACAAGATTGGATAATATGGATAGAATGGATGAATTCCTGGACACATACCATCAACAAAAGATAAACTCAGAAAAGATTAATTTCTTAAACAAACATATCATACCCATTGAAATTGAAAAGGTGATCAAAAACCTCCACAAAATGAAGAGTAGAGTACAGGACCAGATGTCTTCTCAGATGAATTCTATCATACCTTCATGGAAAAAACTCAAACCAATTTTTCTCAAACTGTGCCACATAATTAGAGAACAGGGAAAGCTCCCCAACTCCTTCCATGAAGCTAGTATTACCCTAATACCAAAACCAGGCAGAGATGCCACAAGAAAAGAAAACTATAGGTCTATTTCCCTGATGAACTTTGATGCAAAGATCCTGAACAAAATTCTCACAAATGAAATTCAACAACACATCAAAAGCATTTATCCACCTTGATCAAGTAGGGTTTATCCCAGGAACACAGTATTGGTTCAACATATAGAAATTTGTCAATGTAATACAACTCATAAATAAGCTTAAACACAAGAACCACATGATCATTTCAATAGATCCAGAAAAGGCCTTCACAAAATGCAATATCACTTCATGATCAAAACATTGGAGAGAATGGGCATGGATGGTTAATATCTCAACATAATAAAGGCTATAAATAAAGCTCCTAAAACCCAAATAATACTTAATGGGGAGAGACTGAAGGAATTCCCACTGAGATCATGAACAAGACACGGGTTTGTACTCTGACCTCTACTCTTCAACATAGTACTGGAAGTTCTAGCCCAAGCAATAAGACAGGAGGAAGAAATAAAATGGATACAAATTGGCAAGGAAGAAGTTAAGCACTATTCACAGATTCCATGATTCTATACATAAATGACCCAAGAACCTCTATCTCAAAACTGTTAAAGGTGGTTAATTCCTTGAGCAAAGTAGCAGGATACAAAATCAATAAACAAAAATCAATAGCCTTTCTATATGCAAATGACAAAGATACAGGGAAAGAAATAAGTGGCATCCCATTTTCAATAGCAACAAAAATAAATAAATAAAATACCTTAGAATATCATTAACTAAGGATGTGAAAGACTTACATATATATAATGAAACATAAAAACACTCAAGAAAGAAATTAGAAGACTTGAAAAAATGGAAAGACCTCCCATGCTCCTGGATGGGTAGAAGTAACATTGTGAAAATGGCAATCTTATGAAAAGCAATATACAGAGTTAATATAATACCAATAAAAATCCCAGCATTTTTCTTCAGAGATAGAAAAAATGATCTCAAAATTTATATGTAATGGCAGAAAGCCTCGGATATCCAAGCACATCCTCAGCAAAAGAAACATCTCTGGAGGAATCACCATACCTGACCTAAAGCTATATTACAAAGCCATAGTAGCAAAAACAGCATGGTACTGGCATAAAAACAGAATTATAGACCAATGGAACAGTATGGAGGAACAGGACTTTGGGTCAAATAACTACAGCTACTTGATATTTGACAAAGACCCTAACAATGTAGTGTGGAAAAAAGACAGCATCTTCAACAAATGGTGCTGGACAAACTGGATAGCTATATGCTGGAAAATGAAACTAGATCCACATATATCACCATGCACAAAAATCAAGTCCAAATGGATCAAAGACCTAAATATAAGACTGGAAACTCTGCTACCACTGGAAGAAAAAATAGGAGGAACTTTCCACAATATAGGAGTGGAAAAGACTACCTGAGCAAAACCCCAGTAGCTCAGGAAATTAAACAATCACTCAACCATTGGGACCTCAAGAAGCTGAAAAGTTTTTTCACAGACAAACATACAATAAGCAGAGCCAATGGACTACCCACAGAACAGGAGAAAATATTTGCCAGCTATAAAACAGAGAGAGGCCTAATTTCTAGACTCTACCAAGAACTCAAAAACCTAAACAATAAAAAGTCAAACAACCCACCCACAAAATGGGGCAGATAACTGAACATGGAGTTCTCAGAGGAAGAAATACAAATGGAAAACACACACTTAAGAAAATGTTCAATATCCCTACCCATCAGGGATATGCAAATTAAAACAACTATGAGATCTCACCTTACCCCAGTAAGGACAGCAAACATTTAAAAAATCAAATAAAAACAAATACTGTTGAGGATGTGGAGAAATGGGAACCCAGATTCTGGTGGGAATGCAAGATGGTACAACTGCTATGGAAAGCAATATGGAGAATCCTAAAAAGGATGACTATTGAGTTACCAACAGATCCAGTTTTCCCTTACTGGGCATTTACCCTAAAAACTCCATGCCTCACTTCAGAGAGATTTGCTCAATCATGTTTATAGCTACTCAATTCATAATAGCTAAGAACTGTAATAAACCCAGATTTCCATCATTAGACGAATGGATAACCAAGATGTGGTATATCTACATGATGGAATTCTACACAGCATTAAGGAAAAATGACACAATGATATTTGTAGAAAAAATGGTCAAACTTGGAACAGATCATTCTCAGCAAACTCATCCAATCATAGAAAGAAAATCATTGAATGGTCTTACTTATCTGTGGCTCCTAATGTGCATCTGTCTGAGATGCTGACCAACCAAATAGACATCTCAACAACTGGACAATATGGAGGGTGGGGAGGGAGGGGAGGGAAAGGGTGAGAGGGGATACAAAACTGGACCCAAATGTAACTGGTACTATAAAGTGGTATATCCTGAAAGAATAAAAGGTTGAACCTTCATCAGGTCCTTAGAGGGAACACCTGAATCAAAGGGCCCTGGAGAGGGTATGATGAAGGCTAACCTTAATCTTACATCTCTCTCTCTCTCCCTCTTTTCTCTCTATCTCTTTTATATTACCTATCTTTTTCTTCTTTCTTTTCCCTTGGTGCTGGCCTGTAACTCCAAATACTAGGATGTGATTAACTTCCACAATAAGCTGTTGATCAGAGAGACCTACAAGGTCTCCAATAAGAAGACAGACTTCTGTCAGAGCACTTGATTAGCCACCAAAAGTTAATGGTAAAACCCTATTGCCAATGACACCATATGCTGTGATATGGAACATGGAAAGACATGGTGGTAATCTGGAAGAAAGTCAGTCTCCATACTGTTAGCTTGTCTAGTGGCAGAAGGTGCTACATGAGTGACTGAGGGAAAATGGCAAGGAAATCGTGGTCTAAGCTATTCAACAGCAAACAACCTGACATGAATGCTCACCCAAGTGTAATAGTGGCACACAGCCATGGTAGGTAACCCACTGTTCTTGAATTGGCTAATGGATCCTCTCAGTGGCATGGAGCTCATAGCAGGAACTGGGAAACAAGCCAGAATCATATCCAAAAAATGAGTTCACTCTCTGATATCAAGCTTCCACCAATCTTGGGCTACAAGAGGGCCTACACCTATTAAATACTCTCTAAACTTATAATGGTTACCTCATTTATCCAGTGCTGACTTCACTCTCCATTGGAGAATCTGCTTCTCTTTTTCAGATGGACATGGAACCTGAGGAGAGATTCAGCCCATCCCATCCCACCAGGGCCCCAGCTGAAACCATAGAGTAATTGGCAAAAGAGCAAGAGTGCTGCTTTCTTGGTGAACCTGGTATCAGCACAAGGGTGAAGGAGGAAGACACAAAGAACATTCAATTCCTATCAAACCAGGGATCCAGAGACACAGAGGATCCCAAAACCTCATCACTGAAGAAGACCTAAAATGAATGGATCAGGAAAATTCTCAGAAGAGGGGGCAGAAATATTGTTAGAGCCACAAGTTGGGATAGTATGCACAGGGACATTGCCTCTTCCCCATAACTGATTGATTACTTCCACTATGAGCCATCCACAATCCACATGGAGAAAACTGACATCCCCAATGAGGAGGGTCTCTTTGGAGGGGGATGACAGGGAGAAGGCTAAGGATGGTACCATCATGTGCTGTCTACACACTGAGTATGTACATCACTAATAAAGAAAAGAAAGAAAATTTAAAAAGTAGTCTTCTAGGGTCTAAGGCATAGACTGTGGATTCAGATTCAATTTCCAGCACCATGAATATACATGTGCATACATGGAATACACACACACACACACACACACACACACACACACACACACAGAGAGAGAGAGAGAGAGAGCCTTCCCAGATAATGCCTGTTTAGACTTCTAGGAATAAAGTCTCTTCCTACTGTATTTTTATTGTTGTGTTTTCTATTTTTTTTTTTTTAAGTTGACAAAAGTTTACATAGACTCAAATGCAATTAACTTTATATGTCTGAGTTTTGGTGTTTGGAAAACACTGTTAACTACACCCATACCAATCAAAATTCATATTTTCATCACCCCAGACAGTTACCTTGTGTTCCCTCCCATCAGCTCTCCATCTCAAATAGTCTTTGCTCTGATTCTGTTAAAGCAGATTGTTATAGTCGTCTCTTAATGCAAATGAACTCATTTGGTTTACACTCCCACTCTCTGGCTCTTCTCCATCAGCACAGTATTTTCAAATTCACCTCTGTCATTGTGTTTCTTCATCCACAAGAGCAGTAACCCATTGTATGAACATAGTACATTCATATTCTCCTTTCTCTGGTGCACAGTTAGTGACCCTGCTATTTGTGATAACTATATAGGACATTATTTGGACATTTTACTGCAAATCTCTTTGTAGATATTTTCACTTCTATAAGGTCAGTAATTAGGAGGTATGCATTGGAAACATTTTCAATTTATTTTAAGAACTACAAATCCTTGAGGCTGGAGATAATGGTTTAGTGGTTAAGGTGTTAGCCTCAAAAGAAAAAGAATACCTGTTCAACTTTCCAGGGCCCATGTAAGCCAGATGCACAAGGGGGCATATGTGTCTGGAGTTCATCTACAATGGCTGGAGGCCCTGACACACCCATTCCCTCCCCCCCATGTTCTCTCTCCCTCTCTCTGTGACTCTCTCAAATAAATAAACAGGTGAAATATATTTTAAAAATACACATCCATATGTTATCTAGTCCTTGTATTGGCAAACAATTTGTTGAAGAACATATAGTAAATATTTTGGGGCTTGGGGGTCATATTATCTATAAGTCAGCTCTGTGAGAATGCAAAATCAGTGCTTGTATGTTGCAATGGTTTAGATGAAGTCTTTGTGTCTGCTAGGATCCACAGTAACAGAGGGTATAATGCACAGGATAGTTCTAGTGAATGTAGTATGACACACAAAGCTCTAATGAACAGATCTTTAGGCCATTAGGAATATGTGGTTATTCTTCAAAGACCCCTTGTATTAGTCAGGATTCTCTAGAGGATCAGAACCAACACAATGAATTGTATTAAAAGGGAATTTATTGGATTAGCTTACGACAGTCCAGCAATAGCAGGTTGCAGGACTGAGAGTCCAGGAACCCAGTAATTGCTCAGTCCATGAGGTTGGATGCCTCAGCAGTCCCAATCTGGCACTGAAGAGAGACACTGCTCTTCAGTCCATGCTGGTCTTCAGTCCACACTGGAAAGCAGCAAGCAGCAGCAGCAGAAGCAGCAAGGTGGGAGGGGAGAATACTTTCCTTCCCAGAACTTCTTTAGATAAAGCCCCCCTCTCCAAGAGGGACTGCCCATTCTTGAGGAAGGGCTCACCCTGGGGAAGGATTCCTCCTTTAGTTAATCTTTCCTAGAAGCAACCTCAGAGACACACTAATGAGGAATGTCTGTGGATTCCTAAACAGATCAAGTTGACACAAAATTAACCATTACAAGTCCACCCCTTGTCACCTTGACACCAAACCATATCTCCTTACATCATACTTAATTTTGAAATGAAGGCAGTAACAAGGTCATGATTCCACCTAACATGATATAACTATACCTCATATAATCAGAAATGCACACCCCCCCCCAACACAAAGCAAAGTCCCTTGAGGAATGCTTAGTCTCTAATATAATAAGTGAAATATAATTTCAACAGTGGTTAACTACCAATATGATCTTAATCAGTATTAATTACCTAATAGAGGAAGAGCAAAAGCATCTTAGTATTGGTGTACATATGTACAAACACTCTTAACAAGGTAAGACAAAGACATTCATGGCAATTATAGTTTTTGTAACTGGTCACATGGCCTTAGCTGGCATTTGTAACAGCCTTCTTCTACTACCCATTCTGTATTTCCTCCACCTTCAGCAAACAACTCTGCAGGTCTTGGTTCTTTACCTGGAGGTGTGACTCATACCTTCGTTCCTGAAGGATCTGGGCTATTTATCACACTGCCTTGATTGGGTTGTTGCAGTTGTCCATTGACTTTGATAACAAGGCATGGTAATACCAAGAGATGCCCAAAAGGATCTCTTGCACTCCAGACATACTCTTCCTTACCTCCATTGTGGAGGAGCAGTCCAATTTCCCCCTGGTAGTCTGGATCAATCACCCCTGATAACACTGTAACTCCTTTCCCAGCCTGTGCACTCAAGGGCCCCAGGATCCCAAAGTGGCCAGGGGGAAGTCTTAGCTTCCAGTTCAATGGATTGTTCTTTGTGCCTCCTGGTGAAAGCACTCCCCCTCTTGAACCAAGACTTATGGCCAACAGAGCATAAGGTTGCAGGAACAGGAAGCAAAAATTTGGCTAATGAGTCACTTGGGGTGATGGTAAGTGGTACCATTCCCATTTTCACCCCTTGATTCCTGGACCCATGAATGCAGGCTATAGGAGAAACAGCACCATATATGGGATGCTGATTCAGAGTATATACAGCCTGCTGGAGGACACTCCCCCAGCCCTCCAAGCTATTGCCACCTACTTCGCGCAGTAGCTGTTTCTTAAAAGCTCATTCCACCACTCTATCAAGCAAGCTGCTTCAGGGTGGTGGGGCACATGGTAAGACCAGTGAATTCCATGATCATGAGTCCACTGCCATACTTCCTTGGCTGTGAAGTGAGTTCCTTGGTCAGAAGCTATGCTGTGTGGAACACCATGATGGTGGATAAGGCATTCTGTAAGCCCATAGATGGTAGTTTTTGCAGAAGGATTACATGCAGGAAAAGCAAATGCATACCCAGAATATATGTCTATTCCAGTAAAGACAAAATGCTGCCCTTTCCATGATGGAAGAGGTCCAATATAGTCAACTTGCCACCAAGTTGCTGGCTGGATACCTAAAGGAATGCTACCATATTATGGGCTCAAAGTTGGTCTCTGCTGCTGGCACATTTTGCAGTCAGCAGCAGCCGTAGCCATGTCAGCCTTAGTTAGTGGAAGTCCATATTGTTGGGCCCATGCATAACCTGTATCCCTGACACCATGGCCACTTTGTTCATGGGCCCATTGGGCAATGGCAGGGGTGGCTGAGGAAAGAGGTTGACCACTATCCACAGAATGGGTCAGCTTATCTACTTGATTATTAAAGTCATCCTCTGATGAGGTCACCTTCTGATGAGCTTTAACATGGGACAAAAGCATCTTTATATCCTTTGCCCATTCAGAGAGCTCTATCCACATACACCCAAAATGTCCTTCTCACCAATTTTCCAAGTGTGCTCCTTCCAAGTCCCAGATCATCCAGCCAAACCCTTGGCCATAGTCCATGAATCAATAACTGCACCTCTGGCCACTTTTCCTTCCAAGAAAAATGCACATCCATGTGCACTGCCCATAGTTCGGACCATTGTGAAGACTTACCTTCACCAGTCCTTCAGAGTTGTCCCAGAAAGTGGCTGTGATGCTGCAGCTGTCCACTTCTGGGAGGTGCCTGCATAACATGCTTAACCATCTGTAAACCATGCCCTAGTCTTCTCCTCCTCAGTCAATTGATCATAGGGCACACCCAATGATGCTATAGGTGCATGCTTGGGGACAGAAGGTATTGTAACAGGAGTAGCAACCATAGGCATTTGGGCAACTTCCTCATACAATTTACTTGTACCTTCAGGGCTTGCTTGAACCCAGTCAATAATATACCACTTCTACTTGATGATGGATTTCCACTGTGCACGTCCAACTTTATGGCATGGTGGGGCAGATAACACTCAGCTTATAATGGGCATCTCAGGAATCATAGTAACTTGATGGCTCATTGTCAAGTGTTCAGCTTCCACTAAAGCCAAAGAGCAGGCCAATTCTCAAAGGGGGAATGATTGTCTGCAGATGACTGCAGGGCCTTACTCCAGATAACTAAGCTCCTCTGCTGTGATTCACCTCTGGGGGCCTGCCAAAGGCTCCAAATGATATCCCTATCCTCCACTGACACTTCAAGTACCATTGGATCCACTGGATCATATGGTCAAAGTGGCAGAGAAGCCTGCACAGCAGACTGGACCTGTGAAAGAATCTTCTCTTGTTCTGGACTCCACTGAAAACTAGTAGCTTTCTGAGTCACTTGGTATATGGGACAGAGTAATACACCAAAGTAAGGAATGTTCTGTCTCCAAAATCCAAACAGGCCCACTAGATGTTGTGCTTTTTTCTTAATGGTTGGAGGGGCATGGGGTAACAACTTATCCTTCACCTTAGAAGGAATATCCCTGCATGCCCCACACCACTGAACTCCCAGAAATTTCACTGAAGTGGAAGGTCCTTGAATTTTGGATGGGTTTATTTCCCATCCCCTGATGCACATATGCTGTACCAGCAACTCCAGAGTGGCTGCCACCTTCTGCTCAGTTGATCCAATCAGAATAATGTCATTGATATAGTGGACCAATGTGACACTTTGTGGAAGGGACAGGTGATCAAGTTCCCCGCGAACTAAGCTATGACATAGGGCCAGAGAGTTAATATAACCTTGAGATAAAACAGTAAACGTGTACTGCTGACCTTGCCAGCTGAAGGCAAATTGCTTCTGGTTGTCCTTATAGACAGGTATGGAGAGGAAGGCATTTGCAAGATCAATAGCTGCATACCAGGTGCCAGGAGATGTGTTAATCTGCTCAAATAAAGAAACCACATCTGGTACAGCAACTGCAATTGGAGTCACCACCTGATTAACTTTACCATAATCTACTGTCATTCTCCAGGATCCATCTGTCTTCTGAACAGGTCAATAGGAGAGTTAAAGGGAGATGTGGTGGGAACCACCACCCCTGCATCCTTCAAGTCTTTTATAGTGGCATTAATTTCTGCATTTCCTCTAGGGATGCGATACTGTTTCTGGTTCACTATTTTCCCTGGTAGAGGGAGCTCCAATGGCTTCCATTTGGCCTTTCCAACCATAATAGCCCTCACTCCACAAGTCAGGGAACCAATGTAGGAGTTCTGCCAATTCCTAAATATATCTATCCCAATTATTCATGCTGGGACTGGGGAAACAACCACAGGATGAGTTCAGGGTCCCACTGGACCCACTGTCAGTCTAACATTTGCCAAAACTCCATTGATCATCTGACCTCCATAAGCACCTACTTTAACTGGAGGGCCATAATACCATTTGGGGTCTCCTGGAATCAATGTCAATTCAGAGCCAGTGTCCAGTAAGCCCAGAAAAGTCTGATTATTTCCTTTTCCCCAGTGTACAGTTACCCTAGCAAAAGGCCACCGGTCCCTCTGAAGAAGGATAGGACTAAGCTTAATATTGAAATTTGGGGGGATTATGGGAAGGTCTTTCCTCACAGGGACCTGGCCACCCCTTCAACAAGGGCTCAGGATCTGTAAACTGGCTCAAGTCTGGAAACTAATTAGGAGGCCTTGATTCTCTGTTGCTATTATTCAATGTGGCCTTTTGGTCCTTTGCTCTGAAACTTTTCTGCTTATACATCTCAATCAGGAACTTAGTAGGCTTTTTAGTTATTTCACTTCTGGGAACACCATGATTAATCAGCCAGTACCAAAGGTCTACACGAGTCATACAGTTACTACCTCTGCCTTCTGAGTTTTACATTTATTTATTTATTTATTTTGTTTTTTTTTTTTTGAGGTAGTGTCTCACTCTAGCCCAGTCTGACCTGGAATTCACCATGTAGTCTCAAGGTGGCCTCAAACTCATGGCAATCCTCCTACCTCTGCCTCCAGAGTGCTGGGATTAAAGGTGTTTACCACCACACCTGGCTTTTACTTTTATACTCTATTAAAATTGATTTACTGGGCTAGAGTGATGGTTTAGCAGTTAAGGCTCTTGCCTGTGAAGTCTAAGGATCCAGGTTCAACTCCTCATAACACACGTAAGCCAGATGCAGAAAGTGATGCATGCATACAGTGTGACACATGCATCTGGAGTTCAATTGCAGTGGCTAGAGGCCCTGGCACATCAATTCTCCACTCCCCCCCCACCTTTTGCTCTCTTGGTCTCATTAAAATTGCTTTATTAGCCCTCACTTACATAAAAAAGTCACCTTGTAAGATGGTTTAATATTTATTTTTATATCTGTATTAGTTAACTTTCTTATTGCTGGAACAAAATACCTGACAAAAGAAGATTAATGGTAGATGTGTTTATTTTAACTCACACTTTGAGGTTGTAGTTCATCATGGCAGGAAGGACTTGGCAATGGGAGCATGAAGCAGTCCAGGACATTGTATCTGCACTAAGAAAGTAGAGTGATGGATGCTAGTGCTCAGCTAGCTCTTTCTTTTCTTTTCTTTTCTTTTCTTTTTTCTTTTCTTTTCTTTCTTTCTTTCTTTTTTTTTTTTTTTTTAAGGTAGGGTTTCACTCTAGCCCAGGCTGACCTGAAATTCACTATGTAGTCTCAGGCTGGCCTCAAACTCACGGCAATCCTCCTACCTCTGCCTCCCAAGTGCTGGGATTAAAGGCATGCACCACCACACCTGGGTAGCTTTTTCTTTTCTTATACAGCCCATGACCTGAGCCCATGGACTAATGCTATCCACAGTTATGTTGGGTCCTCTGACTAGATGATTCTAATACAATCACATTGAAATCCAAATTAACCATCACAACTCTATCTCTTGTCAACTTGACACTCAAAACATATCCCTTTTAAGCCATATACTTCCATTTCTTGTTCTGTCTTTGCTGTCTAATTTCCAAAGTCCCTACTGTCTAACATTTCCAAATCTTTTCAAAAGTACAAATTCAGTCTTTTATGAGATTCTGATAATTTTTAAAGTGTGAACTCTTATGATATCCAAACACAAGTTACATACCTCCAATGTACCAAGGTACAGAGTAAACATTACCATTTCCAAAAGTAAAAAAATCAGGAATTTCCAGGAAAGGTTAGACCAAAGCAAAACCAAAACCCAACATGAAAAGCTCCAAATCGTGAAGCTACATGTAATTATCTGGAGCTCCTGAAGGAACCCGGGCTCCAAAGGTGTGTGTAGCTCTATCCCTACAGTCCTATTGCCTATAGCACCCATAGCCAAGCTCTGAGGTTTGCTATACTCTGAACTTACAGATTTCCTTAGCAGGTGCCACTTTGGTTCTTTCATGGCCAACATCCTGGGGATCTTCATTTAAACTTAGGCTTCACTTTTATAGCTTCTCCGAATGGCCTTCTTACAAGACTCCAACCCTGTTATACATGTTTTGAACTCAGAAGAATTCTAGAATTGTACCGTAACCCTCTGTGACTAATTCAATATTGCATCCTTCATATTTCCAAAACTATTACCACATAGACAATGTTGCAAAGTTCTGCTGCCACCCTTAGATGAATACTAGCTTTCCTTGGATCACAATTGGGGTTGCCTCTGTCTGCTTAAGCAGTTTATTTTCAATCAAGGAGTCCCCTTAGTGACTTTTTCTGCTCAGGCTTTCTCCATTCAAATTTACTGACATTCTCATGACATCAGCAGAATGAAAGCAGATTCTTTATCACAATATCACATAAACAACCCCAGCTCAGCTCCTAACAAAACACTTGTTCTCTTCTGAAACTTCATGAACCTGGCTTCTACCAGCATTGCTTCTTTTTTTTTTTTCAACCTTCTCTGCTTCCAGTTTCATCAGTATATCCCATTAAGCTCTGATTATAGTGTTCAAGGTTGTTTCTAGCACAAAGTTCCAAACTCTTCCATGTTACTCTGAAAAACCAGTTCCAAATGCCTATGAATCACAGGATCAGGTTTATCACAGCAATGGCTCCATTTCTCATTACCGATTTTCTTTACTCATTACCTTTCTGTTGCTAGAACAAAACCAAGGACAAAAATCAATTAAAGGGAAGAAATGCCTTTTGGCTTGCATTTTTAGGTCACTATTTATCTTGGTGGGGAAGGCATGGAGGCAGAAATAAGACACAGCTGGTCCCACTGCACAGTCAGGAAGCAAAAAGAAATGAATATTACTAATGTTCAACTAGAATACTCCTGCTTTTTTGTTTTGTCTTTTTTTTTTTTTTTTTTTTTTTTGTGTGTGTGTGTGTGTGTGTGTGTGTGGTTTTTTTTTGAGGTAGGGTCTCATTCTAGTCCAGGCTGACCTGGAATTCACTATGTAGTCTCATGTGATCTCGAGCTCACAGTGTGCCTCCTACCTCTACCTCTTGAGCTCTTGAGTACTGGGATTAAAGGCATGCACCACAATACCACCACACTCTGCTAGAATGCTCTTTTTCATACAGGCCAGGATTCCAGTTCATGGAATAGTGCTATCCACTGTTAGAGTGGGTCTCTCTATCTCAAATAATTAAATCTAGAAATTACCTCATGGAGGTATGTTTCCCTGGGAATTTCAAATCCTGTCAAGTTGACAACCTCAGTGACCATCACAGAACTATAGCTGGATATTTTTCAGCAAAGCTTACCAAATCATTATTTTTTTAAAAAAATGAATCATTACTTTAAAAATTATTTATCTTTATGGAATTCCATTTATACATCTCTTATATACATCATACTTTTTGATATTGTCCAATAACTCCCTGGAATACTGTTTTTTGAAAATTTTCATTAATATATACCAATTTCATCATATTAGATATTTTATTAATATATCTTCATTAAGTATTTGTCTATTATTTAATATATTAAATTGTTGAGTCAGTCTTTGACATTCTCATCTTATAAACTATAGCCTATAGTTTTATAATTTCTATTTTCAGAGTTTCTTTTCTTTTGATATGACATATATGACCTATATACTTATTGATTGTTACTATCATCTATTAAGTCCTTCAGCATCATTTATTTTTATTTTTATTTATTTATTTGAAAGAGGGAAAGAGGCAGACTGAGAGACACAGAGAGAGAGAATGGGCGTGCCAGGGCTTCCAGCCATTGCAAACGAACTCCAGTTGCATGTGCACCTTGTATATCTGGCTTATGTGGTTTCTGAAGAATCAAACCAGGATCCTTTGGCATTCCAGGCAAATGCCTTAACCACTAAGCCATCTCTCCAGCATCATTTTAATATGTGTCCTTTTGTGTTAGTTCTAATCTTTCATTATCTTGTTTACTGATTTCAGTGAGTAATTGTTTCCATTTCACTCTTGCCTATGCATTTGCATGAGGCTTTGATTTATTCTAAGCTTTTAATTGTACAATAGAAATTTGTAAGTTTTATACTACAGAGGCTAAATTCTTGTCTGACAAGTGGGAAATTTTCTTCTGACACTGAATACAATTAATGACTGATCTTTTATAAATTGTAATAAAAAGATTTCCTTTTATTTTGGTTTTAATACCAGGGCAAGTTATAATGCTGAAATTTAGTCACTAATTCTAAAGTGTGTCATTTTAGGATTTCTTTTTTTAAAAAAATCAAGAAATTCATTAAGTACACACACACACATAGTGTCAAACTGCAATGTCTTTCTACCTTGTAATGGGAATCATCTTTTAAATGAATATTCAAATTTAAGCCTCTCAGTTTTCTTTTTTCTTGAATTTTTGTCCTCTCTTTGGCTTGTGGGTAGAATTTGAAGGGATAAAAGTATCACAAATGTTTCCTCCTCTTTAACACCATTCCAAACCTAATTTTCCTATCTTAATTTATATCTGCTTTTACAGCTTTAAAGTCCATGCTTCAGGACCACAGTCTTCATGCTAGAGGTCCACTTGCACAATGCTATATAGTACTAAGAATGTTCTTAACAAGGAAGCCATGTAAACATCCATGACAAACAAAATAGTCCCCAAAAGTATCTGCCTGTATCAGCCACTTTTTTCAAGGGATAGTAAATATTTTTAGAAAAATAAGATAAAAAAAATTTATTTTCCAGAACCATACTCCTCCAAATTATGTTCTTTTTAATTTTTTTAAATATATTTTATTTATTTATTTACTTGAAAGAGAGAGAAAAGAGACAGAGAGAGAGACAGAGAGAAAATGGGCATGCCAGGGTTTCCAGCCACTGAAAACGAATTCCAGATGCATGTGCCCCCTTGTGCATCTGGCTTACATGGGTCCTGAGGAATCAAACTGGGGTTCTTTGGCTTTGCAGGCAAACACTTTAACCACTAAGCCATATTCTTCCACCCCTGTTCTTTTTAATTTTCTTTATTTACTTGAGAGACAGAAAGAGGGAGAAAGAAAGAGAGAGAGAAAAAAATGGGTACAGCAGGGCCTTCAGCCACTGTAAATGAACTCCAGATGCATGTGCCACCTTATGCAAATGGGTTACATGAGTACTGGGGAATGGAATCTAGGTCCTTAGGCTGTGCAGGCAAATGCCTTAACCAGAAAATGCCTTAACCACTAAGCCATCTCTCCAGCCCTAAATTATGTTTTGAATCAACTAAATTAATATTTAACTGTCTCTTCTGTATCATTATAATAGGCCATGAAGTTTGCATAGATGAATTAGATTTTATACCTTTCATGAGGACATTAGGAATTGAATATTTTGAATTAATGGTGTATGTTATTGAAGACTGATAATAGAAAATTCATTATGAATAAGTTTAACATTTACTAAAATTAAAAGCTCAATGACATTATTTTATATTCAAGTACTTTCTTCTTCTTTTTGTTGTTTCAAAGTAGGGTCTCACTCTAGCCCAAGCTGACCTAGAATTCACTCTGTAGTCTCAGGTAGCCTCAAACTCATGGTGATTCTCGTACCTTGGCATGCTAAGTGCTAGGATTAAAGGTGCGAGCCGCCATGCCCAGCTTACACTCTAGACATTTTAATAAAACATGGCTAATGAATATTGATCTAACAAGTACTTACTATTTAGACTGACCTTATGCTTACCACATAAATGCCACATAAATGTTTGTACTGCATATTCCTGAAAGCACTGAATCTATAAAGCATTGCCACATAGATATTACAAATTATTTAAACGTGATTCTTTAATTTATTTGAAAATGTAGAAAAATTCCTTTGAAAATATGCTCATAAAATGAGGTGTGCAAATTGACATAATATTGTAAATGAGAGAGAGAGAGAGTTTGCAATCAGGATAGCACCCATTCTTTGTATAGGGGGAAATGCTGGTAGAATACTACATATGGTATTGTACCACACAGCAGAACAGCTAATAACTTGTTGCAAAAAGCTGGTAAGTGAAACCCTCCCAAAGAAGATCCTTCTAGTGCTGAGCAAGTGACCTTGTGAGTAAACCTCTAGAATTGGTATTAACGGTCTGGAAATTGTTTCCTTAGCTTTCCAATGATCTGTGATGGGCCCCTATTGTGGCAGATCAGTAAAAACTGAAAGAGTAATTTAACAGAGAGAAGTTCTTTGTATTATCTTATAGTGGAAGCAATTACATTACTAGTGACCATAATTTTTGTATGTGTTACAACTTATCTTTGTTATCTACCCAGTAGAATGATTTAAATTCATTTGATTGCTATGAATTAGCTTCTCAGGAAGGTAAAGAAGTAATAAAGCTGTTTGTAGTATGTAAAAATGTCTGTAGTATCCAAAATCCTATTGTTCTAAAGCAAAAGTGAAAATATCTATGACTACATATATATTTTATTCCTGTTATAACAAATATATTCAATCATCTATAATCAATGCAAGGAACAAGATATCTTTACAGTTCCATTTTTTTATTTTAATTATTAAACACACAATAATTGTTTCTCTATTGTTAGTGTATCTATTTATTCACAATTGTGACTTGCCTGGCATTCATCCTGTCTTCAAACAAAAAAAAAAAAAAAAAGAGAGAAACAATTTTATTTTGGGTAAAAATACTGTCATGTTGCACATGTACTATCAGCAAAGTGGAATGAACATGTACCTATGGGATATATATTTGAAGACATTCCTATATCATATGTCTCAGATGGAGAGAAAAATAATAATAAAAGTCTAATATACTTAAGCATAAAAATTAATCCCAGTTAAGGTAAAATAAAATTTAAAATTTATTCTATAAAAGAACACATTTTTTTCAAAACTTAAATATTGCTTCAGTTTTACAGAAATTTTTAATCCTTGATTTTATTACTTACAGTGTCCATAGTGGAAGTAAAATATATTACAGTGAGATAGAATTGTCTTTTAATCTTTTTTAATTATTTATTTGAGAGAGCCAGAGAAAAAGAGAGAAAGAGAGAAAAATGGTCACACCAGGGCTTTTTTCCCCTGCAATCAAACCCCAGCCATGTGCACTTTGTTCATTTGGCTTTATGTGGGTACTAGGGATCAAAACCAGGTCATATGGTTTTGCAAGGAAGTACCTTTAACCACTAAGCTATCTTTGATCCTGAGATATGAAATTTCCAAGTTAGTTTTAAATTAAACCTTTTAATTCATTCAACATATATTTATTTAATATTTCTTTGCAAGGGGCAATGTGGACACAATAGAAAACAACAACATATAGTAAAACCTTTGGTTAGAAGTGATACAAATAATAATGGATGAGGCCAAAAAAAAAAAAAAAAACAGGACAAAAATAAAATAAGAAATTAGAGTATTTTACATGTTAGTATGGCAAGACCCAAGATAGAAAAATGGAGATGTTTACTAAAGGGATAAAGAATATTAAATTTACCACGTATGATGGTGCACACCTTTAATCCCAGCACTTGGGAGGCAGAGGTAGGAGGATCACTATGAATTCGAGGCCACCCTGATACTACATAGTGAATTCCAGGACAGCCTGAGCTAGACTGAGTGAGAGATGGTAGAATTTTATCAAGCCCTGAAAGAGAAAGTGTGATCCATGGTGTCAGCTTGCAAAACAGATACCATGGTTCTGAGGTTGAAGCATATTTTGGAGTTTAGAGAATCAAGGAAAATCAAGGCATTCCTAGCAGAACCATCTTCTTGTGTCTTGTAAGTAAAAGTAAGAGTTTTAGATCTTTCTATAATTCGGACTTTTTTACAGGTTCACTATTGCTACTTCTTTAAGAACATATATTAAAGAAGGAAATACAGAAGCAGACATATTTAAGCAGGTGTTAAAATGGCCCATGTAAAAGATGATGCTTACGGTATCCATGTTAGAAGCAAGATCTATCATACACACACACACACACACACACACACACACACAGAGAGAGAGAGAGAGAGAGAGAGAGAGTCTTCCCAGACTATATATGTTTTGAATTCTAGGAATAAAGTGACTTCATATTGAATTTTATTGTTGTCTTTTCCATTTTTTCAAGTTGAAAAAATTTACATAAACTCAAATGCACTTAAGTCTATGCCTCTGAGTTTCTATGTGGGTAAACACTGTTTTACTGCACCCATCCCAATCAACTTTTATCACCCTAGAAGTAACCTTGTGCTCCCTCCCAACCAAGGTTGAATTTCTGTCTTTGCTCTTATTTTGTTAAGGTAGAGTGTCATTTTTTGCTTTAAACTCTTATTTTTGCTCTTATTTTGTTAAACTAGATTGTCATTCTTTGCTTTTAAACTTCAAATAAATGAACTGATTTGCTTTATACTCCAACCCTTTGGCTCCTCTCCATCAACACCACGTTTTGAAATTCACCTGTTATTGTGTGAAGCATTCTTTCATTCCCCAGACACATTTCATTGTATGAACATAGTATATTTAGTTTCTTCTTTCTTTGATGTGCATTTGGTATGTCTACAATTTATGGCAATTATACATATCAATATTTGTACATTTTTGTACGAATCTCTGTAGATATTTCCACTGCTCTCAAGTTAGCATTTAGGAGCTATGGGAGGATGCATGCTTCAATACATTTTTAAAAATACAAATTCATAACTTATCTCATTCATGTATTGGCAAACATCTTGCAGGAGGCCCTATGGGAAATATTTTGGGTTTTGTGAATAATAAATTCAACATAAGTAGGTTCTGTCAGAATGAAAAGACAGTGGTAAGCATTTGTTCGTGGCAATGGCTTAGATGCTGTCTTTGTATCCTGCAAAAATCCACATTAGCAGAAATGTTATGCTTCAGTGTTGATTAAGCAATTCAAGTTGATGCTAGCAAAAAGGCAATTGGTATGATAGACTCCATGTTAGGATAAGGAGAGATATAGGTACTGATACATAAATTCACACAAATATACTTAGAAATACAGGAATGTAAACATGGTATCAATACATAAAATGTATAAGTTTGTATATATAAATGTCTGTATTTGTTAGTAATATATAAGCATATATGCATATCATAACTTACCATAGAGATTTTTTTGTCTTGGTTATTGAATCCATTACTTTTCAGTTTAAATCTATTATTATTACCCGTATAGTAATGACAGTATAATTGGCCCTTACAAGTTGGTAGCAGGTAAAGTTATGTACAAGTTTATACAGGGTCAAGAAAAGGGGAAAGTCTTTTCTTCTTGAGCTGCATGGTCCTCTTGGACTTGCAAAGAGAGAGACAGGAGCATGCAGTACCACTCCATAACAGCTCTTCCTTTGCCTCATAGAAGATAGTTTCCCAGAGGTTTCCAAGTTGCATTAGCTGACATTATCTTAGACAGCTGCCCAGTGAGTTTCAAGGACAGCGTTTTTCAGACACTTCTCTACCATGTTCTTGATTATAACCATGTGGACCTCATACCCATGAGAAATAAGTTCTTTTTCAAATTAGTTTCTATCTTGAATTTTATGATTTAGCTCTATAGAAAATAGCTTTTGCTTATATTTCCATGTTTCTAACTTTATAATTCTCTTGCTTTTAAATATGTAATTATTTCTTATATTCAACTTCATATTAAACTTCACCTATTCAAATTACTATATGTATCTTGGTTTGACCTTGACTCATACTATGGTATTTAAAACCACTAATTTAAATGAAATACAGAATGTCCTAAAGAAAAGACAAATGTGCTCTGAGCTCACCTTTCATGGGTTGAAAGGAAAAGGGGGACTAAGCAATGGAATCTGAGAAGATAGGAGAAAGACCAAGTGGACATGGAAATCTAAGAGGAAAAGCTGTTTCCAGGCAGGGGAAGGACTCATGCTAATGCAACTACTAATTAAGATAGGCATTGAGAATTAGCCATTCCTTATGAATCATTATGATATTGCCCTTAGTGGTTTTCATGACTTCACAGAGATAAAAGCAGATATGTACAGGTTCAAGAGAAAATAGGGGAAATAAATGAAATAGTCTTAGTCTGTTACATGTTTGTATAACAGGTTGAATGTTTTATGAGGAAATTAAATTCTCACCAGCAGTGAAAGCTTGTTCCTATTTCTCCACAGCCTTGCCAGCATTTAAAGATGAAATAAAGAAATTTGGGGGAAAAAAGGTCAAACATGGAACAGATCATCCTCAGTGAGCTCACCCAAGCACAAAAAGATAATCGTTGCATGGTCTTGTTTATCTGTCGCTCCTAACCTGAATCCATGTGACAGGTGGCCAAACCTAATAAACATTCTAAGGCCCAGACAAAAGGGAGGGTGGGAGGGAGGGAGGGTAAGGATGGGAGGGAACGAGAGGGTGGGAGGGAGAACAAGGGGGGGATACAAATTGGGACCCAAAAGGAAAAGATACTATAAAACCCTTTATTCTGAACAACAGGTTAAAACATTGATCCTTCAGCAGGCCCACAGAGGGAACACCAGAACCACAGGAACCTGGAGAGAGCATCATGAAGGCCAACCTTAATCTTGTCCTGCTTCTCTCTCTCTTCTCTCTCTCTCTCTCTCTCTCCCTCTCCTCTCTATACTCACTTTCTCTTTTATATTATCTATTTTTTTTCCTCCCTCACCTTCCTAGGTGCAGACTTATAACTCCCAGTGCCAGCACGGGGTGAACTTCCACAATGAGCTGTTGATCTGAAACACCTACAAGGTTTCCCAAAAAAGACAGACTTCTGTCAGAGTTCTTGGTGACCCACCAAAGGTTAATGGCAAGACCCTACTGTTGAAGACAGCATATGTGTGTGAGACCAAACACAGAGACCTGTTCAGAATCTGGAAGAGGGTCAGTCCCCAGACAGTTAGCTAGTCTAGTACCAGAGGGTGCTACACAAGCAACTGGGGGAAAATGTACGACATCTGTCCAAACAACTTGCAGTCTAAGATACCCAGCAAGAAACAACTTGACGTAATGCTCATACAAGTGCAGTAGTGGCAATCAGCCATGGCAGGTAACCAACTGCTCTTGATTTAGCTAATAGATCCACTCAGTGGAATGGAACTCATTGCTGGAACTGGGAAATAAGTCAAAACCAGGTACAAAAAATGAGCTCAGTCTCCAAGAGCAAGATACCACCAAATGTGGGCTAGAAGAGAGCCAATGCATATAAAATTCCCTCCAAAACATATATGGTCATCCCTTCTATCTAGTACTAACTTCTCTCTCCTTTGGAGAATTTGCTTATCTTTTTTCAGATGGACAATGAACCTGAAGGGAGGATCAGCTAACCACACCTCACCAGGGCCCCAGCTGAAACCATAGAGTATTGTGGGGGGAAGAGCAAGAATACAGCATGCATGGTGATTACGACACCAGAAAAAGGCTGAAGGAGATAAACACAGAGAACATCCAACTCCAACTAAGCCAGATATCCAGTGACAGAGGCTCCCAAAACCTCATCACTGAAGCAGAACTAAAATGACCCCAATGTGGCTCAGGGAAACTTGTGGAAGAGGGGGTGAAAAGATTGTTAGAGTCATAGTTGGGGCATTATGCACAGAGACTGGGGCCAACCCCCCAGAACTCTTGACTAACCTCACAATGCATGACCCACATTCCCCATTGATGAGGGTCCCTTTGAAAGAGGGAGGACAGGGAGGAGGACAATGGAACCAATACTATGAATGTAAAATCAAAATAATATAAATGAAAATATATATTTAAAATTAAAAAAAAAGAAATTAAATTCTCAAAATTTTGAAGGATGGAAATTTAAGTATTGACATTCCAGCTTCTGAAAGGGCCTCACTTAGGAGTCCTCCCACAGTAGAAGAGGAGAGGTTGAAAAAAAGCAAGCTATGAAATCCAGACTTGAGCCCTTTACAACAAGTATTAGTCTACTGATGAGAGTAGACTTTTCTTGACCTAAACACATCCCAGTACCCACAACCTGCCATCTTGATAACTTTTTTATTAAATTTACAACTCATAATTTTGATAGGATATAGGATATAATAAAACTATAGGAAGCAAAAAAAACTATTTACAGGTTATTTTCAATTATTATAGTAGTATAGCCAGTGAAAAGAAAGAAGATTGTGGTAATTACTGTTCTTGATAGTAAAAATAATAACAATTTCCATCCTAGATAACTTTTGGATGAGAAATAGATAACTATTTAGATGGAAATTTTAATGATATAGGAAAAAGTGGCAAGAATTATTCTGTGCCCTCCCCCAAATTTAAATAAGGTCTGAAATCATTGAGAATTGATTATAATTTATGATCAATTTAAGTACATATTTAGAATTAAACCCAAGATTCAAACAAAATCTTCATTGCTATATAGAAATCATTCATGAACCTGACATTATGATGAAAATTTTTGCAAATTCACCTATATAGAGATAAAATTGAGAATTCAAAACTAAATTAAAGTACAACTTTCTCCTAAGAATAGTATTTTATCTTGGAAATATCATGAATATAAAAGTAATCCCAAATAATTGATATTTTTCTCATTACAAATTTTTCAGCATTTGAGAATCACTAACTTTGAGACCATGGATCTACATATATTGTATATGTTATGTGCTTATAAGTATAAAAAGAAAGTATATAATTCAAATGTGTGCATTTAAATATAAAACACCAGTAATAATGGATAAAATAACAATATTAGCATTTTATAGGCTGTAATACTTACCATTAACCACTATATTTATTATCCATGAATTAACTCAAAGAAAGAGCCATAGTTTGAGTAGTATAAGAATTAAAAATAAAACTGTTATCATACTATTGCATACTATTACTATTTACTGGACCTTAGAAGAAGAAATATTTTTTGACTAGACTATTGCGCATTTTCAAAACAGATCACAAGTATTAGGTTTGGGGCTCCAGACTTCCTCATCCTAGCCCAGTTACACAGGATACAAACTATCATTCTGTATATTACAGACTAACTATCAGGAGCTGTAATTGATACAAGCCAAATCACCATTGATCCCCTATTCATTTCTTCTGTTCTGCTCAGGCCTAATATATATATATATATATATATATTTTTGCAAGCAGAGAGAGAGATAGAAGAGAAGCAGACAGAGAGAGAATGGGCATGCCAGGGCCTCTAGCCACTGCAAACGAACTCCAGATGCATGCCCTTTGTGCATCTGGCTTACGTGGGTCCTGGAGAATCGAACCGGGATCCTTTGGCTTCACAGGCAAATGCCTTAACTGCCAATCCATCTCTCCAGCCCATCAGGCCTAATATTTTAAAAATCACCATTGTGTGAGCAAATAGCCAGTAGGACTTAAAATCAACATGAGTATTTTTCATCAAGTCATGCAGATCTTCCAAAAGAGTATCTTTTCATTTGCTATCTAATACAGACTATCAATTAAAAATGGCATCCTGGAAAATAATAATGTTAAAAGGTTTACCCAAATTAGCATTAGACCATATTAAACATCTGTCCTGATTTTTATTTCTAGATGATATAAAGTCTTAGATCCATCTCTTACATACATTATGGAATATGGTGATGTTTTATGTCTTGGAATGACTCTTTTGATTCATATGCTACAATTAAGATTACAGAAAAGAAGTTGATTACATGTATTTGGTTGCTGTTTTGTTTTTAATCAGCAATCTTTGTATTAATTACAATCGTCCATTCATACTGGTTAATATCAGCCAGGATCAATAATGCTTGAATCCTCTCTGGAATTCTGACATCTTCCTGAGCAATAAGTCAAATGAGATCATCCATCTGAAAATGTATCTGCTTAGATATCAAAATATACCTCTCCAAACAGTAGTTTCCCTTCCCATTCACAGAAATATTCACTGTGAAATACATGTAGATTGCAGATGACATTGCATTCCCTGCATTTAATTGTGTTCATATTCATATTTCTACCCAAGAATAATGTATTTCACATACTTTTAAATTCTATGCAGAAACAACTGTTTTGATGATGTTTATTATATAGTATCTTATGTAGTCTTTAAAAAATCATAAAGGACTTTACAAGAAATCCAATAATATACTAGTTCATCCATGTAATTCTTTCTACATGCTTTATGCCACAAAACCAATTTAAAGATTCAAATATGTTTATAAAATAAACCTATTTAGATGCATGGATGGCTGATTACTGTGAATTACACTAAAGAGCCTCTGAAATATATTATGTAACTTTTAGATTAAAAGATGTTTGTGAATGTTTATGACTATCTGATATAGGGATTGATCGATCTAACAAGC
Organism: Orientallactaga sibirica; assembly: GCA_036365145.1. NCBI lineage: Eukaryota > Metazoa > Chordata > Mammalia > Rodentia > Dipodidae > Orientallactaga > Orientallactaga sibirica. The sequence continues at coordinate 783,066 of JAEOAD010000019.1, read as the reverse complement.
TTAGACTGCATTATGTTCCACAAAACAGTTAGAACCCTCAGGCAAAGCCATCAAATAGAAGCAGCAACATTAATCAAAACATGGCTCTCCACAGTAAGTGATGCTTTCACAAGAATGAAGGTACTGAAGCAAAACGAGTGGTTAAGAATGTGTGCACTACTAAATAAGCAAGACATCTTTACATTTTCTTTAATAAAGATCTTCCACTAAGCGCTGAACACTGAGTCCTATTTGAAGCCCATGTCCACCATCAAAAGGTCCTTCTTCTTTTGCTGAGTATTTTACTTCAACAAGTACTTATGTGCTGGAAGGATTGCTAACTTCAAGTCTTGATTTGTATCTTGTATGATAAAAAACATAAATCACTACAATTTTTACTTTAATTAATGTAAAGTTAGTCATTTTATTCCTAAACTCATGATCACTAAAAAGAACAATTTTTAGTTTAAAAATTATAGACATAAAATTATCTGATGCATTTTTGGTCAAATGGCAAAAGTTCATCTCAAGAAAATACATTCTGTTATGGCCTCTAAATTCATGGACATGGGATGTCCACATTTGCAGACCTACATGCATATATCACAAATACCACACTACAAACACCCATTCTCTACAAACACACATGCATGCGCGCGCACACACACACACACACACACACACACACACACACACTACAAAAAATCACTTGGTCCATCCATACAATTGTTTTATTCCTAAAATAATTCCACATACCTATGCATATTTGTCTATTTAAGCATGAAAGAAATTACTCATTTGTACTATCACTCATTACTCATTTTTATGCATGTTTGAAGAATTTAACTGTAAAAATGTTCTGAAGTTTCTGAACTGTAAAAATGCATAGAAGCTTCCATGTTCAACTTTGAAATCTAACTTCAGGTTTCCAGTTCAGATCTCTGGTTATAACAATTCAAAACAATCTTCTAAGATTCATACCTTCTGCATGCTCTCTTTTGATATCCACTACTTGCTTATTATTGAACACTTTTTCCTCCTACATATGCATGTCTCACTCTGCCTTTCCTGTGATTAGATATGCTCCTACTACTCTATTCACTTGATATTAAGGCCACAATTGTTTAATTATTCTGATTCCATGTCAGTATATTATACATGAGGGAGTATGCATTTCACATTCTTTTTACCATTTTTATTGACAACTTTCATAATTATAGACAATAAACTGATAATTCCCTCCCCTTCCCCACTTTCCCCAGTGCATATCCACCCTCCATCATATCCTCTCCCCTTCTCAATTAGTCTCTCTTTTGTTTTTATGTCATCGTCTTTTCCTCCTATTATGAGGGTCTTGTATAGGTAGTACCAAGCACTACAAGGGCAGGGATATCCAGGTCACTTTGGGTCTGGAAGATTGCATTGTAAACCATCCCATTGTTCCTTCCTTTGGCTCTTAAATTCTTTCCACCACCACTTCTGCAATGGATCCTGAGCCTTGGAAGGTATGATATAGACATCTCAGTGCTGAACACTCCTTTTTCCCTTCTTCTCAGCACTATGGTGCCTTTTGAGTCCTCCCAGTGGTCATAACCATGTAAAAAGAAAAGCCCCTCTAAAAAAACACATATCATTCTTGTGTAAAGAACAAATTCAGGTTAATATCCAAGTACATCAATGGACTACAAGAAAATTAAATATTTTGTATAATTTTCTCTCAATATAAATACTATATTGCTATGTTAGAATAGCATCACTCTGTTCTAACATGGCATCTATTGACCAAGATGGGTCCCTTCTTCCAAAAATAAGATTGTATTACTCATATACTTTTATAAAGTTCAACCTGATTATTATTTACTGAAAAGCATTGGTGAGAGTAATATAACAGGGAGATCTAAATTAGGGAACAAGTATTTTTCATGACAATATAAATGCAAATATAATCCTAATTAATATGCTTTGCTATGTATAGATATTAACTCAAGTCTGTCTTAGAATAATACCTATACAGAATCATTACATTTTTGTCTCCAGTAATTGTTGTAAATAAGTGAGATTCCTGATACTAGACAAAATTCTAACCTATATTTTATGTCTTTTTGAAAACAGAATCTAATACTCAAAAGAGTACTCATATGGTGACATAAAATATTATATAACTTAAATCTCACATCTGAGACTTTCTTGTAACACTTTCTTGTAATAATAGAGGAGGAGGAAAAAACAGGACAACATCATTGTTTTTTTTTTCAGGTATAAATATCATCAGAAAACTTTTTAGCTACTTTTAAATCCATAATAATTCTTTCATTGAGAGTAGCCCCCTGTATAATTTCAGAACTTTGAAAATTTCTGTGTGGGTAAGTGGAATATGTCAGTCATCTCACATGAGAGTTGGGAGGAGGAAGAGCAAGAAGATCAGGAATTGAAAGCCTTTGTCAGAATCATAGCATGTTTCAGGCCAGCCTATGCTATTTCTTCAATGAAATAAACTTAAATGAAATAAAAATAAAATAAAATAGAAAAGAAAAGTATGTTTCTGGAATAGCATAAAAATAGCTTCTTTGTCTTATTCTCTCTACTTTTGTGTGAATATGAAAAAAATCTATATTCAATTTTAAATAAAAAGAAAAGGGGCTAGAGAGATGGCTTATCTAATAAGGCATTTACCTGCAAAGCCACAGGATCCAGGTTCAACTCCCCAGTACCTTAGTAAGCCAGATGCAAAAGGGGGCACATGCATCTGGAGTTCATTTGCAGTGGCTGGAGGCCCTTAGTGCCCATTTTCTATCTGCTTCTTTCTCCTTCTCTCCCTTCCTCCCTCTCTCTCTTTCTCTCTCTCTCTCAAATAAATAAAAAAATTAAAATAAAGTTAAAAACGAAAATAAAAAGAAAGAAATGGTAACCTGCTGCTATAAAATAATAAATATATCATTTAAGAAAAAATTCTGGGCACAATTAATATTGTTTTTGAAGTGTGTTATGAGAGAAGCTAAAATCTATAATCTAGTGTTGCTATTTTAATTTCATTCTGTTTAATATTTTCACACAACAGAAGACTGTCCCAGCATTAAGATCTTCCTTGAATGTATACAGAGCATTTCACTATGGTTGATAGAGAATGATGAGAATGTATGGTGCCTTGGTGATTCCTAAATAAAAAAATCTGATATGAATGTAAGGATCATTATGAACACCACTCCTTGGTAACTGGTTCTTCTCTACCAGAAGACATAACAAGGAAAAAAATGTGACAACCGAAGTATTTTTAACAAATAAATAACATTATGGAAAACTTAAATTTTACTTTGCTATACAACTCATCAATTTGAAAACAATTGGAAACGATGCAGAGCAAAGTGTACACTATGAGTGTGACAACTTAATAAGGGAAAGAAATCCTTTCCTGATTTGAGTAATTCTAATTTCTTCATATAACTATCCATTCTATTGAAGAATTCAATTACAAGTTCAAGAGAAATAAAACATCAGTTTTTATAATGGATTTCAGTCTGGAATGGAAGGCAAAAATAGGTGCATATATTAAAATACATCAATTTTAGTTTTCACATAATATCATAATATGTTTTTAATGTATTTTGTCGAATCAAAAACAGCCAACATTAACAAAAAGCAAAAGATGTAGTTAGTTCAATTGATCATTTACAATTGGTGTTTATTGTATGACTTGTCATGCATTTATAATGAAATAGCAGCAAAATGCATTAGTCTAAACAAACTGTAAGGAGTGGGTACTGTCATTAAATATATCATCACTCTACAATCTAAAAAAAAATTGGAACCAAGATATCCATTATATGTGCTGCCATGAAACACATGAAACAGTTTGAAAATTATAAGGAAAATACCAGGAAAATACATCCTATATAATCTGTCAATGGCTATCTCCATAAGTTTAATGGAACCAATGATCAGGTTTCCAAGTGGATGGAATGACATCGATCATTTCATTCACAAGGAATTGGTCAGGGTAAAATAGGATTTTCTTGATAGAAACAGACATAATACAGATAATGAAAAAAAACTTAATAATGAAAATGTCACAAATGTAGAAGCGCCATGAATCATTCATACCTGAGTTGAAGTAAAAGGTAAAGAGTGATAGACTCATTTATAAACTTTCTTTGGCAGTTTCAGAGAAAATTTATCAGTTATAACTGTAATACTTTTATTCTGTCCTTAAACAGTACAGAAACCGAGTAAATCATAAAGACATTGTCACATAATGGGTTATAGTACGGATGAAACTGATCTTTTTTTTAAAAGCATGTCTTTATTCTTAACTTTATTAGTGTTTATTTCCACCTTTTTTTTTTTGTTGTTTTTTTTTTTGGAGAGAGACACAGAGAGAGACAGAGAGGGAGAGGTAGAGAGAGAAAGAGAGAAAGAGAGAGAGAGAGAGAATGCGTGTGCCAGCAGCCTCTCAGCTGCTGTGAACAATCTCCAGATGCCTGCGCCCACCTTGTGGGCAAGTGCGGTATTGTGGCCTTGTGTCACTTTGCATCTGGCTAAACGTGGGACCTGGAGATTGGAACCCGCACTCTTAGGTTTAGCGGGCAGGAGCCTAAACCGCTAAGCCATCTGTCCAGCCCAAAACTGATCTTTAATAAGTACATTTCTGCAACCAAAGTGTGGGGCACCATTAGCAATAGGGTCTTACCATTTAGTTCTGGTGGGAAAGCAAAAGCAATTGCAAAAATCTATATTGTTTTAGAGGATTTGGGGGTCTCCTTGACCAATGATTCATAGGGAGTTACTTCAGACATGGCACTGGGGTTTTCATTTTAGGAGGCATTAGCTTCTGAGAGAAGCATTATCTACTTATGCAGGGTACAGATTCAAACTTTCTTATTATTTTAATTAATTATATTTTTAGCTAGGGTATCATGTAGTTGATTTCCATATGATGTTTTTATGCATCCATAGTTTTTTTTGTTGCAGGACCTGCTACTGAAAACCTAGTCAAAAGCCAGTGGGTAAGGAGGTAGAAGGACCTAGGGGGAGTCTACTTTTTTTTGCCAAATGGAAATGTGCTCAAACTTCTTGATAACGTTTAGTTTTATATTGACAGACTAGTGCTGCTCTCAGTGTTGGTCAGAGAAACTTCTTTATAGAGTGGGCAAAGGTTATTTCAGACACTCTTAACTGGTCAAAGCACTGAGATTAAGTGACTATTAAGTGCTAAGCCCTAAAAGGGGACATCTATATTACCCCAAACCTTCAAGGGCCAGGATGCGGAAGAGGGAACAGAAATATTGTAAGAACTGGAGGAGGACAAGAAGGACTACAAAAAGGTGACTTCTGAATATGACATGGCCACTGCAGTCACAATTACATAGGAGTTGTGACTGCTTGTGTTATAACAGATATGAAGTGAGGAATGGGAATAGTTGGCTAAGATGCTATTTAAATAAATATTAATATAGCATCATGGTCTATCTGTCACTCATCTATTAATCATTTATGTTTGCTATTGTTTAGATATTTAAACATTTCCCAACTGAATTGGTTTATTTTAGTGAGGAAAGGGAATACGACAGGGGATTCTAAATATGAGCATTCCTCTAAATTGAAACACTTTTAAATCATATGTCAACAAAAGTAATGTTTTAAGTAAAGCTGACAGAGAAACCTCAGGTTTTCTGAGTATGAAGTATTATGTAATTTGCTACAACATTGAAGAGGAAGCCATCTGAGTTGATTTATGTTCATCAGCCTTCTTATAAAGAAATGGAGCACTAATCCTACTCGGCCGCTTACTGACTGTATAATTTGAGTCAGTCCCTTAATGTCCTAGTTCCCTAAACTAGATTCCTTCCTCACAGGGAAGAGGAGGAGTGAGATTATTAAAGCAACTGACTCATGATGGTACCCAGGATATAATTTTTTTTACACTTGACCAAATTTAGAATGCCTGGAATATGTTCATACTTCTTAGACAGGTAGCACCAGGTAAGATGTGCCCATACTTCACACTGTTGTGTTTTATGCCTGTGATCCTTGATCTGGTACTACTAGTAGACTTAAGTTTTCAAGTGAGGCTTCTCGGCTCTCTCTATGTACTTGGTAACTTTCCATCCTGCCAGTGCCATCTACATTTCAAAGAAAGCAACTTCTCAATTGTGAGATTTTCCTTGTAAGAAGGAATACCAGCTCTCTTCAAATCAAAGGTACCCTGGGTGCCCATTCTTGTTCCCACCTATATCTTTCATTGTTTTGCAGATTTGGCTCAGGGATGTTGAAACATTCTGAAATCTCTATCATCTCCGACCTCTTAAAGTATACTCTTAATTACTGTACATCATTTTCATGACAGGCTTACACCCCAACTGAAAAAGCATCTTGAATACACAGCTTCCCACTATATTCTTGCCTCCAATTCACTATTGTCAGTCTGCTTCATGCTGGCTTTTCTTCTCCCACCATTGTGCCAGAGCTGCTTAGGAAAGATTACCAATGTCATGTATTTTGCTAAATGTCATGGATTCTAAACCTAATAGAGGCTTTTTAAAACACTATTTATTGAAAACCTCCATTCATATACACAATTTAAGCTGAATATAATACACCCCATCTCCCTCATTTGTACCCCTCTCCTATTCCCCTTCACTGAACCCCTTTTCTTTCCTACTAGATCCTTTTCTCTATCGGTGGTTTTTATGTCCTCATATTTTATCCTTCAATATTGACTAAACACAGTTTCCCTCTTGTACAATGTACTTTTCTCCTGGCAAACATAGTATCCAAGTTTCTTAAACTTTTTTAAAATCAAATTTGTATACAGAACCCCTTCCTTAACCTTTTGTTTGAACGTTTCAGTCAGTATACAACTTGTCTTCTAAGATTCTTTCTATATAACACAAATTTCATAGCTTTCAATACGGACATCTACAAATGGCACTTTAACTTACATCTTTATTCCAAATGTGCATCCTGACCTAAAAGTCATATAGTCAACCACACTGTGCTATGAATTGTCACTGCCTCATTTCCCTTCATTTGATAGTTTCTCCCTGTCAATCGCCCTTCCCTGCCATGGATTATAATTCCCCCTTTCCTTCATCCTTCCACACAATCATATTTACCAAAGTAAGCCACAATGCATGGCAAGCATAAGCATCCCAGGCTACCTAAGGGAGGTACAGATATGACAAATCCTTATTAAGCCCTCATTTCTGGGCTTAGCATTAGGAGGAGCTTTGGAATGTTACTGGTAAGAACATGTGCTGGGTTTTCTGGAACTATATAAGCTCCCCTCTTCATAGCACTCAGCTCCTGAGGTGATCATTAACCAGTAGAGTGTTAAGATTCTAGGTTAGTTCATGTTTGTTTTATCAACTAGAGTGAGAGAACATGCATGTGTAAAAATAACCAATTTATATATATTTATTTCCAAAAATATTACAGTATCCAAGAAAAAAAATCCAGTTGTCCTCATGCCTGCTTGACATACATTTTATTTTATTGCATATTTATTTTATGCAATTTCTATTTCCTCTCTTTCTACCTAAGCTAAATATGTATGACTTGTAATGGAGAGACATAACGATATCAAACTTTCTCAGAGAGCACCCTAAGCTTTTGAAATGAAGTCATGTTTTTAAAGTGGAAGTTAATTCGAAATAAGCTTATGCTTTTTATCCCTAGAGTAGGATAAGTGAGTGTGCAATTGATTTTAATTTAATATTCATGGTGTATTACAGCTGCCAGAGAATATAAGGGATTTTTTTTTTAAGAAAGAAAGCCTAGCCTGGACCTAACCTCACCCTTACAATAATTGCCAGAGTAGCAAGGGCAATTCTGAATACTAAAGAACATGCATATAAGAAATAACTGTATAAATACATTTTTCCAAGTTGATGCTTAAACATGACATGCAAAAGCACCTCTAGGTTATGCAGACATCAGAGTATTTTCTCTATATTATGATCAACTTCATATAAAAATAATGCTATTGGAGCCAGGCGTGGTGGCACACGCCTTTAATCCCAGCACTTGGAAGGCAGAGGTAGGAGGATTGCTGTGAGTTTGAGGCTACCCTGAAACTACATAGTTAATTTCAGGTCAGTCTGGGCCAGAGGGAGACCCTACCTCATAAAACTAAATAATAATAATAATAATAATAATAATAATAAGAAGAAGAAGAAGAAGAAGAAGAAGAAGAAGAAGAAGAAGAAGAAGAAGAATGATAATAATGCTATTAGACTGTAGAGATGACTTAACGGTTAAGGTGCTTGTCTGAAAAACCTAAGGACCCATGTTCAATCTCTCTACTGATCCCACATAAGCCAGACACACAAAGGTGACCCAAGCACAAGGTTGCATATGCTCACTAGGTGGCACAAGCATCTGGAGTTCTAGCGCAGTGGTTGAGGCCATGATGCCAATTCTCACTCTCTCTGTCTCACTCTCTTAAAAAACAAACAAACAAAAAACTGCTTTGATGTCTCCTCATACAAATTTCTATATAGATTTTTTTTTCCACTCAGATCTGTAGAATGAGGCCTTAGCATCACTCACTTCCTGGTTCAAAGGTCAATTTTTATTTCTAGATTTTTGTGTGTGTGTGTCTGTGTGTGTGTGTTTGTGTGTGTGTTGTTTGAGAAATGTTCTTCAATATAATCCTAGCTGGCCTAAAACTCCTTATGTAACACTTAACAAGACTCAAATTCATGGCAATTCTCCCATCTCAGACTGCCACGTGTTGAGACTACAAGCATATGCACTATGACAGATACCAAGAGGACTTCTACGACTGTTCATTTGACAACAATCTTATTTCCATTACGTGAAGTTACCCTAGTTATTCACAATTTTTTTTATCTGTCCACTATAAAAACACACTCAAATCCATGCTCCATGAAAAGGAGGATAATGTCTGTTTTAATCAGCTTTAATCACTATGCTATATCATCTCTTTCCTAGTTTAAGTATGTTATATGCACGTGGCATTATGCAATAGAGAAATCCTGGTGTCTTTCTAAAGTTCAGTTTCTTCATCTAGAAAATGACTCTAAACCTTACTTATGAGATTGCTGGCAGTTAAAATGGAAATACAATGTATAAAAACATTTTATATAGAGAAAAATACTTAACATATGAATTCATTTAAATGCATATTGAGCTGATAATTATATATATTGCATATATAATTATATATGTGATTAAACTTAGATAATCCTAACTTTTACCTAGAACAAATATGAGATTGGATCAATCATTTCATACCTTTGTCTTCATGGTTAACAAGGCACAATGCAAAGACTATATTTTGAATTACAGGGTTTTTCATTTATTTCTTATCCATGCCCTTCCCCAAATCTCAAATTCATATGTGACTTTCAACTAATTTGTTAACTTAGATATCACTGTTAAATAATAATGAACTGTTGGTGTTTATGACTGTGGAAATTCTATCCGTTCACTTTATAGAAAAGATTTTGACATTAAGAATAAATTTGCTTCAACGATCCAGTCTAAAATTTTACAGCAATTTGTAAAATGCCTATTGCTTTGATGCCAAATTTCTTTCATTTTCAACACAATTTTAGCTAAAAAAAAAAAAAAAAAAAAAACAAGAAAATATGTGACAGACCTTTCCCTTTGATCTTCAAATTGGAATTCTCAATAATAAAATAAGTTGGCTGAAGTCATATAAGAAAAAGTATGAGGAATATAAGGGAAAGGGTGAATAAGTACATGCTGGTATGTTTTGTTCTTATAAGTAAATTTCAAAGATGCCAAGCATGTTTAAGCAAGTTTTACCATCCCATGGGATATTGGAGACTGAAAGAACAAAGAATTGTGTAAAGTCTGAGAAATTTTTAGGCCATATTGAAGAGGCTTCTCCTGGATAAAGAAACCACTGTGGAGGAGCTATTAGTGGTTTACCAGATAAGGACACATCCTGTTTGGCACAAAGCTCCTTTGCATTATAAGACTTCCAGACTTCCTGAGTAAGACAAAGCACTGCTTCCTCTAGTCTGTGCTTCATATGAAAAATACAAAAATAAAAAACTACAAAACTTTATCTTCCTTAGAACATTTATAAATAATTCTCTTTCTACACTGAACTGGACAGGGAAATGACATGGTGCTCCTTGGATTAAAATAAGATTACATAGATGCTCACTAAGCATCTATGTGGCTGTGATGATTGATGGGGTGTTGGTCACACCCATCTGGGCTTTTCTATGATCTTTCTTCCTTGACATCATTGGCATGTCTTGGCTAGAATTCATTCATTTTTTATCACTAGAAAGGCAAGCATAAGACTTAATTCTGCCTAAACTCCCAACGCACTATTCTCCTGATTATAGATCAATGGAAGGATGCCATCATTCTTTCTTACTATTAGATATTTTACTTAGACATATTCAGTAAAAAGATACCTATCACTCTTTAAAACACAGTGTGTTGGAATTTCTACACGCATGTCCACTAAAAATATGCTGATACTTATAAAACGAGTGTATGGCACAATACAGGCCTGGTCTTAGCCAGACCGCATGGCAGAAGACAACAGGAAGTGGCTTCTGTAAAAATGGTGTTTTGCGCAGGCATGATGTGACAACAGTTACAGCCCCATGCTCGCGAGAAGCCTACTACTAGATGTTCTGTCCAGAGACAAGCTGTCATTGGTCACCAAAAGGGGACCACCCCATACAAGGATTAACAGCCCCTTAAAACCCATGTGCACTTCCTGAATAAATAAGTTTGTGATTCTTGCTTCCGCTTTCACCCAACTCCCGGAGTCTGTGTTGTGACTCCGCACTGCTCACCCCAATTCGGCAGAGACCCTATCGTCCCTCCTGAGCTGGCCTTGGGGGGGACCCCAACATCTGACACCTGAACAGGGACCCTCTGCCCCGACGTGTGTTAGTGAGACACCCCATCCGTGACCCCCTGCCCCATCGGCATCTGGCGAGATGCCCCGTTGAACGTCCAGTGAGCCGGTGAGCAGCCCCCTCGGCGTTTGGCAGAATGGCAAAACTCCCAGTTCTTCAAGAAGCCCCCTCGGCTAGTAGCCCCCTCGGCGATGCCTCGTCCATGAAAGTCCGATGAGCAAAGCACCCAGTTCTTCATTGGTGAGAGAAAAACGGCTAACGGTTGCCTGTGGGTGAGCAGGCAGCCCCTTCCCCCCCTTCTTCCTTTGTTTGTCCTCCCCTCCCCCCCCCCAGTAAGGCACACACTGCCGCATGGCCCTAAGCCTGTGTTGGACCCTCCCCCCACTAAGCACAAGACAAGTGGGTCCTAAACAATCTATCCGTATGTCTCAGCTGGCCCCAGCATTAGGACTTGTGGTTTGCATGATTATCCTCTGGTCTATCATCTTTGATCTGGGTTATTATTTTCTCAGTCTCTTTGATTCAGGAGTGTCCCAGCCCAGCCCCCATCAAACAACACCACGCGGCAATGGGCAACCTCCTCCCCACCAGAGGATGCTGCAATTGCAAGCTCTTAAGGCCCTCCTTCTGCAATGTGGCTTAAAATTAAAACAAAAAGACCTCCATAGCTTTGGGGATGAAACTCTTGTTTTAGCCCCATGGATCACTCCGGAAAACATCTGGGACACTAACATTTGGTCCCAGGTTCTAGTCCTTGCCAAAAAACGCAAGGTTTATAAAGGGCACACACCCCCTGCTCCATTCTTTTCTATCCTCCTTGCCATAATCGCCGGCCTTAAAGGCTGCACAGTACAGGAAATCATTTATGCCCATAACAAACAATATGAAGAGGAACCTGAATTGGCTCTTCACAGCTCATCCCTCCCAGCCCCCTCTTCCGATAACTCGGATGAGGAGGAACTAAAACCTTTAAATGATAATAAGCCGCCACACCAACCCCCTCCTGCTACGGCCACACTTGCAACCACCCCTCCCCCTCGTTACCCTTCCAAGGACCTCTCCCCGCTCAGTCCTGGACACACCCAGGTGACTGCCGGTTCCCTGACATGGCCCTTCACCGCCTTCCCTGTTAATGTAGGGCTCCGTAAGGCAGCCCAGGAATCTGGCGTTGATTTTGATTATTTTGAACAAGTCCTCTTACAATGGGCCATCCATCTTCAGACTTATTATGACTAGTATTCCCTCCTCAAGGCAGTTCTTCTCCCCCCTGAATTCCTCCAATGGAAAGCCGCCTATAGTGACCTGGCTAAATCCCAGGCCCGCCAAAATCTTAGGGATGAAATTCCAATTACCTTGGATGTACTCCTTGAGACCCTATATCCTGAGCTCTCGCTTGGCCAATTCAAGCATTTAACCCGTACTTGTAAGGCATGTGCCCCCCTAACCCCCCTGGGCCCCCTACAGACTCAAGGAGTCAATCCTAGAGGCCTTACCCCAAATTCTATCTGGCAGATGGATGTTACCCACATACCTTCCTTTGGTAACCTCAAATATGTCCATGTCATTGTGGACACTTACTCTAAGCTTACTTTTGCTATTGCTCTCTCTGGGGAAAAGGCATCCCATGTCATTAAGGCAACAAAAACCACTATGTTGGTCATGGGCATGCCCTGGTCAATTAAAAGAGACAATGGCCCTGCATACACATCTGCCCGATTCACATCCTTCATGTAATCTTGGGAGATAAAACACTCCCTTGGGATCCCCTACAACCCACAAGGATAGGCCATCGTGGAAAGAACAAACCGGACCCTAAAGGAACTAATTATAAAACAAAAGTCCACTATGTCGCCCAAGGACCCCCACTTGGCCCTAGTGGAAGCTCTTTTCACCCTCAATTTTCTCACCTTTGATGAGGCAGGACTCTCCCCAGCCTACAAACATTGGAGATCCCAACCAACCACGACACCCTTACCCTTAGTCCGCTGGAAAGATCCTCTTACTAATATTTGGAAGGGGCCCCACCCTCTTTTAACGCAGGGCCGAGGGTATGCTTGTGTCTTTCCAGAAACTTCACAGATCCCAGTTTGGATTCCTGCCAGAAATGTCCGTTCAGCCACTGACTCACTGACCAGCCTTGCTGAAGAGGATGATGCCAGATCCCTCAAACTACATACGGGACTTTAAACTTATTTCCCCCCACCAGCCACTGACTCAGCGACCAGCCTTGCTGAAGAAGATGATGCCAGACCCCTCAGACTACATATGGGACTTTAAACTTACCCCCCCACACACCTAGCTATAAATTCCTTTCCAACTCCTTTCATTACATTGAGCTACTACCATTAAGGACACTCAATGCTACTGACTATGATGCTAGGGTAAACTCACCCACCAACCTGTCCTACCCCAGTCCTCTTCAGGCTCTCTAGTTGATTCTCGCTTGCTGGGACTGTTCACATGCCACAGAGCCACGCCCACTTGGCCCTTCCATGCCTCCTAGGCAACAGCCTCATATGTATGGTACAATACAGGTCTAGCCCCTAGCCAGACCTCATGCTAAAAGCCATACCAGGCCATACCCCTCAGGTTTTCTCACCAGGATGGCAGCCAGCCCATGACGGGTAAGATTCCATGAGATGGGGCAACCTAAGACAGGCACTGTCACATGTGATGATCCCTTGGGGCCTGGGTTCAACCATGGCTTTCCAAAAGCCATACCAGGCCATCCCCCTCGGGTTTTCTCACCTAGGTGTCATTTGGCCCATGACGGGTAAGACTCCATGAGATGGAACAACCTAAGACAGGCACTGTCACGTATGATGATCCCTTGGGGCCTGGGTTCAACAATGGCTTGGCAATAAACCATACCTCTCAGGGTTGCCAATAATAAAAACAAAAAGGAGGATATGTATGGCACAATACAGGCCTGGTCCTAGCCAGACCGCATGGCAGAAGACAACAGGAAGTGGCTTCTGTAAAAATGGCATTTTGCGCAGGCGTGATGTGACAACAGTTACAGCCCCATGCTCGCGAGAAGCCTACTACGAGATGTTCTGTCCAGAGACAAGCTGTCATTGGTCACCAAAAGGGGACCACCCCATACAAGGATTAACAGCCCCTTAAAACCCATGTGCACTTCCTGAATAAATGAGTTTGTGGATTCTCGCTTCCGCTTTCACCCAACTCCCGGAGTCTGTGTCGTGACTCCGCACTGCTCACCCCAATTCGGCAGAGACCCTATCGTCCCTCCTGAGCTGGCCTTGGGGGAGACCCCAACAAACGAGGAATAAAATTTCTCAATTTATCATAAGAAGTATATGCATATATTTATATACCTAAAAGAACTAAAAACTAAGTAATATATCTGTAAAAATACTTCAAAACCATTACATGCATTAAGCCAAAGGATTAGGCTAAATAGTCAAAACTGAATTAACAAATTGCCAAGACTCAATTAGACACTAATTGTAAAAGGCCCCATAGTTTACCAGCAAGATTAAAACTCACAGATGTGGGCTGGAGAGATGGCTTAGCGGTTAAGGCGCCTGCCTCCTAAGCCTAAGAATGCTGGTTCCAATCTCCAGCGGTTCCAATCTCCAGGTCCCACATTTAGCCAGATGCAGTGATGGAAGGGCACAATTCTGCACTTGCCCACAAGGGGGCACACACATCTGGATTTTGTTCACAGCAGCTGAGAGACTGCTGGCCGACCCATTCTCTATCTGTCTCCCTCTCCCTATCTCTCTCTCTGTCTGTCTCTCTCTGTATCTCTCTAATAAATAAATAAATAAATAAATAAATAAATAAATAAATAAATAAATAAGTAAATAATAACTCACAGATATTTCTTTTTTCACCCACCCAAACGTGCCACCCTGAAGTAAAACAGGAAAACAAAACACTTCTGAGATACTCATGGGTTAATAAGTGCCCTTAGGACTGATTTAAGGAAAGAGACAGGATAGTTGCAGAAACCAAGACTGGAAGAGATCTAGGTGGTCCTATCTTTGTAATTTCCTTAGAATAAGTCATTGATAAAGCCTGTCTCCAGGGAGAGACTTGGTTTGTTCCCAGGATATGTCACAGTAAATGAGATCACTACAGCAGTCACTCATCTTTGAAGAGCACTGGAAACAACAAAGTGTGTTTAGAAGAACATGGAAAGGTAAACTATTGTTTACTGAGCAAGTTTTCTGTGCAAATTACAATGTCATACTTTATCTTATTCAATCTTCCATCATATTCTTTCCCTTCAGGGAAGACAGAAGAAACCCCATTTTGTAAATAAGTAAAGTCCCAAAATTAAATACTTAGAGTTACAACAGTGCAAGTAACATGTACACAGAATATAAACCTATTTATAACTAACTTCAGTACATATATCTTCTTTGGTGATTGTTTTTGAGACATGGTCTAATTTTGTACCCTAGGTTTGCCTACAATTCACTAGCCTCAAATTCATGGCAATCCTCTTGACTCAGCCTCTCAAAAAACTGGGATTACAAGTGTACACCAAAAAAGACAGTTTACCTTTTCTAATACTGTACTTTTGCAGAGACTAAAATGTATAGTCTAAAGAATAAGATGGCAGATTATGTGGTGCTCTAAAAAGTATTGTAAGGAAGAATTCTATGAGCAAATAAAATCATTAAAAAATCTAACAACAACAAATGTTGGCAAGGATGAAGGGCAAGAGGAACCCTCATGCAATGTTGGTGGGAATGTAAACTTTTACAACCACTATGGAAATCAATTTGGAGATTCCTGAAAAGGATGAACATAGAGCTACAAACAGATTCAGTCATTCCCTTACTGGCCATTTATCCTAAATGCTCCATGCATCACTACAGAGATATTTGCTCATCCATGTTTATAGCTGCTCATTCATTATAGCTAAGAATTGGAATCAACCCAGGTACTCATCATTGGATGAATGGATGGATAATGATTTGTGGTACATTTACACAATGGAAATTTATTCAGCAGTAAGAAAAAAATGATACAATGAAATTTGTAGAAAAATAGACTTGCAACAGATCATATTCAGCAAACTCGCACAATCACAGAAAGACAAATGCTGCATGGTCTCACTTATCTATGGTTCTTAACCTGGACCAACTCAAGTTGACATCAAGGCTTACATACCTGATCAGCAATTCAAGACTCAGAAAATAAAGATGGAAGGGTTTGTGGGGAGGGGAAAGGGAGGGTGTGGAAAAACAAACACAAAACTAAATGCAAAATGAACTGGTATGACGGTAACCTTTATATGTGGAGGCAGACTGAAATATATAACCCTCAGAAGTAGTAAGGGGGAACCATCTGAAAAGAAGGGCCCTGGAGAGAGTGGGATAAAACCTAAGCTTTATTTTATTTTATTTTATTTTATTTTATTTTATTTTATTTTATTTTATTTTATTTTATTTTATTTTATTTTATTTTATTTTATTTTTGTTTCTGGCCTGTAATTCCCAGTACCAGAAATTGGTAGCCACCCAATATGAGCTGTTGATCAGAGACCTACAAGGTCACCAAACCAAGAGAGCATTATGTTAAAGCACTTGATTACACACCTGAGGCAAAAGCTAAAACCCTATTGCTGATGACACCATATGCTGCTGATATAGAGCATGGAGAGACCTGGCTAGAATTCAGAAGAAAACTAGCCCCCAGACAGTTAGCCTGTCGAGTGCTGAAAAGCACTACATGAACTACTGGGGGAAAGTGACCAACACCAGTCTGAGCAACCAGAGGACTAAGCTATTCAGAAACAAACACCCTAACAGGATGTACATGCCAGTGCCATAGTGGCACACAGCCTTGGTGGGTAACCCACAGCTTTCTGATTGGCTAAGAGATCTACTGAGTATAAAGGAACCCATATCTGGAATTGAGAGCCAGATCAGAATCCTATGGAGACAAAGATTATGCTCTCCAGTGTCAAGCTCTCACTAGTCTTCGGCTAAAAGAGGGATTACATACATCAAATTCTCCCTAAGTTAATAATGCTTATCCCATTTAAACTATGCTGACTTCACTCTCTGTTGGAGAATCTGTTGTTCTTTTACAGAAGGTAGTAAGACCTAAATAGATTAACTAATCCTTGCACTTCAGTCAAGCCCCGGATGAAACCACAGAGGAATTGGAGAGATAAGCAAAATTGTTGCTTCCATGCTGGCCATTATAATCAGCTCCAGGGTAAAGAAGACAGACCCTGAGGATACTCAACACCTACCAAAGCAGAGATCCAGAGGCTCCTAAGAGCTTATCACTGAAGTAGACTTAAAACTCACCCACTATGGCTCAGAGAATTTTGCTGAAGTGCGGGCAGAAACATTTAAGAGCCACAGATTGTGACATCATGCCCAGAGGCATCCCCCCGCCCCCCCAAAAAACTGACTGCTATTCCCACAACACATAACCCAAAACCCCATGGGGAATACCTGCAGCCCCACTGAGGAGTGTCCCCAACAGAATGGAGGCAGGAATAGGTAAAAGAGGGTACCAATACATGATGTATCCATACAAAATATGTTGTTACTAATATTTATAATAACAATAAAAATAAAGAAAAAAAGTTTTATCATGTCTTGTTTGATTTTATCTGGCCTTTATCATGAAAATTCTGTAATCAACTTGCATCACTGTCTATATCATCAAAGTGGTAAAATATGAGGATGGAGCTAGTTATCACATACTTCAGACCTAAAATCCCTCTTTAGCTATAATTGCATTTTATGAGTAATAATTTATCTAGATTTATGAATCTAGTCTCTTTCCTCATATTTTTGAATAGGATTCTAGCTGCTGAGTAAGTTGTGTTTATACATTACATAACAAAAGCAATCAGTAATCACTTCTCAAACATGGTTGGAGATTGTTCCAGCCACTTGACTATCATCTTCTAGGAACGCAAATAAAATATATATAATATGTAAAGAGAAAACTAGGTGACCCCTTGGTTCTGAAAACTAAAAAGATCTTTAGGTTACCAGTGCTAATATATAATACTTATATATAATTATATATAATATATATATATATATATTATATAATTATATAATTATATATTATATATATAATATATATACTTATATATAATTAGATTTAAAAGTACATCATCTTTTATAGAGGATGATAGTCATCCACTAGCTAACATTTGCAATGTAGGAATTTCCTGAAAATATTTAATAATAGTGATAGAGCAAACATGGAACTGAACTCATCCTTTTGCTAGAAATTCAGTTTCTTCTCCATTTTCTTTCTCTTCCTCTCCTAGTCTGCCACTCTTAGAAAATAGCAGTATTTTAAATACAGTGTACCAAGAACACTAACACATGGTGATTTGTCCTCCTATTAGCAAATGAGCAGTTGCCCACACTCTGACCCAGCCTTTTCCTTTATCCAGATTGACTAAGAAGTCAGATTTTTATTTTAGACAACAAAATAAGAAGAAAATGGCATGCTCTATATTGCCCATCCTAAGACATTCAGCCACTTAATCTTTTTTGGATAGAAAAATCCATGATTAATTGTTAAGATGTCAATTCAGTTTTATTCACTGCCACCACTTTAAGTGGTAGCATCACTTGATCTTGACTTCAAATCTCCAATTAATTTCAACAGCAATTCTGAATATGTATTTAATACCAGGATCAAGGGTGATAGATTCACTTCTCATTTCATAGAATTTTACTCATGCTATCCCAAGAATCATGTTTCCCAGGGACAAACACCTAGACTGAAATGATTACTGTGAAGAGTTGATTTGCATCAACTTTAGTTTTAAACACTAATCAGAAAACTTAATTAGATGCCCTATTTTCTGAGTCCTCAACTTTTGAAAGCAGAAGCTAAAAAGAATTCTTCTTCACTTTTTCTAATTATCAAGTCTGGTTTCACTACAGACAGAAAATCTGGGTGTTGATTTCCTGACATCTCAAACTATAAATTTTCAGGTGAAAAAATAAAAACTATTAAAAACTTAGGTATTTGTAATAAAATTATGTTAGCTCTACTTGACTCAATTGCTTTATTACTAAAGCCTTGAAACTTGTCACAGGTCTTAAAAATAAAATTGCTTGAGTAGCTGAGGAGAACTGTATTAAAATGCAAATTTCCAGCTGTTAATATTTCTTCAAAAACCAATAATCCCTCAAGGCCACCAATATGTCATAATACTTAATGGAAAAATATCCCTGAGGCAGAATGGCCTTTCTTAGTTGACTTTTGATTAAACTTAAAATATTATATGGCAAAAAATTAAAATAAAATAGAACATAAATATAGAACTCACCTGAAATGCCATCCAATATGCAATTAGGAAAGAAGGAAGAGAAAGTTTCAACTGAC
Source organism: Orientallactaga sibirica (assembly GCA_036365145.1). Lineage (NCBI taxonomy): Eukaryota > Metazoa > Chordata > Mammalia > Rodentia > Dipodidae > Orientallactaga > Orientallactaga sibirica. The sequence goes on along the minus strand of JAEOAD010000019.1, from coordinate 763,861 downwards.
ATCACTATGTGTCTAATAATCCTGCCTAAAAATGAGCCAGTGATTGTAATATAAAATATATAAGTCTTACCACAGTCAATAATTGTGTATTTTTGTTGAAATATATGTCTGCAAAAACACTTGATTTTGAAACTGTTAGTAATTATTTTGCCAAATTATACTCATTTGGCCAAATGAAATAAACTAGACAAAATGACAAAAACTCTGTATAAGAATTTAAAAGCTTTACTTCTTAGTGTGAATCTGGAGCTCTTAGAATGCAGGAAAAAAGGGTTGTAAACTGTTTGCTTAAGTAAGCAACATAGGATTTGCAAGAAATGAGACCAGTTTTTTAATTCAGTCACATCTAGAATTTGTAGAAGTCAAATTTTTCTGATTAAGTAATAACAAATAATAAAAATATACAAATAGATGACCTTTTTAAACATTCTTTGAATCTCTCCTTGACTAGAATGAAAATATTTTTCATATCTCTGTTGAAAAATTAAGTAATGTAAATATTTGTTTGATATTCACTTCAAATTATGTAAATATCTATAAGATTTTCTTTGGCTGTCTAAAGTGCCTAATGTCATATTAACTGCCATTATTTTGCTCCAAAGAGTTAGTCATCCATTAACTGATGGCAGCAAGAGCCACTAGTGGTCCATATGAGAATCTATTTCTATGTTTACCAATGGAAATTCACAGATATAAAATGTAATATCAACCTCATAGTTGTAAGTGAATGTATGTGCTTCCAGATTGCAAATAAATAATTAATATGTAATTAATGTGCTTTAGATCTGAAATACACAATGTTAGTCACAGTTTAAAAATTCCAAACAAAGCTTTCATTTAATTTAATTAAACAAACTTGATCAAGTAAGTATTTTTACTTATAACTATTTGTTCATAACTATTGTACCACTTCTAGTGTTAAAGAGTTTCATGTATCACACAAAGTAAGAAAAGTAATGACAAGTAAAAGGGAACTAATAAACCAGAAATCACACCATTTCAATATTCACATGTCTAACGTATCATTTAAAAACTAAATTGTAATTAAGGTTTGAAAGATTCCTAAGTTGACAGTTTTATTGGAGAAAATAAATAGCAAATAACATAATTTACTTTGGAATAATTCCCAGATCTCAAAATGAATAGCTTGTAAGAAGGAGGGGCTGGGGTGTAACTCAATGGTAGACCATTTGTATAGCATATGAAAGGTCCTACATTCTATCCCCAGAAGCACAAAATAAAAATAAATAAATAAAGCTTATAAAGATGACTACACTCCCTCAGTACTACACAAATGAAAAAAAAATCACTTCTAAGTGAAAAAAATCAAAAATAAGTAAATACGTTCTTTTAATCAAAAATCAGATTATATAAAATTATTACAAGCTATATTTTGTGGATAAAATATATATATATATAAACAGAATTTCATTTAAGAATCCAGGGCTGGAGAGATGACTTAGCGCTTGCCTGCAAAGCCAAAGGACCTCAGTTCCATTCCCCAGGACCCATGTAAGCCAGATGTACAAGGTGGCGCATGCATCTGAAGTTCATTTGCAGTGGCTAGAACCCCTGGTGTGTCCATTCTCTCTCTCGCTCTGCCTCTTTACCCCTCTCAAATAAATAAATAAAAGTAAAATATTTAAAAAATAAAATAAAAATTCACATTTCCAAACATCTCTGCATATTTTCATGAGTATGGAAGACTTGCATTTGTTTAAAGCCTCCACATCTCTAACAATGAATCCTTCTCACTACTTTCAGCTGATATTCTAGAGCTAAGGTTTGTCTTCAAACTTCCTACTGAATACAATGCTAAAATTATCTTCTTAATTTTACTTTCTTTCAAAATAGAAAGAAACGCTAGGAAAATATTCCTGAAAACCAGCTCACTTTTAATGCCTAAGAGGGGAACCCTCATCTTGAAATCTTTGTGTGGCTTTGTGGGATATTTTTATCTGAGTGCTCTAAAAAGTGTAATATGCATTTGAACTTGAAAAAAATCTACTGAAGATTTATACTATGTTTAAAATATTTAAAAAATGTTTATTACAAATATTTTTCAGCCCTTATTTTTATATAATTTTAATCAGTTAAGTCAAAGTAATATAAACTATATTTATATTGTGTTATATTTACATAAATAATTCCTTTTACTAACGCAGTGATCATTTTTAAATTTTTAAATGACTTTTAGGTATTGTCATTCAGATTGAAGAAAATTTTGAGTATTTCTTACAAGCAAAAAAAATTCAGTTTTTCTTTATCTGAGAATGATTTTCTTTCATATGAATTTTGAAGAATAGTTTTCCTGAGTATAGAATTGGTTGAAAATTTGTTTATTTATAATAGGTCATCCCACTTTCTTCTGACCTCCATTGTTTTTGACAAGAAATCTACAATTCATATCAATCTACTTTTTGCCATTGAAATTCTCAACCAGCTTTCAAGATTTTTTTCTTTATCTTTAATACTCTTGTATAATGAAATGTTTGCTTCTGGCTCTTATTGTGCTAATACTATTTTGAGCCATTGGAACTCTTGGCTATATAAATTAATATTTCTCTCTAATTCATACTCTTTACCTCTCAATCTCTTCTCTAGGACCTTGGGACCCTTGATGATTAACACATGGTGTGTAAGTTCTTGTTCATTTTCTTTTATCCCACTACATTTCTCCTGCTGATTTACTTTTCAAGTTTCATATTTCTTTAGGATAAAATCCACTATTTGACTTTTCTACTGTGTTTTTATTTAAATATTCATACATTCAACTCTAGAAATCCCATTGGTGCCTTATAATTTAGCTTTCATTACTGATAGTTTATATTTCATAACTGATAGTTTATATTTCATTTTTATTATACATTTTTCATGTATGGTCTCATGGTTTTCTTAAAGAGAAATATTTTCCTATTTCTTTACAGAAGTCAGGAATATGTTGAAAACTGGACTTTTGTGGCATATATTATAAAAATTCTGGATTCCATACTTTGTTGCTGTTTTTGTTTAACTAGTTTGTTTATCCATCTTGACTATAACAGTAAAGTCTGTTTTGACCATAACATATGATATTTTCAACTTTAAGCTTATATTTCTTTTTTAAAGTATTTATTTATTTATTTATTTATTTATTTATTTATTTATTTATTTGAGACAGAGAGAGGGAGACAGAAAGAGAGAGAGAGAATGAGAGCACCAGGGCCTGTAGCCACTACAAACAAACTCCAGACACATGTGCCACCATGTGCATATGACTTACGTGGGAGAATCAAAACAGAGTTCTTAGGCTTCGCAGGCAGGTGCCTTTACTGCTAAGCCATCTCTCCAGCCCTAAGCTTGTATTTCTAAAAGGAGCGTTACCTGGGTCTCCATAGGTTGAGTTTCAGCCAATAATTTACATGAGGTTGTGTTTTAGCTCCTTTAAGCAGTTAAATTTTGCCCCTTTGCTAATGTACATTGTACATTGGAAACAGCTGTCTACTTTAAACAATTAACCAATCTGCTCTAATTTTTATTTTAGGGTATGCAACATTGTTTATTTATTTATCTTATTTTAATTATTATCTTTAGTTATGGAGGAGGGAAGACAGGGTCTCTTGCCATTGCAAACAAACTCCAGACTTCAGACACATGCATAATTTTGTGCATCTGAGTTTACATGGATACTGGTAATTGAACCCAGACCAGCAGACTTTATAAGCAAGTGCCTTTAACCACTGAACCATCTCCACAGCCCCTAAAATTTAATTTTTATGATGACAAATTGCTGAGCGATTTTGAACTTTCCTTTGTTTTTATGAAAAAAATATGTAATAATCCCCATTCTGGACTGAACATCTTTAGGGGAGAAATAGAAGGGTAAAGTTTATCAGTGAGTACTAAGTATGGTCAGATAGGAGTAAGAAATTCTAGTGTGCTAATAATACACAGTAGGGTAAGCTATAGGTAATAAATATGGCATACTTCAAAAACCTAAGAGAAAAGATTTCAACTTTTTGGCAAATACACACACACATATGTGCATAGAGTATGTATTATGTGTATAGTATTTGTACATGTGTGTAGAGATGATGTGCCCTTGGTGTAATAATGCAAAGGCCAGAGGAGAATTTCAGATCTCTTCCTCTTTTGGCTCATCCATAGATTGAGGTGGCGTCTCTCCCTCCTCAGCCCAGAGCTGTGGTTTTCACACTTTTCTCATTCAGTAGTACCAACAATTCTGAAGACACGTGTGGCCATAATTAGCTATTTATTGGGACTGAGGAATCAAACTCAGACAGCCTTGGGCCCTCTCAAGCACTCATGCTTGCACAGCAAGTGCTTTTAACCACTGAGTAACTTCCCTAGCCCCATCTTGGTTATTTTGACCATAAGAAGTAGTAAATTTTTGAAGATGGATATATGTAGCAATACTTAAACATTACACATGCCCATATGTATTTTTAAAGATGTTTCATTTAAAACAAATCTAATTTAAATTTTAGAAACCAACACTGTAGTATTCTCAACCTTTCAAGTAAGCACCCAAGAAGGGAGATATTTATATCTATCTACTCAATAGAGAATACATTAGATGCAAAGGCCAATATGATAATTTGAGGCAATTTATGAGGTCCATTTGTATGAAATTTTATTAGTATAAGAGAGATAGAATGAGTACTTCTATCCCCATATTGTATATGAATCAACTAACTTTCATAATGATAGCTGACTCACCAAAATGAACCGTTCACTAATTCAGACATTATTCAAAGCTACTATGCCAACAACCTGAAGAATATTCTAAATATATTTACCACTGTCGTGTCATTGTTTTTGCTATTATTGAATTTCATATAAATTGTATAAAGCACTGTTACTAAGAAATTGCTTTTACCAATTATAATATGGTTTCATGTAAAGGCAAGCAGAGCTAACATTTACCAAGTTATATGTAAAATGTAGATTAGGACTGGAGAGATGGCTTAGCAGTTAAGGTGCTTGTCCGCAGAGACTGAAAATCTGTGTTTGAATCCCTCGTACCCATGTAAATACAGATGCACAAAGTGGAGCATGCCTCTGGAGTTAATTTTCAGTGGCTAGAGGCTCTGTTCCATTCATTCTCCTTCCCTCTCTCTTTGTCTTTCTCTATCCTATCTCTTTCTGCTTGCAATTAAATAAATCAACATTTTTTCATCTGAAAAAGGTAGATTTATACTGCATTCATTGTGGTTAATAACCACTCATTATTAAGTATATGTTAAAATTTAAAAGAACCTAACATTCACAATTTAATTAAGATCTCCATAGCTAATAGAAAAGTGAAGTTTAAGTTCTTCCACAAACATTACCAAACTCAAATCTTCTTCATCCATGCTTAATGGTCCCCTGAGAATGACTTGTACAAGACAGCTGCACATGTCAACTTGAAGTGATAGTCCTCAGTTATTCAACGAAGCACCCAAATGCTGCTTTGGAGGTATTTTGTACATGTAATTAAAGTCTATGTTTAGTTGACTTTACATAAGAGAAGTTACACCGGACATTTATGCAGGCCTAATTCAATCAGACAGAAGTCCTAACAACAGAGTTGATGCTTTCCAAAATCAGAGGAAATATTTATTTCATATTTTATAGTTTTGGCAATATATAAACAATTTTATATGTTCCTCATACCTTCATAAAGTTTAAAAAAACTACAAGTGTGTTTTATCACCCAGGCCAGGGGGTTTTAACAGAACAAATAGTGAATAGTTTCATGTAGAGCCAGGATATTCAACTTATTTGTGATTGCAGACAGAATTTATGATTCCCAAATTCTCCTAGTTTTTTTTCTTTCATTTACCTTCTCTTGCCATTTAGTAAATGTTAATTGTACCATAAACACAAATTGAAAATCAATAAAGGGCTGCATCAATCAAGGTTTAGAAAACTATTATAACTCCAAAGATACATTGAGGAATACTATCCAAGTGGAGGGAGAATGCACTGCTCTATTAATGAAGAACTGGCTGCTGATGTCTTGGATTACATCATAGCTAAAAATTTTAGAAATAAGAGAATGAAAAACATGAAATGAAAAGAATTTGTATGTGTTTTTCTGTATAAGCCATGTAGCAACCAGGAAAGAATAAAGGGTGTACACCATTCAGCTAAGTATAAAGCCTACACTTTAATTCTTTCCATGTATTCGAGCTGTTCAGTAAGTAGAAAATTACATTGATAATTTGAGCTTTGCTTTAATTGAGCAGGAATTTTTCTGTAAATATCATGATATTTCATTTCCAAGTACAGATGTGGAAAATACAGATTCCTCGAAAACATCCAGGAATAGTTATTTGCCTTTGACATGAAAATTTTATTCATGAGGATGCTGTCGATTCCCTCTACTGGGTGTACAAGCCATTGACTAGGTTATTCATTAGGCTCATGCTCTCATAATGAGAAAGCACATCTTATAATCTTTATAAAACTTTCTAATGCAGGAAAAATAGCAACCCCCCAAAGGCCTCTAAAATCACAATGCAATCCACTATGGAAGCTTTCTGATACTCACATTACTTTCAAGCATAGTTTTGTACTGCCAGCTGAGTTGCTGATTTTTTATGCTCTCTTTTACAAAATATATCATGTATTTTTTTTCCTGTTTCTGATCCTCTACCTTGCTAGGAAGCCTCACGCCTGGCAGAAGTCTTTAGTCCCAAACTAATTGGCAGAAATCCTCCTGGGAAGATGGGTTTTCAGCATTCTAACATCTCAGACTGCATGTGATCTTTCCTGTATAAGGGCTGTTGGACATAAGCAATTCAGTGTTCAGTTTGTCAAATGACATAATTAATGAGAAACTAGATTTTATTGTTATCTTTTTCCTAGAGCCCTCCTGGTGCTCACATATTAGCATCTGAGTGAATTTCATTATTTTTCTGATTTTATTATTATTATGTTCAGAACACTTAATCTTTTTGATACATTCAAACTAGAATACCATTCTTTTATTTTGCAAATTGTTCTCCCAGATATTATGTACTCTTGAAGTCATATTAAATCCTACAACAGGGATAAAGTTTGTTTTTTACTAATTAATTCAATTTGCTTATGCATATTTGCTCTGTCAACATATATTTTTTTTTTTTTTTACTTTTATCTTGAGTTTGGCAACACTTCTCTAAAAAGGAACTCACTTAAAGAAAAATGAAACAGGGCTGGAGAGATGGCTTAGCAGTTAAGGCGCCTGCCTCCTAAGCCTAAGAATGCTGGTTCCAATCTCCAGCAGTTCCAATCTCCAGGTCCCACATTTAGCCAGATGCAAAGTGATGCAAGGGCACAATGCCGCACTTGACCACAAGGGTTTGCTGCTGGCGGGCCCATCTCTATCTGTCTCCCTCTCCCTCTCTCTGTATCTCTCTCTGTGTCTCTCTCCAAAAAAAAAAAAAGAAAGAAAGAAAGAAAAAGAAAGAAAGAAAGAAAGAAAGAAAGAAAGAAAGAAAGAAAGAAAGAAAGAAAGAGAAAACGTACATGTCCAAATACATGTGTCCCTACACTTATTTGTGAACAATCCTTTCCATTTCCTTTTAATTTCATTTTCTTTCATGCAAATCTAGCCAAATAGCTTAGAGTTGTGAGGTGTCAAGAAGTTTATAATGTGTGATTACAGAGTGATAAATAGTGATCTCTCATCATGCTTCAATCTGAGCTAGAATCAAGACTACACGAAGAACTTGAGCAAATAATCTTAAATCTTTCAAAATGTGTTTTCTGTTTATAGTGTGGTATTTTTTTACCTTTGATTTCTACTTTTTTCAGAATATATTTTATTTTCTCTAAGAGACTCTGAAGTGTAGTCATCAATGTGCTCATTACTGTGATCAAATGCCTGACAAGAAGCAGCTTGAAGAAGGGTTTATTTCAGCTTACCGTCCCAGGGGACACATGCCATCAGGGCAAGGAAGGCATGGCAGCGGAAGCAGGAAGCAGAGATGGTCACTTTGAATTAGCAATCAGGATTCAAAAAGTAAAGAGGAACTTGGGCTGAGCTATAAATCCTCAGGACCCACACACAATAGCATTTCATCCAACAAGGGCCTACCTTCCAAAGGTTCTACCACCTTCCCAACAAGCATCGCCAGTTGAGAACCAAGCATTTAAACACATGGGCCTATGAGGGATATTTCATATTCAAAGCATAACACCAAGTGGCATTCTAGATACTTACTAATATGTCTGATATAACTCTGACACGGAGCTCAATTAATTATACCACACACTTGAAAGATCAATGATATTATGTTTAGTATAGTGTCAAAGATAAGATGTGTTCAGAATCAAAACAAATGATTATTGCATAAAAGATACTTATAGGTTACTAAACCCCAGGAATGAAATCCCTGAAAAATACCCAAGCCTCTATTTTACAAGAACTAGACTAGAATTTATCAAAGTGCCTCAAAGCTTCTGCTAGTCAAAGAAATCAGAATCTCACTCCCTACAAAGTTTTTGTTAAGCGCTGTATTCATCTACACAAATGATTGAGGATTAATAAAATGAAAACAATCATCTTAAAATTAGTTGGCATTTATTTATAATGATATAGTACAGTTAAACTCTCCTATGCCATACAGAAGAGTAAATGAATTCTGAATTTCAGATAGCCTTCAAATAAGATTTTGTTATTTTGGTTTAATTTATAAAGCTACATTTAAATTTAAATATAAACAGAAACACAATAGACTTGTTAGAGAACAGGGTTTCAAAATAACTTCCAATAGTGTGCACACTTATGTGTAACAAACATGCACATATAAATGTTTATATTTAACTAAATTAGTGAAGTTACACTCCTGCATCACAGGTTTATTTAATATCTGCTTTTTAAAGATTGATTGAATATATGCAAAAACAATCCATTTAATTTTATGGCATCACTATTCCTAGAATTACTTATGCCTGTTCTCTGAATAAGGATTATGAGAAAGAAAGAAATATAGCAGTTTGCAGATAGAAGAGCCTAGTGTTTGTTGTAATTTAGACATATCTAGAAGAGGCTGGCAAATATTGGATATTGCCTAAGTATGATTTTATTCAAAGTAATCTATCATGAACAATGAAGAGATCATTTCATGATATGATTTTACTGGTATGACTGTGAAGCAAACATTATAAATCATTTGCCCTGGGCACAGGTCATTAAAAAGAAGAACAAAATCATTGAACTATTGTTGCTTGAGATAACAGTGCTTGAAATTAAGGGATAGCTCATTCTTTCATTCTTGACATTTTAGAAAGCAATGCTATATACACAAAAATACACATTTTTAATACTCTTCATGTAGCAACGTACTGCTGTAACTTTCAAAGTGTCCTTCACTAATATTTTGGGTATGAAACTCTCCACCAGATATGAAAGTATGGCTGCCCAAGAAAAAAATAGCCCTGTTCTTTGTGGTCATTGTAGCTAATTTGTTACTTCATGAGGTTTAATCAAAGTTTCTCCCAAGTAGCTTAATTTTTAAAGCCAACTTGTTCCCCAGTAATTGTTTGTTCTTTATCACAATCAGTTGTTGTAACATCCATGTCTTGGTGAAGAGAGGGAATGCTAGTAAGAAAATAGGGAAATTACTTTCACATAGGAGCTTGGCAAACACTACTGGCAAGAAAATTCACAACAGAAGTTCGTATTACTAATTTCCCAAGCCATTGGGTGTACAGCACAAAAGGAAGTGAAGAAAAATGATAATGTTTTCTCTTGTGGGCTCCATTCAAATTGTTCCTTGATTCTCTACTGTCTCCTTGAGGGCAGCACAGACAGCATGAAATAATGGAAGAATCATCAGGCTAGGAATTAAGAATTATAGGGTTACTTGAATTTATCATGTGGTTACAACATAGCCAAGATTATGTTGATGATTTGGGAATGTGCAGTGGATTTGAATAAACCTCAAACTTAGTCTGAAGATGGAAGAAATGTAAAATCCAGTATTCCCTAAATTTAAATTTCTAACTCTGGGAAGTCATCTAAATGTTTAATTTGGTCAAATTCTTAGTGATTTAATTACATTTCCTCAATACTCCTAGGTAAACAACCTACTATTTTTTAACTTTTTTGACAATTTTCATATATATATATATATATATATATATATATATATATATATAATATATTTTATCATAATGTATCATAGTCTCCTGTCACTACTTTCTTTTGATTCCCTTCCCCAATTATCTTTCCACTGAATCTCTTCTTCTTCCTAAGCATTATATTAAATATAATACTTTTGAAATGGATCCCACAAGTGGCATGAAAGTGAAGAATCAATAAATATTAAGTAGAAGGGACTCTTGAACCACACAGTCCTTAGTGATGAAAACCAATTTCCTGAACCTTAAACAATACTACTGTCAACCAATATGTTACAGCGCTTGTATTCCCATATGTGGTAGTTTGAATATATGTCCCCCAGTATATTCAGTGTTTTACTAGTTATAGTTTGCATCTGCAATCACCTTGCTAGAGGCAATGTCACTGGGGGCTGATCTTAAGGTGTTAATGGTGTGGGTTTGAGATTCCATTGTAAAGATATGCAAATGTGCCTAGCAGGAGTTCCTGAAGTGTGCTGTGTGACCTTTTGGCTATAGTTTTGCTCTGTGTGCTGTGGTGGCTGGTTGGCTTTTGCTCTCTCTGCTTGGCCCTGTGGAGAGCAGGCCGCTTCTTCTGCCATTATGGAACTTCCCCTGGATCTGTAAGCTTCAATAAATAATATCCCTTCCTCCGTAACTGTGCCTGGTCTGGAAGTTCATCTCAGCGAACTTGAAGCTGTCTGCTACACCATACATAAACTTTTGGTCATTTTCAGTGCTTCTGATGAGGTGCTCATGGTTTGATTTAGAAATCAGCTGATAAGTGGCCTTAAAGTTACCATTCTATTAGTATCACCATAACGTTCTCTCCAAGCAAAGAAGCTCTAAGTAGGTTTTCTATTCTCCTGACAGAAGATGGCCTCTTGATAGCTGAGGCTTTAGGTATTTTTTCTTCCCTCTCAATCTAGGGGATCCAAGTTTTGTTAGAAATTAATAGTACCAGGGATACTCAGTATTTTATCTTTTCTCAATCACCCATTGCAAAAACAAAATCATCCAGCAGGGTATCATCTCAAAAGGAAAAAAAAAATTACAACAAAAGTTGGTTATCACAATATTAGAGAACATTATAAATCATAGCCATGCAATACACATGAAAAATCAGGTGCTAAGACAAACATGCGGAGCATAAGAACCATGATCCAGGTGGAGGTGATTTTTTTTAAACATTGTTTCAGAAAAAAATATATTATGTTTCATTTCTCAGAATAAGGAATTTATATGTTGGTATAATGGTTAATTTTACATATCAGCTTAACTGAGCCAGAGCCATTGGATTCCCAGATGTCTGATTAAACATTAATTCTCAGTAAGCCTATGAGGATATTTCGAGGAGAGATTAGCATTTAAATGGATGGACTCAGTAAAGCAGATGGCCTTTCCTTAGAGTGGGCAGGCAACGTCCAACTTTCAGAGGGCCTGAGTTGAGCAAATCAAGAAGGGAAAATGAATTGTTCTTCCCCACCTGCCTGCAAATGCTGAAACATCATCCTTCCATTGCACTGAATTGGACACTGAAACTCAATGGAATCTACAACATCTACTTTCCAGCTCTCAGATCATTGAAATATACCACCAGTTCGTCTGGGTCTCCAGTTTCTGGAATTCTCTGTCTCCATGATTATGTAACCCAATATTTTACTCTCTCCTCTCTCTCTCTCTCTCTCTCTCCCTCTCTCTCTCTCTCTGCAGAATCGAATTCACTTTCTAAAATGTGATTAAATCATGAGATTCATCAGGAAAAGAAAGACAGCTTATATTCTGTTTATGTTCTAGAAAACTCACTTTACTACCATCAGACTCAATATTTCTTTTGTGGAAAAACTGACTTAATAAAGAGTTTGAAATTCCTACTATGTTTATTTGTTGTCTTTCATATTCAATTTTTAAAATATACTAAATTTTCTTATCTTTTTTCTACTTCCTATACATTACTGAATGTATAGATTCATAAATATTTGGCAATCCCTTAAAAAATGCAAAAAGCCTTTAAAGGCTAATAGAAATTATACAATGAGCAGAGTAGATGTGCAGTGAAATTTACAATATGTGCACTGGCATTTCAAAAGAAGACCAATTTTATTTTAAAAAATCACAATAGCTAAAGATTATTAAATAATATGAATCTCGATCAGCTGTCTCACACTTGAACTGTATTCTTCATCATTTTAACTGATTTTTTTTTAAAAAACATTTGTCAGGCTCACTTGAGTTCTGCTAATGTTTTAGTAAAATTTTGATTCAGCATAGAAGATACTTGATCTTCTATCATATACTTAAACATCTACTTGAACCATGTGGGATTTTTTTGAGTTTAATATATTTTAATTAGTTATGTTTATAGTATATATACAGCTATGATGGTACCATCATTAGCCTTCTCCCTGTCCTCCTGCCATGGGTAATGTGGGTCTTGCCTTATGTGGGTAGCCATCAGTTATGCAGGAAAGGCAATGACTCTGTGTATAATGACCCAAGTCATGGCTCTAACAATCTTTCCACCCCCTTTTCTGCGAATTTCCCTGAGCCATTTTGGGTTCATTTTAGGTCTATTTCAGTGATGAGGTTTTGGGAATCTCTGTGTCTCTGGATATCTGATTTGGTAGGAGTTGAGTGTTCTTTGGGTCTATCTCCTTCACCAGTATGCTAGTACCAGGTTCACCAATAAAGCAGCACTCTTGCTCATTTCCCCTATGACTCAATGGCTTCCTCTGGTGCCCTCATGTGCTGAGATGGGCTAATTCTCTCCTCAGGTTCTGCATCCATCTGAAAAAGAGAAGCAGATGCTCTAACAGAGAGTGAAGTCTATAAGATACATGGATAACCATTATTATTTTAGAGAATTTAATACATGTAGGCCCTCTTGTATCCCACTATTAGTGGGAGCATGATATTGGAGAGCAGGCTCATTTTTGGATATGGTTCTGACTTGTTTCCCATTTCCAGGTATGGGTTCCATTTCACTGAGTGGATCTGTTAGCCAAATCTAGAGCAGTTGGTAACCCACCATGGCTGTGTGCCACTATTGCACTTGTGTGAGCATCACATCAGGTTGTTTGCTGCTAAGTAGCTTAGACCACGAGTTGCTTAGACAGATGTTGGTTGCTTTCCCCCAGTCTCTTATTTAGCACCTTCTGGCACTAGACAAGCTAACTGTCTGGGGGCTGACTCTCTTCCAGATTCCAACCATGTCTCTCCATGTTCCATCCAAATAGCATATGGTATCGTAGCAGTAGGGTCTTACCAATAACCTTTGATGAGTCATCAAGTACTCTGACAGAAATCTGTCTTCTTTTGTGAAACCTTGTAGGTCTCACTGATCAACAGCTCCTTGTGGATGTTAACCACATGCTGGTACTGGAAGTTACATGTCCGTGCCAAGGGAAAAGAAAGAAGAAAAATATAGGTAATATGAAAGAGAAAGAGAGAAGAGGGAGTGGTAGAGAGAGAAACAGGAGAAGATTGAAGTTACTCTTCATACTACCCTCTCCAGGCCCCGGTGAGTCAGGTGTTCCCTCCAAGCACCTGCTACAGGTTCGACCTCTTAGTATGTCCTTCAGGATATAGGATTTTATGGTACCATTTCCATTTGGGTCGAGTTTTTTGTCCCCCTCCCCCACCCACCCTTTCCCTGCCTCCTACCCAACCATCCCTACTGTCCAGGCCTCAAGATGTTTAGTAGGTGTGTCAGCATCTCAAGAAAATACAAATTAAGAGCCACAGATGAGTGAGACCATGTGATGCTTATCTTTCTGTGACTGGGTGAATTGGCTAAGAATGATCTGTTCCAAGTTTGACCATTTTTCTTCAAATTGCTTTGTGTCATTTTTCCTTACTTCTATGTAGAATTGTATTGTGTAGATATACCACAGCTTAGTTATCCATTCATCTAATGATGGACATCTGGGTTGATTCCAGCTCTTAGCTATTATGAATTAAGCAGCTATAAACATGGTTGAGCAAAAATCTCTGAACTGAGGCTTGGAGCTTTAAGGGGATAACTGGGTCTGTTGGTAACTCTATAGTCATCCTTTTTAGGAGTCTCCACATTGATTTCCATAGTGGTTGTACGACCTTACATTCCCACCAACAGTGAATGAGGGTTCCTATTTCCCCATAACCTCACCAGCATTTGTTGTCATTCGATTTTTTAATGTTTGCTATCCTTACTGGGGTAAGGTGGAATCTTGTAGATGTTTTAATTTGCATTTCCCTGATGATTATGGATGTTTAACATTTTCTTAAGTGTGTGTTTTCCATTTGCATTTCTTCCTCTGATAACTTCCTGTATAGTTTTCTGCCCCATTTTGTGAGTGGGTTGTTTGAATTTTTTTATTGTTTAGGATTTGAGTTCTTCGTAGATTTTAGAAATTAGGTCTCTGTCAAATGTTTATCAGGCAAAAGTTTTCTCCCATTCAATGGGTAATCTATTGGCTCTGTTTGTTGTATATTTGTCAGTGAAAAAGCTTTTCAGCCTCATGAGATCCCAATGGTTGAGTGATTGTTTCATTTCCTAAGCTACTGGGGTTTTGTTCAAGAAGTCTTTACCCACTCCTATATCATGGAAAGTTCCTTCTACTTTTTCTTCCAGTAGTAGCAGTGTTTCTGGTCTTATATTGTGGTCTTTGATCCATTTGGACTTGATTTTTGTGCATGGCAAAATGTGTGGCTTGAGTTTCATTTTCTTGCATATCATTGAGCCAGTTTGTCCAGCACCATTTATTAAAAATGCTGTCTTTTTTTCCAGTCTACATTGTTGGAGCCTTTGTCAAATATCAAGTAGCTGTAGTTACTTGCCCCAAACTCTGGATCCTCGATTCTGTTCCATTGGTATGTCATCCTGTTTTTATGCCAGTACCATGTTGTTTTAATTACTATGGCTTTGTAGTATAGCTTAAGATCAGGTATGGTGATGCCTCCAGAGGTATTTATTTTGCTGAGAATATGCTTGGATATCTTAGGCCTTCTGCCATTCCATATGAATTTTTAGATCATTTTTTCTATCTCTGTGAAGAAAGATGTTGGAATTTTTATTGGTATTGCATTAAATCTTTATATTGCTTTTGGTATGATTGCCATTTTCACAATGTTAATTTTCCCTATCCAGGAGCATAGAGGATCTTTCCATTTTATCAAGTCCTCCTCAATTTTTCTTGAGTGATTTTATGCTTTCATTGTAAAAGTGTTTCACCTCCTTGCTGATGTTATCCCAAGGTATGTTATTTTTTTGATGCTATTGAAAATGGGACAATATTGCTTATTTTCTTTCTCTATATCTTTGTCTTTTGAATACTGAAAGGCTACTGTTTTTGTGCATTGATTTTGTATCCTGCTACTTTACTGAAGGAATTAATCACTTTTAAGAGTTTTGAGATGCAGGTTCCTGGGTCACTTATGTATAGAATCATGTCGTCTGCAAATAGGGCTAACTTAACTTCTTCCTTTCCAATTTGTATCCCTTTGATTTCTTTCTCCTGTCTTATTGCTTGAGCTAGTACTTCTAGTACTATGTTGAAGAGCAGAGTGGACACCCCTGTCTTGTTCCTGATCTCAGTGGGAATTCCTTCAGCCTCTCCCCATTAAGTATTATATGAGCTTTAGGATCTTTATATATAGTCTTTATTATGTTGAGATATAGACCATCCATGCCTAGTCTCTCCAATGTTTTGATCATGAAATGATGTTGTATTTTGTCAAAAGCCTTTTCTGCATCTATGGAAATGATCATGTGGTGTTCGTGTTTGAGCTTATTTATGTGGTTTATTACATTGACATATTTCCTTATGTTGAACCATCCCTGCATTCCTGGGATGAAGCCTATTTTATCTAGGTGGATAATGCTTTTGGTGTGCTGTCTAATTTGGTTTGCAAGGATTTTGTTCAGGATCTTTGCATCTAAGTTCATCAGAGAAATAGGCCTGTAGTTTTCTTTTTTGTGGCATCTCTGCCTGGTTTTGGTATTATAGTGACACTAGCTTCATAGAAGGAGTTGGGAAGCTTTCCCTGTTCTTCAATTGTGTGGCACAATTTGAGAAAGATTGGTTTCAGTTCTTCCATGAAAGTTTGATAGAATTCAGCTGAGAAGCCATCTGATCCTGGACTCTTCTTTTTAGGGAGTTTTTGATTACCCTTTCAATCTTGATGGTTGTGATAGGTTTGCTTAGACGATTAATCTGCTCTGAGTTTAGCTTTGTTGGTATGTGTCCAGAAATTCATCCATTTCCCCCATATTATCCAGTTTTGTGGAGTAGAGTTTTTGAAGTAAGTCCTGATGATTCTACCAGTTTCCCTTATGTCTGTTGTGATCTCTCCTTTTTCACTTCTAATTTTGTAAATTTGAGTTATCTCTTTTTTTCCACTTGATCAAATTAGCCAGGAGTTTATCAATTTTATTTATTTTTTCAAAGAACCAGCTCTTTGTTTGATTAATTTTCTTAATTGTCTTCTTAGTTTCCAATTCATTAATTTCTGCTCTGATCTTAATTATTTCTTTCTCTCTGGAGCGTTTTGGGTTGGATACCTCTTGTTTTTCCAATGCCTTTAGGTAGATGGTTAGGTTGTTGATTTGGGATCTCTCTGTCTTTCTTATGAAGGCATTTAGCACAATGAATTTTCCCCTGAGGGCCACCTTCATTGTGTCCCATAAGTTTTGGTACAATGTGTTCTCATTGTCATTCATTTCAAGAAATTTTGCAATTTCACTTTTTATTTCTTCCACTACCCATTTATTGTTTAGGAGTGTGTTGTTCAGTTTCCAGAAGCAGGTTGAGTTCTTGGTGCAACTTTTGTTAATTTCTAACAATACAGCATTGTGATCTGATATCATGTGGGGAAATATGTCGATCCTCCTAAATATATGGAGGCAGTCATAAAGTGACATTTGTGACTTATTTTAGAAAAGGTTCCATGGGCAGTTGAGAAGATTGTGTAATTTGTGGTTTGGGGGTAGAATGTTCTATAGATGTCCATTAGGTCCAATTGATCTATGGTGTTGTTGAGCTCTCTTACTTCCCTGTTAATTTTCTGTTTGGATGATCTGTCTATTGCTGATAGTGGAGTATTAAAGACCCCAACTATTATGGTGTTGTTGGTTATTTCTGTTTTTTTGTCCAGTAGATTTTGTTTTATGAATTGTGGTGCACCTGTGTTTGGTGCATACAGATTGATGATTATGATATCCTCTTGTTGGATTGTTCCCTTGATGAGCAAGAAATGGCCTTCTTTGACTTTTTTGATTACTTTTGGTTTGAAGTCTATTTTATCTGATATAAGTATAGCTACACCTGCTTGTTTCTTGTTTATGTTTGCTTGGAATATCATTTTCCACCCTTTCACCCTGAAGAGATGTCTGCCTTTAGTGCTGAGGTGGGTTTCTTGAAGACAGCAGATTGAGGGATCTAATTTTCTGATTTACCCTGTTAGCTTATGTCTCTTGATGGGTGAATTAAGGCCATTAATATTTAGGGTAATAACTGTAAGGTTTGATTTGATACCTGCCATATTGTGGTGGTTTATGTGGTTTGGTGGTTTCTTGGTCTTTGTACTTTTTGTGCCTTCTCACAGTTTGGTTATTGTCTTCTGCTTCTCGCAGGCACTTGCAGTTGGTTATTTGCTTCTTCTATGTGTAGAATTCCCTGAAGTACTTTCTGTAGGTTTGGGTTTGTATTCATATAGTTGTATAGCTGACTTTTATCATGGAAAGATTTTATTTCACCATATATTATGAGGGATACTTTTGCTGGATAGAGTACTTTGGGTTGGAACCATAATTTCTTAGAGTTCGTAGTGTTCTATTCCAGGCTTTTCTGGCTTTTAGGGTTTCCATTGAGAAGTCTGAAGTAATTCTGATGGGGTTTCCTTTGTAAGTAATGTGTTGTTTTTCCCTAACTGCTTTTAGGACTTTCTCTTTGTCCTTGATGTTTGGAGTCTTAATGATAATATGTCTTTGAGAATTTCTTCTTTGGTCCAGTCTGTTTGGAGTTCTGCTAGCTTCTTGTGTCTTGATGGGACTTTCTTTTGAGAGGGTGGGAAAGTTTTCTTTGATAATTTTGGTGAATAGGTTTTCCATGCCTCTGATCTGAATTTCTTCCCCTTCTGTTATAACCATAATTCGAATGTTCAGGCACTTAAGCATATCCCACATCTCCCTCATGTTCTGTTCACAGACATTTTTTAAATTATTGAAACTTTTGGACTCACAAACTGTTTCTTTTATTTTGTCTTCAAGTTCTGAGTTTCTATCCTCCACTTGGCTGACTATTTTTGAGAGCTTCTTTAGTTTTGGACTTGTACAATTTGGTTCATATTTTCTACTGGTTTTTTAATGCATAGTTTCCATCCCTCTGTTGAGTTCCCTTTTCACATCATTTTCTGGCTTTCTTAATGCTTCTTGGAGTTCATCCCTGCATTTTTTAATGTCTCCATTTAGCTTAACCAGTTGGTTATTGAGGTCCTCTTTTTTACTCTCTCTTTCAGATCATTTAACTGTCTTTGGAACCTTTCCTAGTTCTTTTCTATTAGATCTATTCTAGCAAGGACCCCATTCATACAATTATTGGCTCTTTGTTGAGTTTCTGCAAGTTCTGCTATTTGCTTGGCTAGGATTTAATAGTTTGTCTCTTCATTATGGGATTCTGATTGTATTGTCTTTTCTATGATTTCATTAGAGACATCCATTGTCATATTGGGCAATCTAGCTGGATTTACTTGCATCTGATTTTTCATGCTATTCTTTCATTGCTGTGGTCTGCCCATCAAAATGGCATGCAAGCCTAGGGTGTGGGATGCTAGTCTACTGGCCAGGGATGGAGGGGCAGCAGTGAGTTTCAGGGAAATTGCCTGAGGATTTCAGAGAGGCTGGGGTGGGGGCCTGGGTCCCTGTTTGGGGATGAAGGTCAATGGTGAGTGCCCCTGGGACTCAGAAAGGCTAGGGCAGGGACAGTGGCCTGTGTCCTTGTTAGTGTGTGGGAGGAGTCAGTGGCAGGTACCAGTTATTTCGTGGGTGGACCTAAGAAAGGCTAGGGTGGGTACAGTGGCCTGCTGGCCTGGGTCCCTTTTAGTGGGTTATAAGTGTTGGCAGTGGGTACTGGGCAGTGGGTGTGCAGGGCTTGGAAAGGCTAGGGCGGGGACACTGGCCTGCTGGCCTGGGTCCCTGTTAGTGGGTGATAAGAGTCAGTGGTGGTTATTGGTGATCGTGAACGCAGGGCTCAGAAAGCCTAGGCTAGGGCGGAGACACTGGCCTGCTGGGCTGTATCCCTGCCTGGAGGTGGGACCGTGAAATATAGCTTATTTAAGAATGTCAAATCTGACCTTCCATCAGATTTAACATATAATTTACCCTGACAAGGATGGTGCAATTAGCCCTTCTGATGCAAGCCTATATACAAGGCTTATTTGGTGAGTACTGACCTGGTATAATCCTAGGTACCTTTTGAGATGGCTTTGGTCTCAGCTATGCTGAATAGCCGCTTGGGTCCATCTTTGCTGTGCTGTGCTGTGGGCTCAAGTAGGTCGGCTGGGTCAGTGGGTTATTGCTCTGATCATGTTGGGTGCTTTGTAGGTGAGTTCCCTTCTCTGGTGCTTGCTGGCGCTTCTGCTGGCTGTGGGGGAGGGGAGGCTGTGGACAGAGGCTGGAGTCCACCCACTGATCCTCAATATCTTCTTCCTCACAAATTGTTCCGTTGGTCTCTGCCATCCTGCTTCCAGGTTTCTTGAGTTTGTGAGGAGGCCGGGGTGAGTAGAAAAATCCCCTCAACTGGCTTTTTTTCCTATGGCTCAGTCTGAGGCTGCTGGCTGCAGTAGCATGGAGCTTGCCGCTGCTGCTGTAACTGCTTCTGCCTGCATCTGTGGGCTGTAGATGCTCTACATCTCTCCTACTTCTCTGCTGTGGTTGTTAATTTACTATACACCTCACTTTTTAGTAGAAGAGTGTATTTTGCTTTTTTTGTTTTTGTTTTTGTTTTTTCTTCTCTAGGCTGTTTTGACATGGTTCCTATGCTGCCATCTTAACTTTTCTCCATGTGGGATTTGTCACTGTTATTTTCATAAAGTGTTTCTGAGTTTGTATAATGAAAGGTACATAATAGTTCACTCTAGATCATCTTAGAGGAGAAAGGCTATTATTACATCATGTATAACTATTCATTTATTTATTATTCATAACTATTATTATTAATGCTAATGTTCATTAGTTATTTTATTCTTTACTGTTGCTGAATACTTGACAAGCAGCTTAAGGAAGGAAGGTTTCAGTTCTCAGTCATACTTTTTTGTCTTTAAATTTTTTAATAATTTATATTATTTATTTTTACCTTTATTATTACCATCATCATTATTATATTTAACAATATAGTTTGCATTGGTATATCATGTGTTGGTACCTTCATTTTCCTCATCTCTGCCCCACTCCAATGCAGACTGTCCTCAATGGGGTTGTAGGTATTCCCTATGGTGTTGTGGGACCAGTATGGAATAGAAATGGGGAATGACTTCCTGAACAAAATCCCAGTATCCTAGGAAATTAAACAGTCACTCAACCAATGAGATCTCATGAAGCTCTAAACATACCATAAGCAGAGCCAAAAGATTACCCAATGAATGGGAGAAAATCTTCACCAGCTATACCAATGACAGAAGCCTAATATGTAGAATCTACAAAGAACTCAAAAAACTAAACAATAAAAAATCAAAGCCAGGCGCGGTGGTGCACACCTTTAATCCCAGCACTTGGAAGGCAGAGGTAGGAGGGTCACCGAGAGTCCAAAGCCACCCTGAGACTGCACAGTTAATTCCAGGTCAGCCTGGACCCCAGAGTGAGACCCTACCTTGCAAGACAAAAAAAAAAAAAAAAAAAAAAATCAAACAACCCAATCAAAAACTGGGGCAAAAAAACTCAATAGGGAGTTCTCAGAGGAAAATATAAAAGTGGCTAACATACATTTAAGAAAATATTCAACACCCCTAACCACTAGGGAAATGTAAATTAATGCAGCCATGAGATTCCACCTTACTCCAGTAGGGATGGCAATCATTTAAAAATCTATCAGCAGCCCGGCATGGTGGTGCACGCCTTTAATTCCAGCACTTGGGAGGCAGAGGTAGGAGGATCGCCGAGGGTTCTAGGCCACCCTGAGACTACATAGTGAATTCCAGGTCAGCCTGAGCCAGAGTGAGACATTACCTCGAAAAACCAAAAAAAAAAAAAAAAAAAAAAAAACAACAAAAAGAAATCTAACAACAAGCTGGTTTGGGTGGCACACTCAGCACTCAGGAGGTAGAGGTAGGAGGATCACTGTGAGACTGTGAGTTCAAGGCCACAGTGAGACTACATAGTGAATTGCAAATCAGCCTGAGCTAGAGTGAGACCCTACCTCAGCAAAACAAAAACAAACAAACAAAAATCTAACAACAAATGTTGGCAAGGATGAGGGGAAAGAGAAGCCCTTGTCCACTGCTGGTGGGAATGTAAACTTTTACAACTACTATGGAAATCAATGTGGAGATTCCTGAAAAGGATGAACATAGAGCTACAACAGATCCAGTTATTTCCTTACTAGACATTAATTCTAAAAAATTTTTGTCTCTGGCCGTAAGTCCCAGTACCAGAAGTTGGTTGCTACCCACAATACGCTGTTGATCAGAGAGACCTATGAGGTCCCCAATAAAGACAGGTTTCTGTCAAAGCACTTGATTATTCACCTGAGGCAAAAGCTAAGACCCTATTGCTGAAGACACCATATGTTACAACACAGAGCAGGGAGACCTAGATGGAATCTGGAAGAGTGCCAGTCCCCAGACAGTTAGCCTGTCTAGTGCTGGAAAGCACTATAGGAGCTACAGGGGGAAAGTGACCAAACTGAGCACCCAAAGGTCTACACTCAGAAGCCAACACCCTGGCAGGAAGTACATGCCAGTGCAATAGTGGCACAGAGCCTCAGTTGGTAATAAATAGCTTTCTGATTGGCTAAGTGATACACTCAGTGTAAAGGAACCCATACCTGCAATTGGGAACCAGATCAGAATCCTGTAGAGACAAAATTTATACTGTCCATTGTCAAGCTATCACTAGTCTTTGGCTAAAAGAAGGGTTACATACATCAAATTCTCCCTAAATTAATAATGCTTATCCCATTTAAACTATGCTGACTACATTCTTCGCTGGAGAATCTGTTCTTCTCTATCAGCAGGTAATGCGACCTGATGAAATAAACTACCCCTCACACTTCAGCCAAACCACAGCTGAAACCACAGAGGAATTGGAGAGACAAGCAAGAGTGCTGCTTCTATGCTGAACCTGATAATCAGCACCAGAGTGAAGGAGACAGACCCTGAGGATACTCAGCACCTACCAAAGCAAAGATCCAGAGGTTCCTAAGAGCTCAACACTGAAGTAGAGTTAAAACTCACCTACCATGGCTCAGGGAATTTTGCAGATGAGGGAGCAGAAAGATTGTAAGAGCCACAGGTTAAGCCATCATACCCAGAGACATTCCCTTCCCTCCAAAATAACTGACTGCTGCTCCTTTAATTTTTACTTTAGTTTTTTTCTGCTTGTCTTTTTTGGAGTCAAGGATCTGTTCTGTAGCCTAGAATGTCCTGAACTTACCCTGTAGACTGGGCTTTCCTTGAACTCATAGTTTTACACCTACCTCACCCTCCCAAGTTCAAGGATTACACACTCTCCCTCATAACAGGGAAAGAATGCCAGCAGGAACATGAAGCAGATGTTATCACACTGTGTCAGAAATCAGGAAGCAGAGAGAAAACAGGAAGTGAGACCAGGCTATAAAACCTCAAGGACAGCCCCAAGTTACCCACTACCTCAAGAAAGCCTCTACCTCCTAAAGATTCCACAACCTTCCCAAATAGTGTCACCAGTTGATGACCAAGCATTCAAACTCATGAGCTTACTGGAGACATTTTATATTCAAACCATAACACAATATTATGTAGATCTAATTTTACTGGGTAGCTTAATAATTGCATTCAATTGTGTTTTTTTTTTTTTTTGAGGCAAGCCTAACAGACTGGCCTTTTATTATGAGATAGAGAGAGAAAGAGAGAGAGAAAGAGAGAGAGAGAGGATTGGCAGGGCCTCCAGCCACTATAATCAAACTCCAGATCCATATGGAACCTTGTGCATTTGCGCAACCTTGAGCATGCATTGTCTTGTGTGTCTGGCTTATGTGGGATCTGGGGAGTTAACCATGGGTCCTTAGACTTCACAGGCAAGTGTCTTAACCCCTATGCTATCTTTCCAGCCCCAAATCTGTTTTAAAGGTAGTGTAAAGATGGCCTTCTTATTATAGTGGTGGTTGCATGGGATGCAATGAGTGATAAGACATGAAACCAAGGCCAGATTGTCTGAGAGTGGAGCATTCTTCAGAGGAATTACTCAATGTTTGTCTTCTTCTAAGTGGTATGGAATGGCATGCATCATTCATAAGAGGACTCAAACATGAATACAAAAATGCCATGGAAATGGTTGAAAGATAGAGAATTCATTGCAGTTCTTAAGAGTGGCAGTCATTGCAGGAGATGCTCACCAAACCATTGAAGTGGTCATGTCAGTGGTAGGGATACATCCATGTGAAATAAGACATGCAACTGAAGCCAGGATGGGAATAAAAGCTTGCTTTTGTAAGGGAGTAGTTAGGTTATGAAAAAGACTTGCATCTACAGTCCTCCCCATTTGCCTCTAATTGGTCAGTGCCTCTTTATCTGTCTTTGCTCTCAAATGAACAAATAAATAAAAAGATGGTGAGATGGAGGTATTGGCTTGCTGTTTCTTATGGGTAGAGGGGGAAAAAAAGTACAATTGAAATCTGTGACAAAGAGCTCTTTCTGGGAAATGAAATTTTAGACCTCATGGGAAGAATCAGACAGTAAGAAGGAAGTAAAAATAGTAGAAGTGAAAGAACATAGTCCACAAGCCTGATTTTTAATAGAGAGGAAGGGGAAGTACATGATTCTACATGAAGACAGGGTTCTTAATAATGGCTCAGTTGATGACCCACCAAAGGTTAATGGTAAGACCCTACCGCTAAAGCCACCATATACTGTTGGGACAGAACATGGAGAGATCTGGTTGGAATCTGGAAAAGAGTCAGTTCCCAGATAGTTAGCTTGTCTAGTACAGGAAGGTACTACATGATCGATTGGGGGAAAATGACCAATATCTGTCTAAGCAACTCATGGTCTAAGATGCTTACACAAGTGCAATAGTGGCATACAGCCATTGTGACTACTCAACTGCTCTTGAATTGCCTAATGGATCTGCTCAGTGGAACGGAACCCATACTGGAACAGGGAAACAAGTCAGAACTGTGTCCAAAAATGAGCCCACTCTCTAATATCAAGTTCCCACCAACAGTAAGATACAAGATGGCCTACACCTATTAAATTCTTTCAAAAATAATAATGGTTATCCATGTATCTTGCACTTACGTCACTCTCATTTGGAGAATTTGTTTCTCTGTTTCAGATGGACACAGAACCGGAGGAAAGGATCAGCTCATCACACCTCACCAGGGCACCAGGTGAAGCCATAGAGTTATAGGGGAAATGAGCAAGAGTACTGCTTTAACAGTGAACCTGGTACCAGCACAAGGGCAAAGTAGATAGACACAAAGAGCACTCAACTCCTACCAAATCAGATCTCCAGAGACACAGAGAAATAGACCTAAAATGCACCCAATATGGCTCAGGGAAATTTGTAGAAGAGGGGGCAGAAAGATTTTTAGATCATTAAGTTGGGTCATTATGCACAGACACATTGCCTCTCCCCTATCAGTGATAGCTACTTCCACAATGCAAGACCCACAATCTCCATGGGTGGAGGACAGGGAGAAGACTGATGATGTTACCATTATGGTATATACCATATATATATATATATATATACTGTACATATAACTAATTTTTAAAAATGGCTCAGCACAAGGAACTATGAAATTCAGAATACTGAGTACCTGAACTTCTAGTCTTCAGAAAGACTCTTAAGCAGTGATGAATCTTTCACCACCTGGCCTGTGAGGCTATGGAGTATGGAAACAGATTGAATCAATTTGAATGATATAAAAGTAAAGAAATCAAATAACATGTCTATCCACCCCTGTTTCAGAGAAAGGCTGCATATCTCGGTCACTACAAAGGAAAGCAGTCCCAGGTGGACTAGCTTATACCATCCCATGAATAACCAAGACTCAAAGACAATAGACAGACAGGCAGTACTGAGGCAGCTGGGTATAAGAGAGATGGTATTTGATGCTCAGTTCACTCATACAACTATGTTCACAGCAGAAACAAATTGACTCAGTAGAGACCTCAGGAATTGTATGTGGCTCTAGTCATTATGTTGATGGGATGTGACTTGCATGAGGTAGAAGAGGATTTAGCTGATCTTGGTGACTTAGATCAGCATGAAAATTAGATTTATAAAGTGGTAATTAACTCAATCAGGATGAGAGGTGGGAAAAGAATAAAAAGATGTCTTTCTGGGTCACTCAAAATAAAATATGATAAGATTTGTGTGCATCTGTATTTTCTTGAGAAATACCTTAACAGAATAAAAATGTTGCACTAGTGAGCTTCTGGAAGGCATTAAAGCCTGAGCAACAGTTCATGAAGGAAAACATCTTATCCTAGAGGTGGATAATATCTCTCCAGAGTAGTTGGTGTAAAGTGAATGGAAGTGGAGATTATTTCTCCACCCCCAGTCCATTCAGCAGCAGACATGCCCAATAAAGAGCCAAGGACCATGGTGCGGGCCAGTGAGGCAATGCAGGCTGTGCCTTCCAAGACTGTCCAGGGTGGAGAGATACCAAGCAGCGCTATAGCAGCAACAGTATCCTAAGAAGAAACGGATGAATAGCTCATGATAAAGGTTTGTGGATTATGAAGGGTCAGCTGGGATAGTGTCTCCTATCCATATCTTTGTACTCAACATTACTAATTTGAGGAAACAATTGAAAAAAAATGTTATGCAGACTGGAGAGATTTCTTGGTGATTAAGTTGCTTGCATGCAAAGCCTAAGGACCCAGGTTCAGCTCCCCAATACCCAAATAAAGCAAGATGCATAAGTGCATTTGTAGTTCATTTGCAGTGGCTATAGATCTGGGGCATCCATTCTCATAGTCACTCTCTCCCTCTTTCCCTCCCTCCCTGTTTCTGCTTTCAAATAAATAAATAAATAAATATTTTTTAAAAAAACTTATAACCTCAGGCTGTAGAGATGGCTTAGCAGTTAAAGCGTTTGCCTGCAAAGCCAAAGGATCCTGGTCCGACTCTCCAGAACCCACTTAAGCCAGATGCACAAGGGGCGCATGCATCTGGAATTCGTTTGCAGTGGCTGGAAGCCCTGGCACACCCATTCTCTCCTTCTCTCTCTGCCTCTTTTCTCTCAAATACATTAATTAATTTAATTAATTTTAAAAAGTGTAAAAAATACTGATGACCTCATTTCATGCTGTATGGAACTTCGGTAATGTTTCTTTTTCAGTATGTGCTTAGCTGTCTAAGACAAATTGGCACTTGGAATAGATGATGGTATGCTAGCAGAAAACCTCCCCACCCTCCATATAAAAGGTTTCCTTAGGTTATGCTAAATTGTGGATGTCTAACAGATTGCTAAAATTATCTGAACTAACAGTAAAGCCAGAAGTTATAGAGTTTAAAGACAGTGTCACTGCATGAGTGGGGCTAGGCAATCCCAGAAGCTACAAGATAGTGAAAATCAAGTTTCAGGGTGATTTACTTCCCCATGAATTTTTGGCCAGAGAGGACCCTGAGGCCCCACAAACCATAAATATCATTGCCATTACTGTTGTTTGCATGTTGTAACTAGGTAGTAAGTCCTTATTGCTGATGACAGTGCACGTTTTGGCCATAGGCCCTGTAGATATCAGCATGGGAGTGAACTGGAAGCTCCATCCCTGCTTCCTGTCTTTCATAGTACCAAAAGGCACCATGAAGGCTGCTAGGGAAAAATTGTCACCAACAGATTTTCTTAGCTATGGACCTTTCCATAGTACTAACATGCCAGGGAGGGGGTGCCTATGGGTACAATAGTGGCACAACTGTTATGGATGCAACCAGTAGCTATCTGACTTAGTTTAAGGTGCACTCTACAGTGGTACTATAATCCAGGGCAAAACCCCATGGCTTGGGAGAGCATAAGACCCAGTGAAGAGGCCACTGCTATTGTTTTACTAAATATATAAACTGTACCTGTCAAATCCCCTTCAAAACATTTATGTTTATGCACATAGATTATTGCTGCTGCTAGTCTCAGTCAGAGGTAAACTTCTTTTTTACAATGAGATTAAAATACTGCAGAGATTCAAAACTGGCCAAGTTCCCAATATTAAATGATTGCTTCTACAGAGAGTGGTCCAATATTCAGCCATACATAGAGGAAAATAAGGAAACATCTATATCACCCTCCAATCATCAGTGACTATTAAGGAAGAGAGACTGAAAAAGAAAGTAAAATCTACAGAAGGAGTAAAAAGTTGTATAGGGATTTTCTCTAGATTACAACATCTTCTCTTAGAAGAAGTCTTATTAAGGCTCAAGAAACAAAATTTGTGTGTGTGTGTGTGTGTGTGTGTGTGTGTGTGTGTGAAGAAAATACTAAAATTTAACAAGATTTATCTTCCCAAAATATATAAGTAATAATAATTTCTGGGAAGAAGAGACTCTGACCATCATTCTAGCTGCCAGCAAGTGATGGAAGCTGAAGGGAGGCAGCTTTCTTAGGTTGTCACTTGTGCTGTGGTGTGCTCTATGGAGATACAGCTGCTTTTGAGTCATCCATGCTCCTATAAGTAATCCTTCACCCACCTTCATGTAAGTAATCCCTCACCCTTACTCCTGTAAGTAACCCCAATAAACTCACTGGTTCACAAAGCTAGACTTGATTTGAATCATTTCTTTGGATTGTCTGTCACTGGTGTTCTATCTGGGGTCAATAAACATGGCACACGGCACATATATTAATTGGATAAAAATCAATTTGTTTTCTCTCAAATGGATCATAATTTTTCTTGTACCTCAGAAAACTTGGTTTTCCTGTCATTTAAATTTTTCTATAATGTAAATAATATTTAACACAAGTAGTATCATAGACTTTTCCAGGTATGCACTGAAGAAACCACATGTTGACTGGTTTAATGTCTGAAATGGTATACTTGCAATAAAGAGCAGCTACCTCCAGAAAGTGCGGTATCTTGCTTTCTAATATCTAGTCATGGCAAAGTAGAAACATACCTTTTCCCCTATCTTTAAAAAAAAAAAAAAAAAAAAAAAAAAAAGTTCCCCTGTTCATTTTAATTAATATGAAAGTCACGTGCTCATCTAGTACAGAGCTAGAATTCAGTGGTCTCACACTGGCAGCCAGAATCAGAACGCTGCCTTAAGGAAAGATCCCAGCTATGTCCTCTCTCTACCCTCAATCACCCCACCTACCAGTTCTGTAAAGATAACTGCTTTCAATATCCCCATTATCTAAAAGTATTCCCTGATTCTATTTTGTTGTCTCATCAACTGTAGGGTGAAATTTGTTGGAAGGTAGAATGACTCAGCAGATTATATTGAAGTAATTCTAAAATAATTAGATTTGTTTTTCAGTATTGTGGGATTTGGGGGTTGACTTTCATTCCATACATATAACTGTCTTCTTCTCATCAACATTGTCTTTTGTAATTACCTATATTTTACTACAACATATTTGTGAGCTGCTATGGCTTTATTTTTTTGTTGCTGTTTTGTTTTTTTTTTGTTTTTCGAGGTAGGGTTTCACTCTGGTCCAGGCTAATCTGGAATTAACTATGTAGTCTCAGGCTGGCCTCGAACTCTCGGTGATCCTCCTACCTCTGCCTCCCAAGTGCTGGGATTAAAGGCATGTGCCACCATGCCTGGCATTGCTATAGCTTCTTTAATAGAAAATATACTTGTTAAATTTCTATGGTAGAGTGGAGGAAGCTGTTAGGTCAACACGTATAAATAATTTTTCCTGCCTTCTGCATTTTGGAAAGCTAATATAAGAAGGTTTCGCTACTACAGAGAGGACCAAAAATATACAAAATGAAAATTAGGTTGTTTTTTTTTTAAATAGCTCCTTTCTTGAAGCCAACATTCACATTATATATATATATATATATATATATATATATATATATATATATATATATATATCTTAAGAATCAAAGTTATGAACTTCCTATGAAAAGACTATATTCTTTAAACATATGTTTACCTGCTATTTAGAAATAAGAAGTCCTATGAAATTCAAAAACCTAGCACAATAGGAGCTTCTAAGTAAAAACTCCACAAAATCATATATCCATGTATCAATCTGTCTTTAACTGAGCAATTATTCTGGGCAAGTTATAAAAGTATATAAGATTATTGTTAATGGTACTTTAATCATTAGTTATTCATCCAAAACCAAAACATGTTTCCTTTAGCTCAATATTCTAGAGCTGTTTCTTAGCCCCTGTTAAGCATCTACCTCCCACTTGTAGGAATTCAGCAGCCCAACAAGGATGGTTATGCCAAAAGTCAAGAAAAACACAGATAATATGACAGTATTGTTATCCAGGGTAAACCAAGCCTTTTGAAGGTAGCCTGAGAATCTAGGCCATGGCTGGGGAAAGGATAATAAAAGACCAAGTTAACTCACAGTTTAAAAGTGAAAGGGAAGGCCAGAAATAAGACAAATCACAAAGATTTATTACAGTAAAAGACTATCCTGGGTTGGAGGGATTGCTTAGTGGTTAAGGCACTTGCCTTCAAAGCCAAAGGACCCAAGGTTCGATTCCCTAGGACCCACATAAGACAGATGCATAAGGTGACTCATGCATCTGGAGTTTGATTGCAGTGTCTGAAGCCCTGGCATGCCAACTATCTCTCTCTCTTTCTCTCTCTCTCCCTAAAATAAAAATAATTAAAAATTCAAATGCCTTAGTCAAATGCATATAGCTGAGTCATTGGTATTTCCTAATTAAATTCCATATTTCTCAAGTATCAATTCAGGACTTTTTATACTATAAATTATATCTTTGAAGATTTCTAAAGATTATATGCACACCACATCATCAACCCAGAAGAATGACATATATAGGATAAGAATGAGATATCTGCTTCTTGAAGGGACACTGACATACCAGGAGGCAGGAGAAACTGCTATTTTCTGAAAATCACTTCATTTATGAAACTTCATCTGGGCCGAGGTCCATCCCTGACACTGCAGTTCTTATTATCAGTTTCTTCTAAGTCACAGGATTGACAAAAGAAATATAGATATAAATCTGATTGTCTACCACTGTTTTCTAGTGGAAAGATTAGTAACCTTCTTTTTTTTTTTTTTTTTTTTTAATAAAGATCCAGGAGAGGATATATTTTAGACTTTGCAGGTTAAATGGTCTTTGCCATAGCAATGGAACAATGACCTTGTACCACTTTAAACAGCCACAGACTTAATAGGAAAACCAGTATGTGGCTGTATTACAATAGAACTTTACTCAATGCCACCAAAATTTGTATTTTATGTAGTGTTCACATGTCCTAAAATATTCTTGGCCAGAATCTGGAAGAGGGTCAGTCCACAGACAGTTAGCTAGTCTAGTGCCAGAGGGTGCTACACGAGAAACTGTGGGAAAATGGCCGACATCAGTCCAAACTTCCAGTCTAAGATACCTAGCAAAAAACAACCTGACATAATGCTCAAACAAGTGCAGTAGTGGCACACAGCCATGGTGGGCAACCAACGGCTCTTGATTTGACTAACCGATCCACTCAGTGGAATGGAACTCATTGCTGGAACTGGGAAATAAGTCAAAACCATGTACAAAAAATGACCACAGTCTCCAATCAAGATACCATCAAATGTGGGCTAGAAGAGGGCCTACACATATAAAATTCCCTCCAAGATATCTATGGCCTCTCTCTGTTGGAGAATTTGCTTGTCTTTTTCAGATGGACAACAAACCTGAAGGGAGGATCAGCCAATCATACCTCACCAGGGCTCCAGCTGAAACCATAGAGTAATGCGGGGGAAGAGCAAGAGTTAAGTGTTCTTGGGGATCACGACAGAAGAAAAAGGCTGAAGGACATAAACAGAGAACATATAACTCCTACTAAAGCCAGATATCACAGAGGCTCCCAAAACCTCATCACTGAAGTAGAGCGAAAATGACCCCAACGTGGCTCAGGGAAATTTGTGGAAGAGGGGGCAGAAAGAATGTTAGAGTCACAAGTTGGAGCATTATGCACAGAGACTTGGCCTATCCCCCATAACTCTTGACTACCCCCACACAATGTGACACACATTCTCCATTGATGAGGGTCCTTATGGAAGAAGGAGGACAAGGAAGAGGATAATGGAATCACCACTATGAATGTAAAATTAGAATAATATAAATAAAAATAAATTTAAAAAATATTGTTGTGACAATTGTCAACTTAAAGTTATTAAATTTCTAAAGAAATATTTTATTTATTTATTTGAGAAAACAGAGAGAGGGGAGAAAGAATGGGTGTACCAGGGCCTCTAGAAGCCAACATTCACATTATATATATATATATATATATATATATATATATATATATATATATATATATATATCTTAAGAATCAAAGTTATGAACTTCCTATGAAAAGACTATATTCTTTAAACATATGTTTACCTGCTATTTAGAAATAAGAAGTCCTATGAAATTCAAAAACCTAGCACAATAGGAGCTTCTCAGTAAAAACTCCACAAAATCATATATCCATGTATCAATCTGTCTTTAACTGAGCAATTATTCTGGGCAAGTTATAAAAGTATATAAGATTATTGTTAATGGTACTTTAATCATTAGTTATTCATCCAAAACCAAAACATGTTTCCTTTAGCTCAATATTCTAGAGCTGTTTCTTAGCCCCCGTTAAGCATCTACCTCCCACTTGTAGGAATTCAGCAGCCCAACAAGGATGGTTATGCCAAAAGTCAAGAAAAACACAGATAATATGACAGTATTGTTATCCAGGGTAAACCAAGCCTTTTGAAGGTAGCCTGAGAATCTAGGCCATGGCTGGGGAAAGGATAATAAAAGACCAAGTTAACTCACAGTTTAAAAGTGAAAGGGAAGGCCAGAAATAAGACAAATCACAAAGATTTATTACAGTAAAAGACTATCCTGGGTTGGAGGGATTGCTTAGTGGTTAAGGCACTTGCCTTCAAAGCCAAAGGACCCAAGGTTCGATTCCCTAGGACCCACATAAGACAGATGCATAAGGTGACTCATGCATCTGGAGTTTGATTGCAGTGTCTGAAGCCCTGGCATGCCAACTATCTCTCTCTCTTTCTCTCTCTCTCCCTAAAATAAAAAATAATTAAAAATTCAAATGCCTTAGTCAAATGCATATAGCTGAGTCATTGGTATTTCCTAATTAAATTCCATATTTCTCAAGTATCAATTCAGGACTTTTTATACTATAAATTATATCTTTGAAGATTTCTAAAGATTATATGCACACCACATCATCAACCCAGAAGAATGACATATATAGGATAAGAATGAGATATCTGCTTCTTGAAGGGACACTGACATACCAGGAGGCAGGAGAAACTGCTATTTTCTGAAAATCACTTCATTTATGAAACTTCATCTGGGCCGAGGTCCATCCCTGACACTGCAGTTCTTATTATCAGTTTCTTCTAAGTCACAGGATTGACAAAAGAAATATAGATATAAATCTGATTGTCTACCACTGTTTTCTAGTGGAAAGATTAGTAACCTTCTTTTTTTTTTTTTTTTTTTTTAATAAAGAGCCAGGAGAGGATATATTTTAGACTTTGCAGGTTAAATGGTCTTTGCCATAGCAATGGAACAATGACCTTGTACCACTTTAAACAGCCACAGACTTAATAGGAAAACCAGTATGTGGCTGTATTACAATAGAACTTTACTCAATGCCACCAAAATTTGTATTTTATGTAGTGTTCACATGTCATAAAATATTCTTGGCCAGAATCTGGAAGAGGGTCAGTCCACAGACAGTTAGCTAGTCTAGTGCCAGAGGGTGCTACACGAGAAACTGTGGGAAAATGGCCGACATCAGTCCAAACTTCCAGTCTAAGATACCTAGCAAAAAACAACCTGATGTAATGCTCAAACAAGTGCAGTAGTGGCACACAGCCATGGTGGGCAACCAACGGCTCTTGATTTGACTAACCGATCCACTCAGTGGAATGGAACTCATTGCTGGAACTGGGAAATAAGTCAAAACCATGTACAAAAAATGACCACAGTCTCCAATCAAGATACCATCAAATGTGGGCTAGAAGAGGGCCTACACATATAAAATTCCCTCCAAGATATCTATGGCCTCTCTCTGTTGGAGAATTTGCTTGTCTTTTTCAGATGGACAACAAACCTGAAGGGAGGATCAGCCAATCATACCTCACCAGGGCTCCAGCTGAAACCATAGAGTAATGTGGGGGAAGAGCAAGAGTTAAGTGTTCTTGGGGATCACGACAGAAGAAAAAGGCTGAAGGACATAAACACAGAGAACATATAACTCCTACTAAAGCCAGATATCACAGAGGCTCCCAAAACCTCATCACTGAAGTAGAGCGAAAATGACCCCAACGTGGCTCAGGGAAATTTGTGGAAGAGGGGGCAGAAAGAATGTTAGAGTCACAAGTTGGAGCATTATGCACAGAGACTTGGCCTATCCCCCATAACTCTTGACTACCCCCACAATGCGTGACACACATTCTCCATTGATGAGGGTCCTTATGGAAGAAGGAGGACAAGGAAGAGGATAATGGAATCACCACTATGAATGTAAAATTAGAATAATATAAATAAAAATAAATTTAAAAAATATTGTTGTGACAATTGTCAACTTAAAGTTATTAAATTTCTAAAGAAATATTTTATTTATTTATTTGAGAAAACAGAGAGAGGGGAGAAAGAATGGGTGTACCAGGGCCTCTAGATACACAAAGAAACTCCAGATGCATGTGCCACCTTGTGCATCTGGCTTATACTGGTACTAGGGAATCGAACCTGGGTCCTTAGGCTTTGTAGGGAAGTGCCTTAAATGCTAAGCCATCCCTCCAGCCGAACTTATTAAAAAAATTTTTTTGAGGTAGGATCTCACTCTAGCCCAGGCTGACCTAGAATTCAGTCTGTATTCTCAGGGTGGCTTCGAACTCATGGCAATACTCCTACCTCTGCCTCCCAGTACTGAGAGTAAAGGCATGAGCCACCATGCTCGGCCCAACTTATTAAAATTTTAAAATTAACCTTATCTTGGGCTGGAGAAATGGGTTAGTGACTAAGGTGCTTGCCTAAAAGGCCAAAAGACCCACATTCCATTCCCTAGTACCAATATAAGGCAGATGTACAAGGTGATACACACATCTGTAGTTCATTTTCAGCAGCTGGATGCACTGGCGTGTTCTCTCTCTTTCTCTTTCTCTCTCTCTCTAAAATAAATTTAAAAAATAAAATTAACCTTATCTCTAAATCCATACGACAGTAACAGATCAAATAATAATCATCTCTATTGTAGATGAGCACATTTAGCTCTGAAAATGAATGCCTTTAACCACTGAGCTGTCTCCCCAGCCCAGACTTAGAAATAATATAGGGCAAAATTGGACATAAACAAGCTTTGAAAAATAAAACGATTTTACTTGGTCTCAAGAATTACAATGCCCATGAAGTCCTACCCTTAATACTGATAGCTACCCCTTAGATGTATTTCTTAAATTCCTTTTGAGAAAAAATGTCCAGTCATTATACATTTCATGAAACTTTTTAATGAATCTGCCATCTTTCCATATTGTGAGCTAGAAGTTCCAGAAACACTGTCCTTGTTACTAAGCCCATCAAGTGCAGTTTCTACAGTTAGAAGTCCTTCCCACTATTTCCCTAAATGACACCATATTATACCAATCAGAAGTGTAACAAAAGTTTTTTTCCAAGTCTAAAAGAATGATCTGTGGGAAATACGAAATGCCCTTACAAAGCCAAGCTAGGTAATTTGAAAGAAGCATGTAATGAGGTTCAGGTTCATGAAATGTGATATTGACAACAGCAGAAATAAATTGCTCCTATTTAACTGCAGTCCAGCTCAGAAGAGATGAGCATCAGCCATGCTCCAACAATGCAGCAAATGCCGGACCCTGAGAGACACACTCTATTAAGACCAAAGTGCTATTAAGGAGACAGACTTACACGGTGAAGCTGGAAGCAGTGGAGATGGGGAAGAATGCCTCAATCTATACATCTCAGGGACTTGACAGCACTTGGCTTCTTATAAATCTGTCTAAGTAAAGTTATTAAGTGGCTGAGAAATGTACCATTGGCAGCCAAGCTGGGACAACAATGGAAAATGGATAGCCAATAGACAAGACAGACAAGTAAAAAGGCCAGGAAAGATGCTTGCTCACAGATTCTGAGAGGTAATAAACACTGAAAATGGGATTCAGGCTACATCTTTCTGCACCCAGAAAGAGCAGATTCTGAACACAAACTAAATCGCTACATTAACACCTGCTATTTCCTGAATATGGTTGAGTTAGAAGAACTGAATTCTATTGGAAAATGTTGGAAACTCACGATATAAAAAATGTGCAGAAAAAAGTTAAAATCAAGATAGGAAATAACATTCAAGAAATGATCAGTTTTCATAAATTTTAGGAGAAAACTAACAAAAGCAACACAGTAGTGGCATTAGTTCCCAATTCATGTGGTTTTATTCAATTCTGGGAAATATCTGATCAATATAACAAATTCATTAAAAGGCAGCAGTTTTTAATTATACAATGATGCATTCTCACTCAATCTATGTTTTCTTGAATATAATAGTGAGGCAGTTAGGGTGATGGGCCCAGAAGGTAAACAGCAGGAATGTTTTTGGGCCTGTCTTTGTGGTCTCCATTTTGCTGGAGATCAGAGGAGAATCTGGGAACATCTCTTGCCTAATCTGTATTTCCGTAAACAACCTCTTTGGGAAGGAGTTCCCCTTTTCGAAAATTAAGGTTGAAATTCAATCCTGGAATTCTGGTTGGTTAAGTTCAGCCTTGAACTTGAACTTGGTGTCATGGCTGGCCATTTCTTGAGCCAACCCTAGCCCAGACCAATCAGCTCTCTCTCAGGCTCACCTGAACCTGAAGGTAAAGCCCACCAAAATAATGTTGTATATTGATTCTTACCAGGTGAGCAAGCAATTTTTGTTGGCTGTTCATCTCTCCTGAACTTGCAGGTTTCTGACCTGATAATCCTTCCCTCCCCTCATACTGGACTGAGATAAGGGGAGATCCCCAACCCCTACTCCCACATGGGTTCTCTACACCCCACCCCCGGCTTTCATATGGCAGGAGCTCTCTGTACTTGTTTTTCTTTCCTATCTAAATCCCTTTTTCATGTTTTAAGCCCATGCTCACTTCCCACATGGGCTCTCAGACCAGGTAAGTGTATCCGTTCCCCCTTCCTTGGTCTAAGGACTCACCTTCTCCCTAGTATATTCCTGAATAAAAATTTAATGGTTCATAAATTATCCTTCTCAGTCTTGTTTTATCCCAATTTTTTTAGTAAATACAGGAATTCAAGGTTTGGAGTTTAAAATCTCTTCTTGAACTCCATACACCCATTACATTAGCAAAACACATATTTAGGAGTTTGGTTCTAAGATTAATCTATAGTGCCAAAAACATGTTATTTCCTTATAGATAAACAATTGAAAAAATTCACATCAGGAAGTTGTGTACATTGAATCTTATCTCCCAGGCCTAAAACAAAACTCACAATCAGTCAGAGATACTGGGACAGAGAAACAAATCAGACTCATAGGAATTCTGTGCTCAAATCCCAACTCTACCACTAACCAGAGGCAAAATTTTAAGAAAACTGCCTCTCCATTTCTACATCTACAAAATAGACAAAGCAAATTTTCTCAAAAGAACAACTCTAATAAACTTGTGATGAATACTTTAAACGTCAGAAAATTATAGTTTAAAAATGCATAAAATTTAAAAATATATATTTTTACTTAAACACAAAAATGTTTTGTGACATCACTAGAGAAGTATCCATGATTATTGTTGTGTTTGAAATCATGAATTATCTACAAATGGAGTTTTCAGGAAAGGTCAAGGAGGGCCAAAAAATGATCTTGGCCTGAACTGTGTGTTTTCAATATGTTTTATTAATTCCCAGCTTTTAAAAAATGTAACAGGCTTCCTTTGGAAAAGATACCAGACCCAGGAGCATTGAGTCTTTCTCCCTGCATGGTCACATTGGGCTGTGAGACAGCTCTTCTCCTGTGATAGGAAGTGAAATCCTCCATTCATCAGCATCCTCGCAGCTCTCTGCTATCGCCAGATACTGAAGTGCAGTGTCAGCTGCCATTAGTCACCACACTGCCACTGTCAGTTCCTGAAGTAGAGATAAGAGGAAAATAAAATATTTGTTGGATACATGTCCCTATCAAAATTGAAAGGGAAAATAAAACTCTCCCAAGAGGCCCAAGGTTTCAGCTAAATCAAAAGTTGGTGATCATTGTGTATGTAATTTATGAAACCAAAATTTTGACTTATTCAGTGAGAAATACCACATGGAGAAAGTCTCCATTGACTTCACCCATATACTGTCTACTCAGTCCCTCTTGGTATTTAATTTTTGCAACACTGAAGAAAGATTTGCAAAAGTTGGGATGGGACAAACCCCAAATCTCAAGTCATTGAATTTCTTTCTCAACCCTCTCCACCAACCATACCTACATCATGTTTCCCAGAATTCAGTTGTTGACTTTGAAATAAATAGATGATATATAAACAGAAGCATAACAAAGGACCTTTGCCTCAAATTTCTATAGATGTACAACAGGAAAGGTATATTTTGGTTCCCTGAGAAGGAATTTATATAAACTAGACCACCAATATCCACAGAATGCTATATATCCCCTTTGCTTAGTGCGTTAAGAATATCAGGATACTTTCTTATGAAGGAACCTAGACTATAATAACTTAAGGTCAATAATGTTAATGGCAGTTCATTTAATTTTAAAGATTGCTGATAATTAACCCTCAAGTACAAAATGTTAAGTACTATGAGAGAAGAGAGTATATTTACCCCATGTAATGAAGGTATAATATTAAAAAAATCAAATCCATGAGTATTACCTACATGATTCTGACAATAAAATCCCTCCCCATCCTTATACTTGGGTCCTCTAGTCAGATAATATACTGGGGTCCTCTCATCAGAGGGTTTGAGGTATGAAGTCTGATGCTGAGTATATTAAAAGCTTCCCAAGTGATTTTGAATATCATCTAGTTTTGGTAACCAGTGACCTATTTTATGTTAAATAAATTATCATGAATGGGTTATAGAAATGGTTAGACTTGTGTGATATTCTCAATAATGACATATTTATTAAAATCTTAGCATTCTTAGAATCTCCCTTTAACAGATATAAGAAAAAAAAAACATATTCTGATTATAGTAAAAAATTATTTGTAAATCATTTTTAAGTGTGATGTATAAAAAGTTGAATCTTATATAATGCTGCTATTATGTATTATAAATGATTGACTCACTAAGTAAAGTATTACAATAATGATGAAGAGCATTATTTTGAAAAGTAACCAAGCAAAAATGAAAATAATATGGATATACTCCAAGACATAAGGCATGTTTTACATTCTAGACACTGCATACATCTCTATAATTCCTTATACTTCAGTGAGATTGGTATTGTTCTCCAATTTCTGAAATATGTACACTGAGATTTAGAAAAATTAAAGAACTTTACATTTAGCTGGGAGAAACAGGTGAGATTCCATTCTGGTAGTTCTCAATTCTGTGATCTTACCTGCTTCCCTATGCATTTCTTGCTACAAAAGAAACACTCATCTTTGAAGCTTTATTTAGCAAAGGGAAGTAATATTTCACTGGGGAAATTTTGCCTCATTAATTTCTTTCCCTCTCTCCCCTGTTGTTGACATAATTAGCACCTCACCCATGCTGCTTGCTCCAGTAGTTTCTCCAAGCTTTCCAACAAGACAATAATACCAAGCAAAGTGACATAGACCCCCCCCTCCCTGTGGGAAGAAAATGTAATCAAGATTCTAAAAACTTTGCTATTTCATTTAGAAGTCCAGATTCATATTAAGGTATTGAATACATTACCTATGAACTCCCAAATTAAAAACAAAAAAACTAGTTGGGCATGGTGGCATGTGCCTTTATTCCCAGCACTCTGGAGGCAGAGGTAGGAGGATTGCTGAGAGTTCAAGGTCACCCTGAGAATACAGAGTGAATTACAGGTCATCCTGGACTAGAGTGAGACCTTACCTCAAAAAAACAAAAAACAAAAAACTAGGGCTGGAGAAATGGCTTAGCGATCAAGGCGTCTGCCTGCGAAGCCTAAGAATGCCTGTTTGAATCTCCAGATCCCACGTTTAGCCAGACGCAAAAGTGATGCAAGTGTGCAGTGTCGCACATGTGCACAAGGGGGCACGTGCATCTGGAGTTCATTCACGCTGGCTGAGAAGCCCTGGCATCCCATTCTTTCTGCCTTTTCCTGTCTGGCTGTCTATCTCTCTCTGTCTCTCTCTCTCAAATTAAAAAAAATTAAAAATGTCCATCCTGTTTTATCAGTTTATTTTATACTCTCCTTTGAATTTTAATGCACTACCACAACATCTCCAGTTTGCACTCTCTTTTTCCACAAGATAAAAGATAACTGAAGACTTGATCTCTAATTCTCATTTGACTTGTTGGTTATCTCAAGCATTATAAATCAAGCAAGTAGTATTCAGAATATATGTGGGATTTTGTTTATCATTTTTCTATCATACAAACTAAATAAGTGGGATTGTGTTTACCTGTTTTCTGTTATGGAAACTGAATAGTGAAATATGAAGATGAAAGCCAAAAAAAAATGACTTATAAAAGTAGAATTCTAGTCTTTCCTTGAAATTAAATTAAAACTCAAACAGTACTAATGAAAAGTGAGAAAATTTAACAAATGGATTTATAACTTAAACATCAAAACAACCTAGCAGCTTCCAAGCATATCTCAAAAATAAGAACACTCTCAACTAATCTCATTAAGAAAAATGTGGCACCATTGATGCACACACATGTTATGGTCACTCTTGACTGCCTGCAGTATTATGAATTGAGAGATTAGCAAAAGAAAGTAAGGAATGACGATGCTGTGTGCAGATAAAAGATACACTTGGAAATGCCATTTGTGCATCTTTAAAACATCAGTTACATCAGAGATGAATGTATACATCAATGTGTACATTCTGAAAGGCTATTTTTTTAAAACAAGAATTTTTTTCTTTATTTTTATTTATTTATTTGAGAGTGAGAGACAGACTGAGTGAGAAAGATGCAGATAGAGAGAGAATGGGCACACCAGGGCCTTCAGCCACTGCAAATGAACTCCAGATGCATGTGCCACCCCCCCTTGTGCTTCTGGCTTACATGGGTGCTAGGGAATTGAGTCTGGAACCAGGGTCCTTAAGCTTCACAGGCAAGCACTTAACTGCTAAGCCATCTCTCCAGCCCCTGAAAGGCTTTTGTGCAATGTACTTTAAAATCCCTAAGTTGTGCACCCTTTCTGATCCAGAATTTTCCATTTAGGTTATTCTGTTATAGACATCTTCAGACAGCCTCAAAGAAAATTCAAGGATGACCAGCTTCAGTTCACCCACAATACATTGGGTATCAAGCAAGAGGAACTTGGATTTGTTCATATTAATATAATGTGCATTAATAGCATGCATTACAAGTCATTTGTTCTATGCCATTAAGTGTAAGAAACATGGTGTGAATCCCACTCCCTAACAACGTGCATCAACCAAAGGGCGTCTAAGGTTGGCAGCTGCTGCTGTTCCTCCTTCTCTGTTCTCTCCACTGCAGTCTGAACAAAGAAGTGTTCTGCGAGGCCAAACAGAGCCAACCCAGAATGTGTCTCTGATGAAAACTCAAGAGATTTGTTTACAGTGACCACGGCAACCCCAAAACAATCCAATCTGTGCTCTAGACATCTCTCTGACATCCCTCTGAGACTCTAGGCAAGTAGGTCAGTCTCTGAAACTACCAAACCAGACTCCTCTTCTTTTAACTCATTTTGGGGAAGATTCTTAGCCTATACACAAGCTCTACTCATATTTCTCAAAACTTTTATTATATTTTCCTTTGACTTTTATGTGTAAGGTTCCCCCACCATCAACCCCAGAACTAGGGAA
The DNA here is from genome assembly GCA_036365145.1 of Orientallactaga sibirica. NCBI lineage: Eukaryota > Metazoa > Chordata > Mammalia > Rodentia > Dipodidae > Orientallactaga > Orientallactaga sibirica. Next base: position 722,477 of record JAEOAD010000019.1, on the reverse strand, counting down.
TACTTTTCTCCTACTTGGCAGGCAAGTAATTTCAGAATATTAACATTACTTCCCCATGGGCTCACCCTCAACTCACTGGTATGTGTATGTAAATACTATAGTTTCATTACCTCTCAGACATGATAAGGTGGTACAAAGATGGTATTAATATGGATTTGAGTTCACTGATCAATTGTCTCAACACCATCTCACAGCTACCTTACAAAATAAAGCTCTAACTGCCTCTGTGGGAACAGGTGGGATAATGTACCTTCTCTTCATTTCTGTGCCCTACATAAATTCATGTCTCCCTTACTGGTATTGGCTGCACTTCCAAAATAAATCTTTAGCACGTGAATCCTTTTATATATGTCAGCTTCAGGGATTAACCTAAACTAACACAATTTTCTTCTTCATTTCAGATTTACACACTTCACCCACTTCAACTCTCAGAACCACACTATCTCAATAGAGGAAGAAATACCAAATTGCCACGTGACCACAAAACATCAAAATCCCCAAAGATACTCCAAGACAAGACAGCCCAGGCTCAGAAAGCCCAGGCACTTTCTTAGAACGATAACAACATCTCCTCTCCCCCTATCTCTGTCTCATTTTTTCTGGATTACTCTAGAAAACAACACAAGAAAAATATATTGGCCTTTATGAAAACTATCATTCTATATCACTGCAGCAGAGAGAAAATATGATCCATGATTCCATTTGCATTTTTCACTACATTATCATTTGTATCCACATACACAACTTAGGTATATATGGAAAAGGTGCCTGCTGGCTTTTTTTTATATGAAACTATTCCAAACTTAGTGGCATGAAGTTATATTAATTAATTCTAACAGTCCATCTGATGTGATTTGATTTCTCTGATAGGTATATTCAAATATCAGACAAATTTGGAGATACATAGATTGGACCCATTCATGTGTCGGGTATTTCCAGGTTATTTATTTATTTATTTATTTATTTATTTATTTTTATTTATTTTTTTGGTTTTGTGAGGTAGGGTCTCAATCTGGTCCAGGCTCAACTGGAATTCACTATGTAGTCTCAGGGTGGCCTCGAACTCTTGGCAATCCTCCTACCTCTGCCTCCCAAGTGCTGGGATTAAAGGCGTGCGCCACCATGCCTGGCTCCAAGTTATTTTTGAAAGGACTTCTTAGAAGTCATAATTCAGAATAGACTTTCTGAATTGTATATTATTTGTATATCCATATATTATTGTATATTATCTTAGAGAATACAAAATTGCTTTCCACTAAGATCTTACCAATTTATATTGAAATATTGTTGGAAATTAACTGTATTTTCACATGAATATCAACACTTATTACTGTAAGACATTTTTTATCAGAATTGAGAAGAGATCTCACTGAGGTCTTGTTTGCATTTTTTGCTTCCTATTAAGAAAACATATATTTGGATATTTTGTATGTATATACATTTTTAGCCAAATTTCAATATATAATGTTTTGATGCATGTTTACAGTGTGGAATGATTAAATCAAGTTAATTAATATTTTTATTGACAATTCTATACTTACAGATAATAAACCATGATATTTCTCTCATTCCCCTTCAGAACTCCATTCTCCATCATATCCCCTCCTGGTACTCAAAAACTAATCAGGGGATTGGCAGGGGAGGACATGAGCCTTAGGGGTATAAAGCCTGCTCTTGTCTGGCTAAATGTGTATATTATTCCCACCAAACTGCCCTGAAAACACTACACTTAATGTTCATTCGAGAAGCTTCTCTTTTCAGATGGAGATGACCACTGAGATGACCCAAAAGGCAACATAGTGCTGAGAAGAAGGGACGGAGGAGTGTCCAGCATTGAAACATCTCTGTCACACCCTCCAAGGCTCAGGGTCCATTGCAGAAGAGGGGGCAGAAAGAATGTAAGAGCCAAAGGAAGGATACGACACCTTACAATGCAACTGTCCAGACAGAAATTGGCCTCGGTATCCATGACCTCAATACCTTCACAAGACCCTCATAATAGGAGAAAAAGATGATGACATCAAATTAATATTTTTATCGATGTACTGTTATCCTTTTGCTAGTGAAAACATTAAAAATCTACTACCTGAGTACTGTGTATAAACAAGACATTAGCATAAAAGCCACTAAACTATATGATTTATCTCTAAAACCTATTCTTTCTGACTTAAAGTTGTCTTTTATTGAACATATAAGATAACTTTTCTTGGGATCATGTTCTTTTAGTTTTTGCTCATTTTTCTTTAATGAACAAAAGATTTTTTATTTATTATAGTTCCTGAATGTTTATGGGTCTTATGTATTGTAAATTATTTTTTATAGCTCCTAGCTTCCCCTTTAAATTTGTTTGTGCCTGTATTTTAGGCTTGAGTATAAATTATTCTATTTTGTAATAAAACAAGTTATCAGTGATTTCTTCTGCATTTTATTTATTGAGATTAGATAATCTGTGGGTATGTAATTTATGTCAAATTGTTATAAAAAGGTACTAAAAGTAATTTTGACAATGCTACAAAGAGAGAAATAATGTTATTTTTCACAGGTTGTTTATTTATTTATTTATTAGAGACAGAGAGAGGGAAAGAGAGAGAGGGTGACTGAGAATGGGCACGCAAGGCCTCTAGCCACTGCAAAAGAACTCCAGATGTATGCACCCCCTTGTGCATCTGGCTTACGTGGGACCTAGAGAATCAAACTGGGGACCTTAAGCTTCACAGGCAAATTTGCCTTAACAGAAAAGCCATTTCCCCAGCCCTGACAGTTGTTTTTAAATTGAGAATATATACATCAGCTGAATTTTTACTCTTTTTTACTAGGTAATCTTTGATGGACACTTTCTTTTTCAGGAAAGGAGGAGTTAGAATTACTATCAAGTTAACATTAGTACAAGAATTTCTTCCCATTTCTATACTATATTGTTTATGATTTTTTTTTTTTTTTTGTTTTTCGAGGTAGGGTCTCACTGTAGCCCAGGCTGACCTGGAATTCACTCTGTATTCTCAGGGTGGCCTTGAACTCATGGCAATCCTCCTACCTCTGCTTCCCGAATGCTGGGATTAAAGGCGTGCGCCACCACGCCCAGCCATTGTTTATGAATTTTTAATACTCTTTTTTTTTATTTTTATGAGAGAGAGAAAGAGAGACAAATGGTGCACCAGGGCCTCCAGCTGCTGTAATCAAATTCCAGATATATGTACCACCTTGCACACATGTGACACCTTGCATACTTGTGTAACCTTATGTGTCTGGTTTCCATGGGACTGGGAGAGTCAAACATGGGTCCTCAGGCTTCACAGGCAAACACCTTAACTGCTAAGCTATCTCTCCGGCCCTCTATACTATATTTTATATTAATAAATCCACTTAGTGGATTGAGTGAATCCTAGAAACAATGGAATCAACTACAACATCTTGTTACTCAAGAAGGATGAATAATTCCCCACTCGATAATAACATTTTTGATTACAGAACTGTGAAAACTCTTTCCTCAAGCCATAGGCTGATCAGCATAGCTCCATGGGGTAGTGGTAGAATCCCACCTGTAAATCATATCACTGAGCTCTCCTTCCTCTAGCAATATGCTGATCAGCATAGATCCATGGGGTATGATAGAACCCCAACTGTGGTAGCTGGTTATTGAGCTCTCCTTCTCAAGCTATGTGCTGATCAGCACAGCTCTGTGGGATAGTGGTAGAACTCCACCTGTAGTAGCAGGTCACTGAGCTCAGTCCTGGATCCTAGGGAGTCAAATGGCTGAGCTCAGCTGTTATGAGACAATTTAGGGATGAAAGAAACTCAAAAAATAGAAGACAGTAATGTCCTTGAGCCTATAGGGAAAGAATTGGGGTCATCGGATCTTCTTCCTAAAGAAGTCCTCCAATTTGCAAGAGATCAGAAAAATCAGAAGGTTCTGGGGTCTTTCCTTATCTCTTTCCTAAAAGAGTTCCCCTTTCCTAGAAGAGATATTGTTACACCTTTCATTGAGGATTAAGATTCCTGGGAATATTGACCCTTGCCAAGAAAGCATAATCCCTTATCTACAAACCTGGCACCAAGGGCTAATTAGTTTAGCCCCATCCATTCCAAAATAGGACAAAATCTGGGTCTCTGGGTACATTTTTTATTTACTGGAACCCCTTTTTGCCTCCTCTTTGGCAAGAACTCTGCTTTTCTTCCTTGTCTTAAATTCTATCCATGATATATGTATAATAATTTTTCTAAAACTCACCCTCTATTGTCTATGAATTTCATTCTTTGAATTCATAATACAAGAACTTGGAGGCAATTGACTCAATGAAAGTTCTTTGAGACCATCAGTATTTGGCACCCTAGCATATAAGTTATTGCTCACTCAAGAGCCAAGAAAGACTCCACCACTCTCAAAGACATCACAGATTTTCGTATTATTGTAACCAGTAAACCGAATGACTGAGATCAATAATGTAACCTGTGGGGCCAGGTTGCAGAGCTCAGCTGTGGATAGAGATATCAAAAGTTTCATATTTTTGATTATTTTAAGGTACCTACCATTTTTGACTATTTTTAAATGGTCTTAAATCACCACCTTTGGTTCTTTGACCTTCAAATTACTGTCTTTTCTTTAAATATAAATTATATTTGTATGTATATATTTTATACTTAAACAAGCATACTTATATAGGGGATATCAATATTTACTTATACCTCATCAGACATTCTTATTAATTGATAGACAATATGGTCATTTTAATTGTTGTCCCCTGTATATTCATGTGTTTTTGATGTTTTGCCCATAGCTGATAGCCACTTGGGAGGTGGAGGCTTGACATGTTGGAGAGACGTGTTGCTGAGGGCAGACATTGAAGTTTATCATCCCCTAATTTGCCTGTGTTAGCTGGTTTCACTCAGTTGCTTCTCTTTTCCACCTATTGTGGCAGAAGTGATATCCAGTCTCTGGTCATGCTATGCTTTCCCCTGCAATTGTGAAGCTTACCCTTGAGATTCTAAGCCAAAATAAAAACTTTCCTTCTAGAAGCTGGTGTTGGTCAAGTGCTTTTCCCAGCAATGAGAAAGTAACTACAACAGAAAATTAGTGTCAATATTATGGGTGTTTCTGCTAGAAGCCTGAGCGTGTGCTTTTGTTTGTTTGTTTTGTTTTTGTTTTTGTTTTGTTTTGTTTTTTGTGGGAGGAATGTGGAAGGATTTGAACTTTGATCTGAGACCCCTTGCAGTGATATAAGTAGAGCTTATAGAACATTCTTCTGAGAGTTAAATTATCTAAATGCAGAAACAACATGATCAGTGCAGGTTTGGTTTATTAGAGGAATACAGAGTTTTGTCCAGACTTGGATAGAGGCAGTTTGTGTGAGTGACTTGCTGCATTTTTCCCATGTCCCGATAGCTTGAGCAGAATTCAATTTAGAAGAAATGGACCAGTATGATCAGATGGGTATGATACAGAAAGAAATTAAGGTTTTGGCCAGGAGACAGCAGCCCGTGTCAGCTGTAATTGTTTGAGATTGTCACTATTTTAATTGGACCAGCTGTTCTGTTTTGGAACCATAAGAGGAATGCTGACTCTTTTAAATGGAAGTGGCTTGAAGGAAGAACACTGAAAGAGTTTTCCTGCTTTTCAAAAGTGGTATTATTCACCTCGGGTAGCCCTGATATTATGAAAGTGTAATAAATGCAGTAAAGATAGGGTCATTGGCTTTACAACATGATTTGTTTTTTACTGAAAATGGCCACTGGACAATGTGAGACAAAGTTCCTGGAGTTGCTGAGTGGAGGACCAAAGGAGCCATGAGGATGCACCATGGCTTGCAGAGAAAATTCTAGGATATCAGAGATGTCAGGATTACTGAGAATGGCAGCCAAAAATTGCTGCTGGTATGAGATGTATTATTCTCGGGGCTGTGAGCACCACAGTTGGAGGGTTGAAATTGGAAGTCTAGAGACTTCATCACTGGTTACAGCTGTCAAACTTGGAGCTAAAGGGTTTGTTGTTTTCGCTGTTTGTCTTAAATTTTTGTAATGGATTAATCTTCTCTTGCTATGCTCAATGACATCTTTGCACTGTGGATGTTTTTCTGTGTCATTATGTATATTTAATTTGTGTTTTAATTTTACAGGCTTACAGTTAAGAGACTGGAGTCTCAGATGAGACCTTGAACTTGAGACTTCTTAATAGTGTTGAGATTGACAAAAAGTATGAAAACTTTTAAGTCACATTGAATGCTGTTTTCATCATAAGATGTTCATGAGTCTATGGAGGATAGGGGCAGAATGTGGTGATTTAAACCAGATGTCCCTCATAAACTCATCTGTTTTTAGTACTTGGTCCACAGCTGATGGCAACTTGGGATGTGGAGACTTTCTGGAGGAGATGAGTTTCTAGAGGCAGACTTTGAGTTTTACTAACCTCTAGCTTGTCTCACTTACTTGCTGCTCTTTTCTACCTGCTATGGCCAAAAATAATGTCTAGCCTCTACTCATGTCATGCTTTTCCTTTCTATTACAAACTTGCCCTTGACAATGTAAGTCAAAATAACAACTTTTAGGCATGAAGATGGCTCTGCAGTTTACATGCTTGCTTGAAAAGCCCCAAGACCTTGGGTTTGATTTCCTAGCACCTACATAAAGCCAGAAGCACAAAGTGGTACATGAAGTTAGTTTGTCATGGCAAGAGGCCCTAGCATGCCAATCCTTTCTTTCTGTCTTCTCTCTCCCTCTTTCTCTGATCTCTAATAAATTAATTAAGATATTAAAAAATATATATTTCCTCTCACCATCTGTTTTTGGTTGGGTGCTTATCCCAGCAACAAAAAGATAACTATAACAGATGACAACATGCTAAAACGATTCAATGTAAACATTACATTATATAATGTCTAAATAAGTGACTTTCTAGGTGTATAGTATGAGATAAAGATGTTAGTACACGTCATTTATTTTATATAGGAGCCCAGGAAATGATTAGGTAGGGTTAGGGAGAAGGACAAGAGAGCAATAAAATTCCCAGGAAATTATCACTATAAGCTATAGGACCTGAATAAGGACTGATTCAAACATATCTCAAACTAGGGATTGAGGAGCTGTATTATTATACTTCTCTCAATAATTGTTTGAGTGCTGCCTCCATACATTTTTTGTGCTCTGTATTGCTAGTGCTCACCAAAATGTGTGAGAGAGGAACTAAGAGTCTTCTCTATACCCTTCATTAAGAATTCCTTCAAAGCTTTTTAAAGATGGCATAAATATGGTAGAAAATGAACAAATGACACAGAGAACTGAACTTTTAAAGTATACACAATTGTATAGCAGTTAAATTGAAATTAATGCTGATTATACACTTTTGACTTAGGGCAGATTACACTGAGAAATAGCCAGCAACACATCCCAGAAGATGACCTACACTATTCTAAGACATTTTCACCTGTCTAGACAATAGGAAGCCACTGAAATGTTCAACAGTGGATATAGATATTAAGAGTTTCTGGTGGGTAATAGAAAGAATGTAGAAAATGAAAAGAAAATCAGCAGATTAGGATCTCAAAAATAATGATTCATGTAGATGGTGATAGAAAGAAGAGGATATTTGGTATATTTTGAGATGCTTTTTTTTTTTTTTTTTTTTTTTTTTTTTTGTTGGTTTTTCAAGGTAAGGTCTCGCTCTAGCCCAGGCTGACCTGGAACTCACTCTGTATTCTCAGGGTGGCCTCAAACTCCCGGCGATCCTCCTACCTCTGCCTCCTGAGTGCTGGGATTAAAGGCGTGCGCCACCACGCCCGGCTAGAGATGCTTTTAAAAAGCAAAAAAGTAAGGTGAAAAAAATTGAAAAATAAAACTCTTAAATATTTGTTTCACATATGAAGAAAAAGCAAGTATCATAAGTGATAAGGAATGCAACATTTTCTCTGCTCTGAAATAGAAGATTCCTTACAGCTAACATTGCACATTATGGTATTTTGTACACCAGATATGCAAAATTATTTCTTTATTTAAATAAATTAAAGCCTGTAATTCAATTATATTATTGAAGGAGGGAGTGGTAAATGAAATTAAATATTCATTAAGAAGCATTTCCCCTCAACCATTTGTGCATGCTTAGATCAAATAGATCTAATAATTTCCTGTTAAATTCATCACTTTTCATTAGAAGAGTAATTGTAGTTAGTAAAAGGTAATGGTTACAGTGTGTTACACAATTAACGTAGTGTGAAATGAACTAGAATATATTCTCTATAGATGATTTTCTAGGAAGACAAGATACTAGATTTATGATATGTGAACATAAGATTTTTTTTAAATGCAAACTTGTCATTTTGATAAATCAAATAAAAGTTAATTTATATTTTAGGGAAAATTGATATATTCATTTAGACATTATAAAATTTGATCTATTTAAACATATACTTTATAAATAAGAGAACAATTTTTTATTTTAAAAAGTTAAATGACCATGATGTTTGTGCATGACCCACCACTTGAACCCACGTTGAAAATGTTGTCTAATAGGTCAAAACCTAAATTACTTATTTCAACACTCAAATTCACCTCTTCATCTTTTTTTGTATTTTTCATTTTATAAAGTCAATCAGCATGAGTTCATTTGAAAAAATGTAGAAAGTAGAGAATGATACTGAAAAGATAAACATTTCTAGTGTACAGTTTCATAAGATTTTGTTCTTTGTTGTATGTCATATAATGTACTATGAATGTTGAATATGAAACTATTCAATTTTCAATTTTACACTACAAAATTTACTTCATCTTTTTTTAAAATATTTATTTAGGCCAGGCGTGGTGGTGTATGCCTTTAATCCCAGCACTCAGGAGGCAGAGGTAGGAGGACCACCATGAGTTCAAGGCCACCCTGAAACTACATCGTTAATTCCAGGTCAGCCTGGGCCAGAGTGAGACTCTGCCTCAAAAAACCAAAAAATATATATATATATATTTATATATTTATTTGGGGGAAAAAATTGGATGAAAAAAGGCAGATAGAGAAAGAATCTGCCACTGCAAGTGAATGAAGAGATACATATGCCACTTTGTGCATCTGGCTTTATGTGAGTACTAGAAAATCAAACTCCAGCCATCAAGCATTGCAAGCAAGCTCCTTTAATCACTGAGCCATCTCTCCAGCAGAAAGATCTTTCTGTTTTTTTGTTCTTTAGTTGTTTGTTTTTTTGAAATCACAATACCATTTAATGAAATTCATTGAAGTAGGGGGCTGGAGAGATGGCTTAGTGGTTAAACACTTCCCTATGAAGCCTAAGGACCCCGGTTCGAGGCTTGATTCTCCAGGACCCACGTAAGCCAGATGCACAAGGGGGTGCATGCATCTGGAGTTCATTTGCAGTGGCTGGAGGACATGGCGCACCCATTCTCTCTCTCTCTCTCTCTCTCTCTCTCTCTCTAACTGCCTATTTCTGTATCTCTCTCTCTCTTAAATAAATAATAAAATATTTAAAAAAAAAGAAATTCATTGAAGTATAGCTCATATAAAAGACTAAGTGCATATTTTAAGTGTACAATTTAATGACTCATATGCAAGTATATGTAAGCCCACATCCAAATTATATAGCATTTCCAAAAATTCAAAAAGATTTCCATGACCCTTTTCTAATAATTACCCTTATACAGAGTCTTGGTAATCTGATCAATTTTCAGTTACTATACATGAAATTTGTCCATTCTAGCTCATGATCATAAGATCATGGAGCACAAATTTTGTACATGGTTTATTTTGCAGAGAATATTTTGATGGATATGCATGTGTTAGTGTTTTTATCAAGTTGCAAAGCAGTACTCTGTTATATGAGAGGAGCAGATTTTCTATATATGTGTATCTTTGTAAACCCTTGAGACTAGGCAGGGAGATGGCTCAGGGATTAAAGTTGCTTGCTTGCCAAATATATTGGCCTGGATTCAATTTCCCAATACCCATATAAAGCCAGATGCACAAAGTGACACATGTGTCTGTAATTCATTTCAAAGGCCTTGGTGCACATCTCTCTCTCTCTCTATCTCTTTCTCTGTCATACACACACATAAGTCAATCAATTAATCAATCAATCAATCAATACAAATACTTTCTAAAACCATTAAGACTGTTTCAAGTAAAGCTAAAATGAATATAAGTGAAAATGTTTTAATACTCAAGTAAATAATCAAAAGTATAATCATTCTATTGTATAAATAAATTAACACATTTTTAATTTTTCATTATTTTATTTAGTGTGTGTATAAGAGAGAGGAGGGAGAGCATGTATAATTGTGCATGTGCCATGTTGCATGTGTGGAAATAAGATGGCAAATTTCAGATGGTTGCTCACCTTTCACCTCATTCTGAGATTGGACCTTTCATTGTGGGTACTAAGTCTTTAAATCAGAAAGAATGCTTCTCCAAATTTGCACATCAAAATCATTTTGGATGTTCCAGTTCCCAGGTGAGCCTTTCCCATATAATTATAAAACTGGCTTTCTATGAAAAGCAGACTGGGAAATGCTATGTTTTGGGTTTGTGATCTACAGAACTCAGGTGTCACCAATATCATAGTAAAAGGTGGGCTTTTAAGTGGTGATTACTGTGCTCGCTTCTGCAGCACATATATTAAGCGGTGATTACTCCATGATGACCCACCCTCATTCCTTGAATTCGGGTATCTAAAAATAAAAAGCTTCTGGAGACTGGAAAGATGACTCAGTACTTAAGGAGCTTGCTGAAAAGCATAAGGACCCAGGGTTGATTTCCCAGTACCCATGTAAAGCCAGATGCACAAGGTAGAACATGTGTCAGCAGTTTGTTTGCAGTGGCTAGAAGCCCTGATCTACCCATTCTTATATTCTCTCTCTCTCACAGACACACATACACACAAATAAATAAATAAATAAATAAATAAATAAATAAATAAATAAATTAGTTAATTAATTAATTAATTAATTAAAAGTTTCATGTAAAACATTTGTGGTATATCTGGTCCTTCTTCCTTCTATTTTTTTAATATTTTATTTATTTCTTTCTTTGAGAGAGAGAGAGAAAAAGAGGCAGAGAGAGAGAGAAAGAGAATGGGCATGCCATAGCCTCCAGCCACGCAAACAAACTCCAGATGCATGTGCCCCCTTGTGCATTTGCCTTACATGGGTCCTGGAGAGTCAAACCAGGATCCTTTGACTTTGCAGGCAAGTGCCTTAACTGCTAAGCCATCTCTCCAGCCCTCCTTCTTCCTTCTTTATGTGAAGTCACAGCATGTCTCCCCTGTAGAGGAGGCAGGCTTCACCTTCCAAATGAATTTTTGTTCCATATAAATTACCCATATTCAGACTTTTTTGTGACAGCCCAAATAGGGTGATACTGGAATTACATTGAGTTGTACATACATTTGTGTATAACTAATATTTTAATAACCAATCTTTCCAATAGTGATATCACCTCATTAACATATTTTTAAAATTTTTCCCACAAAGCTAAATATATGGTGGTACACTTTTTAATTCCAGCACTTGTGTGGCTGAGGCAGGAGAAATGCTACAATTCTGAGGCTAGACTTGTCTATAATAATGAGTTCAAGGCTAGCCTGAACTACAAATTTAGAATGTTTTGATCAAAACCTCAAATAGGGGACTTCCAGTCAAGGTGGCATCTGCCTAACCACACCTCACCTCATGCGGAAGGAAAGACCTCGATGAGCAAAAGCCATACCACTCACTGCCACACCTGTGCTTGGAACCAGGCCAACAGATAGAAATTGCCCTGTACTGACATGTTTTCCCGCCCCCATGGAGCTACATGTGCAAAAGCCACCCCACTCACCACCAACACCCATGGGCAGACCCAGGTCAAGGGTAAATTACAACTCCCTCCTAAATTTAATAAGATTCCTTAACTGTGAAGGGCAGACCACAGTGCAAAAAGAATAACATGAAAAATCAAATGCAAGTAAATCCAAGAAGATTGCCCAGTGCCACAATGGATATCTCTAATCAAAGCATAGAAAAAAAATGAAGACATAAGCACTGCAACCCTGGCCTAGAAAATAGCAGAATTTGCAGAAAATCAACAAAGGGCCAATAATTGTATGAATGCTGTTCTTACTAGATTAGACCTAATAGAAAAGAAAAGGAAGGGCTCCAACAACAGTTAAATGACCTGAAAGAGAGTGAAAAAAGAGAGGACCTTAATAACCAGCTGGCTAAGCTCAATGAAGAAATAAATAAATGCAAGGATTAATTCCAAGAAGCATTAAGAAAATCAGAAAAGGGAACATGACAGAGGGATGGAAACTCTACATAAAAAAGTAGAAAATACAAATCAATTTGAACAAGCCCAATACTCTATAAAAGCTCTCAAGAGTAGAGTCAACCATGTGGAGGAGAGAGACTCAGAACTGGAAGACAAAAACAGAAGAAACAGTTTGTGAATCCAAAAGTTGGAATACATTTAAAATTTTTTGTGAACAGAACATGAGGGAACTGTGGGATACCCTTAAAGGCCCCAACATTCAGATCATGGGGATTTCAGAAGGGGAGGAAATTCAGACCAAAGGTATGGAGAACTTATTCAATAAAATTATCAACAAAAACTTTCCCACTCTCTCAAAAGAAAGTCCCATCAATGGACAAGAAGCTAACAGAGCTCCAAAAAGACTGGAACAGAGGAGAAATTCTCCAACATATATTATCGTTAGGACTCTAAACATTGATAACAAAGAGAAATTCCTAAAAGCAACTAGGGAGAAACAACACATTATATATAAAGGTAAGCCTATCAGAGTTACTTCAGACTTCTCAATGGAAACCCTGAAAGCCAGAAGGGCCTGGAATGGAACACTGCAAAGTCTAAGAACTTATGGCTTCCAACCCAAACTACCCTACCCAGCAAAAGTATCCCTCATATAGATGGTGAAAGAAAGACTTTCCATGATAAAACTCGGCTTTACGACTATACGAACACAAAGCCAAACCTACAGAGAGTACTTCAGAAAATTCTCCACACAGAAGAATCAAACTACCAATCTCAAGAGCCTACAAGAAGTAGATCATAATAACCAAACTCAGAGAAGGCTAAATAAATAAATAAATAAATATAAAGTCCAAGAAAACACCAAACCACATAAACCATCAAAACATGGCAGGAGTTAAATCAAACCTCACAGTTATTACCCTTAACATTAATGGCCTTAATTCACCCATAAAGAGACATAAACTAAATGGGTGGATCAAAAAATTAGACCCCTCAATTTGCTGTCTTCAAGAAACCCACATCAACACTAAAAACAGACACCTCCTCAGGGAGAAAGGGTAGAAAACTCTATTCCAAGCAAGCAGAAATAAGAAACAAGCTGGCACTGCTATGCTAATATTGGATAAAATAGACTTAAAACCAAAAGCAATCAAAAAAGACAAAGACAGCCACTTCTTATGTATCAAGAGAATAATCCAAAAAGAGGATATCATAATCATCAATCTTTATGCACCAAACCCAGGTGCACCACAATTCATAAAACAAAACCTACTTGACTACAAAATATAAATAACCACCAACACCATCAGAGTTGGGGACTTCAATACTCCACTATCAGCAAGAGACAGATCATCCAAACAGCAAATTAACAGGGAAGTAAGAGAGCTCAACAAAACCATATAGATCAACTAGATCTAATGGATATCTACAGAACATTCTACCCCAAATCCACAGATTACACATTCTTCTCAGCAGCCCTTCTCTAAAATAGATCATATACTGGGTCATAAAGCCTGCATCCATACATTTAGGAAGATTGACATAATCTTCTGCATGATATCAGATCACAACGCTGTATCGCTAGAAATTTAAAAAAAAAAAAAGATGTGTCAGGAATCCTACAAGCTCCTGGAAACTGAACAAAAATCTTTTAAACAATAAATGTGTAATGGATGAAATAAAAAATGAAATTGCAGGGCTGGAGAGATGGCTTAGCGGCTAAGGCACCTGCCTGCTAAGCCTAAGAACACTGGTTCCAATCTCCAGAGGTTCCAATCTCCAGGTCCCATGTTTAGTCACATGCAAAGGTGAGGCAAGTGTGCAATGCTGCACTTGCCCACAAGGGGGCGCACACATCTGGATTTCATTCACAGCAGCTGAGACACTGCTGGCGCACCCATCTTTGTCTCCCTCTCCCTCTCAATCTTTCTCTGTCTCTCTCTCTCTCCAAAAATAAATAAAAAATAATAAAAATTATTTTTAAAAAATGAAATTGCAAAATTTCTAGAAATGAATGACAATGAGAATCTATCATAACAAAATTTATGGGTCACAGTGAAGGCAATCCTCAGATGAAAATTCATGTCACTAAATGCCTTCAAAACAAAAACAGAGAGACCCCAAATCAGTAATCTAACCATCCACCTAAAGGCATTGGAAAAACAAGAAGAATCCAACCTCAAAAGCCCCAGAAATAAAGAAATAATTAAGATCAGAGCAGAAATTAATGAATTGTAAACTAGTAAAACAAATAAGAAAATTAATCAAAAAAAGAACTGGTTCTTTGAAATGTAAACAAGATTGATAAACCCCTGGCCAATTTGATCAACTGAAAAAGAAATGCTTCGAATTAACAAAATTAGAAATGAAAAAGGAGAGATCCCAACAGACATAAGTGAAATTGGGATAAACATCAGGACTAATTTCAAAATCTTCATTACACAAAACTGGATAATTTGGAGGAAATGGATAAATTCATAGACACATACCACCTACAAACCTAAACTCAGAGCAGATTAATCTCCTAAGCAAATTTATCACACCCACTGAGATTGAAAACATAATCAAAAACCTCCCCAAGAAGAGTTCAGGACCAGATGGCTTCTCAGCTGAATTCTATCAAACCTTATGGAAGAACTGAAACCAATCTTTCTCAAACTGTGCCACACAACTGGAGAACAGGAAAGCTCCCCAACTCCTTCTATGAAGCTAGTATCACCCTAATACCAAAACCAGGCAGAGATGCCACAAGAAAAGAAAACTCTGGGCCTATTTCCCTGTTGAACATAGATGCAAAGATCCTGAACAAAATACTCACAAACAAAATTCAACAACATATCAAAAGCGTTATCCATGTTGATCAAGTAAGCTTCATCCCAAAACACAGGTCGTTCAATGTATGGAATTCTATCATTGTAATATACCACATAAATAAGTTTAAACACAAAAACCACATGATCATTTCAACAGATGCAGAAAAGGCCTTTGACAAAATACAACATCACATCATGATCAAAATATTAGAGAAAATAGTCATGGATGGTTTATATTGCAACATAATAATAGCCATATATAAAGCTCCTAAACCCCAAATAATATTTAATGGGGAGAGACTGATGGGATTTCTACTGAGATCAGGAACAAGACAGGGGTGTACACTCTCACCTCTGCTTTTCAACATAGTACTGGAAGTCCTAGCTCAAGCAATAAGACAGTAGAAAGAAATAAAAGGGATATAAATTGGAAAGGAAGAAGTTAAGTTAGCCCTACTCACAGATGACATGATTCTATACATAAGTGACCCGAGAATCTCCATCTCAAAACTCTTAAAGGTGATTAACTCCTTCAGCAAAGTAGCAGGATACAAAATCAATGCTCAAATATCAGTAGCCTTTCTATATTAAAAAGACAAATATACAGAGAAAGAAATAAGTGACATTCCCATTTTCAATAGCAACAACAATAAAAAGAAAATACCTTGGAATAACATTAACCAAGGATGTGAAAGACCTTTACAATGAAAAAAAAAAAAAAAACACTCAAGAAACAAATTGAGGAAGACTTGAGAAAATGGAAAGACCTCCCATGCTCCTGGATAGGCAGAATTAACATTGTGAAAAATGGCAATCTTACCAAAAGCAATATACAGATCTAATGCAAAACCAATAAAAATACCAACATTTTTCTTCACAGAGATAGAAAAAAATGATCACAATATTCATATAGAATGGCAGAAGGCCTCGGATATCCAAGCATATCCTCAGCAAAAGAAACACCTCTGGAGGCATCACCATACCTGATCTAAAGCTATATTACAAAGCCATAGTAATAAAAACAACATGGCACTGGCATAAAAACAGGATTATAGACCAATGGTACAGAATCAAGGACCCAGACTTTGGGTCAAGTAACTACAACTACTTGATATTTGACAAAGGCCCTAACGATGTAGACTGGAAAAAAGACAGCATCTTCAACAAATGGTGCTGAACAAACTGGATAACTATATGCAGGCAAATGAAACTCAATCCCTACATTTCATGATGCAAAATAATCAAACCCAAATGGAATAGAGACCTCAATATAAGAACCAAAGAATGGGAGAAAATTTTTGCCAGCTACACAACTAACAGAGACCTAATTTCTAGAATTTACAAAGAACTCAAAACCTTAAAAATAAAAAGTCACACAACCCACTCACAAAATGGGGCATAAAACTGTACAAGGAGTTCTCAGAGGAAGAAATACAAAAGGCAAACACATACTTAAGAAAATGTTCAACATCCCTAATCATCAGGGAAATGTAAATTAAAACAACTATGAGATTTCACCTTACCCCAGTAAGGATGGCAAACATTGCAAAAATTCTAATAAAATGAATGCTGGTGAGGCTATGGAAAAATAGGAACCCTCATTCACTTCTGGTGGGAATGTAAGATGGCACAACCACTATGGAAAGCAATATGGAGACTCCTAAAAAGTTTGACTATAGAGTTACCAACAGACCCAGTTATTCCTTTTCTGGGCATTTATCATAAAGCTCCATGCCTCAGTTCAGAGAGATTTGCTCAACCATGTTTATAGCTGCTCAATTCATAATAGCTAAGAACTAGAATCAACTCAGATGTCCATCATTAGACAAATGGATAACCAAGATCTGGTATATATCTACATGATGGAATTCTACACAGCAGTAAGAAAAAATGACACAATGAAATTTGAAGAAAAATGGTTAAACTTGGAACAGATCATTCTCAGTGAATTCACCCAATCACAGAAAGATAATCATCATATGATCTCACTGACATACCTAATAAGCATCTCAAGGACTGGACAATAGGGAGGGTGGGGTGCAAGGGGAAGATAAAGGGGTGCACAAAACTGGATCCAAATGGAAATAGCACCACAACATCTGTCTGAAAGACAGGCTAAAGGTTGAACCTTCATCAAGTCCTCAGAGGGAACATCTGATGCACGGGGCCCTGCAAAGGGTATGATGAAGATGAGCCTTAAGCTTCTCCTGCTTCTCTCTCTCTCTTCCTCTTCTCTCCCATCTTTCTCTTCTCTCATTCTTCTCTATATGACCTATTTGTTTTTCCTTCTTTTCCCTTGGCATTGGCCTATAACTCCCAGTACCAGCATGTGGTTAACATCCACAGTGAGCTGTTGATCAGAGAGACCTACAAGGTTTGCCAAAAGAAGACAGATTTCTGTCAGAGTACTTGATGACTCACCAAAGGTTAATGCTAAGACCCTACTGCCAAAGACACCCTACACTGTTAGTATGGAATATGGAGTGATCTGGCTGGAATATGGAAGAGAGTCTGTCCCCAAGCAACTTGTCTAGTGCCAGAAGGTGCTACATGAGTGACTGGGGAAAATGACCAACATCTGTCCAAGCAACACATGATCTAAGTTTCTCAGCAGCAAACAACTTGATCTGATGCTCACACAAGGGCTATAGTGGCACACAGCCATGGTGAGTAACCAAATGCTCTTGATTTGGCTAACAGATCTGCTCAGTGTAATGGAACCCATAGCTGGAACTGGTAAACATGTCAGAACCATATCCAAAAATGAGCCCATTCTCTAATATCAAGCTTCCACCAATCGTGGGCTACAAGAGGGCCTATGCCTCTAAAATTATCTCTAAAATAATAATGGTTATCCCATTTATCTGATGCTGACTTCTCTCTCCATTGGAGAGTTTCATTCTCTTTTTCAGATGGACTCAGAACCTGAGGAGAGAATCAGCCTATCACACCTCACCAGGGCCCCAGCTGAAACCATAGAGTAATGGGGGAAATGAGCAAGAGTGCTGCTTTCTTGGTGAACCTGGTACCAACACAAGGGTGAAGAAGATAGACACAGAGAACACTCAACTCCTACCAAACCAGAGATCCAGAGACACAGAGGATCCCTTGACCTTATCAGTGAAGTAGACCTAAAACAATCCCAACATGGCTCAGGGAAATACGTGGAAGAGGGGGCAGAAAGATTGTTAGAGCCACAAGCTGGGACATTACGCACAGAGACATTGCCTCTTCTCCATAACTATCCCCACAATGTGCAACCCACATTCTCCAATGAGAAGAGTCCCTTCAGAGGGGGGAGTACAGGGAGGAGGCTAAAGATGATACCAGTATGACTGGTAAAAACCCTGAAAATAGTGGTTAGAGATATGGTTCAGTGGCTAGGGCACTTGCCTGCAAGGCCTAATGACCCCAGTTTGATTCCCAGTTCCCATTTAAAGCCAGATGCACAAAGTTGTGCATGCATCTGGAGATCCTTTGCAATGGCTGGAGGTCCAAGCACACCCATTCCCTGCCTCTTTTTCCTCACTCTCTACATCTCTCTCTCCTTGCAAAAATTAAATATAATTTAAATAAAAATATAATTAAATAAAAATTAAAAATAAATTTAAAAAACTCAAAATAATAGAAACAAATAATAATTTCTCCAGTTGTTTTATATCTTTACATGAACAGAATTTGCAACAATATTATTAAAATAATCATGAAGCAGTTCCTAATTTGGAACTTTTTATAAATGCTGTACTTTAGAGTATTCTAAAAATTTTCACATGGAAACGTACTTGATTTTTATATTGACCATTTTGTACTGTGACTTGACTTATTTTGAACAGTTCTAGGAAAATACTTAGGGTATTTTGTATATGATTGTTGTAAAATTCTCACTCAGTTTTGATGTATAGCTAATGACAGCCGTTAACTCCACTCTTCACTCCTTCCAATCCTGTTCAACATCTATGCAAACTGGTAAGAATGCCCAAATGCTGACTTTTGATTCTAATACAAGAAGAGCTCTAAAACTACCTTTCCTCACCAGCCACCATAAAAATCCCAACCCTAGTCTATGTTCCCTGCTCTCTCTGTCCATTCTGCCATTAGCTTGAAAGGCTACTTTGTGGCTTTCACAACATAGCCTCATTATGTGAGTGATAGTAAGCTTTCAAGAAGCCCTGGAACATGTGAGCTGTCATCAGACTCAGCATCCAAGCCAAACCCAGGAGGGAGGGATCACCCTGCACCTTGGCATAACCACAATCTAAATCATTTTGCTCCTTGTTAAAAACAAATACCTCTTTTTAGAATAAAAATAGACAGTCTGTATGATTCTTGTTTTTTCTTTCACATCTTTTTCTTGTCTAATTGAATAAATACAGTCAGATAAATATGGTATGCATGACCATGATGCCTTGCTATGAGGGGCCTAGACATCCTTGCCTTGTCTCCAAATTTGGAAAAGAAGTGTTTAGCTTTGCCTATAATATGATGCCAACTGTAAGTCTTCATAAATACTTTTTATCCAGTTATGAATATTCCCTTCCATTTCTAATTTTGAGAGCTTATTTTATCATAAATTGACTTATTTTTATCATAAATGGATATTTTGTTGTTTCTGATAGCGGCAATATGACAAGTAACAAGTTCCTGTCACTCCCATTACCCATAGCCACATCAATAAGCACGTCTTCCTCCCTCAGTTCCTTAGTCAGAGTCCTGTGGAGAGTACAACATCTAGATGAAATGTGCCAAAATGCACAAATACAACTCTCAGAATCAGTAAACCACCGAAGCCAGCAGCGCATATATCAAGTAGTGGCTATCTGCAGATAACTGCCTCACTGAGATCTGTCACATTTTAAAAAGCTCCATGATCTCTACCTTGTTGACTACACTTCTTCATATTTTAGTGAAAAACCAGACCTGCAAGTGCCCATAAAGAACAAGAGGTTTCAGTTTCTGCAATTACAATAAAAATCCTAAAATTAGAGGGAAAATAGAGTGATAATTAAAAAAATGACTCAATTACAACCATATTTTCTCATGTTAGTCTCAGAAAAGAGGGTGATTTTAAAGAATTTAGTAATTCTGGAAGATCTTCCCTATCTCCCACTCATTTACTTCAGAAGTCTGAGAAGTGAGTATCCTGCAGGCTTAACTTACAGGGCCTAGCATTCATTCAGGCAGCAAAAGTAGATGGAGTCAATTCCTGACTAAAGGACTGTATGGATGCATCAAAAATGTTATTCTGGATATTCACAAAAGATCTTAGATGTAAGTGGAATTGGTATTGCTGTGGGTCATATTATATCACCTATGTGTAATTTGATGCTTTTTCAGAACCACATTTTTTGGTTGACTTACCTCACTGAAAATTGCCAAGTATTTTTGTGTGTATTTTTGTTTACTACCACCTATGTAGGTTAAATTTAGCTACTATCCATAAGTAATGTAGCCTATCATGTTCATGTTTTCTTAGTATTTACCAATACTCTTTGATCAAAGTGCTATTTTCAAGGAGAAAAGGTCTATAGAGGAGTGAATTGCTTGTGTATTTGCAAAATTAGAAGATGCTTCTTTAAGAGATGTGATGGTATTTAATGATGTTTAGAAAAGTGATGGTTACATTAAAGGAGATGAAGTCAGAGCCTGCTTTTTGATGTGTCTATCACGAAGGAGATGTATATAAGACACATAGATTTCAGTGCTTAAATAGGGAGAATATTATGTGAAACAATGATGATGTCATTTAGTATTTAAGAAATGATTTCCATAAATGCATGTGTATACTCACAAGTGAGCTAAAATATGTATCCTGGAACAGGAGATTTTGGCTTTAATGAATAAATGTCTGCCTAAATTGCATATAAGTAGATATTTTCACATTCCTTAGTCAATTCCTGTGCTACAATGTATTGGTAAATATACTGAGCTGCATACATCAGGTCTCTTTGATATGGATCCTTCCTGCTTCTCCAGGATCATTTCTTAATATTTCTTCCTCCTCCAAGATGTTTCCAGTGCCATGGTTGAGTCAATGGCCAGTGTCTCTTCCTGAGATTCTTTTCATTCTCATTCTGTTTGAGCGTAGTGAACATCTACTTATATTTGGTTGATTATATTCCAATATTCAGATCATGCTCCATTCTTTAAACAAAGCCTTTTGTAATTAGTCTATAGTTCATATGGTAGAATAACTATGTACTTATTTCATGCCACTTAGTAAGTTTCCCTAGAGTGAATGAATACACAAATAAATTATGTTGTGGAAATAGCAAACACTTAAATTGTTAAAATAAGCTTGCAATCCTCATTAATTAGGCACTTAAAATGTGAATGCCTCCTTCCAAGAAATCAAGAGACTTCACAAAGTATTAAGTATTTGAACATATTTCTTATGATAGTACTAGGGTTTGCATTTTATGGATTCAAAACAGATATAGATTATGATGCTCCAAAGAAATTTAAAATATTAGATGATAAATTAGTTATTGTTAATTATTATAAAATCTCAACATTAAAGTCAGGTTAAACACACACACAATCAAATATTAAGGTATGTTTGAGTCATGGAAAATTGATTTTTTTCTCCTTCCCACTTTCCCCTTTGCAACTTTTTGATTTTTTTTGAATTTTCATAAGTTTATTGTTATACAGGACAAAATTTGTAGTGCAAAGGTAAAGTTATGTCCTTGCTGAAAGAGTGAGTTAACAATATTCCCATTTTAGTAAAATAGATATGAAACTGGAAAACACAAATGAACGAATAATATTTGGAGTGTTATTTTAGCAATATATTTAGGTGCAAAAGAATTAATTTAGGGTCGGAGAGATTGCTTAGCAGTCAAGGAACTTGCCTGTGAAGCCTAATGACCCATGTTCTACTCTTTAGGTCCCACATAAGCCAGACGCACATGAGGTGAGGCAAGTCCAAAGTCGCATATGCCCACTAGGTGGAGGAAGTGTCTAGAATTCAATTTCAGTGGCTGAGGCCCTGGTACACTAGTTTTCTTTCTCTCTCACTCACTGTCTCTAAAATAAAAATTAAAAACAATATAATAATTTTTTAAAAATTAATTTATTCTTTCTGATATAAAATTCCCCATAAATATCCTTGTAAATGTAAACCATAGGAATTCCTATTGCTTCCTTATTTATGATAGTTTAAGGAGCAAATTAAATGCAAATGCATTCAAATATGTGAATTATTTAATATATTGTAATACATCACTTTGGTGATCTAATTTGCATCTTTAAATTAATGAAAATTGAGAAACTGAAAATAAAGAAATACTTCTCTGGTAAATGGCATGAACAAACTACAGTGATAATGTACAGGATGTCTAAACCAGAAGAGAAGAAAAAATAATGTCAAACATGAGCACACAAGAAATAAGAAATTTCCTAAGAGGGACAGATGAACAAAGGAAATCTGAGAGTTAGGAATCCATCATGGATCACACATTAACACAGGAACCCCTTAATACTAAGGGGGACTGAAAAGAACAAACAATAATCCAAACAACTAAAAAAATTTACAAGAGCCAACTTCCTTTTATTTCAAATAAAGTAACTCACTAGCAAAAACAACACAGACTAAGAAGCAAAGGATGAATATCAAAGTATCAAATAAATGGACAACACCAGAAACAAGTTGTGGTAGCTATAAATATATTTTTTTAAATGGAGGCTTCAGACAAAAATTACCCAAAAGAGAAAAGGAAGCTATGAAAATTATAAATATATGTCCACCAAAATTTGCAGCTCACAACTTTATAATGACCAAGTTAATTAGGACAAATAGGTCCTGATACTATAATAGTGGCTTGAATAATCAACTCTCATCTTTAGATTGACCATCCAGACTAAAAATCAACAAAAAGACTTCAGAGTCAAACTATACCATAGATGAAATATACTTAACAAATATGTACAGAATATTCTATCAACAGTTATGGAATACACATATTCCATAGCAAATCTTAACAGAAACATCAAATAAAGCTACAAATTTTTGTTGAATCTTTTTCAGATCACCGTAAAAATCAATAACAAGACTAACATTCAATGAATATTTGGAGACTGAGCAATATATACCCGAATGACCAGTGAGTAACTAGAGAAATACAGAGAAATTTAGATATTACTAGATTCAAATGAAAATATAACTACAACCTACCAGAACTTTGAGTACAGCTAAGGCAGTGATAATAGAAGAGTGTGTAGGTAAACTTGGAGATATATAAAACACATAATACAGTGATGCATATCAATAGCTTAGAAAACAAGAACAGACTAAATCAAAAATAGGTAGTAATAAATGCTAAAGATCAGTGCCAAATTAAAGAAATGGAGACTAAAATTCTAATACATTGAATCAATCAAACAAAAACATTGGTCCTTTGAAAAGGTAAGCAAATATTATAAAATTCTAGTATATGAAAGAAAGAGAAGACTCAAAATAATAAAATTAGACATATAAAGGGGGAATTTACAAAAGATTCCAATAAAATCCAGGAGATCACTATATTCCAAAAAAACTGGAAAATCTAGAATACATGGAGGAATTCTAGACACACATGTCCTACAAAAATTAAATGCAAAAGATGTAAACACATCCATAACATTATTGAACCAGCTTCAAAATGACCCCCAACACACACACACAGATACACACACACACACACACACACACACACACACACACGCAAAAAGCCAAGGATCATCATAGATTTTAGATTTTCTGCTTAATTCTTTAAACAATAACAACAACAACAACAACAATAACAAAATAGTGAGCTGGAGAGATGATATGGTGGTTAAGGCACTTGCCTACGAAGCCTAAGGACCCAGTTTTAATGCCCCAGCACACATGTAATCCAGATGCAAAGGTGATGCATGCATCTGAAGTTTGCTTTTTGTGGCTAATGGCCCTGGCATGCCCATTCAATCTCTCTCTCTTTCTCTATCATAAATAAATAAATATAAAAATAATAGAAGCTAGTATCATTCACAGGCATTAATATAAACTATCAATGTATTATTTTCAAATTAAATTTAAGAACACAGTAACATCATGCACCATGAATAAGTTGATTTCATTCCAGGTGTACAAAGTTAATTCCATGTGTACAAATCAACATATGTAATTATGGTAGGTTGAACATGATAGTCTGAATATATGGCCCCATAGACTCAGTTTTATTTTTAATTATTAAAAATTGAACTTTCAAGGCTGAGGAAATGGCTTAGCGGTTAAGGCATTTGCTTGCAAAGCCTAAGGACCTCAGTTCAATTCCCCAGTACCCATGTAAGACAGATGCACAAGGGGGCCGCACATATCTGGAGTGTGTTTGCAGTAGCTGGAGGCCCTAGCATGCCCATTCTCTCTTTCTCTCTTCCTCTTCCTCTCTCTTTCTCTCTCTGTATCCTTCTCTAAAATAAATAAAATATTTAAAAGATTGAACTTATCACTTGAGCCCCTAGCAGGCCAATTCCCTGCTACAGGAGGCATATCACTGGTGGTAGATTATTAATTCAGCCCTAAGGTGTGTTTTGGGGCAGATCTTGAGTGCAGCCCCAAGGTTTGGGGAAAGCATTTGAAGCTCTTGCTGTTTGTACTATTAGTTTTTATTATTAGTTATTATTTCTGGTTATTTGATGACATCACTCTGCTTTGATTTATGAAATGGAACGAATTTCTTCTGCCACTGATGGTATTTCCTGGGAGTTGGTAAGCCTGAAATAAACTTCTTCCTCCCATAAGCTGCTTCTGCTTGGATGTTTGTTCTAGCAATGAAAGCTGACTGCAACAGTAAGAAAACACATAAATAGATTTAAGGATAGAAATAATATAATCATCTTGTTAGACTCATAGAAAGTTTGACTGACCAGGAGTAATGACATAAGAGAAGGAATTAAAGGGGATACAATAGAAAAAGAAGAATTCAAATTACCTTATTTAAATATGATGATCTAAAGTATGGAGGGAAAAAATTCTTTAATCTATATATGAAGCATGGGGATTAAATAACCAGAATATGTAAACAGTAAATACCAAAAACCTTAATCATCCAATCAATAATTAGGGTAATGAACTGAACAGAGAGTTTTCAGAAGTGGAAATGCACACGGCTAGCAATTATTATTGAAAGTGTTCAACATCTTTGTCTACCAAAGAAGTGATAAAAAATGCTTCTGTCCTTCTCACTCCAATCAGAGTGACAGTCATCAAGAAAACAAAGACAACAAATGTAGGCAAAAGTGTAGAGAGAGAGGAACACTTATAGACTGGTAAGAATGTGAATTATCCAGCTTTTTTTTTCATACAAGTAAATTTGGTGGTTCCTCAAACAACTGAAAATAGATATATAATGCAATCACTCCTGGATATATTCCCAAACATCTCTAAGTCACCATATCACAGAGAAACTTGTATGTCCATGATTATGGCTGCACTACTCACAATAGCTAGGACATGGAACTAGCTATCATTTCCATTAACAAATGCATGGGTAAATAAATATAATAATACACAGAATGGAATTGTTTTCAATTGAAAAGAAAAGGAAAGTCAATGCACTTTCATGAAAATGTGTGGAATTGGGTATTATTGGGATAAATAAAATAAGCTAGACTCAAAAACACAAATGCCACATTTTCTCTCATATACAGATGAGATTTAAACTTATATATGTATACACACATTGTATTATCTGTATATATTGTATATATCTGTATACATATATTATGTAAATATATGTATCTATTTGTGTGTGAATGTGTATAAGTCATGAAAGTAGAAAGGGGGCTATGAGAGGACAAGGCCAGGTTTTGAGTTGAAATGGAATTCATGCAACACTAAAGTGAAAACGAGAGCTATTTGGATGCAGGAAAGGGAGCAGTAAGAGGACACAGAAGGAGACAGTTGGGGTAGTAGAGAAAAGGGATGAATAAGAACAAAGCATGATGTTATGTACATATATATATATGTACAAAAATGCTTATTGAGACCATCATTTTATATACTAATTCAAAAATATTAAAAATGTGATGAGGTCTTGGGAGCCTCTGTGTCTCAGGATATCTGGTCCTCATCACTGAAGAAGAACTAAAATGAACCCAATATGGCTCAGGAAAATTCATGGAAGAGGGGGCTGAAAGAGTGTTAGAGCCACAAGTTGGGTCATTATGCACAGAGACATTACCTCTTCCCCATAACAATTCATGACCCACATTCCTCAATGAGGAGGGTCCCTTCAGAGGGGGGAGGATAGGGAGGAGGCTACCTAAGGCACCAATATGAATATAATATTAATATATATATATATAAAATGTGTATATCATAGCTTTTTTATAATCATTATTTTTTATTTAACCAATAATTTAAATTAGGAAATAAAGTTCATATCTCAAAAAGCTAATAATTTTATTGTTTTATTCTTCAGTGTCATATGTAATAATACTTTTTTTAAGTACATGACACCATGTGATGAGGTGCTATAGAATTAACATTTCATTGGAAGTTATATTTATCCCATGACTTCGTATCATTTAATGAACATATTCTTTTTAATTAATTTGGATGCCTCTTCATGTATAACCCTCAACATATTTACTAAGCTATCTTCCTATTCCCTTTCAAAAACTTACTACACACCTCTTTTAAATTTGTCTTATTTCCTGGTTTATTATCTCTTAATCCATTATTAATTTTTTTTTATTTGAGAGAGAGAGAGAGAAAGGCAGATAGAGAATGGGCACACCAGGGGGTCCAGCCACTGCAAATAAACACCAGACGCGTGTGTCACCTTGTGTATCTGCCTTACTGTTGGTACTGGGGAATTGAACCTTGGTCCTTTGGCTTTGCAGGCAAGCACCTTAACCACTAAGCCATCTCTCCAGCTCCCACTATTAAATTTTATTAGAAGTCTCCCCTTGTTAAAACAATGTACATATTTGTAATATTTTTGGCTAGCAAGTTAACTCTTAACTCTAAAGGAATAAAGGTGAATTTGGCTGATTTTGAACAAAATGAAAAAAATTCATAAAACAGTCCAGGGACACAGGACAACCTGGAAACATGTAGGCTGACAAACAAACCTGGATCTTTCCAAGAGTCTCTGTAGAGCATGTCCAGGTCTAACACCAGATGGATGGAACTGGACAGCATAGCAGATGAAGAGGGAATTCCCCAGTGGAAAAACTGTCTTACTGCCTTGTCCCTCTTTCATATTGCCAGATGCACCAAAGACAGAAGAGATCAGAGCTTGTTAATAGGATAAGCACAAAAAAATTAGCATTTTCAAATTGAACAGGTGAAAATGTAACTGGTGATAATTGAAAGCTAATTATCATCAGCTCACAATTGGCAACCAGGTGTTCTGAGTCACCTACAAAGCAAGGTAGGGAGGGCTGTGAAGATGTTTGCTTTTGGCATAGATGAGATAAAATGAGTTTCCTGACTGAGATTTCACTTAGGAAAATTAGTCTTGTTTATGTTTGCTGTTTTGGCATGCCTAGGATCTACAAGATAGAGAAAAAGTGAATAGTAAAGTGATCATGGACTATGTGTTAAGAGGTGCCTCATGTTTTCCTAAGCTTGCTTTTTCAAGTAAATAAAAGCAGAATTACTACTGAATAACTAGTAAATCCACATCCTGGGAACATGTGGGCTTCAAGTAGTGCTGAATACAACAACAGCTTGATAATAGAAAAGGAGGGTCCTTTATGTCTATTAATGCACACTGTATGCTTTGGTAAAAGCATTTTCTTTAGAACCTGAAGTTTAGATAAACTAACTGATCATGTCAAGGTCATAAAGCTAGTACACATTTAATTTAGGATCCAAATAAAGTGCTGCTCGCATATTATAACATTTCCTTTAGCTGTATCATCCTGCTTTTACATATTTGAGAGTATGTGTCTGAATGTATGCACCATGACCTCTTGATACTACAAACTCCAGACACATGAACCACTTGGTTTATCTGGCTTTACATGGGTACTTGGGAATTGGGGTACTTGGGAATTGAACCCAGATCAGTAGACTTTGTAAGTAAGTGCTTTCAGCCTATGAACCATCTCACCAGTCACCATCCTGCTTTAAAAAAAAAAAAAAAGTTAATTTTTATTTTTTTGACAGTGAGAGCAAAAGCAAGAGAAAGAGAGAATTGGCACATCAGGGCCTCAGCCACTGAAATCGAACTCGAGATGTTTTTGCTACCTAGTGAGCATGTGAAACTTTGTGCTTGCCTCACATTTGTGCATCCGGCTTATGTGGGATCTGAAGAGAGATTGAACATGGGTCCTTAGGCTTTGCAGGCAAGCATCTTAACTGCTAAGCTATCTCTTCAGCCCACTGCTTTTAAAAAAAAAAATGTTTATTTTTTTGAGACAGTCAGACTGAGAGAGAGAGAGAGAGAGAGAGAGAGAGTGGGCTTGCCAGCGGCCTCTCAGCTGCTGTGAATGAACTCCAGACACGTTCGCCCCCTTGTGGGCAAGTGCGGCATTGCACCTTGTGTCATGCTTATGGCTAAATGTGGGACCTGAAGGTTTGATAGAATTCAGCTGAGAAGCCATCTGGTCCTGGACTTTTCTTTTTGGGAAGGCTTTTGATTACCATTTCAATCTCTGTGGATGTGACAGGAGATTAATCTGCTCTGACTTTAGTTTTGGTAGGTGGTATGTATGTAGCAATTCATCCATTTCTTCCACGTCATTCAGTTTTGTGAAGTAGAGATTTTGGAAGTATGCCCTGATGATTCTTCCAGTTACATTGATGTCTGTTGTGATCTCTCCCTTTTCATTTCTGATTGTGTGAATTTGAGATTTCTCTTTTTTTTCTTGATCAATTTGGCCAATGGTTTGTCAATTGTGTTTATTTTTTCAAAGAACCAGCTCTTCCTTTCATTGATATTTTAATTGTTTTCTTAGTTTCCAATTCATTAATTGATGCTCTAGTCTTGATTATTTCTTTCCATCTGGAGCTCTTTGTGTTGGATTCTTCCTGTTTTTCCAGTGACCTTAGGTGTGCAGTTAGGTTATTACTTTGGGATCTCTCTGTCTTTATAATGAAGGCATTTAGGGCTATGAATTTTCCCTTTAGGACTGCCTTCATTGTGTCCCAAGAGTATTTGTAGGTTGTGTTTTCATTATCATTCCATTCTGGGAATTTTGCAGTTTCTGTTTTTTTTGTTGTTGTTGTTTTTTTGTTTTTTGTGTGTTTTTTTTGGTTTTGCGAGGTAGGGTCTCACTCTGGTCCAGGCTG
The DNA here is from genome assembly GCA_036365145.1 of Orientallactaga sibirica. Lineage (NCBI taxonomy): Eukaryota > Metazoa > Chordata > Mammalia > Rodentia > Dipodidae > Orientallactaga > Orientallactaga sibirica. The sequence goes on along the minus strand of JAEOAD010000019.1, from coordinate 693,175 downwards.
ACCTGGAATTAACTATGTAGTCTCAGGGTGGCCTTGAAGTCATGGTGATTCTCCTACCTCTGCCTCCCGAGTGCTGGGATTAAAGGCGTGCGCCACCACGCCCGGCTTAGTTTCTGTTTTTATTTCTTCCACAACCCATTCATTGTTTTGCTTAGTCTCCAGGAGCTGGTGGAGTTCTTGGTGTGTCTCTTGTTGTTAATTTCTAGGTTTAAAGCATTATGACCTGACATGCTGCAAGAAATTACTTCAATTTTCCTCACTTTATGAAGGCATGCTTTATGGTCTAATATATGGTCAATTTTGGAGAAGGTTCTGTGAGTTACTGAGAAGAATGTGTACTCTGTAGAGATGGAGTGGAAAGTTCTGTAGATGTCTGTTAGGTCTAGTTGATGTATGATGTTTTTGCGCTCTATTAGTTTCCTGTTGAATTTCTGCTTGGATGATCTGTCTGTTGATGATAGTGGAGTATTAAAGTCTCCAATTATGATGGTGTTGGTGTTTGTTTCTGTTTTATTGTGGGGTAGATTTTGTTTTATAAACTGTGGTGCATCTGTGTTTGGCACATATATATTTATGATTGTGATGTGCTCATGTTGGATCATTCCCTTGATGAGTAAGAAGTGGTCTTCTTTGTCCTTTTTGATTACGTTTGGTTTGAAGTCCATTTTATCAGATATTAATATAGCACAACTCACTTGTTTTTAATTTCCATTTGCTTGGAATATAATTTCCCAACCTTTCACACTGAGGAGGTGTCTATCTTTAGTCGTGAGGTGGGTTTGTTGAAGGCATCAGATAGAAAGGTAAAGTTTTTTGATTCCCCCTGATAACATGTGCCTTTTGATGGGTGAGTTAAGACCATTAATATTAAATATTATTACTGTGAGGTTTGAATTAATCCCTGCCATGATGAAGTGTTTGATGGGGTTTGGTGCTTTCTTGTGTTTTGTATTATTTTTAGCATTGTCGATTTTGGTTATTGTGATCTTCTTCTTATTGGCTTTTGAGATTGATTGTTTGACTGTTCTATATGTAGTGTTCCCTCAAGTATTCTCTGTAGGTTTGGTTTTGTGTTCATATAATCATAGAGTTGAATTTTCTCATGGACAGTTTTTCTTTCACCATCTATTATGAGGGATACTTTGGCATTTTAGTAGCATTTTAGACTTTGAAGTGTTCCATTCCAGGCTCTTCTCACTTTTAGGGTTTCCATGGAGAAATCTGACATAATTCTTATGGGATTGCCTTTGTTTGTTGTGAGTTGTTTCTCCATAGCTGATTATAACAATCTGTCGTTGTTTTCATTATTAAGAGATTTAACTATGATGTGTCTTGGAGAGTTTTTTCTTTGATCTTCAAGCAAGGCACAATGGGACATACCTGGGAGGAACCAGGGAACAGTTATCTGGAGTACTCACACTGTGCTGAGCATGCCTGCACACTGTCTGGTCTAGGCCTAGGGAACCTGGACCAGGGAACTGTGAGGAACTAAGGAAAAGGGGTCTGGCCTCCTCACTCCACACCACTGTGCCTGCCAACTCACAGTTCCATGCAGGGAATCCAGACCAGGGAGCTGGGAGGAGCCAGTTAACAGGGGTCTGGCCTACTCATTCCATACTGCCACACCTTCCCATACTCCATCCAGGCAGGGAACCCAGACCAGGGAGCTGGGAGGAGCCAGGAAACAGGAGTCTGGCCTACTCACTCCACACCACTGCACCTGCCCACACCCAAACTGGTGCAGGGAACCCAGAACTCTCTCTCCTTCTTAAGTCATCACTACTTACTCTTAAATTTCTTCCATGGGAAGGCTCAGGGCAGATGTTGTACTTTCCATGGGAGTGTTTCTTTCTTCTAAATCTCCCTATGTAAGCACCTAGCATATGATTGTGGCTTGGCTCCAGCCTTTTCCAGACCTACATTTCTCTTAATGAACCTCATGAAGTATGCTATGACTTCAGTATGTTTGTGTCTGCTCCAGACTTTTCCTAGACCACAATTTCCCTTAAATAAACCCCATGATTTATGATTTATCCCTAAATAAACTCAATAATTCATAATTTAACTTTCTTAAGTCCATTTTTATCAATTCTTTGTTAAAATAGGAAAAGAACCCTAAATTGGGGTTTGTGAGTTTGGGAAACCTCTCCTGAACCCACAAATCTTGCATCATTACTAATTCTACTACTCTTAATTAAGAATTTTTTGGCTCTTTTGATCTTTACTGTGCTCTTCTGTACCATTGTATTACTCTATCCCAGTATCATTATTGTTATTTTCCTTCTAGTTTTTGGATTTATTATTTTCTAACATATTCAACTGAATATACATATTTTAATCTTAGTTCTAGTATTGTGGTTGTGCAAATATAATCTGAGGTATTTTTGAATACGTTTGAGCTTGCTATTTAAGTCTCCAACAGGGGGAGCCTGATAGGAAGAGGTGTGTCACTGGGGCAGCAGACATTGAGTTCAACCCTACTAACTGTGTAAAGAGCCAGCTGGAGCTCTGACTGTTCATGCTTGCTGGGCTGGTGTTTTACCTCTGAGCTGTGTATGTATGATGGAGTGAGCCAGCTTCTATCTTCCATGATGAAGCTTCCCCTAGAATTTGTCAGCCTGAAATAAGCCTTTCCTCCTATGAGCTATTTCTGGCTGGGTATTTGTCCCAGCAACCAAAAGAAAATAACAACAAATAATATACAGTAAATTATTTATAATCTTCTCTAACTTTTGATTTGGTGCATATCACACTGTTTTATTAGTTTCAACTAAAGTATTTTATAAATGCAATGTGGTTATTCTATAGGCCATCATGTATTTATAAAAATATTGATGAATTTTAATTTTATATTCCACTTTATATTTTATTATTAATTTACAGATACCATTGTCAAAAAACACTGTGTAATATTTCTATTCCTTGATATTTGTTAGGTCTGTTATGTGCAGTAGCAAATTACAATTAGGACAAATGTTCCATGTGCATTTGAAAAGACCATGTGATTTGCAGTTATTGGTCATATAACAAATAAACATACACATGAAAGTATGATATGAATTTGCATATATACATATATGCTATCTACACACATATGTATGTACTTTTTATTTTGATCTTCATATCTTCTGCTTACTAATTTTTCATCTCCTTTTCTTATTTAAACAAGCCCATTCAAATTTTACAATATGATTATGTATTTAGATAGTTCTTACTCCACATTTAAGTGCATGCTATGTTGTTGCACATCATTTGTAACTGTCTTATTATTCTAGATGCATATAAAAGTAGAAGCATACATGTATAAAATCATGTTTTCTCCATGCAATAACACTTTTGCTTCAAATCATGCCCTTTATCTCTATAATGCCTTGGAATTAAAATGTTCTTTTTATGTGATATTGCTAACTGTAGCAAACCTTTTAGTTAATATCTTTTGCAGCGTTTGATTTTCAACATGTCTGTAGCTTTAAATTTAACCTTGTTCTACTTATAGCAATATATAAATGATTTTAACAGTTTTATAATATTTTTCTATTTAGTATTTAATCCACTTACATTAATGGAATCATTTATATGCATGTACAAAGAAACACACAGAGAAGTCTATGTGTATACATATATAAACTCTATAAGATATTATCAGTTTTTATGTTTATATTCTGGCATTTATTTTACTTTTCTCATATATTTAACTTTTAAGATAATGATGTCTTCTAAAGGGTTGAAACAGATTTTTTCTTCTAATATATCATTACTAATACATACTCTGGGAGGTTTATTCAGAGACAGATCTACAAGGCTCTTATTGGGGTGACATCTTTGAATGGATATTAGACAATGGGAAGGAATTCATCCCTGGTACCAGTCTTATAACCTATGGCTGGGAAGGTCAAGGACACTAGGGAGTAGTCACCAATGTCAGTTAACTAAAAGGATATGTTGTTCCCATCAAAATGCTCCCTAACAGTTATATTATGTTTATACCTCTAGATTGTTGCTGCCCTCATTTTTGGTTATAGAAGCATCCTTTTTCAGATGATATTTACTTCAGGGGAGACTGAAAACTTGTCAAAGTGCTAAGTATAAGTGAACTCATTCAATGCTAAATGAGATATTTTTCATCATATCCTCAAAGACTCAGGGGATATTGAAGCTTTAAAGGGGAGCAGAAAAAATATTTAGATTCAAAGGAAAAGGAGTAATTTTTTTGAAACTATCGTCTGATCTTGCATCTGTTACTTCATGACTTCAACAACTGCAGCTGTCATTATTTCCACAATATTGTGCTCATCAATATTTTGATATGGATGATTGAGGTGGGGAAAATTGATTAAGAAAGAAGAGGAACTAAAAAGACCAGCTAGAAAGAAAGATTTCAAGGGACAGGAGGAGGAGGGGTAAATGAAGGTATCTGGAATAGAATTATAAAATTACATTATGCTATGAAATGAAAATTGTAAATTAAGAAAAATATAATCACTGGGCAATATTCTATATTAAAAATTCAAAAGATTTAATTTTAAAAAATTAATTTATAGACTTGTTTTTTTTTTTTTTTTTAAATTTGAGAGAGAGAGAGAATGGGCATGCCAGGGCCTCTCAGCTGCTGTGAACAAACTCCAGAGGTGTGCGCCCCCTTGAACGCATGTGTGACATTGTGCACTTGCATCACTTTTGCGTCTGGCTAAACATGGGACCTGGAGATTCAAAGGGGCATTTTTAAGCTTCACAGGCAGGTGCCTTAGCCACTAAGCCATCTCTCCAGCCCAGAAGTTTGTTTTTTGTTTTCTTTTGTTTTTTTTAAATAGAATCCACACTATGCTAGAGTCTCTTTAGAACTCTTCTATTGTTTTTGTTTATGCATCTGTGTACATGTTCATGGTATGACAAATAAGAGAGAAAGAGATGTTCTCTTTTCTGTTAAAGGGTTAAAATGATAGAGAAACTCAATTTGGGAAGCCCCTCTGTTGGAAGCCCCTTCCTGAGTCAGCCATTCTTGAGCACAAAAGAGTTAGCATTCCCTGAGACCACAACAATCAAGCTCCTTGAAAACAAGGCTTCTATTTCTGCATCTGGTAAAAGGTTTCTAAACCTGTCATTTCTTTGGACTTCCCCTAGAAATTGTGTTGTTTTTATATTTTAGTCAATTGCAAGAGATTGTGAAGCTAAACTCTGACTCAGAGTAACACCCAGGTCCCTGTCTACGTTAGAGAATATAAAACACCAACAGATTTTCTGCTGGTGTGCTTGCTTGCCAGATCTCTTTAAAATCTATAATAGGAGGAAAAGATGATGACATGAAAATTAAAGAGAGATTAATAGAGAAGAGTAGAGGATATTATAAAGGGTAGATTTGTGAGGGGGAATTTGGGGATGTGAGGTAATTATAACACGGTTTTTATAAAGTGGTAATTATCATGGTTTATCATGGCTTAGGTAAGCTATCAATAAAAAAGTTTTAAAAAAAGTCTATAGCCTTCTGCATGTGTGTGGTACTTTGAATATATGGCCCCCAATATATTCAGTGTTTTATTAGTTTGTAGTTTGCATCGGCAGTCACCTGGCTGGAGGTAGAGTCACTGGGAGATTCTTAAGGTCCAGCCCTAAGGTGTGGTGGTGGGTTTAGGATTTGAATCTAAAGATATGCAAAGTGTGCCTAGCTGGAGTTCCTGAGGTATGCTGTGCTGTGTGGCTTGTGTCTTTGCTCTCTGTATTTGGTCCTGCAAAAGCAGGCCAGCTTCTTCTGCCATTATGGAACTTCCCCTGGATCTGTAAGCCTTAATAAATATCCCTTCCTCTATAACTGTGCCTGGTCTGGAAGTTCATCTCAGCGAACCTGAAGCTGTCTGCTACGATATGTAAATATTGCCTTGTCCATTTTCTAGATTCTGTCTTCATTCCTCAATGTTAGACTCTTTTCTAACAATGGGAGATACACATACTGGGGGCGGGGGGTGTCTGTGTACATATGTATAGGTGAGTGTGAAGGCCTGTGAAAAACTCTGACATCATCCTCAGGAATGGCATCCACTTGCTAATTTTGTTTTGTTTTTAAATACTGTCTGTAAAAAAAAAATAAATAAATTAGTTGGGCTGAACCAAGGGAAGAGCCCCCTTAGCCCTTCCTTACTTTTTACAGGAGCTCTTTACCCCCTCCTGTGCTCCACGTGGCAGGAGCCACTTGAACTTCTTTTGTTTCATTTTTCCACAGCTTTCCCAGGCCCTCCACATGGGATCTCTAGCTACATAGGTGCCTTTCCTTGGCTCTCGACTTTCATGATTAAATATAATAATTTAATAATTAAAAAAATGAATGAAGCCAGGTGTGGTGGCACAGGCCTTTAATCTCAGCAATCAGGAGGCAGGGGCAGGAGAATCACCATGAGTTCAAGGACACCCAGTGAGACTCCATAGTGAATTCCAGGTCAGCCTGAGCTAGAGTGAGACCCTACCAAAAAAAAAAAAAAAAAAAAGAATCAGAAAAAAAATACTGTCTATCATTCATCCAGAGGTCACTAGTTAGCCTAGATGGGCACAGGCAGCCATCCTCAGGGATCCTCCTATATCCACCATCCCAGTGGTGTCTGGATTATAGGTTTATGCCACCACACCTCAATTTTTTTTTTTTTTTTTTTTTGGTTTTCCGAGGTAGGGTCTCACTCTGGCTCAGGCTGACCTGGAATTCACTATGGAGTCTCAGGGTAGCCTTGAACTCTAGGCAATCCTCCTACCTCTGTCTTCCAAGTGCTGGGATTAAAGGCATGCACCACCACACCCAGCTTCAAATTTTTAACATAGATTCTGGGGATCAAACTCAGGTATTCATGCTTGCAATGCATGCACTTTACCTACTGAGCTATCTTCCCAGCCACTGGACCATTTTTGTATATAATGTTAAACACACATTTACTTATACCCTACCATAATGAAAACTATGTTATGTGTCATTTAATTTGTCAATTGTTTATTGAAGTTTTGCCATAGTTGCACATGTATACCTTCATCTATCATGAATCAAATTGTATTTCTTTATTTTTTATTTTATTTTATTTTATTTATTTATTTTATTTTATTTATTTTTTTTTTTTTTTTTTTGAGGTAGGGTTTTGCTTGACTCTAGCCCAGGCTGAACTGGAATTCAGTCTCAGGGTGGCCATGAACTCATGGCAATCTTCCTACCTCTGCCTCTCAAGTAGAGGGATTAAAGATGTGTGCCACCATGCCCTGTCTCAAATTGTATTTTTAATGTGTATTTACTTCTCAGACTTTCTTACTAGATTATGCACCCATCAAGATAGGAGAGGACTCTGAAATATTTTATGTCCCCCAATACTATAATATAGTTTTTTATTTAACCCTTTTCATAAAAAAATTAGATTAATAACTTTTATATATTTAGTGAAATGAAAACTCATGAAGCTGCAATTAAAATACCTTTTAAATGAAATTCTAAAAAGTTGTATCTTAAAGACAGATAATATGAACATATTTCCCAACAGACATATTTTTCAACTACAAGAAAACACATCAACAGTTTTGTTTTACTAATCAATGCAAATGAATTATTTGTTAAGGATCTAATTTGTATAGTAATAAACATTTAGAAATCTTAAAAAAACTCTTATTTTTTAAAAAAATATTTTATATAAAATATAACAGGTTATACTCTTATTCTCTTTGCCCAGCTTCTGTTACCCTGGGGCCCTCCTCAGTGGTGTTATGGTATTAACTGTGGGGTGTGAAGGTATCAGTCAGTCTCTATGGGGGGGCGGGGGACTGTGTCTTGGGGAATGCAAACCTACTCTGTGGCTCTTACAATTTTTCTACCCTCTTTTCTACAATGTTCCCTAAACTGTGGCAGGCCTGTTGGCAGTCTGATTTAGTCTGTAGTCTCTGGATTTCTGGTTTGATAGGTTTTGATTTATCATGATGTCTGTCATATTATCCTGGAGCTGGTTGTCAGGCTACCAGTAAGAGTAGTAGTCATGTCAACTCTTCCTCTGAAATTTCTCCTGAGCCCTGGAAGATGTGGAATAGGTGGCATGGCTTATGGTGGGCAGTCAGCTATCTTTTTGTCTTATCAGTGGATCTTGGGTCTCCTCTATTTTCTCTGCCATCTGTAAGATAAAACAGGTTCTCCACCAAGAGTGAAAACAACTTGAGGTGACTTTTTTAATGTTTATGTAATTTTTTAAAATATATTTTTATTAGTTATGTTTATAGTATGTAGTATATAGTATATAGTATATATACAGCCATGATGGTACCATTGTTAACCTTCTCCCTGTCCTCCCCCTATGGGTAATGTGGGTCTTGCCTTATGTGGGTAGTTGTCAGTTATACAGGAGAGGCAGTGACTCTGTGTATAATGATCCAACTCATGACTCTAACAATCTTTCTGCCCCCTCTTCTGTGAATTTCCCTGAACCATGTTGGGTTCATTTTAGGTCTATTTCAGTGACAAGGTTTTGGGAGTCTCTGTGTCTCTGGATATCTGATTTCGTAGGGGTTGAGAGTTCTTTGTGTCTATCTCCTTCACAATTGTGCTGGTACCAGGTTCATCAATAAAGCAGCACTCTTGATCATTTCACCTATAATTCAATGGCTTCATCTGGTGCCCTCTTGAGGTGCAATGGGCTGATTCTCTCCTCAGGATCTGAGTCCATCTGAAAGAGAGAAGTAGATTCTCCATCAGACAGTGAGGTCAGTGCAGGATACATGGATAAGCATTATTATTTTAGAGAGAACTTAATAGGTGTAGGCCCTCTTGTATTCCACTATTGGTGGGAGCTTGTTATTGGAGAACGAGCTCGTTATTGGATATGGTTCTGACTTGTTTCCCATTTCCAGGTATGAGTTCCATTCCACTGAGCAGATCTGTTAGCCAAATCTAAAGCAGTTGGTAACCCAACATGGCTGTGTGCCACACTACTGCACTTTTGTGAGCATCATGTCAGGTTGATTGCTGCTGAGTAGCTTAGACCATGAGTTGCTTAGAAAGATGTTGGTCGTTTCCCCCCAGTCACATATGTAGTGCTTTCTGACACTAGAAAAGCTAACTGTCTGGGGACTGACTCTCTGCCAGATTCCAGCGAGGTCTCTCCATGTTCCATCCAAACAGCATATGGTGTCTTCAGCAGTAGGGTCTTACCAGTAACCTTTAGTGAGTCATCAAGTACTCTGACAGAAATCTGTCTTCTTTTGGGAAACCTTGTAGGTCTCACTGATCAACAGCTCATTGTGGATGTTAACCACATGCTGGTATTGGGAGTTATAGGTCAGTACCAAGGGAAAAGAAGGAAGAAAAAGTATAGGTAATATGTAAGAGAAAGAGAGAAGAGAGAGAAAAGAGAGTGATACAGAGAGAAACAGGAGAAGATTAAAGTTAGTCTTTATCATATCTTCTCCAGGCCCCGGTGACTCAGGTGTTCTCTCCAAGTACCTGATGCAGGTTTGCCCTTTTAGTATGTCCTTCAGGATATAGGATTTTATGGTACCTTCCATTTGGGTCCAGTTTTTTGTTCCCCCTTTCCCTGTTCTCCCACCCAACCATCCTCCTCGAGATGTTTAGTAGGTGTGTCAGCATCTCAGGAAAATACAAATTAGGAGCCACAGATCAGTGAGACCACACTTATCTTTCTGTGATTGGGTGAGTTCACTAAGAATGATCTGTTCTAAGTTTGACCATTGTTCTTCAAATTGCTTTGTATCATTTTTCCTTACTGCTTGGCAGAATTCCATTGTGTACATATACCTCATCTTAGTTATCCATTCTATGCTTTCCTGCCTGCCATGATGAAACATTCTTTCAAATAAGCTAAAACAATCCCTTTTGTTCTATTAGCTGCTTTTGGTTGGATAGTTGTTTTTTGTTTTTTTTTTTTTTTCCTAACAATGTAAAAGTAATTACAACAGAAAACATTTTTATTTATTTCTCTCCATAGCTGTGGTAGTTTGAATGGATGTCTCCAAATAGATTCAGGGCTTTATTAAAGCTTGTATTAAAGCAGAAGTCATGAAACAGAGAACCAGTGAAAACCAAATAATGGGCTGAAGACTACCCTTGATGCCATAGATCTGAACATTTGGAACACAGCTATTGATAGACACTGGGCAGAAGTGCTGAGAAAAATGCTGAAAACATGTTTTAGAATAGAAGAATTGCAGCAAGAGACAGACTGATAGAAACTCAAGTGAGAAGGACAACCAGAGAGACTGATACTACAAATTTTAGTTGCATTGGGTGAATTTGTTTACAAAAGAAATCAAAATTGTAAGGAATAATAGACACATTATGTCTGGAGGTTTTAACTCTAAGAGGACAAACTACTTTGGGGGAAGGATAGCTATGGCTGTTGTCACAATCATCTTCATGTTGATGGGATGAACCTCCAGACCAGACACAGTTATATCAGGAATGGAATTTATTTCAGGCTTATAAATCCAGGGGAAGTTCCATAATGATGGAATAAGCTGGCCCCTTTCACAAGTCCAGGCAGAGAGAAATACCACCACAAGCACCATAAGCAAGCACATTCCAGGAACCCCAGGCAGAGCTCAAGCACTCTGTAGAGCCTTAAGTTGGAATTCATATCCACCCCCAGTAAGAAGAACTTAGGGCTGGACCCCAGTATCTGCCCACAGTGACACCACCTCCAGCCAGGGCTGTGGATCTAAGTTACAAGCTTTAATAAAGCCCTGAATCTATTGGGAGACATCCATTCAACTACCACAGCTATGGAGAGAAATAAATAAAAATGTTTTCTGTTATAATTACTTTTACATTGTTGGGAAAAAACACAAACAAAAAAAATTATCCAACCAAAAGAAGCTAATGGCACAAAAGGGATTATTTTAGCTTATTTGAAAGAAAGTTTCATCATGGCAGGCAGGAGAGCATAGCAGAGCAGAGGCTGGGCACACTTCTTGCCACAGAAGCTGGCATAAAGCCACAAGAGAGTGAGCTGAGCAAGGAGGAAGCAGGGTTGTAATAACACAAAACCCTTCTATAATAATACAACTCCTCCACCAAGGCTCTACTTCCAAAACTGCCACCTTTCTGGGGACCAAGCATTCAAAATACATGTGGCTGTGACAGGCATCCATCCAAACCACCAAATCTATCCTTAGTTCCTATAGATTCACAATCATGAAGTAAAATGTATTCACTACAACTTTAAAGGTCCTCATAGTCTTTAGCAGTCTCAGAACTGTTTGAAATTCAAAAGTCATATCTGAGATGCAAGCTATCTCTGAACTATGAACCTTTAATCAAAGCATAAGTTAAATACACATAATAGAATAGGGTAAGCAGTCCCTTTGCAAAATGAAGGCATAGCATAGGTCATTGCACCATCTACAATCAGCAAAGCAAATTTCCAGTTCTGCAGATGACTCTGTAGACCTTGCTTTTTAACTGAATCTGAAAATAGTGAAGGAAGGAGGCAGCAGATAAACAGAGAAATCGTGGTAAATGTGACAGGCTGACCAAGATGAAAGAAGGTGATTAAACAAGAAAGCCAAAAAGTGACTGAAATTGAGAACTTTCATTCTTGCCTCAACATTTACAGGTGGACATTTCAGGGGTGTGATATAAGTATTGATAGAGATTAGGAGCAAGGTAACTTTCTTCTGTAGATAGTTAGGGACATAAGCCCAAAAGAACACAGAGAACAATTCTAATCTGAATTTAAACCTGAGTCATCTAGATGACAATCAGAAATAGATTCCAGGAATTTTTAGCTTGCCTTTTCTGTTTGTTTGTTTGTTTGTTTGTTTGTTTGTTTTCCTGATTGTGGGCTCTTTCTGAGTCTGTACTCTCCCCTCTGACCTACCAACCAATCAAAGTCCTCTATACATTTATGCTTAACCAATTGAAGCTCATCTCAATAGGATACCTAATTTATATTTCCAAAGTTGTTAAAAAAAAAAAAAAGAAAAAAAGAAAGAAAGAAAGTAAGAAAAGAAAGAAAGAGAGAGAGAGAGAGAGAAGAGAAAGAGAAAGAAAGAAAGAGAGAGAGAAAAAGAAAAACCTATTCAAGTCACCTGGTGGACTATCTGCTTAGGACACCTCACAGATTGGGAACTTTCAGTTGTACTTTCTTAAAACAAATCCTTCTTAGCTTGAATTTCTGTGAGTCTGCACTTGTCAATTCTTAGCAAGTTGTTAGACAATGAGCACAAGAGACACTGGCTTGGAGGAATTAGAGTGATTTTTGTGTGTATGGCATTCTAACCCTTTAGCTATGCCCATACAGAGCCTAGAAGGGCACTATCACACTCAAATCTGGTAACAGTATGCAGATTAGTTGTTGAGGTAAAGAGGAAAAGAAAGTAATCAGAAAGGAGAAGGTCAATGAATTGAAAAGCGAAACTGGTCTTCCTTCAATACAGATTATGATGGTTGTATAGTTCAGAGGAAATCAACCACTCAGCCCATTCCTGTGTTCTCTCTGTGGAAACCTAGCCATTGGTGTCTAAAAAGCCATTGGTTTAATTTACTTGATAGTCTTTTCTTTCTAATATTAGATTGCTTCATTTTTCTACCTGTATAATGGTTCAGATGGTGGGAGCATTTTTAAAGTTATGTAGCTAAAGAAATAAAAGGCTATCATCAAATCATAATTATATAAATCCATTAAAAAATAGACAGGTATGCTCATCTGTGTAAGAACAGATGTCAGTACCTGCCCAGAAGCTCTATTTCTGCCCCAACTAAAGCCGAAATGGTGCATGCAGTAAGACTAAGACCATATTCTTCCAGTTATAGTCCTGCCTTACAGGCCAAAGAAAGCATTCCTGTATCTCAATCCTCACGTGACTTACAGAACAACTTGCAATGATAACTCCAGAAAGCTTTTTTTTTTTCCCATTTGAATAGACATGGAGGGTTAAATTTTTCATGATATGTGTCTAAGAACACTTACATTCTTGTTATTCAGGAAGCATAGAAGGGAGTAAAGGATGCCTTTTGTGAAAAGAGAGTAATAAATAGCACCAATGGAAAGAAAACAAATGTCTACTTCTGAATTGTTAGCAGAAGGTGAGGGGAGGTTAAATACCACACAGTTTCTGGGAAATATTCATAGAACTAATTCAGCTCTGTGGCACTTTGGTGGAGAAAAGTTCAAGTCCCTGTGAACACACTCCAGGTTTGCGAGGAGTGAATCCTCCTGCCCTGTATGTGTAGGTCACAGATACACAGTTGATGCTGGATTATTGAATGGTTCATTATCTTCTTCATGAGTTTCCCCTTAAGACCCCTGTTGTCTCTCTTTCCCTTATTCATGTCCATGGTTTAGTCATTTCACTGCTCATTAGCATCTAAATTAAAGAGCTGGAACTTATGTTAAGTTGAGATTTGTTAGATGCTCTGAGGAGAAAGGGTTGGAGAATAGCAGCAGGTTCAGGAAAATAGCTCAGCTAGTGATTCAGAGGTGCCAATTATTTTCTTCCTTCCCCCACATTCCCTCTTTGAAGCACCTCTTCACTTTCTCTTCTTAGATACTCTGCTGTACACCCACAGGCAGAGGTGATCTCAACTATTAGTCTTAACTAAAGGGAATGGGGTAATATTTGACCCAAGGTGAACTAATTAGAATTCCTTTCCTGAAATTTTACTTTTCTGTGCTTTGTGTTTGAGTGTGAATGCTGTTACAGAGATATCAATTGGCTTTTGACTGGAAAGATTACATAGCACTGTGACAGGTGGCCCAGTCCATATCAAATCAATCTTCAGAGAGGAGAATGGAAAAGTGCTTACGGAGGAATAGAGCTAAGGGATCATAGTAGAGCAAACCTGCCTGAGAACACAACATTAGGACTTCCAGTTTCTGTTTGCTGTACCTTACTATGCTTGTCTAATAATTCCAGCCCTTCTTTTTGATAATTGAATTGTAACCTTCTCAAAAACATCCTCAAGCCTTTCTGTCATGTTTTACATTAGAAATTTAAGTTCTTTAGCTTATTTCTCTTTTTTCTTCATCAGAAAACAAAACCATGTCTCAGCTACATAGAACACTTGAGATCAAAATAGTATTTATGATTTTTTAAAGGAAACTATTCCATGTTTTGCTTCATATACACAGAAAAAGTCACAGGAGATTTATCCCATATGTGGGGAAGGCTGACAAAATTGTTCAAAGGTAAAAGAATCTGACAGCAGTATGAGAGCTCATGAATCTGGGAAAATATTTGATGAATAAGGCTGAAATACTCTCAATGCATTATAATCATATGTATAAAATTTCACAACCAGTTGCAAATGTTGGTTTAGAAACAAAATAATTTGATTATTGTAGCAGACAGCTTCAGGTTCGCTGAGATGAACTTCCAGACCGGGCACAGTTATGGAGGAAGGGATGTTATTTATTGAAGCTTACAGATCCAGGGGAAGTTCCACAAAGTCAGGAGAAGCAGCCTGCTCTTCACAAGGCCGAGCAGAGAGAGCAAAAGCCAACCAGCCACCACAGCACACAGAGCAAAAACTACAGCCAAAAGGTCACACAGCACACTTCAGGAACTCCTGCTAGGCACATTTGCATATCTTTACAATGGAATCTCAAACCATCACCACACCTTAAGACCGGGGCCCCCAGTGACCTTGCCTCTAGCAAGGTGATTGCAGATGCAAACTATAACTAAAAAAAAAAAAACACTGAATATATTGGGGGACATATATTCAAACTACCACAATTATATAAAAATAAATATTTTAAGACAGATCTAAAATATCAAAGAAGACATATATCTTCAAAAAAGTCAGTGTCCTGAGCAAGAAAGGAGGTATCTACCTCCCAAATAACATGGATACGCCACAGTCATCTATCATCTTATACCACCACAAGAATAATATCCATTTATTTGAACAAGAAGGTAAAAACTCTGACTTTTGGCTAGAAATATTTTATTATTTCTAACCACATAAAGGGCTGTCACTTCATCCCCTACTATTGTGGAATGTATGCCTTTACATCCCAGCATTTACTGTTCACCACCACTGCTGAACACCTACATGCCGTAAATCCATTCATTTCTGAATTAGACTCTCTCTCTCCCTTCTTTTTCCCTCCATCTCTTTCTCTCTCTCCCTTCTTCTTACTCTTTCTGTCCCTCTCTGTCTCTTTCTCCCTCCTTTGCTTCCTCTCTATCTATATCCCTCTCTTCTCTTACTCTTCTTCAATATGGTAGATGCCAGCCAAACTTAGTTTCCACTTTATGCCTGCTGGAAATCAATCTATTTTATTACTCAACAAAAGGTCTGTGAATGATTCTCACTACTACAAGAGACAAAACCTGAATTTCTTGGCATGGAATATCAGGTACTCCTACCTGCTCTCCAGCCCTGTCTCATGGCAATACTTTTCTCATTTTAGTTAATTTGAATTCCAGAATTTGCCAGGGTGCTTTCCTGGGTTCTGTGCATGCTACCTGGAGTTTCCTACTCAGCCTGTAGGCCAAATTTCAAATCTCAACTCAGTGTTTCTATCTCTGGAAGAATTCATAATTGCCCACTCTCTAAAACTGAGTGTTGCTTCTTACCCATTTCCTGGAGTTTCTTCCCTACATGCATAAGCTTCACTTAGGAACAAAACTATGATTTAGTTCTGTATCTTCCTAAGGCTTATCACAAACCATATCGATTAGCACATGACCATTCAGTAAGCATTTATTTAATTTGTTTCTGTTTAATAGCTGTTACTGCCAACAAATTCAGCTTGACTCTTCTGTTAAGTGGAATTCAATTTAGCTAAAAGCTGCTTGAGTCTTTCTTTGAAGCTGACTCTTTCTATGGGATTATTTTTAGAGACACATAGTACAATACTAATATTAATATCCTGGGCAAACCAGCTATTCACCTACACTTTTGACCAAGGGGTTTCTCTCCGCAAACAAAATAGAAGTAGGCTTTAAGTGTTAGTGATAGTTTAATAAGCAAAGATAACAATTCTATTCACAGCAAAAAATCGACTCATTAGCTTGGTCATTCCAATTAGTAGCAAAAGTTAAAATGAAGTACCATGATTCTATTTTCCCCAAGGGAGCCTGTTACTCTTCCAGAGAAGTCTTGTAGATTGTCTTAGTATATCCTGTCAGTAATCTTAAACTGAAGCCATTAGAATGTTCTGTTAATCGGGGGAAATGCTGTTGTTTAAATTTAATATGAAATCCTCTCCTAGGAAAAAGACTCCCAGATGGGGAAACCCAGTATTAGAGGCAAAGCAGTGAAATTCTGATCAAGATGGCCTTGTGATGAAACCCATTCGTGGGTTTTAGCATCCATGAAATTAGAGGAATAAACATACCTTGAAAATGGTTTTGTTTTCTTTCAGCAGCACAAGAGGACTTTCTTGCTTTGCTGGTTCTTGAAAGTTTTGAATCTTCAAATGGCATTAAAAGCTACAGAATGGAAAACAAAACCTACAAGCAATTGCCCTGCTAATGGTTGTTTCAAATACAAAGTTGGGAAAAACTAGAGCATCTTCAAAGAGTGTAATCAGCTTGAAATGAGTGGCAAAAATTTGATTATCTACCAGCACAAATTTGTGCAACAAATTGCCATCAGCCATGGATGGCCCTGGGAACTTATTTGCTATTTTCACATAATTTTGACTTTCAATGGAAAAAAAAAAAAACATAATCAAAAAGAACTCAAACATATTATTTTCAGGATTATGCGTACCTACAAAATATGGCTACATGTGCCATTTGTGAACTTCAATTAAATTCTTTTCTTAACATAATTATACTTTTAATATAAGTTTTAAACCATTTTAGAGAAACCTTTTTAAGTATATTTGTTTGGTGATAATTGATATTTCTAGAAACAAGAAAACCATCAAAAAATAAAAAATAAAGAAACTACAAATTATGGTCAAAATCCCTTAGAAAACACCGTGTAAACAAATGCAAAGGGATTTATTGAAATTATTGGTACAGAACAGCTTTTGTCAGAAATTTGTTGTTTGTGAGGTTTTGTTTTTGTTGCTTTTGTTTCTTTCTTTTTCTTTTTTCTTTTTTTTCGGGGGGGCTTGCATCAGTGGCCTTGTGCATTCTAGGCAAATTTCTCTATCACCAAGTTACATCCCATCTCCCCTAGGGGTTTCTTATTATAGAATGTCTTTAACATTAGAAAACAGGCACTGTGAACCTCCATACAGGAAATAGTGCACAAAACTCAGTTCACCCTTGTCTCTTGTTTTACTGAAGTACAGTCAATGATGCTACACACAGACCTCACTGGGTCACATTAAGTATGTGTGGCCAAGAACCAAAGTAAACCAAGTAATTCTTTTGGTTTTTTGAGGTAGGGTCCCACGCTGGCCCAGGCTGACCTGGAATTAACTATGTAGTCTCAGGGTGGCCTTGAACTCACAGCAATCCTCCTACCTCTGCCTCTCAAATGCTGGGATTAAAGGCATGCACCACCACACCTGGCTCAATACTTTAAAAAAATAATAATTAATTAATTTATTTATTTATTTTTGGTAATCAAGTGGTTTTTTTATTTTTTGATTGAAAACTTTCTTAATTGTAGACAATATCGCATGGTACTTCCCTCCCTTCCCCCACTTTCCCCTTTGAAACTCCACTCTCCATCATATCCCCTCCCCTCTCCATCAGTCTCTCTTTTCAGTTTGATGTCATGATCTTTCACTCCTATTATGACAGTCTTATGTAGGTAGTGTCAAGCATTGTGAGGCCATGGATATCCAGTCCATTTTGTGTCTGGAGGAGTACATTTCAAGGATTCTCAAGAAATGTGGAAGGAGGACAGCAGAGACCAATGGAGTGGCTTGTGAGGAAGAACATAGTGAGGACCAGTGGGCAGACTTCAGCCTCCATCCACAGCCTTCCCTCCCCCATCACCAGCACAAGCACCAGCAAGCACCATAGACCTGGGGAAGGGAGCTCACCTACACAGCACCCAGCATGATCAGAGCACCATGTCAGAACCCTCCAAATAAGCCTGGTATATAGGCTGGCATCAGAAGGGCTAATTGCATCATCCATGTCAGAGTAAATTATATGTTAAATCTGATGGATGGTCGGATTTGATATTCTTAAATAAGCTATATTTTGGGATTGTCATTTGTTGCTTCCTGATTTGTAGTGCCTTTGTTTCCTCTTCTGTCATTCATTGGGAAAGGGTCTCACTTGTTCACAAGCTGACCTGGAACCCTCTACAGACTAGAAATCCTAGCCTCCCAGTTGACAGGATAAAGGGTGTGGAGAACAAACATCCTTAGGGACTGTGACTTTGTGTAATCCAAGTTACCTTTTGGGATGGCTTTGATCTCAGGTATGCTGCATGGTCGCTTGGGTCCCTCTTTGCTGTTCTGTGGGCTCAAGTAGGCTGGCTGGGGTCTGTGGGTCGCTGCTCTGATTGTGCCTCACAAGCCACTCCATTGGTCTCTGCTGTCCTCCTTCCATATTTCTTTTGTTTGTGAGGAGGCTGGTATGAGTAGTAAATCCCCTCACCTTTTTTACCCCCCTGTGGCTCAGGCTAAGCCTGGCAGCTGCAGCCAGGAGAAAGTTGTCAAATTTGCTATTGCTGCTGGAGCAGCTTCTGCCCGCTTCTATGGCCTCTAGATGCTCTGGATCTCTCCTACCTCTCTTCTGTGGTTGATAATTTACTAGGTACCTCACTTTTTAGTAGAAGAGTGTATTATGCTGTTTCTTTTTTTTCCTTGCTCTCCCCTATGCTGACATCTTAACCAGAATATATTTATTTATTTATTTATTTATTTATTTATTTATTTATTTGAGAGAGAGAGAGAGGGAGGGAGAATGGACATGCCAGGGCCTATATCCACTGCAAACAAACTCCATATGCATGTGCCACCTTGGGCATCTGGCTTATGTGGGTCCTGGGGAATCAAACCAAGGTCCTTTGGCTTTGCAGACAAGCACCTTAACCACTAAGCCATCTCTTCAGCCCCAAATCAAATAATTCTTATGGTACTTTGCTGGAAGTTTCCTGTGTGGGTCTTCTTGTGTTTTGTGATGCTGTCTTATGTCAGTTGTTTTGGAGTGTTCTAAAGTGATTCAAGGAGAGCCATACCTCAACCTGGTGTCAGGAGTCTTCTGACCATGAGCTTTGATTGCCTTGCATATAAATACAGTCAGTGATGGTGCAGAAAGTATCAACTTTTCATGAAATACATCAGCATTTTCCCTGTGCAATATTCAATGCATATTGCTATAAATAAACTATAACAAGCTGTGGAACTAATAACAGAAATTTATTTCTCATATCTTTGGAGCCTGGGAATTCTAAGGTCAAGGTGCCATGAGATTTGGCATATTATTTGGTTTCATACATGACATTCTATCTCTGTTGTCACATAGCTGAAAGGGTGAAGACATTCTCAGGCACTTTTTATAAGAAACTAATTCAGTTTATGAACTCTCTGTCCTCATGACCAATCATTTCTCAAAGCCCCGCCTTCTAATATGACCTTGGGAAGCAGGGCTTCAACAGATGAATTTTGCAAAGAATACAAATATTTAACCCATATCACACTGTTTGTCTCCATAGTTCCTCGATTTCACATCTTTTTTTCCACCAGAGAATGAAATTAATTTTTAGTTTGACTTTTTATATACTTTAAAATATTTATTTATTTATTTGAGGGGAAGAGAGAGAGTAAGAGGCAGACAGAGAGAGAAAGAGAGAGAATGGATGTGCCAGAGCCTCTAGCCACCACAAACAAACTCCAGATACAAGCACCACCTTGCACATCTGGCTTATGTGAGTACTGAGAAATCAAACCTGCATACTTAGGCTTCACAGGGAAGGTAAGTGCTTTAAACCACTAAGAATCTCTCTAGCCTGACTTTGTTTGTGAGGTAGGGTATCTCTCTAGAGCAGGCTGACCTGGAATTCACTATGTAGTCTCAGGCTGGCATTGAACTCACAGTGATCCTCCTACCTCTGCCATCTGAGTGCTGGGATTAAAGACATGTGGCACCATGACAAGCAAAATTAACTCATTAATGATAACTCTTCTCAATCCGACCACTCTATAGTTAACCTGGAATAGAAGAATAGACAGGACTCCCAGTATTGGCACTAAATTGTTAGCAAGAACCTGCTCAAACTTTAAGCAGTGTAAGGATAATGTTCTCATTATCCTGGACCTAATAAAATTCTATTAATATTATAAAATGAATACTATTCTTCTATGATATAGCTAGATGGGCATTTGAATGCAATAATATTGTCTGCTTTAATTGCACTGGTTTCATAACTGAGGGTTTTTCTTTTCTTTTCTTGGAAGCTTTAATTTTAAAGTATATAGAAGCCTTGTGAGGACAGAACTTTTAAACATTGTTCTTGTTGTTCTAACCCCAGTACCTATAATGGGATATAGTGAACAGTAGACAATAAAATATTGTTGGCTGAACGAATCATTTTTAAAATAGAAATTGATTGATCTTTGAGTTGTTCAAACCTGTATTAGGAAGCAAAAGAAAAATTGGTAAAGGCAAAGAAACTGGCCATTATGATTTTATGAAATACACTTTGGATCATAACTAATTCCCTAGGTCCAAGTAAAATAAATTCTACACTTTATGAAAATAAATCAATATCAATTGGTATCACTTTATGCTTTGGAATAAAAGAAAGTAGTTTAAGCAACTAAATATGAAGAGGTCATCTCTCTCAGTCTCTCCTTTAATTCTTGTCAGCTAATATCTGTCCTAGCCATCACTGATTTCAACTTCCGTTTCTTAGACTAGCTGAATTTGCTTTGCTGCCCAGACATAGACACTGAGACAAGAGTTTGTTATAACTGTTCTTTGTTGGAGATTCAAGTGAGTGCATGAGTAGGGGCATGAGTAACTCAGTAAGTAACATACCTTCGATATAAGTACCCCCATTGAAAATTCACAGAATTATCAAGTAAATAATTTGGTGATGAAATTTAAGGTGCTAGAAAATAAAAGAAATAAGTTAATTCCAAACACAGTAGATAGAAATAAATAAAAAGATTAGCACAGAAATGAATTAAATAGAGACTAAGGGAGCAATACAAAATTAACCAACTAAACATGAGATTAGTTCTTTGAAAAAAATTGACAAGATTGAAAAATTCCTAGCCAGACTAACCAAAAGAAAGGGAGAAGAACTGAATAAATAAATGGAGAGATGACAAAGGTGATGTTATATTTTATTTTTTAAAAAATTGTTTATTTTTTATTTATTTATTTGAGAGTGAAGGAGGCTGATAGAGAGAAAATGGATGTGGCAGGGCCTCTAGCCAGTGCAAACAAACTCCAGATGCATGTGCCACCTTTTGCATCTGGCTTATGTGGGTCCTGGGGAATTGAGACTTGAATGGGGATCCTTAGGCTGTAGAGGCAAGCGCTTAAAGGCTAAGCCACCTCTCCAAGCCGAGATTTTTTTTTTTTTTTTGATAAACCATAATGAAATCCAGCAGATCTTTAAGGAATATTATGAACACTTACATTCCAAAAAAGAAGGAAAACTAGATGAAATGGATACATTTTTAAGTACACAGGACCTACCAAAATTGTTTCAGAAGGAAAACTAGATGAAATGGATACATTTTTAAGTACACAGGACCTACCAAAATTAAAACCAGAAGACGTAAGTAATTTAAAGAGACTGAGAATGTGTGATGATATTGAATCAGTAAGTTTAAGTCTTCCCCACAAAAGAAAAGCCCAGACTAGATGAATTCTCTGCCAAATTATATCAAACTTTTCAGGAAGGTCCACTACCAACATTTCTCAAACTGCTCCAAAAAATATAAAGGGAAGCAACACTACTCATTATATGAAGCCAGTATTATCCTGATATCAAAATGAGAAAAAAAATATAACAAAGATAGAATACTCCAGGGACTTCCAGGTAAGATAGTGGCATAGGAGCCATGCCAAACCAGATCAGGAAGGGATTTAAGCAAAACTACAGCAAAATGCACTCTTTTTCTGAAAAGTGCAGAATAGTTTTCCCCCTGACACAGCAGAGAAGCAGGAGATGGCCAGAATCCTCTCTGTAAATCAAGATTGCTAATGCAGAGGATAGCCTTGAAAAGCAGGTTCCTTCTCCAGTCAAGCAGAATTCCAAAGAGCTTGCAGCCCAATCCTCCACAGCCCTAGTCCGCTGTGGTCCTGGGTCCGCTGTGCCCTGATCTGTGTGATCTGTGTGCCAGGCACCACCCACAAGGTGTGCCTAGCAGCAGTAACAGAGACCAAACAAGGAGCCTTTCCAACCTCATCAGCCTCCTTGCAGAGCCCAGAAATCTAAAGAAAAATCTGCTGAGCTACTGAAAGAGATACAGGGAACAGTGTGAGCAACTACAGGCTTCCTGAAGTCTGCCATTCCCCAACCATCAGAACCTCCAGCATTCAGCCCCCAGCAGCATCCAGCACAGCTGAGCCAAGCTCAGGCTCCACAGCAAAACACCAGCAGCACATCCAACACAGCTGATCCAAGTTCAAGCTCCACAGCATAACACTGAGGGAATGAGGTGGGCACCCAGCATTGGTGAGATTGGAAGCCACACCAAAAGTGAACGAGGGTGGCCAACTGACAAAAAGAAAAAGGTGTATAGGCCTGCATTAGAAGTGCTAATCTCTCTTTCTTTATCAGGACAGGTTATGGGTTACATATTTGTGGTTTGCTTTACCATTTTCAAATAAGCTGTACATGGGGTGTTGAATATTGCTGCCTTTAATACTACCAAACTCCTTCTATGAAGCCAGCATCACCCTGATACCAAAACCAGGCAAAGACAGAACAAAAAAAGAAAATTACAGACCAATCTCCCTCATAAACATAGATGCAAAAATTCTCAACAAAATACTAGTAAACAGAATACAAAAATATATGAGAAAGATTATTCACCTCGACCAAGTAGGCTTTATCCCAGAGATGCAGGGATGGTTCAACACACACAAATCCATAAATGGAATACACCATTTAAATGGTCTGAAGGACAAAGATCACATGGTCATCTCAATAGATGCAGAAAAGGCATTTGACAAAATCCAACATCCCTTCATGGTAAAAGTATAACAGAAACTGGGAATAGAATGAACATATCTCAACATAATAAAAGCTATTTATGACAAACCTACAGCCAACATAATACTAAATGGGGAAAAACTTGAAGCTCTTCCACTAAATTCAGGAACAAGACAAGGGTGTCCACTTTCCCCACTCTTATTTAATATACTACTGGAAGTCTTAGCTATAGCCATAAGGCAAGAGACACTCATAAAAGGGATACAAATTGGAAGCAAAGAGATCAAATTATCATTATTTGCAGATAATATGATTCTATACATAACAGACCCTAAGACTCTACCAGCAAACTGTTAGAGCTGATAAACACTTTTAGTAATGTAGCAGGATACAAAATAAACACAAAGAAATCAGTAGCTTTTCTATACACTAACAGAAAACATGCAGAGGATGAAACCGGGGAATCTCTCCCATTCACAATTGCCTCAAAAAAAAAAAAAAAAAAATACCTTGGAATAAACTTAACCAAGGAAGTGAAGGATCTCTACAATGAGAACTTTAAAACACTCAAGCGAGAAATTGCAGAAGACACAAGGAAATGGAAAGACATCCCATGTTCTTCTATTGGAAGAATCAATATTGTGAAAATGTCAATCTTACCAAAAGCAATCTATACATTTAAAGTAATCCCCATTAAAATCCCAAAAGCATTCTTCACAGAAATAGAAAAAAACAATCTTAAAATTCATCTGGGAGCACAAAAAACCTCGAATAGCCAAAATAATTTTGGGCAACAAAAATCAGGCTGGTGTATTACCATACCAGATTTTAAGTTATATTACAAAAACCATGGTAACAAAAACAGCATGGTTCTGGCACAAGGACAGACATGTAGATCAATGGAACAGAACAGAAGACCTAAATATTAATCCAGGCAGCTCAAGCCACCTGATTTTTGAAAAAAAAAATGCCAAAAATATTCATTGGAGAAAAGATAGCCTCTTCCACAAGTGGTGCTTGGAAAACTGGATATCTGTATGTAGAAGGATGAAAATAGATCCCTGTCCCTCTCCATACACAAGAATCAAGCCCAAGTGGATCATGGACATTAATATCAGACCTGAAACTCTGAAACTGCTAGAGGAAAAGGTAGGGGAAGCCCTTCATCATATTGGCACAGGCAATGACTTTCTGAATATAACCCCAATTTCTCAGGAAATAAAACCACTAATCAAACACTGGTATCTCAAGAAATTACAAAGCTTTTGTATAGCAAAGGACACTGTGAATAGAGCAAAGAGACAACCTACAGAATGGGAGAAAATCTTTGCCAGCTATACATCTGACAGAGAATTAATATCCAGAATATACAAACAACTCAAAAAACAGAACAATAAGAAATCAAACAACCCATTTAAAAAAAAAAAAAAAAAGGCTATGGAACTAAATGGAGAGTTCTCAGAAGAAGAAATGCAGATGGCATATAAACATCTCAAAAAGTTTTCTACATCCTTAGCCATCAGGGAAATTCAAATAAAAACTATTTTGGGATTCCATCTCACTCCTGTCAGAATGGCTACCATCAAGAAAACAAATGACAATAAGTGTTGGTGGGGATGTGGAAAAAGAGGAACACTTCTACACTGTTGGTGGGAATGTAATCTGGTACAGC
Organism: Orientallactaga sibirica; assembly: GCA_036365145.1. Taxonomy (NCBI): domain Eukaryota; kingdom Metazoa; phylum Chordata; class Mammalia; order Rodentia; family Dipodidae; genus Orientallactaga; species Orientallactaga sibirica. The sequence goes on along the minus strand of JAEOAD010000019.1, from coordinate 668,501 downwards.
CATTGTGGAAATCAGTGTGTAGGTTCTTGAGACAGCTAAAAATAGATTTACCATAAAATCTAGATATGACACTCCTAGGCATATATCCAAAGGACTCTTCTCACTACTTTAGAGATACTTGCACAACCATGTTATTGCTGCTGTATTCACGATAGCTAGGAAATGGAACCAGCCTGGATGTCCCTCCACAGATGAATGGATAATAAGGATGTGGTACATTTACACAATGGAGTTCTATTCAGTGGTAAAGAAAAATAAAATTATGAAATTTGCAGGGAAATGGGTGGATCTGGAAAGGATTATACTAACTGAGTAACCCAGGCTCAGAAAGCCAAATGTCACATGTTCTCTCTCATATGTGGATCCTAGCTACAAATGTCTAGACTTGTGTGTGAACTGGAACCAAAAATTGGTACCAAAAGCCAGTAAGCTGTTAAAAGGCTATAAGGGAGGGAGGAAAGGAAAGGACTTAAGTGGATGGTGTTGTATATATGTAAGTAGAAGAACAGATTACAGGAAGGGAAAAGGCCTCAGTGAGGCCAGGGGAAGAGAATTCATGAAAGAATGGCAGGAAGAGGGTCAATCAAAATTCAAGATTGTCTGACTAAGACTTATGTAAACCTACTTTTTTGAACAATGGCACATCCAGAAGCTATAAATTGTTACTAGAAAATGTTCAGTGCTTGGTATGGGAAACCTTCCAGTGAGTTATTGGCCAAGGAGGTCCCTGTAGCCTCCAAAACATTAAAGGCTATTGCCAAGGCCCTTGGTTTCCCTTGCAAAACACATGGTAAGACCCTATTGCTAAAGACATCTCTTGCCTGAGAGGCAAGGTCACTGAGAAAGAAAGCTGGTGCTGAGCAGAAAACCTTCTCCCTATAGACCAGCCAACTGAAAGCTGGAAAAGGCTGCACAGTATGCAGCCATATGGGAGACAGAAGGCATCAGCAGTGAAAACAGTGGACACTGGAAAATTTAAGTTTGGCCAGACAGGCCCACTGACTGAACGGGTGCAATAGTGGCATGTCTGCTCTTGGGGAAACCAACTGCTCCCTTATTGGACTGAAGGCCCTCTCTATGGGAGGGCATATATGCCTGGTACTGAAAAAACTAATCAAAAGTCTATGGCAGAGGTGGTCATGAGCCTTAGGTGTATAAAGCCTGCTCTTGCCTGGCTAAATGTATATATTATTCCCACCAAACAGCCCTGAAAGCACTACACTTAATGTCCATATTCACATATTAATACTACTCTCACTGCTGGTTAGAGAAACTTCTCTTTTCAGATGGCGATGACCACTGGGATGACCCAAAAGGCGACATAGTGCTGAGAAGAAGGTATGGAAGAGTGTCCAGCACTGAAACACCTCTGTCACACCCTCCAAGGCTCAGGGTCCATTGTGGAAGAGGGGAGGAAAGAATGTAAGTGCCAAAGGAAGGGTACGACTCCTTACAATGCAACTGTCCAGACAGAAATTGGCCTCAATATCCATGAAATTGCAGTGCCTAGCATTACCTTTGAAAGACCTTCATAATATTAGAAAAAGATGATGATATCAAATTAAAAGAGAGACTCATGGAGAGAGGGAGGGGATATGAAGGAGAATGGAGTTCTAAAGGGGAATGGGGGAGGGAGGGAAATATCAGGGTTCATTGTAAATATAGAAGTTGTCAATTAAAAAAAATTAAAAAAAAGAAAGAATACTCCAAACCAATTTCCATGGTGAACAGAGATACAACACTTCTTAGCAAAATATGTGTATACAGAATTCAAGAAAATATTAAGAAATTTTAAACAATGGCCAAGTTTTTTTTCATCCTAGGTATGCAAGATTGCTTAAACACACTCACATCATTAAAAATGATTCACAATATAAATAAACAAGGGCAAAGCCTGACCAAGAATGTGAGTGATCTCTACAAAGAAAACTTTAAGACACTATAAAAAGAAACAAAAGATGATACTAGACACTGGGGAGAACTATAATGCCCTTAGACTGATCAAATCAATAATACAAAACTTACTATCTTACCAAAAGGAAACTTCAGATTGAAAGTAATTCAAGCATCATAGTTACAATGGCATTCTTCATAGTACTAACAACAACAACAAAAAAATCCAACAATTAGAAGGCAAAATGAACCAGCATAAAGAATCCTGTATGAGGGATCACAATTTTTCATCTAAAATCATACTGCAGAGCAGCAGTGACAAAGAGAGCATGGAACTGGCACAAAAACAGACATGTACCACAACAGACTAGAACAGAGGATGAGAGATAAACCCACATTGTTATGGTTTCTTAATTTTCAACAAAGGCATCAAACACCCACACTGGGGCTGGAGTAAAAGGTATTTTCTTGCAAACCCTGATGGTCTGACCTTGATTCCTCAGTACCCATGTTAAGTCAGATGCACACAGTAAAAGATGTATCTGGAGTTCATTTGTAGTGGTAAGAAGCCCTAACATACTTATTCTCTCTCTCTCTCTCTTTCTTCCTCTCTGTCCATCTATCTCTCATAAATCTATATAACACATGATACTGACAAAACTGGAAATTCACCTGCAGAAGAATGAAATTAGAGCCACATCTCTCATCCTGCACAAAGACCAATGCAAAATAGATCAAAGGGCTAGAGAGATGGCTTAGTGGTTAAGGTCGCCTGCCTCCTAAGCCCAAGAACACTGGTTCCAATCTTCAGTGGTTCCAATCTCCAGGTCCCACGTTTAGCCAGATGCAAAGTGACACAAGGGTGCAATGCCACACTTGACCACAAGGGGTGCATGCATTTGGATTCCGTTCACAGCAGCTGAGAGGCTGCTGGCCTCTATCTGTCTTCCTCTCCCTCTCTCTCTCTCTCTGTGTCTCTCTCAAAAAAAAAAAAAAGAAAGATAAAATACTTTACTATAAAACCACAAGTGCTGAAAATACTAGAGGGAAGCTTAAGGAATACACTGTTAGTTGTAGAAATAAGTAGGAACTTTCTGGATAGGGTTCCAATAGTATAGGACATGGTCTCAAGAATCAATAAGTGGTATTTCATGAAATTTAAAACTTTCTTCACAACAAAAGGAAGTATCAATACAGTGAACATAAATTCTACAGAGTGAGAAAAAAAATTATTCAGCTATTATTCAAACAAGGAGCTGTTATCTAAAGTATATAAAGAGGGCTAGAAAGACGGCTTAGTGGCTTAGTGGTTAAGGATCTTGTCTACTAAACCAAAGGATGCATGTTTGATTCTCCAGGAACCATGTAAGCCAGATACATAAGGTGGAATTTGTGTCTGGAGTTCATTTGCAGTGGCTAGAGGATCTGGCATGCCCATTCTCTCTCTCTATCTGCCTCTTTCTCTCTCACACTATCTCAAATGAATAAATTTTTATAAAGTAAAATAAAATGTATAAAGAGAAAATGGTGGTGTAGTAGCCACACCAAAGCATCCTACAGAGGGCAATAAGAAGAAAAGCAGCAAAATACACTCCTCTACCAAAAAGTGAAGATGTATAAAAAACTGTGAGCCTCAGAAGAGAAACAAGAGACACCCAGAACTTCTAGCAAGCAGGAAACTTGCCAGAACCCCAGAAGGTCCTGGTGGCCCTGGTATTGTTGCTTACCCGGCCCAGTCCAGCCCAGAGCTGCAAGAGCAGAAGCCACATGATGGGATTTTCAAATCATACAAGCCTCCTTGAAAAGTCAAGAAACATGAATGAGAAGACAGCAAGGACCAGCTGAGCGTCTTTTGAAGAAGAACACAAATGGGACCAGCTGAGTAGCTCTGTTACAACTCCAGGCATCCTGCAGAACCTGCCTTCCCCCAACTGCCAGTACTGCATACCACTAGAGAATCACCCACTAGCCACACACCATCCAGCACAGCTGATCAGAACAACATATCTAGTGACCCAAGCAGCCTAAACAAGTCCACAGCACAACAGGAAGGATCCAAGTGGACACTCAGTATAGATGAGATTGGAAAACATAACAGGGCCTACTTACACAAAGCCATGTACATAGATCTGCACTGGAAGTGCTAATCTCAACTTCCATGTCAAGGCAGGTTATGTGTTCAATTGATTAATGTATTCTTGGTCAGCTTTACCATTCTCAAATAAGCTGTATTTTGTTGTTAATTATTGTTGCCTTTTACTGTTCCTAATTTATAGAGAATTTGTCTTTTTCTTCTGTCATTATTGGGGGAAGGGTCTCACTTGGCCCCAGGCTGACCTGGAACCCATTTTAGACCAGAAAGTTCAGACTCCCAGTTGACTAGATTAGGGTGTGAGGCAACAAACACCCTTAGGGACTTTGGTTTTATTAGTTTTTCTGTTTGTTTTAATTCCCACTCTTCCATAAAATCTCTGTGCTGGTTTTGATGAATGTGTATATTGCTCAGTTGAATTTTAAAATTTGCCAATAATTTGCTCTACCCAGCCTACTAGAATATTTGCATAGCAGGCAAACTCAACACCTCAGGTCATTCTGCTGTTACTCTGAAAGTTATATAAGAGCCACACCCCACACCTTAATCTCCTACCCTGAAGATATATAAAGTTGGGTTTACACTTCTAAGAATAGTGCAGATAATTAGAAAATGCAACATCAAATTAACCCAAGATTCAAAAATCTCTGTGGTATAATACAAGAAACACAAAAAATCAAGACAATGCAATTACAAATCCATCAGAAACGACCTGTAGTGAGACTGATTTAGATGAACTGCCTGACAAAATTACAAAAATAAAATGATTATATATCTTCGCTCATTGAAACCAAAGAAGAAATCAAGAGTCAAAGAAGAAAACAAACTCCTGAAGAAATCCAAAGAGAACACAGGCAACCAACTTAATGAAATAAGGAAGGAAATACAAGACATAATTAAGAAAATAGAAATAGGGTTCGAGGGATGGCTTAGCAGTTAAGGCATTTGCCTGCAAATCCAAAGGACCCAGCTTCAATTCCCCAGTACTCATGATAGCCAGATGCACAAGGGGCACATGTGCCTGGAATTTGTTTGCAGTGGCTAGAGGACCTGGAGTGCCCATTCTCTCTCTCTCTCCCTGTTAAATAAATAAATAGGGAAATACAAATAATAAAAAATACCAATTAAAAATACTGGAAATACAAAACAGAGTAAGTGAAATAGTAAACTCTGTGGAAAGTCTTACCAGTAGAATGGGTCAAGTAGAGGACAGCATATCAAAACTAAAATACCAGGTAGCAGATCTAGTACAACCCAACAAAGAGAAAGTCTAATAGGAAGGCATGGATGGGAATTTCAAGACATTTTGTACACTATGAAGAGATCAAACATAATAATTCAAGGTATATCAGAAGGAGAAGAATTTCACTTCAAAGACATAGTAGGTATCTTCAATAAAATCATAGAAAAAAATTTCCTCCAGATAGGGAAAATGATGCCAATACAGATACAAGAAGCCTTTAGAATGTTAAACAGACAAAACCAGGAAACAACCTCTCACTTTCAAAATATAATTAAACTACAAAACACACAAACCAAAGAAAATAACTTAAACGCAGTTAGAGAGAAAAACCAAGTCACATATAAAGGCAAGCCCATCAGAACAACAGCAGATTACTCAATGCAAACTTTAAAAATCAGAAGGGCTTGGGATGATGTGTTCCAAGTTCTGAAAAATAGCAACTGTCAACAAAGATCACTTTATCCAACAAAGCTATCCATCCAAACTGACAGAGAAATAATGACATTCCACAACAAAGATAGGCTAAAGGAATATATGACCACTGAACCAGCTCTACAGAAAATACTTGAAGGGATCTTTCATGCTGACAAGAAAGGAAAGCACAGAAATAATGAAACAAGAAAAAATAAACCATACTGAAATAATACTTAATACAAGAGTAAAGGAAAAACAGGAAGAACTACAAAATAAGAATGATAAGAATAAATGCACACCTTTCAATAATAACTATTTTTATTTATTTATTTATTTATTTATTTATTTATTTATTTATTAGAGGGAAAGAGGCAGAGAGAGAGAGAGAGAAAGAGAGAGAGAGAGAGCATGCCAGGGCTTTCAGCCACTGCATCTGGCTTATGTGGGTCCTGGAGAATTGAATCAAGGTTCTTTGGCTTTGCAGGCAAGTGCCTTAACTGCGAAGCCATCTCTTCAGCCCTCAATAATGATTCTTTGTATCAACAGCTTCAATGCCCCAACCAAAAGACATAGGATTGCAGACTCGGTTAAAAAGCATAATCCCTATATTTGTTGCCTCCAAGAAACTCACATTTCCTTAAAATATGGACACTATCTTAGGGTGAAAGGATGGAAATCGGCATGTCAAGCAAATGGGCCTAGAAAACAAGCAGATGTTGCTATCCTAATATCTGACAGGATAAACTTAAAATCAACATTAGTTAGGAAAGATAAAGAAGGTCACTTCATGTTGATTAAAGGAACACTCCAACAAGAGGATATCACAATTCTAAACATATATGCACGTAACATGGGGACTCCCACTTTTATCAAACAAACACTATTATACTTAAGGTCATAGATAACAAGCCAAACACAATTGTAGTGGGTGACTTCAATACTTCACTCTCATCAATTGAGAGGTCCTCCCAGAAAAAAATAAACAGAGACAGCTGGATTAAATGAACTCATAGAACAAATGAACCTAACAGATATCTACAGAAAATTTCATCCAAATGCTGAAGAATACACATTCCTTTCAGCAACACATAGAATATTCTCTAAAATACACTATATATTAGGACACAAAACAAACCTTAACAGATAGAGGAAAACTGAAATAATTCCTTGCAGTCTACTTGATCAGAATGGGATTGAATGAAAAATCAACAGCTATTGAGCATACACAAAACCATGGAAAGTAAACAATACACTACTAAGTGATGAATGGGTCAATGAAGAAAACAATAAGGAAATTAAAAATTTCATAGAACGAAATCACAATAAGAACACAACATACCAAAACGTTGGGGGTGACAATAAAGGCAGTCCTAAGAGGGAAATTTATAGCTTTAAGTGTCTATATTAAGAAATTAGAAAGGTTGCAAGTTAAAATCTTAATTTTTCACCTTAAGGCCTTGGAAAAAGATGAACAAGGAAAACTGAAAATCAGTAGATGGGAAGAAACAAATAGATTAGGGCAGAAATTACTGAAATAAAAACCAAAAGAAATACAAAGAATCAATGAAACAAAGAGTTTGTTCTTTGAAAGGATAAATAAGATTGATAAATCCTTAGCAAGTCTGTCCAACAAAGAGAGAGAAAAGACACTAATTAATAAAATTAGAGATGAAAAAGGCAACATTACAACAGATACCAAGGCAATTCAGAAAATCATGAAAACATACTTTGAGAACACATACTCCACTAAAGTTTGAAAATCGGAAAGAAATGGATGATTTCCTTGATTTATACAGCCTACCAAAATTAAATCAAGATTACATAAAACTTATAAACATACCTATAACAAGCATGGGGATCAAAACAGTTATAAAATAATCCCCCAACTAAAAAATATCCAGACCCAGGTAGATTCACTGGTGAATTTTACCAGACCATCACAGAAGAAATAATACCATTCCTTCTCAATTTTTTCCATAAAATAGAAAAAGAAGGAATACTACTAAACTCTATCTATGAAGTCAGCCTTACTCTGATATCAAAACCAGATAAAGATAGAACATAAAAAGAAATGTACAGGCCAATCTCTGTCATGAACACAGATATAAAAATTCTCAAGAAATATGGCAAATATGCATATATCAAAAAGATCATTCTCCCAGACAAAGTAGTTTTTATCCCAGTGATACAGGTATGGTTCAATATATGCAAACTGATAAATGTAATATACCACATAAGTGGACTGAAAGACATAAATCACATGATAAAAGGCATTTGACAAAATCCAACATCCCTTCATGGTAATAATCCTAAAGAAACTGGAATTAGAAGGAACATATTTTAACATAATAAAGGCAATTTATGACAACTCTATAGCCAACATAACAATCAGGAAAAATGTGAAACTTTTCCACTAAAATCAGGAACAAGACAATGGTGTCTATTGTCCCCATTTTCATTTAATATAGTACAAGAAGTCTTAGCTATAGCAATAAGACAAGATACACATATAAAAGGGATACAAATAGGAAAGGAAGAGATCAAATTATCATTATTTGCAAATAATATGATTCTATACATAAAGGACCCTAAAGACTCTACTAGTAAACAGTTAGAGCTGGTAAACACTCTTAGAATCTTAGTGGTATACAAAATAAACACACAGAAATCAGTAGCTTTCCTAAATACTAACAACAAACATGCTGAGGATGAAGTCAGGGAATCACTCCCATTCACAATTGCCTCAAAAACAAGTGCCTTGGAATAAACCTAACCAAGAAATTGAAGGATCTGTACAATTAAAACACATAAGCAAGAAATTGGAAAGGACATTAGGAAATGGAAAGATATCCCATGTTCTTGGATTGGAAGAATCAATATTGTGAAAATGTCAATCGTGCCAAAAGTAATCTGCACATTTAATACAATCCCCATCAAAATGTTAAAGGCATTCTTTATGGAAAAAGAAAAAAAATGTTAAAATTCATTTGGAAGCACAAAAAACTTTCAATAGTCAAAACATTTTTAAGTAGCAAAAAATAAGGCTGACAGTTTCTCCATACCTGATTTTAAGCTATATTAGAGAACAATAGTATCAAAAACAGCATGGTACTGTCTTAAAAACAGACATGGAACAGAACAGAGGACCAAGATGTAAGTATGGGTAGCTATAGCCATCTGATACACATTCTCTCTCATATGTAGATCCTAACTTTTTAAAAAATTTATTTATTTATTTATTCGTTCATTCATTCATTTATTTTGTTTTTTCAAGGTAGGATCTTGCTCTAGCCCAGGCTGACCTGGAATTCACTATGTAGTCTCAGGCTGGCCTCAGACTCATGGCAGTTCTCCTCTCTTTGCCTCCCATGTGCCAGGATTAAAGTCATGTGCCACCACACCTATCCCTTTTTTTATTTTCAATGTATTATTTAGGTTTATACTTTAATATCCCATGTCCTCCACCCTATTACACTGAGGGCCCTCCTTAGTGGTGTTATTGGTGTTCATTTTGGGGTCCTGAAGGTCCCAGTCAGTCTCTGTGGTTGGAGAGAGACATGCCTTGGGATGTTGCTACCCACCATGTGATTCTTACAACCAGCTCCAGGGAGATAGCAATAAACACTGTGGTCACTGAATAGTCACCAAAGCAGAAATCTAGAGGTACAGAGAACTCAACAATAAATCAGAATTCTAACATGACCCTAAAACTCAGAGAACTCTGGGAAAGAAGGGGATTGAAGGAAGTAAAATCCTAATTTTCAATGTTTTATATATGAAAATAAGGCAATGTGAGATTGAATATTGACTATGAATTGAGGGAATAAACCACAAGAAGGAAACAAGAGGTGATGAGAAGGAGAGTGGGAGCAAAAAGAAACAAGTAGAATAAAAACAGAGAGGAAGATAAAGTAGGTGTAGAGAGAACACAAATGGGAGTGGGGGGACAGAAAAAGAGGAGAGAAGAAAAAAAAAGGGTTTTGTTTTTGTTTTTGTTTTTTTCCCTAACAGATCCACTTAGTGGAAAGGAACCCATATCTGGAAGTGGGAAACAAGTCAGAATCATATCAAGATAATGAGTTTGCTCTTCAATATCAAGCTCCCACTAATCTTGGGTTACAAGAGGGTCTATACCCATTAAATTCTCTCTAAACTACTAATGGTTATCCCATTTAACGTGTGCTGACTTTAATCTTCATTGGAGAATCTGCTTCTCTTTTTCTGATAGAAGCAGGCCCTGAGGAGAGAAACAACCCATCACACTTCATCAGGGCTCCAGCTGAAGCCACAGAGAAATTGGGGAAATGAGCAAGAGTGCTGCTTTCTTGGTGAACCTGATATCAGCACAAGGGTGAAAGACATAGACAATGAGGACACTCAACACCTACCAAAGCAGAGATCCAGAGGCTCCAAAGAGCCCATCAGGGAAGTAGACTTAAAAGGAACCCAACATGGCTCAGGGAATTTCAAAGAAGAGGGGGCAAAAATATTGTTAGAGCCACAAGTTGGGACATTATTCACAGAGACATTGCTTCTTCCCCATAACTGATGGCTGTCCCCACAATCCCCATGGAGATGACCTTGCATCCCCAACTAGGAGGGAACCTTTGGAGGGGGGCAGGAATGTGGGAAAAGATGGTGCTAACATGTGTTGTTTACCTACTAAGTATATCTATAACTAATAATAAAATAAATAAACAACAATTAAACTTAATTCTTTCTATGAAAATAAATAAATGAATGAATAAATAAAATTAATGGATGTACAAATAAATAGTAAATAAATAAATTGAAAGATTCCCATAAAGCCAGCCATGAAGAAAAGACTTCTGTCCAATCAGGTCATTTTCCCCCAATATGCTACTTAATCCTGAATCATAAATTTGGCCACAAGGACAAGGAGGATTTTTCTACAATAGAAGTCTCTGAAAATTTCAGTGAAAAATGCAGAATCAAATTCATTTTTGATCATGATTTTTTTTTATTTGATTTTTCAAAGTAGGGTTTTGCTCTCTGGACCAGGCTGACCTAGAATTCACTATGTAGTCCCAGGGTGACCTCAAACTCATATTGATCCACCTACCTCTGCCTCCAGAGTCCTGGGATTAAAGGTGTGTGCCACCATGTCTGGCTCAATCATAATTTTTAATTGTTGAGTGCTGTCTTTGTCCCTCACATATAGCTCTCCATACACTACCATACATACATATATATATATATATATATATACATGTCTGTATTATGTATGTATGTATGTGTATATTCAATCCCAGACTGTAAAGTGAGATTAGGGTCTGGATTTCTGGGATGCTGAAGTCTTATGAGAGATAGTTTTATTGTGGTTTGGACTATTGGATATGGATTCATAAAAGAACTGAGTCATGCTGGGGATGGTGGCACACACCTTTAATCCCAGCACTTGGGAGGCAGAGGCAGGAGGATAGTCATGAGTTTGAGGCCACCTTGAGACTACATCTTGAATTCCAGGTCAACCTGGGCTAGAGCGAGACCCAATCTCAAAACAACTAGAACAACAAAACAAAACTGAGTCATATTCAAGATGGAGTGAAATAATTGATGACATTATTTAAAAGTCATATTTCTATGGGAGTATTCCATTATAAAGTCAAACAAAAACCTTCATATCACTATTTTAGTTATCCATTTTGATTTATAAAAGGATGTTCAAAAAAGAAAAATTGGGAAATAGAAAGAAAGAAAAAGAAATAAATTTCTACATTGGCCTACTGCCAAGTAAAACCACAGGAAAAATAACGTGTTTTATATCTTCTTCCATTCATTTTCCTATCTAGAGTCCTTTTAAACAAAGTATACAAACAAGTTGTGCAGATTCATTGACACATTCTGCTTTTTCCTTCAACCAACATATTTTAATCATTTTCATTTTTTCACTTCTGTATGATTATTCATCAAGTAAATATTGTGTGGTCAACTTAATGTGTCATCTAGTATATATTTACTTAATTGATATCTACTATTGGGCTATTTCAAATAACATTTCACTTGAAGTATTTCTTTTTTTAAAATATTTTATTTATTTGTTTAACAGGGAAAGAGGGAGAGAGAGAGAGAGTGAACGGGCACACCAGGGCCTCCAGCCACTGCAAATGAACTCCAGATGCATGTGCCCCTTGTGCATCTGGTTTACATGGGTCCTGGGGAACCTGGGTCCTTTGGCTTTGCATGCAAATGCCTTAACCTCTAAGCCATCCCTCCAGCCCCCTTGACATATTTCTGTATAAAATTTATTTAAAATTTGGAATTGGTTCCTTTCTATTCCTGTTCAGAATTAAAAGTAGTTACTCAAGAAATATGAACATTGTTAGGGTTCTTGATATTTATCAAAAATTATTTCCAACACAATGTCACACTATCTTTTCAAATTGTAGTGTTTAAAACATTACTCCATCAGCTTTTTTATTCTTTTATCTGAACCAAATGTTTCCTGTTATCAAGGCTGCTCAACATAAGAACAATAGAACTGACACTGAACCATTGAGTTTGGCACGAGGTCAGTGAAGACTTCTGAGCATCTTTTAGCTTCCTGCTCTCTCACCTGTGGAACATCTGCGTTGCAGGCAGGGCTCTCTTGTTACTAATAAAACTGCTTTTAAATGATGTGCTTTGAGGTCTGCGTTTATCTCCAGTGACATAACAGTGACTCAGTTTGTTTTTGTAGCATCTTCCTGATAGCAGAATAATGAATATTCAGTTACAAAGTTAGAGACATAACTCTGAGAAGAAAAAATATCTTGATTTTGTAGTGCAAGTAGCTTAGTGATAATCTCTTTCAATATTTGCTGTATTTCCTTCTGAATATGTACACACACACACACACACACACACACACCATATTCACAATGCTACTGTCATCATGCCAGACCCTTCATAACCATATAATGAGATCTTGAGGTTTTTCAGGTGACATATCGTTATAAGTCACTTCATGCCGTGAAATACCCTTTGAAAACCAGAATTAAGATAGAATAAAATACCCTGTAGTATACACATACCAAAATTTCATCATTCAGTCATTAGAACTGTAACATTTTCTTTTTATTTTGCATAACTTGGTTGCACATGTGTAAATTCTTTTTTTTTTTTTTTTTTTTTTTTTTTTTTTTTTTAGGGGAGGAAGGGATTTATTTGAAGCTTACAGACTTTGGGGAAGTTCCATGATGGCAAGAGGCTGGTCCCTTTTACAGATCCAAACAGAGAAAAAACACCACCAGCCAACACCACACACAAGCACAAGTGGGCAGCAAACAGCAGGGACCCAGTCAGAGATCAAATCACTCTGCATACCTTTGTCCTGGAAATCAGATCAACCCTCAGTAAGACTTTAGAGATGGACCTCAGGATCCACCCCTAGTGACACCTCCTCTAGCCAGGCAGCTGAAGGCCAGTTTTAATTAAAAAAAAAAAAAAATCTGAGGCTGGGGAGATGTTTTAATGGTTAAGACACTAGCCTACAAAGCCAAAGGACCCAGGTTCAATTCACCAGGACCCATGTAAGTCAGACGCACAAGGTGGCACATGTATCTGGAGTTTGTTTGCAGTGGCTTGAGGCCCTGGCACACCCAGTCTCTCTCTCTTTCTATCTGCCTCTCTCATAAATAAATAAATAAATAAATAAATAAATAAATAAATACAGAAAAAAAATTGAATCTGTTGGGGGACATACATTTAAACTACCACATTCTGCCCTCCTGGCCCCCAATAGACTGATGTCCATATCACATTGCAAACTATATTCAGTCCAACTTCAAGGGTCCCCATAGTCTTTACCAATTTAAGATTATTCCAAAGTCACAAGTCTTATCTGAAATTTAAGACTGTGTCTTAATTGTGAGTCCTGTAAAATCAAAACATGTTACATACTTTCAACATATAATGGCACAGAGTAAACATTTTCATTACTATAAGGCATAACAAGGAGATATTGGACCAATGCAAATTCAATACCCATTAGGCAAGCATCAAATGTCTGAAGTTCAAGTCTAACATCCATAACCAGTGATGACAGTCTGGATTTTCCAATTCCACCCTGCAGCTGGGCTGAGTAGCCAGGAGAACTTCCATCCCAAGGCAACAGTGCTCCATGGTAGCACCTGCACAGTCTATACCCAAAATATCTTCAGGTCTCCATTGTACATCACAGTCCACCTTCAGGTCCATACACTGGCCTTTCCAAGCCTTGAAAATAGAAATATCCTATTTCCCATGCCTCATCTCAGCAGAGACTCCTGAACCATGTGCACTTCATGACCCCATTTCTATGCGTTTTCATGCTCAAAATCAATACCAGGTGTTCAGGACATAGCCATCTTGTTAATCCAAGGATAAAATAATTCCTGACCTTAAAGAGCAGGTTCCTTCCTTACAAAAAAGTTTGAAGCAGCCAGGCATGGTGGTGCATGCCTTTAATCCCAGCAATCAAGAGACAGAGGTAGGAGGATTTCCAAGAGTTCAAGGAGACCCTGAGACAACATAGTAACATAGTGAGTTCCAGGTCATCCTGAGCTAGAGTGAGACCCTACCTCAAAAAAACCAAAAAAAAAAAAAAGAAAGAAAGAAAAGAAAAGAAAGAAAGATAGAAATAAAAAAGCGTAAATTCTTATATTTGAATATTATTTGGGTTATAATCATCCAGAATAAATTTATAACTATCCAACTAAAATTATAAATAAGTTTTTTAGTGGTATCCAATACTGACTTCCTAACTTTGAAAGTCATCTGCAAATCTGCTTTCCTTGTTCCATTGTAGAAGAGACTAGATGGCAATGGGGAAATATATAACACTATGGAAGTTTGATAGTTATGAATCGCTTGTCATGAGTGTTAGAGGATAGAGGTGACAGACTTAAAAATTAAAAATAAATACTTGATTAAATATGATTATTTGTTGACTATTTATGAATCAGTAGAAACTTTAAAAATAGTAAGAACTTCTAAATAAGAAACAAAAGTGTTACTTTACTTAGGCATTCTTGTTTTGAAATACATAAGGACAAAAGGAAGTTTTAGTGTGTATTACTTTTAAAATATTTTTTTTAATTTTTATTTTTGGAGTGAGACACAGAGACAGACAGAGAGAGAGGGAGAGGGAGACAGATAGAGAATGGGTGTGCTAGCAGTCTCAGCAATGTGTAAGAAATCCAGATGTGTGTGCCCCTTGTGGGCAAGTGCAGCATTATGCCCTTACATCACTTTGCATCTGGCTAAAAGTGGGACCTGGAGATTGGAACCGGGTTCTTAGGCTTAGCAGGCAAGCGCCTTAACCGCTATGCCATCTCTCCAGTCCTAGTGTGTATTACTTTTCTTCTAAGATTTAAAAAATGTTTTTGCACAAAATTATCAAAAAAAGTTTATTTAAGGTTGGGGAGATGTCTCTGTGGGTAAAGTACTTGCCATGTAAGATTGAATCCCTGAGTTCAAAGACCCAGGACTTAAGTAAAATGCAAGGCATTGTGGTGTACTTTCATAAGCCCAGCACTGGGAAGATGGGGGTAGTAAATCCCTGGGTCACTGGCTAGGGTCTGTAGCCAAATCTGTGAGCCCTATGATCAGCAAAAGACCATGACTTCAAATTCTTGGTTTATAATCTCTGGTATACAGTTATATATAAGAGCATGCTTTTCAAAAAGAAAGCAATCTTAATTTTTAAGTTGGCTAAAAGTAAAGTAAAAGTAAAGTAACTAGAAATGTATCCCACTTATTTGCATGAAATACATTCTTCAAATCCTAGTTCATACCTGAAACCATATATAGTACCAACCAATATGTATCAATATGCATGCCATGTTTTTCTACACATATATACACATGTATACATACACAATTTTGATAAAGCTTCACTTATAAACACAGGCCAGGCATTGTAGTGCATGCCTTTAATCCAAGCACTTGGTGGCAGAGGTAGGAGGATCACTATGAATTCAGGGCCACCCTGTGACTACATAGTGAACTCCAGGTCAGCCTGGACTAGAGAGAAACACTACCTCAAAAAAAAAAAAAAAAAAAAAAAAGGGTTGGAGAGATAGCTTAGTGGTTACGGTGCTTACCTGCAAAGCCAAAGGACCAGGTTAGATTCCCCAGGCCCCACATAAGCCAGATGCACAAGATGATGCATGAGTCTAGAGATCATTTCCAGTGCCTGGAGGTCCTGGTGCACCCATTCTTTCTCCCTCCCACCCTCTTTCTCTTTCTCAAATAAAAATAAAGATCTGGTACCCTAAATATACAAATATGAATATTTCCAACAGTATGAAATGTAGTATGAAAATTCCCTTTACTCTTGGATGGACTAGATTGACCAGAAAAAAATATCAACTAGTTGTTCTATTTTTCCTAGTTCTTTATGCCTAACTGAAGCATTTGTTTTGTATTACGGTTTTACATTATTGGATATTGTTTGTACAGTTATCTCTCAGTACACTTCCTATTCACCTTATGTTGTTCTGAGAACCAGTAAAATCTGCTATAATGCTAAGAATATATTTTGTATGCTCAATAAATTTTTATTGTATCAAATTATGTCATTCAATGTTGTTCTAGGTACAATGTGTAGTGGTTGTCCCTAGCCACTGGCATCTGTGGTTTGACTTTCCATGGATTCAGCCAGTGCAAACAAACTCCAGACACATGCTCCCCTTGTGTGCATGCATCACTGTCTGGCTTATATGGGGTCTGGAGATTTGATCATGCATTCTTAGGCTTTGTGGGCAAGCACCTTAACTGCTAAGCCATCTCTCTAGCCTGATACCAGATCTTTTGTTTAGGCAGTAACAATTAATTTAACACTGGACCAAATATGATGGTTTAATATAATTACTGATGGGTCCCATTAAAGCAGAATGATGGTTTGGTTATTCAGTTCATAGACAATTAATAGTACAATATGTCCTTACTGATTTTTGACCAGTGTACAAATGAACAGGGGTGGGCAGTATGCCTATATATATTAACTATAGCTTTGTGTGTTTTAAAACAGAGATTCATATTATCTATATAAACTACATGTGTCAGTTTACATATTCACTATCATACATTTGTACAATCAAGAAGAAATGTGTTCTTCCATTACATTATATGACAATAATGTAAACCATCTAACACTAATAAATAACATTGACATTGTGGTCATTGTTGTAAGGATTCTTAATGTGCCCAGATTTAGAACTCCCATGTGGTCAGAAAAATTCATGATGAATATATAACACAACGTCCTGAGATAGTAACATGACCCACAAACTGCATGAACTTAGAGACTTGGCATTAAAATAAACTTTTTCTCTGAGTGGTTCAACATGGCACCCATTTAGTTCCAAACTGATATGATAATGGAATATCATCTTCCTCTTATCACATGATTAAAGTAATCCAAGTGTCTAGGCAGATCGTTTAGAGCAGAAGAAATCAACTGTGTTGACAAGCCAGGACTTGCTTACTGAGCCACTTAAGACTATCTGTGGTCATTCTTATTTATCAGCTGGTTGTAATTTCTTTTTAAAATAATGATAAAGTGGAGAGTTTATCAATAATCAATAGCCCACCATTTTCAGTGTTTCTCCAAATGAAAATTCTATATGTCCTTGCATTTTTGCATTTCCCAATAGCATACTACATAGATCATGATAAACTTGACTTTATTACAAGTCTCCAAGCTTGCCCATAACTTAGATATTAAAAGATTTAGGGATTGTCATGAAGCATTGCAGGCTACAATAGCATTCATATCCTTAACTTAAATAAATTGACCTATGGCAGAGTTTAGAAAAGAGATACATCAGAGTTGGAGTCTAGTGGATGTGAGACCAAAAGATATTGTCAATGTATACACCTTATTGGAAGAACTTTTATAAAACACTAATGTGCAGGCTCTGCCTTTGAGGTTTTTCTTGGGGCAATGCACAGTCAAAGCTCAAGCACTCATTTGTGAAACATCTCCAGCTGCCTGTGGAATCTCATGTGTAGGCATTGAGGAACTATTGGTCTAACTGAAGAATTGTTTGTACATGTGAGCACAAGTAGTGAGATTAAGTCACTTGATCATTTCTTCTTAAAAGTCTCACAAGCCTATTTTGCTTGTTTCTATATTAATTTTAAAATTAATGATATTACACTGTTCTTGTTTTAACATTTTATTTGGATTATTGGCTGAACAGAAAGTGTATACTAAAATCAGTGATAGCAGCTAGAATTCGCCAACTGTTCAATATGTGTGAATCACCATGTTAGGTTATTTCATGAGCTTTATCTTATATAATCCTTATAATCCTTTGAGGTAAGTATTATTACATCCACTTCACAGAATAAGAATCCAAGATTCAAGAGAGGTAAAATGATTTGTACTGGGCACACCAAAACAGCTTAAGAAGTAAATCCATGTAGACTGTGGAGTATCCTTCCTAACCTTCTTCCATATTCAATTCCATATCCGATTTCTTAAACAGAAACTGGTCTGGTTTCCAAGCTGCTTATTCTGGAGTCCAGCCAATGTGTTTCAGGAGTGCAGGGACTGTCTTCTGCCACTATGAAGAATTGCATGCTCACACAATTGTCTGTGTTTTGCCTTCAGAAGGATTTTAATAATGGGAGCAAACCTTGAGGAAATATCATCAAGAATGCATATTAACTGCATTTTCTTCCTCCCAGAAGACTTGAATCTAAAATGAGATGCTTCCTGCCTGCAGAAGAGCAGTGAAAACAGAGAGATATTTGATGCCATAAATATGTGTTGGGGTGACAGTTTGCAGGATTTACTTGCACATAAATCATCTCAGAAACAGACTTAAATCTTACACATTGCCATACAGTTCTTAGCAACTAATAAATAGAACCCCTGAACAAAAATAGCTTTTTAAAAAGGACATAAAACAGTAGAAGCCTTCTCCACCAGCTGATATAAAAAGTTTGTTCAAAAATAAAAATCTTTAGACTTTCACCAGTTTAAGTGTGACCTAGGAAATATCATGACATGAATAGGAGATTTTGCTCTTGTCAGTACAGCCCTTAACATCAAAATATTTGTTTCTTCTAGAGAGGAGGAATTGCCAGTGTATTCCGTTCTTGCTTCATGTTTATTTTGTTGGCAATTTCTTATATAGCAGTTATGGTTTGGACTAGATATGCCTTCATATGCTAAAGAGTTGAGCTGGATGTGGTGACACATGCCTTCAATCCCAGCACTAAGGAGGCAGAGGTAGGAGGATCACCGTGAGTTTGAGGCCATCCTGAGACTACATAGTGAATTCCAGGTCAGCCTGCACTAGAGTGAAACCCTACTTCGAAAAACCAAAGAACAAAACAAAAACAACAACAACAACAACAAAAAAGAGTTTAATGCCAGCCTATGGCACCCATTGGTAGAAAGTGGAATAATGGGCTCTTGTGGAAAGAAGTTATACCATTAGTGATATGCTTTTGAAGGCAATTCGGAAGCCCTAGTAATTCCTTCTCTGTTTTTCTTCCCAGCTACCAGGAAGTGAGTAGTTTTATTCCGCCACAAGCTCCCCACCCTGATCTTTTGCCCTGCCATTGACCCAGAAAGCAATGAGTCAACAAAACCTAGACAGAAGTCTCTGAATCTCATGAGCCCAAACAATTTTCTCGAGTTGTTAGTTAAAGATTATGTTTGAATAAAACAGCAATGAAATACAGACCAATGCAATAGTTTTTCACTAGTGCTTAGCAAAAATACATTAATTAAAAAAAAACAAAAAAACTTTACCAGGGATGGAGAAAATGGTTTAGTGGTTAAAGGTGTTTACCTGCAAAGCCAAATGACCCCAGTTGGATTCTCCAGGACCAATGTAAGCCAGATGCACAAGGAGGAACATGAATCTGGAGTTTCATTTGCAATGGCTGGAGTCCCCAGCACACCCATTCTCTCTCTGGCTCACTCTCTTTCTCTCTCTAACACTTTTTCTCTCTCATAAATAAATAAAACAAATAAATAAAATATATTAAATAAAACCTTTACCATAACTATTAAATGAATGGATTTTTCTAATATTTATAGTTAATATCTAATTTTTATATAGTCATCTACTAAAATTATGCTTGAATTTTTCAAAAAAAAAAATGAATGTCAACTCAGCACCTTATTTTCAAATCAAATAAATTACTGGGTTAATAATACTTAGAAACAAATTATAATCGTTTTGCATACATATTCTGAAAGAAACTTATGTATATAACAATTCTTATGATATTGTCATAAGATGCTACTCTTTATCTTTTTTCTTTCTTTTCAGGTTTTTCCCTTGTTCTTAACAAGGAATAATAACACAACAGAAAGTCTGAGGGAGAAGTAAGAAAACTCACATTCAACCTGCAAGTCTCTGGTTCTGTAGCTAAGCCTGTGATAACCTAACACCTCATTTCCTCATCAGTCTAAAACTGATTTTACAGCTAACCTGGGAAGTCAACTACAAATGCAAAGTAAAATAGACAGATGAGTTTTCTATGATAGCCACAATTTATATTCAAATTTAAATTTTTTTAAAAGTACTGTGATCACAGTGTAGAAACCATTAATATAGCAGAATTGTATTCCCCTCAATTAATTTGACCATGACTTTTTTTTCATGCGAACATCTGATTGCATATATGTTTTGTACAGAATCATTTTCAAGAGGTTGTAAAGTACACTAAACTGAAAGGTACTGTTAGGGTTGTAGGCATTGTTTAGAGGCAGAGCACTTGCTGAGCATATAAAAGGTTCTGTGTGTGATCCCCAGCACTGAAAAAAAAAATTAAAAACCACTGTATAAAATTAAGCTTCATTTAGAACAAAAATAAATGTCAGTTAAGTTTATTATATCAATATTATTAGGGAATAAGAAAGTGGCTCAGTGGATAAGACAGTTGCCACACAAACATGACTACCTGAGTTTGGAACCCCAAAACTCATGTAAATCCAGACACTATAGTGCATGCTTCTAAAATTTCAGCATGCTGAAGATGAGAAAGAAGGAGGAGAGAGGAGAAGCACAGGTAAGGATTCAGAACAGGTAGCCAAGTAAACATAGAGGTGAAAAATAAGAGACCTTGCCTCAAACAAGATGGAAAGTGAGAACTGGACACCCTAAATTGTCCTCTGGTTTCCATACACATGCCAAGGCATGCTCTTGTTGTTGAAAAGCTCATCTTATATACACAAACACCATCATAAATACATCATATCCATACACCCAAAAATTATTTAGGGGCTGAAGAAGAGCATTTCATAATGAGAAAGCCCTGATTTGTCAAAAATATACAACAATCTAAATTTGTATGCACCCAATAACATAACAATATATCCTCAAAACACATGAAACAAAAATATCAGAAATGAGAGACTAAATAGATGAATTGTTGTCAGTTTCAGATTTTAAAGCACTTCTCTTAGTGATGGTAAAAACAAGCATACACAGAATTCGGAAGGTTGTCAACAAACCTGACACAGTAGGAATTATATAGCACTGTAACAAATGACAATAAAGCACATACACTTTTCAAGAACATAGAAACCTGCAGCTAAACAGAGCATATGCTAGCTTATAAAAGAAAATCTCGGGCTGGAGAGATGGCATAGCATCTAAGATACTTGCCTGCAAAGCCTAAGGACAGAGGTACAATTTCTCTCCAGATACCAAGTGAGTCAGACTCACAAAGGTGAGGCAAGAGCAAGGTTGCACATGCCCACAAAGTGGTGCAAGCATCTAGAGTACTAATACAGTGGCTGAGGCCCTAGCACACCAATTCTTACTCTTTCTCTCTAAAATAAATTTAAAAAGTAAATCTCAATAAAAGGTGAGATCTTGTAGGAGATATTCTATAGACACAACAAAAATTAAAAAAAAAAAAAAAAAAACTTCTTTGAAACAAAAGATATTTGAGCCAGGTGTGGTTGTACATGCCTTTAATCCCAGCATTGGGAGGCAGAGGTAGGAGGATAGCTGTGAGTTCAAGACCACCCTGGACTAAAGTGAAACCCTACCTTGAAAAACCACACACACACAAAAAAAAAGATGTTTGAAATGTCTCCAAATATTTGAAGATGAAATAGCATATGCTTAAACATAATATGGGTGAAAATCAACATTTTGAAAATAATTAAAAATTTAAAAATATTATCAACATATAAAAATTCTTTAGAAATATTGATCATAATGGCAGAAAAGTGTTCAAAATTATATCCCCCATATCTGTTGCTAAAGAGAGTTAATGGAGAACAGATAGTCTTTTCAACAAACACTGAAGAAAAAAATGTGTGCTTATTTGAAGAAAAACTGAATAATCACACAGAATGCAAAAGCTAATTTAAATGCATCATAAACCAAAACAAAAATAATACCAGAACTCTAAAACTTCTGATAGAAAATATAGACAAAGTTTTCTTATGACAACAATAAAATCATCAACTATTTTAAATGATAATTGAACCCTCCTCTTATAAAAAACACTATTAGTAAAACAGAAAGACTAGCCAAGTTTGGACAAAATTGCATATATTTGACAAGGTGTGGCAGAATGTGTATTAAAGAAACTAAGAAAATTCTACAATTCAATAATTATAAGATGAACAAATGTTTCAATATATACTCAAAAAAAAAAAGGGATAGGCCGAGTGTGGTGGCTCACGCCATTAATCCCAGCACTCGGGAGGCAGAGGTAGGAGGATTGCCAAGAGTTCAAGGCCACCCTGAGACTACATAGTGAATTCCAGGTCAGCCTCAGCTAACCCTACCTTGGAAAACCAAAAAAAAAAAAAAAAAAAAAAAAAGGTAAGGATATATAACTAACTAAGCTGATTAAACTATTTAAGAAGATTTGATATGCAGTAAGTATCACAGATCATGAAGAAAATGCAAATTTGATTCACACAGAGACAGTTTTACTTACCAACTACAATGGTCAAGTTTAAGACTCATAATACCCAGAATATAGAAGACTCCAAGATAACTGTAGGTCTCATAGATCATTATAGGAATGTAAAATATCCACTTTTAAACAAGCTTGTCTTAAATGTAAGTATTCTCATATTGTACCATCCAGAAATTTATCCAAATGAAATGAAACATAGGTCCACAAATATTTATTCATGAGTACTCAAAGCAGTTTCATTTATAGCAACTAAAACTTCTGATTTGTAGAACATAAAATGTATTAATCTTAAGTTGTCTTGATTACTCAACATGAAAATCTAGAGTAAGAGAAGCTACTCTCCAGTGAGAGATGGAAGAAAAGGGGTGATAGCCTGCTGACAAGAGGGGTTAAACAGTGATGGGGATATTCTATATCTTGATTTTCATGGTGGCAGTCAATGTAGCTGTACACAAATTTATTGACTATTCTCTAAAATGATCACACTTCATTTTGTAAAATTGTCCTCAATAAATATAGTTTTAAAACCTATAATCACAAGATAATATTTTATATTTAAGATAAAGGGAAAATATAACAAACATATAATTTTTTTAGCTTTTGTTTTTCTTTCTGGGAAATATGGATTTCCTAGAAGCCTTTTTTTCTATAAAGAACTGGGCACTTATAGTGGACCTCAGCAGTGGAGTAGAGAACTTGGGAAGAGAAGAGAAAGAAGTAATGAGCACCAGTGTATAATGCACAGGTTGTCTCCTGGAGAATGAACACAGCTGGGGTCATTGTTGACAGTGGATTCTTGGACACCTGCAGAACATTATTTCCCTGGCTCTTCTGCTGACGATGAAGGTAGCAAAGCCTACTTCAGTGTACAGAGAGCCCTCCAGGAAAAGCAATGAAGCTGAGCTGATATGTATGAAGTAGCAAATGGGAGCAGATACACAGGCAGTCCATAGGAGTCTGTTCCCATGTTGCTGGAAGATATTACCTCACAATTCAGAGTATGTTGCTGCTTCATAAGTTTTTGGCATTTTGATGTTTGAGTTAAGGACTACTGTGGATCTATTATATTTTATTTCTACTTTGTTTTCAAGATCAATACATCTTTTACAACCATAAAAGTGTGCGCCAAAGGAACTGACCACAAATGTGAAGTCAGGTTTAGGCCATTCAAATAGGCTGGAAAATGGAAATATCTTCCAATTTGGTTATCAGATTATGTATACATTATGAACAGAGAATAAAAATTAAAAACAGAACTCCTAAATGTGTAATTCTTCTTTTTTCCAGGAATACAGAAAATTTGCCAAGATTATTCATTAGTATCACTATATTTAGGATAAATACAGTATTTACAAGATACTTAACTACTAAAACTATCAGACTATTCTATAATAGAAGATCTTAGAATGTTATTGCAGAGGCCTAAGATAATTAATATGAGTTCCTACATATGAAATCAAACAGTTATACTTGCTGTTGTGTTTTGTACAGATGATACAAGTTGCCACAAACTGATGGCTTCAACTGGTCAATGAACAACACATCTATTTACATTTTAACCGAATATTGATTCTATATATTTAATCTCCAGCACAATCTTTTATTTTTTTCCAGGTGACCTGGAATTCACTGTGTAGTTTCAGGCTGGCCTCAAACTCATGGTGATCCACCTACCTCTGCCTTCTGAGTGCTGAGACTGAAGTCATGCACTATCACACCCAGCTGATACTTTTGAATCAACTGTGCCATTGTGGTTCTTCTATCTGAATCCAATGTATAAGCCAAGCCACAATGACATACTCAATTATACAACCAGTATACTTATATCTACTTACATGAATTATTGCAGCATTTCTTTTTTTCATTGTCCATAAGTAAAGTTTATTGGTAAACAGTCATGTTTACATGTTGTCTACAGCTGCCTTTGGACTGCAAATGGCAGAGTTAAGATGCAATAACCAGTTAGGGCAGCCCAGCAAGCCAAAATACTTGTTCTTTGATCATTTTCAAAGTTTGCCAATACCTCAAATAATATCCTTGAGTACCCACTCCAGATATCTTGTAGGGTGAGAGCAATAAACCCTTTGATTACACAATGCATTGTTTTTCATGTTTTATATCATCACAGTTGAAAGCCGTCTAATTGGGGTGCCACTACATAAGACTCTAGGACCTGGAATAACAGATGGGTGATGAGTGGAAGTGGCTGGAAGACATTCTGAAAATGGCATATCTCTTCATGTTTCCTGTAATTTCCTTGGAACTTAAAGTTATCTTTTAAAAATATTTTATTTATTTATTTGAGAGAGCCAGAGAGAGAGAGAGAGAGAGAGAGAGAAGTGAATAGTTATGCCAGGGCCTCCAGCCACTGCAAATGAATTCCAAACGTATGTGCCACCTTATACAGCTGGCTTATGTGGGTCTTGGGGAATCAAACCTGGGTCCTTTGGCTTTACAAACAAGCGCCTTAACTGCTAAACAATCTCTCAATCTCTCAATCCCAGGAACTTAAAGTTTTGTTTAAATGTACTTTTGCTGCCAGACTAGAGAGGAAAGGTGGGAATTAAAGAGACATCCTTGCTGGACTGAGAAGCCAGGTAAATGTACAGAGCATGGGCACAGGTGCCTCAGGATAGTAGTACTTCCAGGTACCAGTTATCTATTGCTACAATAAATAGTCCCAGTAGTTCTCATCTCACATTTCCTGTGATTCAAGAAGCAGGACTGCCTTCTCTGGGTTCCCTGCTGTAGCCTTGCACAACTTGAAGTCAAGGTAAGACTGGGCTGTGGCCTTCCTGAGGCTTACCAGGAAGAGAAGTTATTTCAAGATAATTTTGGCACTGCCTTGAGGACAGACACAACTTTTCTATTTAGTAATGTGTAACTTCTTTCCCAGCTTGTAAAACTGGTGGCACATTTCAGAAGAGCCTGAGCTTAGATGCAATGTTATATACACAGATTTTGAGGCTTGAGGCCAACATCTGATTCTAAAATAAGATCTAAATATGTTTCCAAATATTTTTAAATGAGATATTTTAATAGTTTTACTATGGTTTTTTTCAATTTTTATTCAAAAATTAAAAAGAAATAAAATTTATAACTAACATAAAAATGTTTAATTGCAGATGGTAAAAGACATAACAGACATATTTTCAAGTAATCTGTCATAAGTAATTCATGTGTTCTTTTCTCTAACTCATCTAATGGTAACTCACCTTGAGAACCACCAAACATTTCATAATTCCTCAATCAAATATTTTGCTATACTTAACTTTTTTTACCTTAAAGAAACCATTTATGAATAGAATGAAAAAAGTTCACTCTTCCAGTGAAAAGGAATATATGCACAATTTGAAAAAAAAATTGTGTTCTCCATAAACAGCCAACTTTGAGGGCCTGGAGAGATGGCTCAGCAGTTAAGGTGCTTGCCTAAAAAAACTAAGGACCAGAGTTTGATTCCCCAATACCCAAGTACAGCTACATTCACAGGGTGGTGCATTTGTCTGGAGTTTATTTGTAGTAGCAGGAGGTCCTGGTGGACCCATTCTCTATCTCTCTCCCTCTGCCTCTTTCTCTTTCAAATAAATATATAAATACACAAAATAGTTTCTTTAAAATCCAGCTTTGAATACTCATCTTGTTAAAGACTTTATTTAGGTATGTTTAGATTTGAATTAGTTATAATTGGCTGAAATTGAACACAAAAATATGATAAACGGATATAATATGCTAGTATAAAGTCATCATAATACATCCCATTATTGTATAAAATTAATATTACCTAGTAATAAAAAAGAAATCAAGCTGGAGAGATGACCTAGCGGTTAAGGTATTTGCCTGCCAAGCCTAAAGATCCAGGTTCGATTCTCCAGGTCCCATGTGAGCCAGATGCACAAGGTGGTGCAGGCATCTGGAGTTCATTCTCAGTAGCCAGGCATACCCATTCTGTGTGTGTGTGTGTCTCAGATAAATAAATAATAAATAAATAAATAAATAAATACACTACTTTTAAAAAATAAATCTATATGTTATAATTTTTATTTATTTGCTCTTTCCAAAATATGTATAAAATCATATTTTTTCAACAATAGATAAATATGATGTAAGTTGATATAGTATGAGTAGATTATTTATGTAAAGAAATGACATTTTAGTAATATAACTATGTAAAACATTATAATGCTTGTAAGAGGAATAATGTGAATGTCAGAATGAGGACTGTGGAGATGGTTTGGTGGGTAAGGGTGCTTGCTACACAAGCATAATGATCTGAGTTCAATCCCTGGTACTCAATGTACAAACCTGAGCATGGCTATGCATGCCTGTATCCCTAGCCTTGAACAAGGTATAGACAAAAGGATTGCTGGGGTTCACTGGTATAATTGAAAAATGGCTAGCTCCAGTTTCAATGAAAGACTTGGTCTCAAAGAAATAAGGTGGATGAGCAATAAAGAACACCCAACACCCTCCTCTGGTCTCATCTGCGCATATGCACATGCAACCGTGCGCACACGCAAGCACACACACACACACACACACACACACACACACACACACACACATGAATCCACCCCATGCATAGCCCATACTGCATCACATACAACAATAATTTAAAATAAAATAAGGAGTGAATCCAAAGAAGATATATAGAATTTTCAAAATGTAAGTTAATTGCTTTTCTTGTCATGAGGGACAGAGATGGATCAAAGGCTTTAGTTAACAGCAATCATATTATGTGAACATCTGGAACTTTCACCTAATTTCAAAATAAGCTGTTAAATGTTTATTTTTACAAAACATCTATTTGTGTGGGTAACCTGGACTTAAAAAAAATGAGTAAGTTATCATTGGCTCCTGTTTCTTCCATATGTCATAACAAGTCCACAGTTGAATCTCATGTCTGCAATGCATCCAATATTTAATGAGTTTTCACTACTTACATGGCTACCACTGTGGTCTGAATCTGAGTCATCCTGCCTTATTAGAGCAGCTTTGTACCTAGCATTCCTTCATTTACTTTCTCTTTTACAACTCCACCCTCCAGTGTACATAGTGGCCCTTTGAGAAAATAAGTAACAGTGTACAAATTATCTACTCAAGGGCTGGGGGGCTGGCTAAATGGATAAAGGCACTTGCTTGCAAAAGCTGGCTGGCCTGGGTTCAACTTTCCAGTACCTACATAAAGCAAGATGCACAAATTGGCACATGTGTCTAAAGTTTGCTTTTTAGTGGCTAGAGGCCCTGGTGAGTCCCCCCAATCATAAATTAAAAATACATTATTAAAAGTAAATTATTTACTCTAAATCTTCTGGGGATTCCATTTGTAGCCATACATAAATCCCTTCTTAGGTTTCTCAGCTCATTGTATGTTTCCCTCCAGGCTTCACTCTTCTCCAGCTCCTCCACCCCAGACCAGCCAAGCCAGCCCCACCTAAGGCATTTATAATGATATGCACACTATCTTTGGAAGGATTTTATCCTATGGACCTGGCCCTAGGTGAGAAGCACCCTTGCTTCTTCCATAGAAGAGCACCTTTCTAAATGATAAATATAAAAAAAGTTGACTTATAAATTTATATACCTCTTCTTTGTTCATCTTAGCACTTATTAATTTCAAACATACACAGGATTGAGTATATGCTGCCTTTTTCCATTAAGTCCTAGCCTCTTCTAGATTTATCACTGCTCCATATTTAGTACCTGTGCTGGTGCATCACACATAGTCAAAAAATGTCCAACAAATGAGCATCCAGGTGGAAAGCTGCACCTTTCTAACTATTTCATGCCCTTCTCAGAAACTCATGAAATACTGCTGTTGATATTTAAAGATATTTTAAGCATACTGAAAACCATGATTCTGGTATATAAACACATTTTTTAAAAATATACAAGCAAAACTTTAGGGTGTATGGATAAAATGTATTTGTGATATAAAGAAAAGAAGTTTAAGGCTGATAGCCTTCTGCATTAGACTGAATCTGGTTTTTTTTTTTTTTTTTTTTTTGGTTTTGCAAGGTAGGGTCTCACTCTGGTCCATGCTGACCTGGAATTAACTATGTAGTCTCAGGGTGGCCTTGAACTCTTGGCGATCCTCCTACCTCTGCCTCCCGAGTGTTGGGATTAAAGGTGCGCGTCACCACGCCCGGCTGCATTAGACTGAATCTTATTCACACTTCCAGGTTTCTCCTACAGAAAGGATCTAAAAGATTTCCAAACAATTATATTCTTTTCAACATGTCAGTGTTATCCATACACTGTAAAAAAAAAAAAAAAAAAAACCAGAGTAAAAAGGAGGAAATATGATAAAAAGTGTTGATTTAAAAACATTATTGACCCTCCACTACCTCCTTCATACCTCTTGAATTATCCCTTTAATCCAAACCCATTATTATCATGATTATTTGAGCTAAAATAAAATTATGGACTTACACTGGGTGGAAAGTAGCATAAAGATGACAAAATCCTCTTTGCATCTTAGTGAGTTACTTTGCCCTTCAGTAGAGGTACCTCTGTCCTGGCCTCTGTTTCCATGTCCTGCACTGCAACTTCCATAAAATACATGACCACAAATTGCATCGAATGACTAACATGACATTAAGAAGTGGTGATTTCACATCACATTGTCAATTGCAGGAAAATGTAATTTTCTCCCAAGAACGCTGCATCTCAGCTAACTGAGATTAAGTTCTATGGGTACCCTCCCAAGGCTGCATAAGATTTTCACATGATACATAAAATGTAGTAGTGTTGGTAGGAAAGGCACCTAATTATCACTCACCATCAATCCATGGTGCCCTTTCCAGACACCACATCCCATGTAGCCATCAGTATCAGGACTGGTGTGTCATAATGCTTCTTTCCCAACCTTCAAGCTCTGTGGGCATACCAGCCTCTGTACCCAATTCATCCTTTTACAACCCATTTCCCATGCCCATCGTACTCCACACATCCACCTCAACTCTGCTATATGGCTTATTGCTTCCTCATTCCATGATCAAAGAACTAAGGCTCTCAGATTCTTCAACTCCAGATGTAAAAGCCTTTTCTTGGGGACATGCCACAATTAATCATCATCACATTTCCATTAATAAATTATTTTCTCTTTTACTCTGTTGAGAGTATTCAAGGTGGGACTAACTGTACATGAGTTTTACTTTTCCCAGTAAAATGTATCAGGCATGATGCAGAATTGGTGCCCTTGTGCATCAAGGCTTCTCTTGTAGTATACATGACTCAAGCTTTAAGAAAACATTGTAAGAAACAGAAAAATGTTTTTGGTCAAAATCACTAGCTCTGCCAAGTTTTTAAAACTAAGCTTGCCAAGTCTCTCCTTTGTTGTTTGGCTCTGTGACAGCAAAGCCTGAATGAGGAAAGCTATAGTTGTCAGGGGAAGCCCATATGGTACAAAACAGTAAATGTGCACATCAGGGGTGGGGGAGCACTACTTCCAAACCTCCCAGCAAGACTTGTCACATGAGAAATATACCCAAATACCTGACCTCCCCAAATCCCTGTGAACTAAAGAAAATGAACAATAAAGCTGTGGAGACAGCTCTGTTTTTAGAGGTGCTTGCTCTGCAATCTTGAAGACCTGAAAACAAATTTCTAGTCAGACATAAAGTGGCACACATGTCTATGATCCCAACACGTGTACAGCAGTGACAGGCAGAGCCAGGAGAATCAGGACTCTCATGGGCCAGCAATACTGATGTTTAAAGTAGTAAAAAGACAACATGAGAGATCCTTTCTCATAAAAAGATGTAAGGAGACCACTAATAGCCAGGATTATTCTTTGACCTCCACACAATGCATGTGTGCACTCATGCACACATAATAATAATAATACATAAAATACATAATAAAATAATAATAATAAATATTTAAAGAAATTAAAAATGAAAATTAAGAATAAAATTTTAATATTACCCCAGGTTTTAAAATTTGCATAGTTAAATATTGTAAATATGTTAACAGTGCCATTGTTATTTTAATGATGAATTCTATTTTTACCTCATATTTTAGGAAAATGAAAGGTAGAGATGAGGCTCAGTTAATAAGGAGTAGAGTGTTCATGGAATGACTAGCAGTTGGAGGATTATGAGCATGGTTATATTTAAAACACTGGAGTGAAATTGGCCTTAAAACTCTGAATACCTTCAATACAATTATTTTGAACATTAGCCAAACATAGGCCAGTGAGTGAAGAGAATAAACAGAAGTATTATTGCCATGGTCATAAGTCATTAAGCATCTCCCAGTGTCTGCTTTCATGCACAAAGCAGGAAAACAGATTTTTGTTATGTGTTTTAGAATAATAAAATATTGCAAGGAAAAAAAATAACACATTAGAGAAATCTGAATCATTTCAAATTTCCAAATGACTTCTGTGTTTTTGTTATACCTCTATAAGAACACCCAATCCAGAGCTTATTACAAAGGAATAGAAACACACCCTAAGAAACAGCATAAAAAGATGGGAAATGAGCCCACTTCAATCTTTTTGAGGTAGAGAGTTTCCTAAACTTACAGCAACATTTCTTTGAAGTGAGAGTCTTAAACATTAATGTGGGGTGACACTATAGTTCTATTCCCCTGACCTACAATTCTCATAGTTATCAAGTTTGAAGACAAATATATTTCCAAATCAAAATGAGGTCACAAACATTGGCTTAGGAAATGGCACTAATTGGTTCACTAGTAGGCTGGCAGCACCAATCAGTGCTTGCTTCTGCCTGACCAGAAGTCAGGGTGGGAGTTTCCATGAGACTCTGAGGGATGCTCAGCAAATGGGCAAAAACATCAAATACCTGAAGGAAAATGAACTATAGAAATCATTCAACTCCTATTTCTATGTCTATACTAAATGTATTTTATTTATGGAGATTTTTTTTAAATCAGGATTTGATTTTTTTTTAATTAGATTAAGAGTAAAGCTTTTAAAACTCAGTCACTGGAGTCCTAATCTATCACTTAAATGCTGTCTTACTTTAGGTGAGCTATTTCCTCTTTCTAAGCCTCTCTCTCATCTTCTTGTAATGGGAGCACAGAAGTGTTGCAATGCCTTAGTGAGAGAACACGGGAAAACTGTTTAGCATACATAGTAAGGGATCCATCTTTATGATTCAAGTTTATTCATAAGCCACTGTCATGGACAGATCCCTCTCTTCAGGGTGAAGGTAGTAATAAGAAAGATCTGTCTAAGACCTGAACAATAGTGACCCCATCAATATTCTGTCATGGATGGTGGAGAAGGAAAAAAGACATCAAATTGGAAGATGGACTAGGTGGAAATAAGAAAGGATTCATTGGGAGGGAAATGGGGAATGTTGAACAAGAGAAAGTAACAGGAGGAGATTATGATCAAAATATATTGTTTACATGTATGGAAATTGCAATAAAAAGGTATTTTTAAAAGAAAACTAGTAATGTCTCACTTCCTTTAAAAGTCCATGAAATATTTACTACTAGTTTATGGATGTCAGTGCAGGTATGCAAAACAAAAATTAATTTGGAAATGAAAACTGGATTTCATAAAGGTGAATTTTGGCAATTATAGTTATGTGATTTCATAATGTACTTATTTGGCCACAGGTTCAGTCTATCAATGTTCTTGCATTATTCTTTAAAATAGTTGTTATCACAAGGCTTGTGTTTGCTGCCATGTACGGAAGAGCCTTATAATAAGAGAGTAATGATATCATTGTTGTTATAGTAATACCTCATATAGGACTAGGAAGCAAAAAGCTAGATAGGGTTATGCATAGACCTGTACATCTAATTCCTGGGTTGGAAACTGGGTAATCACTTGCCCTCCAATGGTGATAGCTGCTGCAGCTACCACACACAACCCATCAGTGATGAAAACATATTTCTGCAAAGTAAGAATCAGGACCATAAAAATTCTGTGGGAAAAGCCGGGCGTGGTGGCGCACGCCTTTAATCCCAGCACTGGGGAGGCAGAGGTGGGAGGAATGCCGTGAGTTCGAGGCCACCCTGAGACTACATAGTTAATTCCAGGTCAGCCTGGACTAGAGTGAAACCCTACCTCGAAAAAACAAAACAAAACAGAACAACAAAAAAAAATTCTGTTGGTCAAACTTGGGACACTAAGTTATCTGATTAACATTTGCTTTACGATGTTTCTTTAGACATCATTCATAAAGTTAATCAAATTTAAACTCCTTTAATTATAAGTTTTATATTTTTTTCTCATTAGAAGTATTTACACAGATGTGTTATTACAAAATATTTCTTATTGATATAAGCTTCAATGATTCACTCTAATTTTTGTTTCCCTAATATACTCAACCTCTACAGTCATTTGGTATATGTGTCTGAAACTTCCAAGAAGAATCAAATCTGGCAGTCAATTTTTCCGGATTCAAGTTAGGACTCAGTTTTTATCACCTAAAACCTAATAATAATCAAGTTATATATTTCTATGATTTGAGTTTACTTACAAATGTATCTAGTGATTTGTATTAGATTTACATAAAGGAGTAATAATAAATGTGAAATAGATAAGTATGTTAGTAGTTAAATAACTATACTATCTGAAGCTGATATACCAACCAAGCTTTATAAACACGGGCATTTGTATTAGTGTCAGGCTAAAAACTGGCATTCACAGTTGATGGTGGAAACGTGAATTGTTATTACAAAAAGCTGTTTGTGTTGGTTAAGCTGCTTACTACATGAAAAGCAGCGAGGTGTGACTAAAAAACACTTCCCGAGACTTCCCATGTTTTGTTTAATCTCTTATGCTCAAAAATATAGCTTATAGTATGCTGATGAAATAAAGGGGTCTAAGGATTCTTCGGCAAGAGTTAATCTCAAATGCTTGTAGAATACTCACTTCTAGAACTATAATCTACATTCTTAATAATTATGTCCCCTTCTGGTCAAGCAGAAAATTTCTTCCAATAGTCATGCTCAATTAAAACCATACCATGACAATTGTTTTTATCATAATAAACTAGCAACATGCCACTTTTCTTCCATGATGTAAGAAAATATTTTTTCTTAATTTTAATTTTTCTAAGATATTTTTGAAGAGAACACCAGATGATTGTCAACCCTTATATCCAACAGGTAGTATCTATCTCTGGAAGGGGTTTTCATTATCTCTGCAAAGTTATGGAATAAATTTCAAGGTCCTAGAGCAGGTTGTTTTCCTACTAGTACTGACAAGTTTATTTTTTGAAGTAGCCAGTTTATTTTCAGCATAATTAAAAGCTAATTAGTGGGCTTGTTGGAACAAGAGGTTGATCTACTAATGTTTATACTATGACCATTTGAACCTTCATGTTGAACCTGTTCCTCACCTTCCTCCCAGGCTAATACCAAGAGAATACACTGGATAAAAATCAATGTCTTTCCCATCAAAGTTCTGTGTCATCATGACAGATGACAGAGGTTGATCACATAGGAGTTTGGAAAAAATGATGTATGGACCCATAAAAAAAAACCCTAAAATGTTAAATTTTAAAAACACAAAATCCTTTTCAGAAATTTAATACATGTTGTCATTATGTTTAACTTCTACAGAAAACCAATTCAATTAATCAGAAAGTTACTCAGGTATATTTTGTATGCTTATGAAAATGTAAGTATTTCATTTCAGAATTTATAGAACAGGATACAGAGTAGAGATTGAAGTATATTTTTATCTTATTTTAAATTTTGGATTAGAAAAACACACATCAGACAATATAATGAAGTCACAGTCCACTAATCAAATGATTCTAAAGAAAGCAATTGATTTTCCCCTTCCCACTCTTATTTTCTAGGAAGAAACTAACTCTTCAGTGATCATATTGATAAATAAACTCCAGAATAACAAGATTTATCTGTAGCAGACACATCCCACATCTGGAATGCATGACACCCTTATCACCTGTTTTGCAGGTCTCTTCTAACAACTTCTAAATTTCATGGCAAATTCTTTCAAACATTGATATGAATGGCTGGCTGGATAGAGTGGATGATTTGGAGAGATGAGCATTTAGCAGGATATGGGTTTGATTTACAGTTGGAGACTCTCTTTAGGCAGATAAGTGACTGAATTCTCATTTTAGAATTCTGTGCTTTTGTTTCCCTATAGTGCTTATGTTGGTTTTTTTTTTTTTTTTTTTTTTTTTTTTTAAATTTTTATTGATTTTTAATCTTACATACCAAAAAAAACCCCACCTGATATTTCCCTCCCCTCCCCCATTTTATTATGAAAACAGGCTAACCCTAAGCAGGATGAGGGAAGGAGATGCTGAATCAGCACTCTTACACTGATTTCTTTGGTTAACCTTTAAGAGTGCTAGCCTAATCCCAAATTCATGGCTTTCAAAATGGGTGACCTTGTATATTTCCTCATCTGCTTATTTTTCTGGGGCTGTTCACAGCATTTTCTTTTTTTAAAGAAAACTTAGTATCTGTAAGCAATTCTACACAGATGATCTAACCTATCTGCTATGGGCAAATTGAGCCTTGGAGTCCTCCACTGTTCTCACAATTTCATCTGCTGACTTGAGTCATCACAGTAGAATCAGTAATATTTAAGCATCTTCAGACACCTTGAATTTATTTTCATGATGCAACATGACCTTTACTTCCATCCTGCTAAATCAAAACTCTGAACAGGGGAAAATTTAGTTAGTCATAGTTAATTTAAATGACTCCAATTATCTCCTTATGCTCATTAATTTTCTTTCTTTGGGGTTGTGTAATTGTTGATAAGCTAGCATGATTCTAAACCAAAAATGTGTGCAATGCTATATGCCATAGTTACTTCCCAAGCTTGAGACTGAAACCCTTAAGTTGTTTTGACTGGGCTGCTAATAGCAATTTAGATAATTCTGTTCAGACTCCAAGGCATGAGATGCAAAACCATGGCTGTATTCCAACGCATTCTTCCTGTCAGAACCATTTAAATCACCATCTTACACACATACATATTGAAACTCAACTTTAAGTGTTTTATTTTTATGTACATTTCTTTTTGTCCAGAAATAAAATATCTAAATACAGACAGTGTCATGTTGTATATGTATATCTTTCAACAATACTTGAGCTGAGTAGATGCTTTGTACATTAAGTTTGTCTTTTTAATGGAGTTCACAGCTACATTGATCAAATGGATCCCTCAGATCCTTGTTTTATTTTCTTTTATAACCAATAACAAGCAGAGAGACAAGTACAATTTAATATTAATAAGCAGCTCAAATAACACTTGGTTAAACTATGTACAATACAAACCATTCATACAAATGAATACTAGGATATTGAATTTGTTACAATATGTGTAGTAAAGAGAAGGCAGACCCTTATGACCTATGTGGTGTCTGCCAGGCATTTCCTTCTTATCTAATGATCAGAACTTGTGTTAAGCAGCCTTAGTTGGTCTTGACTTTGCAAATGTCCAATGATAGCGATGAGAGCTGCCATCCCAGTGTCTGCCCACATGTAAGTTCCAAATGTTTGCTCATCTTTATTGAGAATAGGCTCATCCCTCCAAAGAAAAAAGAACATCCTGTATCACCTTGAATGTGCCTGATATAGGCTGGAAAAAAAAGTTACTACACTTCGTTGTGTTCATAAAATAAATAATACTGAGCTCTAAAGACACATTTGTTTTCCATTTAACAAGCATATACTCCTACAGTAGTATTCACCAGTACAGCTACTCCAAGCAGTAGGAATGCATGAGTGGGGATTATTGATTAACATGGACTCAAAACTTTGAAAGAGATTTCCATAACAGCGAGTGTTAGGTACATTCTGTCTAGTTAATCCTTTTGTTTTAGCATAGTTTATCCTGAAATATTATGAGTCAACCGTGAAAGCCCTCTCAATGAGAACCATGATAAATGCAAGCTGAAATGTGCATGAATGAGTGTTTGTGTACCTCTATATGTGAAAGCATGTCTTCAAGTGTGATTTTAAGATTTGTGGTGATTTACAACTATGCTGAGAGATGAAGCTGACTGGGCAGAAATTACATCGGATTGTTTTCCACTAGCATATTTGCACCAGTCGACAAGAGCAGCAGTGTAGACACATTCCAGGCAACAGATGTGACCTTCTTCTTTGAGGTAACAGCCCTGTCATATGACCTTGAATTCCTCAGGCTTCAGTCTCACCCTCTGTTCATCCTCATCCCGAGGGGAAGTAGGGTGTGTCACTGTGGTAGTTGTAGTCAGGACACACTTTCTGTACTAGTTTATAATCTGTACTATAAAAGGAAATGTAAATACAGATCACCTTGAAGGGCTTGGAGCAGAGCCAGGAGACGTGACTTTGGGTCTGCTCCTGGTAACACGTTTTTGAAGGGTCATAGTTGCAGAGTGTGTTCTTGGTGGCCTTGTCAACCTTTTCATATTCAATGCGACAGTTAAAGGACTTGGAATCTTTGGCATCAATCACGGTTTGTTGTGCCAAGTCGAATTCCACAATTTTTGTTGGGGGCACCAAGCTGACAGATACATTCCCTTGACCAGTGGAATTATGCCTGAAATATACACTAAATGTCCCATTGCCATGATCTACAATTTTCCCAGTTATCAACAGGTTTAGCTTCACTGTTTTGATATTGGAATGAAAATCACCCCATCCAAACATTTTCTTAAACTTGCCCGTCTTAACAATGGGCCGTCTCTTGGCCCTGGGCCGAGGCTCTTGGAGGTCTGTGGAGTTCCTCAGCCAGTCCCAGAGGTCTTGCTCAGAATAAGGTTCTGGGGTGTCATAGCGCAGGTCTAAATCTGTGTCATTTTCTTTGCCACGAAAAGTCTGTGACAGGAGGCGGCTGATAGACAAGTCTTTGCTGCTTTCTGTCCATATGTGTTTTAGTGTGGATTTGCTGCCTCCTGACTTCAGAAGTTCTGACTTCCCACCGTTCGTTAAATTGGCACACGTGACCTGTAAACAGAATATAAAAATCAGTGTTTACATCTCCACATCTCAGAATATGCAACACACAGATCCAAGTCCTTGTTTGGAGGCTCAGGAGTAAATGATGACCTTTTTTTGTTTGTTTGTTTGTTTTGAAAACCATCTTTAGCAGCTGGCCAACATTTAGTAACATGTGATAAAACATCACTTCTATTTTTATACAATAGCAAAGGAAAGTGTGGGTAGATAAACACCTCCAAACATGGCCTAAAGATCTATGAAAACATTGACTAATGGAGAAAAATGCCACCCAGCCTGAGCAAGCCACACTGAATTCAAATATAAACCAAGCTAGACCATGTCCTAACATTAAAATCTGTGTTTAGAAAGAAAAATTTAAAGACAATCATGTTCTTTCCTGTTTCAAATTTGCCATAAGTTTTAAAGCCATATGACTCTCAGAAGTAAGTCAACTGAGTCACTACAGGCTTTTTGATTGTTCATATCACAGTCATGTTAGAAATAAAAGCAGGTCTACCACAAGAATGTGGTATATTTTCCTTGGCCAAAACAAAACGATGATGTTTATTTTCATAAGCATAACATACAAGATGTTGTTTTTCTTTTATCTTATAGGGATGAAAATGTGGTCTAAGAAAAGAGATATACTTTAAAATAGCCACTATTCATTGACTTCCAGATATTTATCAACCTATAGAAACAACACAGAGTCAGGAGGAGACGTCACGTTAGACTGTGAGAG
This sequence comes from Orientallactaga sibirica, assembly GCA_036365145.1. NCBI lineage: Eukaryota > Metazoa > Chordata > Mammalia > Rodentia > Dipodidae > Orientallactaga > Orientallactaga sibirica. The sequence goes on along the minus strand of JAEOAD010000019.1, from coordinate 630,320 downwards.
TCACATTCACATACCCAGTATTTCATTTATGGGAGGAAATAGCTCTGCAACTAAGCCAAGAGTTTGAGAGAAGCAGTGTTCTCTGGCCTCACTGGATTACAGTTAAAACAATAACTCCTTGTGTTGACATGGAATGAACACAACATAGGACCCACAAGAAGCAATAGTCAATGCAGGAATGCCATTTACCACATGGACTGACTCATCACGGGCAAGGCTGCTGGCATGGTGGATCCCCTTAGATGTCCATTAAAATGACAAGATACATAATAAATGTCTCTGGTCAGGCTCCTTGTGAACTCCTACAAGCCATGAGTCCTGCCTCACACATGAGTCTGATTACCATACAGCAGCCTTGCTGGGAACTCTAGTCTCCTTCTAATCAGTTCTCAAAGCACAGGTCATTTCCAGAAAGCTCTTTATAGACAGATACATTAGGAATTAGAGTTGCATTCTAGGATCCCTGAGCCAGAGACCTAGCCATGCAGGCCTCTTGTTATAATACAAATTGCCTTTTATTCGCCACTTACACTGAGAAGAGTTTATCTCAACTTCTGTGGTGCAATCACATGATTTTTCTGAGCTGTACCACTCCTAATCTCTATACCTTTGGTCAATTTATTTAATATCCACCCATGCCTCAGTAAAATAAAGGTAGTAATGGTGTCTCCCCAACAAGTATTGAATCAACATGTGCAGACTTGAGAATAGTAGCTAACCCGTGGAAAGGAATAATAAAAATAGCCATTATCACAAATTGCATACTAATATTTGAAAACAATTAGAAAAAGAAGATGGCCAAATGGACCATTTGGTGATCTGGTTTGACATATGGTTTGTGCCTGACAACACAGCCCAATGTTTGTAACCTGGGTGAGTCAGTTCCCCCTGAGTCACACTTGTAGAAAGAGCAGAGTGGGGGGTGAAATCTAACTGCAGCAAAGCCTCTTGTCTTGATCATCTTGTCTTTTGATAAATGCATTTTAGTCAGCCAGCTCTTTACGGCAAGTCAGAAAATACTTTCTTCCTTGTCTAATTCAAGTTGAGTTAATGTGACATGTGGGACGATTCCCATATGAGGGAGAATACCAACCAAAGTTGGTCAATTTGCAAAAATGCTGAGTTTAAGAAATATTGCCAGTTCATCCCCATGTGAATTGATTGCATCTAAGATGAAAATGAGGTTTTACATTGGGTTTGTGTCTCATGACTTCAGTCTATGACTCAGTGCTGTCACTGAGTAGGTTCATGAGAAATCTCGGAAAACTATTCCAGACTGCTAGCCTGTACCCTGTTACAACTGTTTTGCTTCCCAAGAAAACAGAAATGCTCTCCTGCAATGTTGCAGAGGGTCATTGGGTCCAGAAGTTACCAAAGGACAAATGCTGACCAATGGAGAGTCATACCTTACAAATACTTATAAAAGTTACAAATAAGGTCAGTATAGCACAGCCTCAAGTTCATAGTCACTCTTCAATCTTTGAAACATATCACCTACCAAAATGAATCAACATACTGGTATAGAGTCAAAGATGGCTCTGAGATGGAACACGTAAAATCTTAGAAGCAATACTGGAAATTTATAGAAGGTTGTTTTTGCTACCATTAAAAAAAAAAAAACTAAATACTGCCCCCTTCGCTTTTGCTCAGCCCTGACATTGCCTTTTCTTTCCTTTGTACTCAAATTATTCCTTGTCTATAGATTCTCATCATGACAAACATCATTACAGAAGTGGACCATACTTAAGCAATACCAACACAAGAGCTAAATAGTCATTTTAGCAAAGTAGTGCTTTTAGCACAGACTAAATTGTGTACCCTAAAGGAATAGCAGGAAATGTTCTTTAAGGTAGGGGGATTATATAGGAACTTAAAAGGGGAAGTATGAAGTTAATTTCCTACTTATCCCTTTGCTTGATGATAAAGTCAGTCTGCTATAGAAAAACTTTTATTATATAAAGTGAAAGCCATGATCATGTCATAGATAAGATGACTGTATATAATTATAAGCAAATAGAAACAATGAAGTCCTCTTACTCATTCCCTAAATTTATTGCATTTCATAATATACTATTTTGAGTTGGGGAATGCTTAGTAGTAGAGCATCTTCCAGCATGTGCAAGTTCCTGGGTTCAATTTCCAGCACTGAAAATGAAAAAGAAAAAAAAAAAAAACAAAGAAAATCTATTTGGTATGATGCAGAGTAGCTACAATAAGCTGTAAGATTAAAAACTATCATTAAGCCAGGAGTGTTGGTGCACGCTTTTAAAGCCAGCACTCAGGAGGCGAGGCAGGGGTAGGATCACTGTGAGTTCAAGTCCGTCCTGGGAATACATAGTGAACTCCAAGACAGTCTGGACTAGAGTGAGATCCTACCTCAAAAAACAAACAAACAAACAAAAAAAAACTAAATAATTTTTTAATTGTTAAGACTAGTACAGATCTTTTGTGTTTGGGGTGTTTTGTCTGTGAACATTTCATTTTAATAAAATCAAATTGATTGGTTAAACATTCAGATCTGTACTTGTCTAATTATATAAGCATTTTCCTTATCATAATCCTCATGTTTATGCTTTGATATTAAGGAAATAAAAGGAGATCCTCTTCATTTATTTTTGTTTGTAATTAGATGACTCCTCTTGTTTGGGTATCAAGAAGAATGGCTTCAGACATACAGTGATGGCAGCTTCATACTTCACCTCAGCATCAACACAGGACTATAATGAGATGCTTCTACGAGGCTCTGCTTAACAAAGCAGTAATGAAATTTCCCCAAAGAAGGAAGAGAAAGAATATTTACAGTGCAATTTATCAGCAGCATATAAGAAGTAAAAAGGAAGAATGTGGGATAGGATTTCAAAGAAAAAGAGCCAATCTGTCCAAAAGAATGCTAAGACTCACTTGGACAAGCAAACAAACATCTGATTTCCAGGTTGAATATAAATTGCTTAGTTCTAAATTATGCTCTTCAGGGAGTAGTGATTTTGAGTATGCACTCTGGAGTCAGACTAACTGAATCTCAGACCTGGCTCTGATCCTCAGCATCTGTGTGATGTGAGCAGTAACTTAACTCATTTGAGCTTCTTTTTTTTCCTCACTGAGAGGCTCAAAAGATAGTACCCATCACCCTTACAGGGTTATTGTGAGGATTAAATAGGACACTCCATTGAAAGTATGGATATTCCCTGGAACATGGTAAGTGTTCAACATTAGTCTCCTCATGATCTTCAGATATATATATATATTTTTTTTTTTTACCTCTGAAACTCACCATGTAAAACCCTATGGAAATTCATAACTTATAATAGTATTTTGTGAGTAGAATGCACTTTTATAAGATATCTCTTTGACATACCATAAACATATAGCAAAAAACTTTATAAAATATCATACTAGGGTGCAGTTGGGAAGTGCATATGCCAGAAGTTTTGGTTACCTGATGGTAGGTGGTGTTTCCATAATATATTATTTTAAATTATCTTAGCAAAATTGTAATTATATATTGAGCTCTAAAATCAAGTGTGCCAAAATGCTTTACAAAGGAAAGAACGAAAGCATATATTTTTGTAAGTGCTGCTGTGACACCTAAGAAACATGAAGGGGCAAGGGGATAGTAAAACTCCAGGTAACAGAGGTTGAGTGTTAAGTTCAGCTATTAAACAGCCCAGTAACAAATGCAATAAACAGAATTGTCCTAAACAGTATGATGCAGAAGGCCTGAGGCAGCGCTGACAATCAAGAAACTTCTGAACATGTCAGTTTGGGGTTGGACTCAAAGCAGGTTTCATCTGTAATTATCAGTATTACCCTTATATTCGTATGCTCTCTTTCTCTTCTTTTTCCTTAGGCAAGACAATGTCTTAAAAAAATGTCAATGTTTTATGAAAATACAGAAAAAGTCCTTACCAATTTCTCTAGACCTGTTCAATCTTAACAACTTTGGTTGTTTTATCATGTAGATAACTATGGGGTGAGACTGCTGAGAAGTTAAATAGAGAAACACAAAGATAAGTGGCACATGGTACTATCTCTCAGTTCATAGTCTAATGTAGGGATCAATTAAGAAAATCACAGTGTGATGCTACCAGCAGTCCATGTAACGTTCTGAAAGTTACAAAGTTGAAAAATAAGAGGAGGTAATAACAGAGAGATAATTAGGTTTGAGCTTCACCCCATAGAGAATGTGCCAGAGGAGATCTTCCAAACATAAGGAATACAACTGGGAAAAAGCAAAGAGTTGAGAAAATATACCATGTGTGGGGATGGAAAATCTCAGGGAAATTTTGATTCTTTTGATACTCATTTTCTATTTTCTTCTCTCCCCTAGTCTCTGACCACCACCATTGATGCTTTGTTTCAGAATTCAACTTTTTAATGTCCTACATATTAGTGAGATCACTATCAAAATAGAAATTAATATGTGAGATAGTGAATATTTTAAATATCCCAATTTAGCAATTCCACACCATACACACACACAGATATATATATATACACATACATACATACATATATGGATATAAATAAATCATGTTGTCCACCATAACATACATACTTTTTACTTGTCAATAAAAACTGAGGGAGGGAAAAGGGAAGGAAAGAAATTAAGGAAAAAAGAAGGGAAGTCAATTTCTCTGAAATTTATGAGCTTTGAGGGCTAGAAGAAACCAAGATTGTAGAGCAGGTAGGACGTAGTATATTAGTATATGTCCAAATGTAAATGTCTGTCTTGGATATCTAATCTTGATCTTAGGTCAAGGGAAATCATTAACCTTCATATTTTCATGTAGGTCATTCTAGTTCTAAAATAATCACTCACTAAGCCTTGGTAGAGAAAAAACTTGAGGGAAGAGAGTCTAGTAAAATTAGAAATTATATGACTTTGTTTGAAGGATAAAGAGGTTACAACCAAGCAGAGAAAAAGTAAAGGAGGAAAGAACAAAATGGATTTAACAGGTATTGAAGGCACAGAGACTTAACTCAATTTGATTTTTCATCTAATTTTCTGAGACAGAGTCTTTCTATGAAACCCATAGTAGGCCTTAAACTCAGAATCTCCTGCCTCTCCATTCTGAATGCTAATATTAAAAATGTACGTCACCATCCTCAGCTCAACTCATTGACCAAACAGAAACATGATAGGGTTGGTAATTAGTGAATTTTCTCTTAGCTTTCAGGAATACAGAAGTGAGAAGTAAACTGGCAAATAAAATTGTAACCCATAGAGTCATTGAGGGCTGAAGTGACCACATGTTGATATCATGAATACCTACATGATGATGTCATCTAGAAGGATGATGAGAACATGGGTCTGAAGGTGTGGAGAAAAGACAGAGAGGACAGTGTTTATCGTGGATGGATGATACTGTGCAGGTAGTGGGTGATGGTACAAAAGAAAGATGTTCATGTGGAAGAAAAAGGTAAGAGCATCTAAGAAAGGTTGATGCTTTGGGGATATACAGAAGAGGATCCAGGAGAGGTCTTGACAAAAAGAGGATGTCTGAAAGAAAAGAATATTGTAGAAATCTACAGAATAGGGGAAGGGAGCGAGGCGAGCATAGGAAAGATTCAAACTTCATGTCAAAGTTTAGTAGTGTATGCACTTAAAAAAAGCATTTAGACTTCTGAAATCAACTACTAAAGACCTTACTGAAGCAAGATTTCAAACGTGATAAAGAGATCAAATAAGATCGATAAGAAGAGCAAACAGCTTAGCAAACCCAGCCCCAGAAGCAATCAGGAATCATTGTTTTCCTCAATCTGTCATACTGCTTCATCCCTTGAGAGCTTTCATTTTTGAAACTAGTTAATATAAACATAAAGTTGAAGTGTTCATGGAGCCTAATTGCATAAATGATACCATTGAAGAAAACATGGCCCCCAGAATACCTTTAACTATTGATTTCTTGAACATTTTAACATTTTTCTATCTAAAGGTGGACAAGTTCCTTTGAAATTAACATATCTAGGTGATAACAGAAATGGTGGAACTACTGACATAAAGTTGAGCGCACACATACACAAAAGAAAATCCTCAGCTGAGTGTGGTATTTTGTGCCTGTAATTCCAGCACTCCTGAGACAAACAGATGAAGAATCATGCATCCCAAGTCAATCTAATTGACATGGCATAATTCAGTCTATAATTAACTAAAGACTATAAACAAAAATCTGAAAACTTCTAGTGTGGTGGTTTGATTCAGGTGTCCCCCATAAATTTGTGTGTTCTAAATGCTAGGTTCTCAGCTGATGGAGATTTGGGAATTATAGCTTCCTGGAGACAATGTATTGTTGTGGGCAGGCTTATGGGTGTAATGGTCAGCTTTCCCTTGCCAGTGTTTAACATACTCTCCTGGTGCTATTGTCCATGTTATGTTGGCCAGGGGTGATGTTCACCCTCTGGTCATTCCATTGTTTTCCCTGCCATTGTGGAGTGTCCCCTGGAGTCTGTAAGCCAAAATAAACTTTTTTTTTTTTTTTTTAAAAGCTGCTCTTGGTCGGGTGATTTCTGCCAGCAATGAGAACTTGATTGCAATATCTACTTTACCTGATTCCAAAATGACAAATCATTTTGAAACTTTTTTCTTCAAATAATAAGATTGTCCTTACCATATTATAATGAAAACATCAAGTATGTTTTCTAATTTATGGTAGTCTTCCAATAAAAAGTGGCTACTTCTTTCCAAATGAGCTGGCTCTTAAACTAATGATGCTATTTTCTCAAGGAGTAAGTGGTAGTTTGAATCTACTAGTTTAAATGCATGGCCCATAGACTCGGGTGTTTTGTTACAATTAAGCTTGAAATTTCAGCCCCTCACAGGCAAATACCTTGTAGACAGGGCATGTCATTGGTAGCAGATCCTGGGGCACAGCCCTACCTGGTGTGTTCAGAGCAGTTTTAGCTCTGGTGATCTGTGCTTGCTGTTGCTGGTGTTTGCTTGTGGCAGTTGTTTCTATCTGCTTGGAGTCATATATTTATTTCACCAGCTTCTTCTGCCATTGATGGAGTGTCTCCTGGATTTTTAAGCCTGAAATAAACCCCTTCTTCCCTTTCCCATAAGCCATGTGTGGTTGGATGTTTGCTTAGCAACAAGGAGCTTACTGTAACAGAGTAGGTATTGTTTACCTCTTGTTTCTTTGATACCATGCAAAAATAGGAGCAAAGACAGACTGTAGACCTGAGGTAAGAGATGTATGTGGGATTAGGAAGAAAAAAAAGTACCATTAGCTGGTTTAAATGTGAGCACATGATGACTTGCTATGTTTTGTTCCAGGTCCTTCTTTATATCCCTTAGGGCTCTGCTGAAACATTGCTTTATTTAATACCTTTTCATTATGCATTCTCCACTATATCTGGCTTCTACCCTTAAAAACACTTCAGGAAAGTAAAGCATTTCTCAACCTCACATCCTCCACAGCTCTGTTTCTGGCCTTCTGAAAATCGTCACTACTTCTATGTATTAACTGACTGGATCTCTCTCTCTCTCTCCAAATATTTGTATTTTTCTTTTTAAAAGCAGGCAGTGAAATGTGCCTTTTAATTTCTACCAACCCATACATACCTTTCATTATCAATCTATTATTCAATATAATTAATACAAAGACTGCTTACAAATTTTAGTATTTGTGTTAAATTGCCTTTTTCTCCTATGACAAAATGCAGATTATACCCCACACAGTACATTTTTTGTAAAAATAAAAATGGTTTGAATGTAATATATCTCAAAGGATCAAGTGTAAGCCTATATACTTATCTACTTGCTATCAAACTATTAAAAACTATTTATATGCTTCAAGCTAAAAGTAAAAGAAAATATGCATTTAATTAATTTTGTTCTTCTTTACTAAGACATCTATTTGAGGTAGATAGATAAAGGGCATAAGTATAGGGTCTTACACAACTTGAGCACAACATAAGAATCACTGCGCTAAGTTGGTTACAAAAGCCTGAAGAAAATAAAAACCAAGGTACACTGCCATTCTATTCCTGTCTTGTGGCTAAAGACATTATATCTGCTCACATAGTCCCAACAAAATGATATGGGAATAAACATAGTTTTAACAACTTTTCTGCAATAGGGGCAAATGTGGTCCTCAATTTACCTTTAATAGCATCATTAAGAGAAGAAAGTCTACCTAGCTTGGACATCCCATGTCACCCTCAAGACCTAGAACCTGCTACATGTCTATGAGTCTGACCCCACCCCCAAAGGCTCAAAATTTAAGTGTGGTAGTGTAGGATGAGCTCCTTATCCCATGGAGGGTGGTTCACTTCTTAAACAGTGCACCAAGTATGCTATTTCAATGCTGCATACAAGGCTGATTGTAACCCAAGAGTGATTGAACTCCTCTGAAGTCTGCATAATTATCATTTTCTTTCATTGCTTTTTGTATAGGTACTCACAACAATTATTAAAAGGCTCTCAACTTAGCACTTGGGGAGTGTACACTTGGTTAACAGTCATAAAATTCTGCTTCTGAGAAATAGAATTTTTCACCCTTTGAACACCTCCTCCATCATGCTTAAGTTATAAAAAGCCCCACATATGCATATATTTTGACATACAATGATATTGATATTGAAGAGAAATTAAGAATTATTAATCTGAATGGGCTCACTTAGCCATTCTCTGAAAATATAGTTACAGATCACTCAGGTTTGCATTGTAAAATTTCTTCTCTTGTTGATAAATGTATGACCTCTCACGAGCAAGGATAAAACACCCCAGATAACTACAATTAATGTTTTATATTACTTCCTTTTAATATTTATGTAGAGGATCCCATGTGAGAGCCCCTGGCACAGAGGTATAATGATTAACAAATTATTTAAAATAGCATAACGGAAGACTTCCTTTATTAGAATAAAGCCACTGCAGCATCTTGTTTCTGTTTTTTTTTTTTTCATTCCCCATAAGAGAGAGAGAATGGGTTAGCTAACCCCCTTTATGCAAAAGAGAAATGTATTATATGTAACAAACTATGTTCTCTGTGAATGAATCAGAGGTCAATTTGGCTGTCTACAAAAAGACCTGTTTGGGGGATGCAGGTGAATAAGCATATAGTTTCTTAAATTCAAATAATGTACAAATTTGTCTAGGATGGACCAAATACAGATTAACTCACCTTCTTCTAGTATTTCTATATGTTTTGACATGCAAGGATTCATATTCTCAATGCCAGATCACCCAAAATATGAAGGGATGGCAGGCACTTTAAAGTGGTAGCTATGATGTGAAGTAATTATGTCCCAGGGTTCCACACTCAGAGGCAATTAATGCACACCTTATGGAAGCAGTCTAGCTCATAGATGCTGGGTTACTTACTGGTCGTATGTTGTGAAATAAGACCCCCGGTGCATGTTTACTCTGCATAACTGTGCACCACTTTTTTTTTTTCATGCTTATACTCCTGCCTTGTGTCATGCTGTGACTCTCAGCATGAGGAACTCACAGACAGAGCCACCCAAATTTGGACTTTTAAACTTCCAGATAACAAGCCAAAGTAACTCTTGTTGGTTAAATAACATGCAGACTCAAGTATATTGTTACAGCCACACAAAATAGACCAAGACATGTTTCACTCATATTTTCAAAACACATACACATATGTATCATTTATGAGATTACATGTCTGTTATGACATTCAGAATTATATGTTACTGATTTAGTACTCAGAATACATTATTTATAAGAGATTGAGGTATGACATTGTAATAAAATTAGGCCACCCTATCTTTGGCCTTCTTTTCATGTGTTTATAAAAATATACTGAGGAAAACCATCCAGACAACTTATCAAACAGGAGTTCAAATCTTTGAGGAAATAGGAATTTTACACTTTTGTGTACAGTGTGCCTACTTAATACCTTCCATTATCTAGATACCTTTCCACAGAGGAAAAAAATCTATGCAAAGGAATTAATAGAGACCAATTGCAAAAGAATGCTAGTCCTGTGATGTTTAAATATCACACTAATTCAAAGAGTCTTCCTGGATCTCTCTTTCTCAGCTGTATTGTTCTGATACAGTTCAGAGGTTCCCCAATACAGGATGAATAAGCCAGTCAAACCAGAAATATGCAATGGGACAAAGATCTTGGAACTTCTCACCCCACATTCCTGCTTGGGACTGTAGGTCTCTGAATCTGAAGTGAAACTGAGCCCATGATTTGTAGTGGCATTGTATAAGGAAAACCAAAATGTAACAGAGGATAGACTCTTCTCCCATTCATTCATCCAGATTTATAAATGCTGGAATTTGAGTTACATAAACATTTCTAACACAATTTCCAGATAAACCAGATGCCCAAGGAGGTGCATGTGTCTGGAGTTCGTTTGCAGTGGCTAGAGGCCCTGGCGCTCCCATTCTCACTCTCCCTATCTCTCTTTCCTTCTCTCTGTCTCTAATAAATAAATAAATAAATAAATAATAAATAAATAAATAAAAATAAAATCTTAAAAAATAAAAATAAAAATAAACTCATACTGAAGAGCTGGATGCCAAAGGGAAAAAAGATGTTTAGGTAAAGAGATTATAAAAATGAAGAGAAGATGACCTCTGGACTTGGTTCTGTTGTTTTAAGAAAAGTTAATCATGAAGAAAAATAACTGGTATGCTTCAAGTGCAACAAGAAAAAAATAAGCAGTTTGATTAAAATAAATTTAATAATCAACTTCACTAATCAAAGTATATTTTCCCAAAGGTCAACTATAGGTAGAGATGCATCATGGAGATAATGGAATAAGCAGAGCCAAAGACAACTTAGAGCATGGTAAGAGGAGTCACAATTAAAAGACTGGGTAAACAGTTCATAATCAGCTCAAAGAATCCCTTTCCCTTCCTTTAATGTACTTTAAAATAGGAGAACTTCAATAAGGACAGATTGTTAGGATATCTCGTCCTCCCCAGGTACTCCCTCCCCTCCCCCAGCCCACAGGCATGTATACACACATAGAATGGCTGTTTCTGTCCATGGAACTTAAAGCCCTACGCCATTGAGTCACTCAGGGTCCCAGGGCATCCAGTTTACAGAAGATTCATGGGAAGCTTTTGCGGTAACTGCTGGCTGATGCAGCCTCTTGGAACCGTCTCCTCAGTGAGCTGAGAGACCAGTGAACAAATGTTACTACTAGAAGCCATGGTCACTTGAAGCATTTGCTGTGAGTTCTGTAGAACCAATAGAGGATGAGTGTAAGAATAAGATATTTACCCTTGATGTCTAGGCCAATGCAGCACATATCAATGTTGCAGCTTCTCTTTAGCTCTCTTTTCCTTTGTTCTCTGCACTCTGATAGAATCAGACATTTTATGTGCTTAGGACATTTGCATAGGCTGCTGAAATTTCTTTCCTTTGCTGAAGCCCTTGTACACATTCCCTTTTGCTTAACTAACTCTACATTCTCTAGATCAATTTAAGCCTTCTATAGGAATAATATGTTCTCATATAGCACTGTGTAGTATTACACACACACACACACACACACACACACACACACACACACACACACACATATATATATATATATACATATCCCATATCCCCTCGCTTGACCTCTCCATGGGTGAGCCACCTAATATTTTGCTACTGTTTTATGCTATACTTTACATAATGCCAGAAGGTTGGATGAATACATGAATGTTTGAATGAAGTGCCTATTCATATATAATGATACCATTTTGCAGATGAACGTGCCCAAGAAACAAATAATCAGCTCACTTACTGTAGCAGATAAATGTGTGGATGTTGTGGTCCTTTATGGGGACTTTTACATTCTGTAAACATGCAGTGTGATAAAAAGAGAAATAATAATGTTTTTCTAAGAAAATATGAGTGGCTGTGGCAGGCCATTATAACAAATTAGGGATGTCACATAAATTTCCAAATAAGCATATTTTCTTTTAAGTTGACGGATATGTGATAAAGAGTAAAAGTGCTTAAATCAACACAAGAATGTATTTTGACAAATGGCAGAAAGGCTTAATGACACAATCAGTGTGATATCTTGGGTAGAAAGGAAATTAGTATCATGCTCTAAAATTTCTTCTTTGAACTTCTGGACATCTGATCCTGAGACAGTAATTTTAAAAATCCAGGTGGGTTTCAAAAATCAGAGATTACTTAATGTAAAACTTCCTGGAAGCATTTTCTCTGCAAAACTCAAATGGACCCTTCTACTGGCAAATAATAATTTCCTCAAAGCAAGCAGGTGGGCATATGTTAAATTTCTTTGCACTAATGCCCTGGTGCAAACCAATAAGGCTTTTAAATGCAAAGCAAAGAAGCCAATTCTATGAGTATGACTCCAAATGAATTAATGGAGCTATAAACTGTCCATTAACAAGACAAATTAAAAGTGTGAATCTTGAAGGCTTTTTGACTTTACTCTGCAAAAATGACAATCTGGAAATAAACACAATGTGCCTGGCATTTTTGCTTCATGTCTATGTAGTGAATATCCGTGACTGGTAGACTCTCAAAACATTTGAAGCTGGAAGGGGTTTTTGAAAATATTATACAACTTGAAAAGCTGAATCTCATACTATTGAATTTATATGAGATAAAAGCACAATTTGGGACAGTCAAAATTGTGTTGAAGGTTTCTTAGCCTCAAGCCAACTTCATAGCCCAAATTTTCCCCTTATTGAATGTCAGATATCCTTCTGAGTTTACCAGAATGCTGCAAAACAACAGATCACACCAAGTTAAGACACTGGCTCACAGTTGCCACAGAGTCTCTAAATTCTGTGAAAGGGAAAATGCTAGACATTTGGCATCATTTTTCAACTCTCAAACAAAAAGACACTAACTCAGAACATTGCAAGTTTAGCTTAGCATTGTCAGGCTTGATTGTCAAAACAAACATGTGTTTGAACCTTCCCAGACTAAGTCTAATCAGTGACCAATAGGAGGCAGGAGAGAATCAAAGTGAGATCCATTGTCATAAGCTTTTGGTTTGACAAATGAAAACACAGAGGGACTTGTTCTCTGGGCTCTGAAAGGAAAAGTGTTTCACATTTGTTTCCAAAATTTTTGCTAAGCCCTATTTTCAGAAGACTTATTTTTAAAAAGGGGAAGGTCAAAATAAATGGTATGTTACATTCTCTTTCTCCATCTCAGCAATGTATAAATAAATGTATCCACTGACAAGAATTTTTTTTAAGTAACCACACTTTTTAAATTTAAAAACATAATTTTTCTTCAAATCCATGTGTGATATGGTTCACTATATTATTACTCTTTACTTCCTAGATAAAAGGCTTAGTTCTTTAGATCATATTTCCTGCTACAAATCTTAAAATTCAGTGATTCTCAGCAGAAAGCATTCTAGGAAATGCAGGGTAACATAATCTATTAGGATCAGCAAAGGGTATAGTAGAATGTGTGAAATTCCAAATAACATTTTCCAAATGTTGTATTAACTTACCTTTATTCAAAAGGTTTATGGTTTTATATAGTGTTATATAAGGAGGGATAGAGATTTGCATTTATCCTCAAGGTGGAAACTGGTTTCCAAGTTCCAGAAATGCTCTTTTATATGAAGCTATCTTTCTCTAGGTAATTTTGGTTCTTTAGATAGGCCCATGTTGTGGTCTGAATCTAAAATGTTCTCACTAGGCTTATGCATTTGGACATTTGATCCACAGGTTACCACCTGTGTGCTGTTTGGAAGGTTGTGGAAAAAATTTGGAGGTGAAGCCTTACTAGAGGAAGTGCCTCACTGGGGGCCCAGACTTGACCAATTTCCTGTTCACTCTGCTTCTTGATTGCGGATGCAATGTGACAAGCTCTGCTTCATATTCCTGCTACCATGCCTTCCCACAATGATGGAATAGAACTTTGAAATCTAAGGTGAAATAAACTTCTTAAACTGTTCTTGTCAATTACTTGGTCACAACCATGAAAGAATAACTACTGCAAAGGTGATCAGTCTTCATTTGAATCTGCAAATACAGTGCACTTTTAGTTTATGTGATGTTAGCAATATTTTTACTTTGATATAATTTCCAATGTATAAGAAACTTCTACCAATATCATATATAGATTCACCAATTGATTTCATTTCATTACATATTACTCTGTATGCATATATGTGCATATTTTTCTGAAACATTTCAAGGGTAAATTGTAAAGAGCATGTTCATTTATCCTTAAAGAGGTTCTGAAGCAGTTCCTAAGAAAAACACATGTATAAATGCATTCATGCCAGCAAAATCAAGACATTTAATCTTGGTACATTACTGAAGTTTAATCTATAGCCAGTACTCAAATGCCATCTATTATGCTAGTGATATCTTCTCCTCCTGCTTATATTGGCCAAGGACCAATCAGGGTCCTGCATTGCCTCTAGTTACCATGATCCTTTGGCTGCCTTTTTTGTCTGTTTCTTGTTTTTTTCCACATGTTAGTAACTTCTAATATGTCCATCAATTTGGGTTACACAGATGTGTACTGCAACTCACCTTTAACAATATTCTAGAATTTTAGACCAACAGAGCTAATATTAGGGAAAGTATATCCCTGTACTTAAGACATTTGAAAGCAATATGTTTAGTAATTGCAGAGTTTCCTTGTGTTATGCTAAATCATAGACTGATAAATCATTAAGACTACTTAATATAATTTTACAGGCAATTAATTTGCATTATGTACAATTGTTTTAGTATTATTGGTAATAAACTCATTAAATCTTGTCATTCTGTGATATCCTTCATTTCTCATTTTGGTTAAATGAGGCTAACATCTTAACAGTCTATTTGCTGGACTCACATTCTGAGGCTGACATTGCATTCATGCATCACTTCACAGCAGAGAGACATTCTGAGAACAGCATCATTAGGTGATTTCATCAGTGTGAAAACATCATAGATGCACACTGTCTGCCTCAGATGGTACACATCAACTACTTGATGTCATCTATTCAGACAAGTGAGATGAATGAGAATACCGCCAATAAAAAATGGCAGACTCGCTGGGTGTGGTGGCGCACGCCTTTAATTCTAGCACTCAGGAGGCAGAGGTAGGAGGATTGCCATGAGTTCGAGGCCACCCTGAGACTACATAGTTAATTCCCAGGTCAGCCTGGGCCAGAGTGAGACCCTACCTTGAAAAACCAAAAAAAAAAAAAAAAAAAAAAAAAAAAAAAAAAAAAAAAAAGGCAGACTCTACATAAAAGTTTTCATAAGTAAAAGGCATATACTCTAGATGGATCATGACATTACAGTACAGTAACATAAACCAGTAATATCACAAAAACCACTTATTATAGCTATCAAATGATATGCACAGTACATAATTATATTCTTTCAGTGCCCAAGATCAAGTCCAAAGCTCCAAGAAACTAAGATACTGTGAAACAAAGGCCTATTGGTTTGGAGACTTCCTGAGCAGCACACATTTACAATGCAGTATTCTGTGGCTGATCGATCTGGTCCATCTAGCTAAAATATTATAAGAATGTTCTGTGATACCAAAACCAAAGGGAAAATTATGCAGCTGATTTCCTATTATGATTATTATTTAATGATTCGGTCTTGAATGGACATAATCAAAAATTCAACATTTGGCCAAGCTGAGGTATTTTGAAGCCCTCATTTCTGGAATGTGAAATTTCAAGTTCAAGTGTTAACCATGATTCCCCAAGAGGAGCTGACACCTATATCATATTTCCTAATGCCAGAATGCTCAGGTACAGAGATACTTGGCAGGGATTTCATGTCCAAATGGCAATGAATAATAGCGATATTATCTTCCTTACCAAAGGTATGATTTTGAGCATTGAAGCCATTTATAAACTGTTTTTCTCAATTCATGGTACACATTAATATTTCATTTTAATTGAATTGAATGTTTACTCAAGATGGCTCTATGAATCTACATAGTAAAATCATTGAATAAAAAATGTTACTTTAATTTTTTTAAATACTTTAAATTTGAGTAGAAAATATTGTCCATCTCTGATAATGTTGCATATTGGTAAGTGTACAGACTTACATCCAGGCCCTGAAAGCAGGCATTCTTATCCAAGAATACTTTCTAAATGGTGGCTTCCCAAGTCATCCTGACAAATGAAGAGTTGTTACCTTTTAGAAGGGCTTATATGCCAAACATAATTTTTATTAATAACCCACATTTTAGAGTGTAGAAATTATGACTGTGCATACAGAATTTCAGTCATTGCTTTTTTTTTTCCTTTCATTAATAACATAGGAAGAAACAATAACACCCCATATCACCAATGGGTTTGTATTATCCAAGCCATGACATGTTTGATCTATGCTTTAGAGAGCACACCATTAGTGATTCATAGAAACCTGTACTTTCTATTATGTCAACGGCACCTTTCCTGGCTTAGTGCCATAGCCAGCTCTCTGGGTGCCGAACCATGAAGCAGTATCTCTGTAACTAGGCCAAATAGGCCATGACCTGACAGGCCGTAAGCAGTCATTATCTCCTATTAAGTCTGAAATCTGTACTTTGCATATTTTGAAACAACTATCCAGTGGCACTATAGGGGTACAGCTGCCAAATGAATAATTAGATTTTTAAGAGACTATAAAGGGGACCAAAACGTTTTCTACTGTGCCAAATAAAAAGTCGATTCAGATTTTATTTTCTCTCCTCCCACGTTTATAATCCTCGTTTTCTGGCAGTCAGACCACAAATATTTCAACAACAAATAACTAGACTTCTGTTCCACAATTCACTGTATAAACACAAGTCTGGGTTGAGGTGATGTGGGCGACAAAGCATTCTGTGCTGTGAGCTGCAGGCAGCTGTCTCACATAGTTGCATAGAAAGCTGTAGATGGTTGGCACCTAATACTACTTTGATTTGTGGATGTGATTGCCAAGAGAGTTTTAGAAAATGTAAAATGACTGAATGAGCCACTTCAATGTCAAAGCTCAGAAGAGATTTGCTTTGTGTTTTAAATTTTTAGTGTCCCCACCCAGCTACTCAGTCTCCCCAGAGAAGCCTAAGTGACTTGTTTCATACAATTTTAATGGAGGAGATGCAAGGGACTGTAGAAAGATTGGAGTAGGATTGAAATGTAGCTATATAAAATATCCTATTAACTCTTGCCCCCCATTTTACATTTTGAGAAAGATTTTTAACTAAACTCTCAAAGCTCCATACCTATGATGTCATTAAACATTTTCTATTTCAATGTGAATTGTAACTCTGGGAAATGTGCAACTACTCTTTTCATCAGGGGATTAAACTTGCAGAGAATAAATTAAATTGGGTTAAAATATCTAACACAGGTTTCAGATGAGTGCTTTATTCAAGTAGCATGGCGACATGTTAACTTTGAAATGAAAGTCTACTTAGGTAAATAACGTTTGTCAAGAACCAATTGCTCAAGTGCTTCCCTGTTCTAAGCCTACTTTATTAATATTGGGTTGTGATCTTCAGTATAGGGCAGGAACGAATTCTAAATGCAATTAAAGCTGACTTAGAAGGCCACAAGACCATGTTTTAATCAAAAGCCAAGTTAACGCCTTCTTTACATATAATATGTGCAAAGAAAAATTTTTTCACATTAAGTATTACTTCATAAATGCTCTATTTTGAGACAGCAAATTCATTTCCAAGAAAGATGAAAAGGAAAGGCAGTTTCATACCATAAGAATTATTACTATCACTTAATGTCTTGTTCCCAAAGTAAAATAATCCATTAGTTCATACTAGTCATCACTTTCTAAACTGTGACCCTTCACCAAAATTAAAATATATAAATAAATATATATTTTACATATACATTATATGTATATATGCACACACATATATATGCTTTCTGTATTGCATACAGAGTGGTAAGTATACATGAACACATCTTAAATTTAATTCTATTTTTTAAATATATTTTATTATTCATTTGCAAGCAGAGAGAGAGAGAGAGAGCATGCATCTTTAATTTTAATGATTCGATATGTATTAGAAAAATCTGAAGTCCATTACTGTCAAAGTAATTTTAAACTAGACAAAATAATCGGGAGGGAAAAGAAGAAGTTTGTTATTGTTGTACTATGACATCATAGTCACAGTGGCAAGAAGATAAGTTTATTATATACCGTCTATACCAGGAAAGAGCTAGCAGCCCCAGGAAAGAAGCATAAGTGTGGCTAATATTCTCAAAAGGATCTCTCTTGTACTTTGTGGCCCTCATAAAATAGATTCAATTTCATTCTAGTATAAAAAGTAAATATATATATGAAGGAGGTTTAGATACCAATTATAAAAATTCTAATTAGTTCCATGACAGAACTTCAAGAGTCTTATCAAATGCATTTAAAGCTAACAAACACACTGCTTGGCCTTAAGATCATTTTCTTTATTCATTTTCAGTTAGTCAGTTTATTAAACTTCTTTCATCTATCCAAGAACAAATTTCCAGTGAAGAAATGCATATAATTAAAGCTCCCTGTTTTTTTTTTCTTTGTTTGTTTCCATGTAGGGTCTTGCTGTAGGTTAGGGTAACCTGGAATTCACTATGTAGTCTCAGGGTGGCCTTGAACTCACTGTGATACTCCTCCCTCCGCCTCCGAAGTCCTGGGATTAAAAGGCATGTGCCACTACACCCTGCCCAAAGCTCCCTGTTTTTAAAAGTCTATACACATATACAACAACTAACTAATCACATCTATTAATTTTATCCTCTATCTTTATATCCAAGTCCAGAAAATTAGAAGGAGTGTACCTAGAAGCTATCTTAATTCAAGAAAAAGCAAATCATGTGGGCATGCTCCTTTGCAAAGTACTAAGGAAAGAAAAGTAGGGATGAGGGGAGAAGCAAATGTGAATGTGAGAAAAAAATGGCTACACTTAAAGTCAAATTAGACCAATAACTTTTGCAGATTATTTCTTATTTCACAATTCAAAATGATTAACAACTCAAGAGTTAGTACTGACATACCCACTGGTCACTTAGAGTGTTTCTTTTGTACTATTCCCCCTTTCAGATGTTTGAACTCATTGTGGTAAGGAAATTATCCTGTGAAAGGAAGAGACTCTACAGTGTCCAGCTCAGTAATGGGGACAGGAATAGGACAGGAGGCCACTCCAGTGACTCAGGATAGTGGTAGCTCATCAACTCTTATGTGACATTTAAAGGTCTTATCACTGGCACATATTAGCTGAAAATACACCATGCTTCTGTCACTATTTTCCACCATTCATCATCCAAAACCATAGGTATATCAAAGTAATACTTATTCCAACACCACAGCCAAGAAACTCAGAATGTCTAAAAGGTAATGAAAGCATACAAATATAAAGATAGATAGATAGATAGATAGATAGATAGATAGATAGATGATAGATAGATAGATAGATAATAGATAGATGATGATGATGATGATAGATAGATAGATAGATAGATAGATAGATAGATAGATAGATGATAGATAGATAGATAGATAGATAGATAGATAGATAGATAGATAGAGGGAAAGAGAAGGAGAGAGAGAGAGAAGGAGAGAGAGAGAGACAGAGAGAGAGAGAGAATGGGCACACCAGGGCCTCCAGTCACTGAAAACAAACTCCAGACATGTGCTCCCCCTTGTGCATCTGGCTAACATGGGTCCTGGGGTATTGAACTTGGGTCCTTTGGCTTTGCAAGCAAACGCCTTAACCACTAAGCCATCCCTCCAGCCCCTAATATATTTTTATACTCATGAAAATGTGTGTAATCTTTGATATTCACTTTTCTCCAATATATAGGTAGAATTCTTTTCAGTTATTGCTCTGTTAAATTCAGTTGGATTCAGGTTATCTCCATATTATTCCCACCAAACTGCCCTGAAACACTACACTTAATGTGCATATTCATATATTAATGTGACTCTCACTTCTGGTTAAAGAAGCTTCTCTTTTCAGATGGTGGTGATCACTGGGATGACCCAAAAGGCACCATAGTGCTGAGAAGAAGGGATGGAGGAGTGTCCAGCACTGAAACATCTCTATCACACCCTCCAAGGCTCAGGGTCCATTGCGGAAGAGGGGGCAGAAAGAATGTAAGAGCCAAAGGAAGGGTATGACTCCTTACAATGCAACTGTCCAGACAGAAATTGGCCTTGATATCCATGAACTCGCAGTGCCTAGCAATACCTTCACAAGACCCTCATAATAGGATAAAAAGATGATGATATCAAATTAAAAGAGAGACTAATGGAGAGAGGGAGTGGATATGATGGGGAGTGGAGTTCTGAAGGGGATTGGGGGGAGGGAAATATCATGGTTTATTGTCAGTAAATATAGAAGTTGTAAATAAAAAAGAGATAAAAATAGAATTATATATATATATATATATATATATATATATATTTGCTAAGCAATTATTTGTGCCAAACTAATCTTGATGTATTAGTTACTTTCTCGTTGCTGGGATAAAATATGTGACCAGAAGCAACTTAAGGAAGGCTGTATTTGGCTTACAGTTTGAGGTATAGTCCATCATTACTGGGGGAAGGAATGGTAGCAGGAGCTTGAGGCTGGTCATATCCAGCCCACAGCGAGGAGGCAGAGAGAAATGAATACCAGAGCTCTGTCAATTTTCTGTTTTTTATACCATCCAGAACCCTGGCCTGAAAATTCTGCAGACCACAGTTAAGGTGGGTCTTTTCACTTCAAATAATGTGAAATGATTGAGTAACATTAGTGGTAGTTTTTTTTTTTTTTTTTTCCTCCTTGGTCCATTCATCCCAACCATAGGGTCCAAGGTCTGAGATATTTTATATTAGCTAAACTCACACCAACATGCATTTTAGTAAAATACTATGGGCTAAAAACATATTCATGGGCATCTTGAAGAGAATATAATATGTTGGGGAGTGAATGTGCTGTGCAAAATAAGTTGATATGAAAATTTTCATGTGTGAAATTCACATGATCCCCACAGTGATTTGCCTCTGTAAGGAAAGCTTTCAAAATAACTTGAGTTGGAAATTTTAGGTTTTTTTAAAACCTACAGATGCCAGAGTCTCCTTGCTGCTGCTTTCTCTCTGGTATATTCTCCACACAAAATCCATACCAGTGCTCAGGGTCCAGAGAGATGGCTTAGCAGTGAAGGCACTTGTCTGTGAAGTCTAAAGTCCTGAGTTTGAGTCCCCAGTACCCACTTAAGCCAGATATGCAGGGTGGCACATGTGTCTTGAGTTCATTTGCAATGGCTGGAAGCCCTGGTATGTCCATTCTCTCTCTCAAAATTTTCTCTCTCTCTTTCTCAATATATATATCAGGCTTGGTGGTGCACACCTTGAATTACAGCACTTGTGAGACAGAGGTAGGAGGATTGCTGTGAGTTCCAGGACAGCCTGAGACTACACAGTGAATTCCAGGTCAGCCTGGCCTAGAGCAAGACCCTGCCTCAAAAAAAAACCAAAAACTAAAATAATAAATAAAAATAAATGAAAGAGGAACCTAGCTTAAGTTGGACAGCCATGAATTCAAATGTTACCTCTACTGCTTGATAGTGACATGACCTTGAACAATACGGTTAATTCTTCCTTGTCTACAAATTCAATATTACTAAAACAGCCAATAGGGTTGACAAAAAATAAGTGAGATAATGTTTATTAATGTGGTACAGAGCAACTATTATATTTACTGTCTTTGTTTTGGGGGCAATTTTAAAGGTACTACTTAAATTAATTTATGTTTTTCTTCTTTCTCTTACTAGATTCCAATATTACCATGAGGACAAATCGTATGGGAGAATTCTTTCAGGGGATACTTTACCAATATTGACTGACTTTAACAAAGTTTGAATTACTTCACTTGTTGGAGAAGTTTAAATAAGTTCATTTGTTAGAGAAGTTAGTGTCAGCAATATGTAGCTAAATGAAATCTGGTGAGACTATGATAGATGCTGACACAAATATTTACTATCTAGATGAACATTTTAATGTATACATAATTCAAGAAAACAGCAATACTAAAATGTTCAATATTCTTTTTTTTTTAAAGGAGAGACAATTGATCTTCAAATTAAGCATGCTGAATTTAGCATTGATTTAGAAACAGATAGTCAATCATGTTCATTGTTAATCTAAACATATTGATGCTTGAATGCAATAACTAAAAGTCTTTCTCAGTGTTGTGTTCAAAGTCACACAAATCTAAGAACTCAACCCTCACTTCTCATCTCCCTTTTAGCCAAACAGCAATAAAAAAATGAATAAACAGAAAAAAGAACAAACAACATTGAGTTTTGAGATGGACACATAGAACACTCAACTACTACCAAATCAGAGATCCAGAGACACAGAGACTCCCATGACTGTGTCACTGAAATAGACCTAAAATGAACCCAACATAGCTTAGGGAAATTCATGGAAGAGGGGGCAGAAAGATTGTTAGAGCCATAAGTTGGGTCATTATGCACAGAGACATTGCCTTACCCCCACAATGCAAGACCCACAATCCCCATGGGGGGAGGACAGGGAGAAAGCTAACAATGGTACCATGATGGCTATATACACATTATACAGACAACTAATAAAAAATTAATAAAATTAAAAAGTGGGTAAAGTGGAATTTTCAGTTATAAGATCTAAGTGAATGGCTGATAATGTGAGCATAATTTTCTCACAATGGTCCTTCTCTGCTGTAGTTTAGCTTCCATGCTGCAAACAAATTATTCTTCCCAAAGCTTGCTTTCCATCAAAGCTTCATAATCTCTGAGGGATATCTCCTATCACAGCATTAAATTTTCTTAAGTATGTCTCCTCTGTAACTAATTGCTTCCACTCATTAAACCATGCCCTCCTTCTTTCCTAGTCCATTTTTAGTTCCATCTTAAACTTCAGTATTGTTTATTCCACAATACTATTACCCTCTACTACACACACACACACACACACACACACACACACACACACACACGCCCAAATGTAATAGCACTCTTGCCCATGTCCCCACAAAACACGCATCTTCTCCAGGCTCCACCACAGCAGTCATACCACACTATACTGCCACCATCTTTGTGACATATAACCTCATACTGCTATCATATGACTTATTTGTTTATGGATATGCCCTTATGCTCCCAAGCAGATCAGAAGCTTGTAAGGGAAAAAAGTTGCTGCTTACATTATAGTTTGCATGCTTGTCTCAGTGATTGGCTCACAGGAAGGATATAGTGATCCTGTCATGAAAAAGTCATACTATTTTATATTGCAAGTAAATTTGTCTTACCTACTACTATATCAGCTATAACACCATTTGAGCTCAAATGGAAAAATGAAGCAAAGGCAGAGAGAACCAAATGCACAAACATCAAGAAGGCCACTGTGGTCAATGACTATGTGCACCTGTACACCATTTCCCGTTCTAGCAGCATTGAGCACCTAAGTCACTAGTAGACAGTCAATATATAAAAATGATTCATCCTTTTATTTTTCTTTTACCAGGTACACTCCTGGGATGTGACTCTTCCTCTACCTAAACTGTTATAGATGGAGATACAGGATGACATAGTAAATAAAATCTGTTTTCCATGCACCATAGAATTTTTGTGTTATCAAAAAGCCAAGACATTTTAAATGTGTTGTTTCTTAAGCACATAGTCAGACCTCAGGAGATTTATGTATTTGGCACTTAATTGCACTTGGCCTTCAATGATATTTGATTAACAGATTTCATCTGGAGCCTGAATTTTCTTGAATAAGAACTCAAAGATTCATTCACTCATCCTAAGAAATGTGATTCTTTACAATGCAAAGGGTAAACTTTAGAATATAATTAACCTCACACCTTAGTGTACCATCCTCCACCTTCTTCCTTAGAAGGGGACTTGATTAAAAGATAAAAAAAATCCACCTCAAGATTTCCAAATATGCAAGGACCATTGTTCCCAGCTGCCTCGAGCCATTTTAACAGCAGGCACTTTGAGCTTTTAATGAAAATCAAGATGAACAGTATGGTATCAGGAAGCTGCCCAACTTATCTGTCTGCCAGAATAGCTGTTCAACGTGCAGCAGCTCTCTCGTTCTAATTAAAGACCCAAACACCCCCCAAAGTCTCAGAATTATTCTTAAAGCCAATGCTGATGCTTGGGAAGAAGGCTTTAAAAATACCAATATGGCCACTGTCTAATTATTCAATTCCGCTCATAGGGCAAAAGAGAATCTTTTCTGACCCCTGCAGTGATTAATTTATGCCCTGAAGCATCAGATTTGATTACCTCTCTCTTTGCATGTATAACTTGTGAGCCTTATTACTGGTCATAAAATTATTCAACCACCATAGTTGGTTCAATGGCCTCCTGAGGCAGTCTGTTCAGCTATTTGGGTGCCTGCTGGTAAAGATATATAGCCTGACATTAGCTCAGAATTCACCTGCTACTGGTCTCATCAGTACTAGTAAATGTACTGATGTAAATGATTTAAACATTCTGAGAAAATTATCACACCTCCCTTTTAAAGGGACTAGACACATAATTCCTCTATAACAGACTGATATTCACCAGATTTCTCATAAAATGGGATGGTTTAATTGAAGTAGATGCTCTGACTTAGAAATTTCTGACTTTACCATTCTTGTTTAAAATCTTTATAAAACACATTAGTCCATGTTTCTGGCTCAGTAAGCCTAGCATGCTGAGGATAATTAATACTTCTTCTGTGATGACTGCACCCCCAACAGCTCTCCATACTGAAACATAATTATGATGCAATAGAAAGGCAGGTGGCAAACAAGGAAGGGTCTTGACTGGTGATGCTTAAGTCATGTAGAAGGACCTTGCAATTTTCAGGGTGTTTTTTTTTTTTTTTGTGGTTTTAGTTCTTGATCACTTACACACAAAGATTTTGAGAATGCCCAATATTTTTGAGAATGCACAATAATTTTAATAGTTACAAGTACCAGAGAAGAGGAAACATATCATGCAATGAAAATGAATGAAAAAAACAATATTTTTACCAAGTCCTGGGGGCTGGAAAGATGGCTTAGCTATTAAGGTGGTTGCTTGCAAAGCCAACAGACCCAGGTTTGATTCCCCAGGACCCATGTTAAGCCAGATGCACAAAGTGGTGAATGTGTCTGGAGTTCATTTGCAGTGGCTGGAGGCCCTGACATGCCCATTCTCTCTCTCTCTCTCTCTAAAATAAATAAATAAAAATAAAATATTTAATAAAAGGAAGTCTTGGTCTGCAGCAATGGTTCAGTGTTTAAATATGCTTCCTTGAAAATCTTAGTGGCCTGACTTAAATTACATAACTACCCATACAAAACCAAATAGGCTTTATTTATTTATTTATTTATTTATTTATTTATTTATTTATTTATTTTTATGCAGCTGCAGCAAGAGACCCTGGCCTTCTGTGGTGTTTTGAATGTAAATGGTCCTGTAGACTCAGACATTTTTGATTAAGCTTCCTACTTAGTCTTCAGCAGATGGAACCCTGCTGAATGAGGTATGGCACTGGGGTCAGATCTTGAGTCCAGCCCTAAGAGGTATGTTGAAAACCAGCTGGAGCTCTGGCTGCTTGCTATGGTCTCTCTGCTATGGATGTATGCTGAAGTGAGCCAGCTTCTTCCGCCATGATGAAATTTTTACTGGCATCCATAAGCCAGAAATAAACCCTTTCCTCCCATGAGCTACTTCTGGCTGAGTGTTTGTCCCAGCAATGAGAAGGTAATTATAATACCTTCAACACACCCCCCCACACACACTCACAAAGTAAGTTCTATCAGACAGTACCAAAAAAAATAGTAGCTTGGGTCTTAACCAGCAATGGACCCTGCATGATATACAATTGGCCGGCCAGACAACATGCTACAACTAGTGCAACTATGACATGGCTATTAAAGGTCTGGTCTCTGATTGAATTTGAGGCCTATTCCATGGGAGGAAATTTCATGCCTGGTAGTGAAAACCTATGATTGTGAAGAACAAAAGCATTGTGGGGAGGTTACTATTATTATTTAGCTAAATAGATATATCATGCCCACCAAATTCCCACCTAAATATTTGTTTATGCCCATGTATTACTCCTTTCACCTTTGATTAGAGATGCTTTTTTTTTTTTTTTTTTTTTTTTTTCAGATAGCAGTGATTACTGGGGAGACTCAAAACTCACCAAAATGCAGAGAAATGACATTTGAATGAGTCAACTTACAAACAATCTAAGGCTCAGGGACCATTGCAGAAGAGATGGCAGAAAGAATGCAAGAGCCAAAGGATGGGGAGGAGTGCTTTGGAATGCTGTATGGCAGACATAAACTGATGATCGTACTTATGACCTCACAGAGGTTGTTGTTACCTGAAAAAACCCTATCAACATGTCATGGATGACAGAGGAGGACAAAAACAATGCCCTCAAAATAGAAAGGGATTGGTTGGAAATAAAGAGGTTCAGTAGAAAGGAGAAGAGGGAAGGGGTGTGAAAGAATATAATGGGAGGGGGATTATATGTATGAAAACTATCAATAATTTTTAAATAGTAGCTTAAACCTTAAGATGTAGCCAAAGCAGAAGGAAATAGGATTGACCACAAAATATAGTATTCATAAAAGTAAAACTTAGAACATAAAACTCCTGTTGAAAAATCATACTTTGTTTTAAAGCAGTCTCAATAAAAAGACTCTACTAGTTAAAAGATTCATGGCTAATCTAGGGATCTGGTTCAAGACATACTTTGACCCAGTAAAATCTACAGTTAAAGTCTGTGGTCTTGAATATCTCATAGGCTAGTAAAAAAACAGCAATGTTACTTACTAACAATCCACTAATAACAAATTTCATAATTTTATTATGTTACTCTTTCTGGTATACTGACAGAATACCATTAATTCTGTAAGCACATTAGAGTATCATTTTGTGTTAAGAGTACAAAAATATGCATTCCAAGCACACATTTCTCTTATTGTCTGCTTTGTCCCAAGGGCAAATTTTTAAAATACTTTTTATTTATTTACAAAAGGAGAGAGACAGACACAGAGAGATAGAGAGAGAATGGGCACACTGGGGCCTCTAGCTGCTGGAAATGAACTCTAGATGCCTGTGCCACTTTGTGCATCTGGCTTTATGTAGGTACTGGGGAATTGAACTCAGGTCTTTAGATTTTGCAGGCAAGCATTTTTTGTTGTTTTTTGTTTTTTTTTAAATACTTTTTATCCAAGGGCAAAATTTAAAACAGTTAAACCAGTAAAAGATGAACAATGTCTTTCCCTTCATGTAATGTGAATGAATTAATTAATAGGCATCAAGTTCTTCATATCTGATTTTTTCTGATTAAAGAAAAGAATTAAGAATATTTTATAGACCATTACTTGGTTCTTTGTCATACAGTGATTCAAAATGTAGGACAAGTCTTTTGTAATAGTATGTTATAAATACTTTCAGTTTCATATTAATCTAATTTAAAATTTGCATATTCATATATATGCGTGTATATTAAATTATTTAAAGATTTATGTTTTCTATCCTAGCAGGGTTTCAAGCATTGATCATTTTCAAAAGAAAAAAAGGAAAGCTTTTATCTGCACTATTTAACTAATTATTCTAAACTATGTGAAAATGAAGAATAAGAAGGAAAAAAATTATAGTTAATTGTTTCTATGATACAATTTATTTCTTCTTTGAAATTTTATTTATTTATTTGCAAGCAGAGAGAGAGAGAAGAGAGAGAGAAAGACAGAAAGAGAGAGAATGGGCATGCCAGGGCCTCTAGCCACTGCAAACAATCTCCAGACACATGTGCCCCTTGAGCATCTGGCTTATGTGGATCCTAGGGAATCAAACCTGGGTCCTTTGGCTTCACAGGCAAATACCTTAACTGCTAAGTCATCTTTCCAGCCCCTACAATTTATTTCTTGTGAAGTCATGAACATTAGAACTCCAAAGTTAAAGAGGACTCCTTTTTAGAAAGGAGAATCAAAGCAAAAGACATCCTCAAGGTCATACGCCTTACAGATCCCAATAAAGCATTTCATTATTACCCCAATACTCATATGTCACAATTTATTTATATTTTTCAATGTGTGTGTATTTGTGTGTGTGTGTTCCTCCAGTGTGGGAATGCATGTGTAGGTACAGGGCCAAGTGCGTGTGCATGTGTATGTAGATGAGAGTAAAACCTCATGTGTCATCCTCAGAGACATTATCTACCACCTTTGAGATAGGGTCTTTCATTGGCCTAGAGATTACCAATAAGGCTGGGTTAGCTGGCTAGTAAGCCTCAGTGATCTAAGTGTTGAGAGCTCCCCACATCTGGAATTACAGGCATGGGTCACCATGTTCAGCATTTTACATGGGTATGGGAGGGAGGTCATACCTAGATCTCCATGATTATGAGACAAGCATTTTGCCAATAAACCCATCTCCCCAGGCCATAAGTTACATGTCTGTACAATCATTATTGTAATTTGTCTGTAGATTCCATTATCACTGCCATTTAACATAATGGTAAAATGAACAGAGTATATTTCATTCACTCACCAAATACATATTGAGAACCCATGATGTGGTACTGATGGACTTGGAAGGAGAAAGACACAATATAATAATGGACTATGTGGTCAACTCTGCCTGGGCATACACAAGGTCAAAAAGGACTAGACATGCCTGTGTCATATTCCTTAATAGCCTGGGTAGTGTTACACTATAAGTCTGTATGAAATGCATCAGAAATTAAAGTAAGTGATTGGTTTTGATTACTGGACATCTTTTAGCTAGAAAGAATGGAGATCTGGTCTTCCAGAATCTAGAAGATTATATGTTAAAGAATGTCAAATCAAGCTGGACTTGGTGGCATACGCCTTTAATCCCAGCACTTGGGAGGCAGAGGTAGGAGGATCACCATGAGCTCAAGGCCACACTGAGACTACATAGTGAGTTTCAGGTCAGCCTGTTCTACGGTGAGACCTTACCTCAACAAACAAACAACAACAACAACAACAACAACAAAAAAAAATGTCAAATCAGTTTCCTGTTATTATAAGAATTATGGAAAGGTAAGTATGTGAAAAGGTAGTAAGAGAGAAAGATGGAAATATAAGATAGATGTTGGTGTCTAGCTTAAATTTTAAGAATTAAAATAACAAAAAATTCAGGTCATTATAACACATTGAAACTCATTTTGGGGTATTCACATGGAATCTAATATAGTCATCCTGGTTCCTGGTGAGGTGCTTCCTCCATCGCAGACTGGATATGGTGCCAAATTTACAGAAGACATAGCATTGATCTTTGTGGTGATATCAGCTTAGTCACTCAGGACTGGCAATAATTGAGTCCTCCATTGATGGCAAACTGCTGCAGCCTCTGCTTAAGAGGGTTGATTGGAAAACAAGAATTGAGTCATTTAGGGCTTCTATGAAAATTATCGTCTAATGAGGACTTGGAACAAGGGCTTAAAGTCATTTATTTGTTCCTTGTAATAAGATTTATTCTGGTTTTATACAACTTAATGTGAAAAAATAAAATCATACATATTTACTATGCAGCATGTGATGTTTCAATGCTTATATACATTGTGTGATGTTTATATTTTTATGTTTGCAGAACCAGGTATTTTATTGTAGTAAGAGAAAACTGGCTAATACACTGCATTACAGGAATCTTCTCCCCCAAAGCAGCTTGTATATCTATCTTCTCAAGCATTCACCATTTCCTGATGGTGAGAACATTTAAAATCATTTCTTCTAGAAATTTTCAAATATACAGTGCAGAATTGTTGTCTATAGTCATCCTAGCATGCAATGGAATTAACAGAACAGAACATCTTAGGCCTACCAGACTATAGCTTACTATATGTCTGTCAACCTCATCCCTTTCCCAGTTGCTCATCCCAGCCTCTGTTAGGTGCCATTCTTGTATCCTACTCCATAGAAATTTTATTCATTTTTGTTAGACTAACAGTCAAAATTCAGCACTCATTTAACATCTCCAATGACTTGTTTCAGTAGACACTTCATTTAAATCCACCAGAGATAATGACTTAAATAATTGTGTGTGCCCGCACAGTGCAAGCAACGAGGTCATCATCAATGTCAAGACAAATACCTTAACAAATAAATTTCAAAATATTAACAAATCCCAGAGTGTATTTCCTGGGGCTACCATACTAATATGTAGCATTTTGTGAGGAAGTAAAACTATATCTAGTATTTCAATAGCATATAATATGGCAAATTGGTTTCACAGACATTATAAGGCTGAAAAGGCATGAAGGGTACAGTAGCATAACACAGAGATCATAATTGTACAAAGCAGCTACCACTACTTAAGGTAGAGAACTTGGAAGGGGCTGCTGTGGAACACAGAAACTAGAAGCTACAGTAGGGACTTGGTGGGGGGGAGGAGGTATGGGTAGAATTCTTGAGGAGAGACACCACAGTACTGCTGCTGGCAGTTCCGAGTAGGATTAGTATGATGAGGTTGGCTTTCAAAAGCCAGAGCTTCTACTTATCTTCTGTGGCAAAGCATACGCTGGTCATGACAGCAACAAAAAGGAAAGGGGTGTCTCTTCACTTCTGCTGCAAATATTGAGCTTTCCTCGTGTGCCCCCATGCTGACAGAGTGTAGCAGAAGGGCAACTAATAAATGAAACTGAATTATGCAGTCTCATCCCTGAGGAAGGATAGCTTTGGAGCCTAAAGTCAGTAGCTTAATAACCAGCACATATGCTATACAAAAATAAAATAAAATCACAGAAACACTATACAGGGTTAGGAATTGGGTTTTAGTCTCAGCTACATGTCTAATTGTAAGTATTGTAGTACATAATTTTATGTTTCTGAACATCAGTTTTACTTGAGAAATTGCTATAACAATATCACTTCTACCTTCATCACAGGAGCATAATGGAGGTGAAAGTATTTTCAATAAGTTTAGACTACTATGTAATCATAAGATTGTGTCACTATTATAGTACATACTAAATGGAGCCAGAAAATTAATAGGCAAATGAAACTCACAGATAATATTTTTTTTAAATCTTCTTTTGGTTTTATATTCTTTCCTAACAAGGTTGTGCAAGATGCACACAAAGTAGTTAACTGTTCTCCATTTCTAGCTTCCTATGGAGCTGCTAAAGAGCAGTAATGTGAATCCTAGAACAGTAGCTAAGAGAATGATAGGCTATCAGAAACTTAGCTAATTCCCCCAAGTGAATGGCAGCTTGCATAGCTGAATCACTGCCCCAGAGAAAGCTGAATTAGAAATTTTAATTGTGTTCTACTAGAATAATCATTTAATTCATTAAAGTGGGCAACAAAAACCCCCAAATAATCAAAAATAATAGATGACTTTTTTTTTTTTTTTTTTTTTTTTTACATTGGGACCATTACATTGGGACTTTTGAAAATGCAATAGTTAACAGATCAATTGGGACATTTTTTTCAATACATTTTCAAGTTAAAAAAATAAAACAAAGACTATTGCATTTAGGTCTGCTAATCAGAAATTTGGATAATCACTCTCAGTTATTCAAAGTTTCATTCTAAATGGTAAAGAATTATAGACTCTATTTGATTTTAGACTCTTTTGCTCTACAGAATATCTTTAAAAGTAAACATGTCCTTATTCATCCAGCAAATATTGACTATCTTCTTTGTGACAAATACTACATTCTGAGAATAAGAAAGTGAGGACACACTGATATCTGCCCAGATTATAACAACAGAAGTGAGTGCATAAAATACAGTGGGAAAACAATGATCTCCACTTCAATGCTGTAGAAAAGGATTCTCAAAAATGACATTTAAGAGGAGCCTCACACACTGAAGTCAAGTTTGCTATTTAGAAAGTAGTAAAAGGCCAGTAAAGATAAGGCAGCTGCAATACAAGGGCAGAGCCCTGAAAGGCACCCCCATGTTCAGAGGACAATCAGCCATACTGTGTCATGGGAACTTAAGATGCAAGGAGTGGAAGTGCAGAGTACAGCCAGCCACAGGAGATGACTGAAGAAACCAGGCCCAATGAATGAGGGGTTTGTTACAACACTGAGGAGTTTGCACTTGATTCTTCAGTGAGCAGGATCCTAATGGCATCTTTAATAAGAGAGAGTAATGACCTAGTGTAGTAGTATTCAGAAGACAACACACCCTAGTCCAGAGCCAACCTTTATTGACAAAGAGAATCATTGAAAGTATCCAGCAAGGATCAGAGAAGGACAAATGCCCTAACAATGTGGAAGTGAGAATAACACAGAGGAGTCTGAGATGGTATATATCTTAATGCATCAGAAGTGGGTGAGTATGCATCGAGAGAAACTTTGGAAAATGATTCAGAGGTTTGGGGTTTAGGAAAATGAAAGCTGAGAGACAGGTGAAATTATTCATTCTGACAGAGCAGGAGTCAGCAAACGTTTTCAATAAGGACAGACAGATTTGGCTCCTAGACTATACCTCAAGAGCAAATATAGGCCATATGTAATGAAGCAAATGCAGACATATCCAAAAGAAAACTTACATATTTACAATGAAATTAAAATTTCATCTAATTTTCACATATCATGAAATATTATTTTCATTTTCACTCAATCATTTACAGATGTAAAATTATTCTCACTTCAAAGATCATGCAAATTTAGGCATAGGCTTGCTTGATTGGCCTCATGAACCATAGTTAGCTAAAGCTACAATAGAGGAGAAAGAGACAGAAGAGTGCGCAACTGAAACTCATGATGAGTTAGCAATCCACACAAGGATGTCCAGAAGGCAGGAGTGTAGCTCTGGGCCTCAGGAAAGGGAACTTTCCCAAATGCTCCACAAACACTACTCTTCTTGTCATAAAGAACCAGAGCTATGTGAAGAGGAAAAATGCAATACTAAAGTGATAGACCATATTATACCCTAATGCTGTTTTAAAGTACTTCTTAATTGAAGGAAAGGCAACATTTGAGGTTATTATATTATCATATCTCGGTACTTATCTCTATAATAAGCAGTTAGAAGCCAAGGCCTAAGAGGTAAAGCATTCATGACAGAACTTGTAAAAGTAATGAAAGATGATGGAGCATAAGATCTATCTAAGAAGACTATAATGTTTCATCTTTTATGGAGGAAAGACATAAATGAAGCCTGATTTAATTTTAGCAAAGAAATTGCATTTGTTTCTTGTCAAACACTGATGCAATAGATAAGCAGAGGCAATAGAAACCTCCTTCCTAAGCAATATGTAACACTAATCCACAAACAGTAGGCTTGCTAAATAACATTCAAACCACTCCAATGATTCCAAGTAGGAAAACTTTACAATTTAACTTTGTAAAGAAACCTTGCCAGCTTCTGAGGTGCCTCGCTGGAGAGAGCTTTTGAGACATGTGTGGCCCTGTGTTTCACAGAGTAATGGAAAGTAAATTTATTTTCAGATTTCACCATTTATTCAGTTGAGGCGCAGTATCTCTGGTCCACACTGGATTTTTTTAACAGATGAAATATTTCCTAAACCAAGTAATTTGATTCTGTGCCGATAGTAACCACAGGCAGTGTAATTAATTTATTTTATATCTTCAACACAGTAAGAGAGTGGCTCTTCTCTTTCTATACATAAGACAAAGCTAGCCACAAATCACCATGAGAAGCAAGGTGCAGATGGAGATTAAAACATTATCTAGGATTCTGTGGATCCAAGCTAGTCATTCCGTCACAGCAAAAGTGAAATGTTTAAAAATCAATCTTTAATATCATGTCAATTTCCAATGCAAAGTGGCCCAAACAGAAGAAGACAGATTTATTATTCTAACTTATACTTTCCCCATCATCAAAACACTGTCAAAAATTCTTTGATATAGTACATAGTATGTTGATATATTTATCCCTAGCAGCTATTTTTCTTAAATGTTGCAAAGTTTTTCAATGTTAAAATTAAAATGCTTCAGTGATAGTCTCTGGAACTATGGCTAACAAAACTGTCGTATCCATTCAAAATTACATTTTTTTTCATGAGAATTACTGCCAAGTTAATTCCTTCTCTGCTATTCTACAGAATAATAATATTGTTGGTACCTGATGAGATAAAACACTGACACACAAAAAAATCATTATGTAAATTTTCACAAAGGAACAATCAGAGATAAAAAGAAGTAGCTTTTTGAGTAAACAATTACTGATTTTAAAATCTTCAAGTAAAAACCTTGATATGTTTTTCTTTCGTAATAGTCATGAAACATTTACCAAACCAAGCATGACATAGGTCTATGATAAGAAAGGATAATTAGGAACAAATAGATACATGTTTCCAAGTTAAAATAAAGTAAGTCATGATACAACCTAGCCTTCACAAAAATATATCCCAATAATGGGATTGATTTTTTTTTAATTCACAATTAGTATGGTTTTTTCATATGAGCAACCAACATATTATTTGAACTGATTATCTACTAATACTATTATTAATATTCTTATTACTAGTATATGCACAACATTAAATGTTTAGAGCTTAAATCAAGAATGTTATCATGGGCTAGAGAGATGGATGGCTTGGTGGTTAAGGAGCTCTCCAAAATGCACGATCTACAAGTAGTTTGGTTAAGTTAACCAGTGGTCTGTGCCCTTTACTTGTGTGGTCACTATTTTGAATGGATAATGGAAAATATTACTTGAGTGAATAAATAAATGAATGGCTCAGTATTTAAGGAGATTTTCCTGAAAAAAAAAAAAATCTTTACCTTCATGATTTTCAGACTACATTATACCTCCAAAAAGATGAGTTAATTTGCAAAACTACCTCAAACCATAGGAAAACATGCTATATTTGATTGAAACACTGTTGTATGTGAGAATTTTAAACATATGAATATCTAATGGATAACAATTGGAATTTACAATTTACCTGAATTTTAATATAAAATGAGACTTCCGTGAAACAATATTTTAATAGCTACTTCAAATATTGATTCAGAGTCTTCAGATATATATTATCATCTTAAGTTTATGTATATTAATATTAAAAGAAGAAATTTAAAAGCAAAAAACAAACTAGTGAAGGAGTTGCCGAAAGACTACTTTCAATGCTCTATTGGAAAATGTGACTAGAGAGGACAAGCAAAGTTTTGTCAAGGTTTTGGGCCCTAACACTTGTAATTTTTAATGTTCTTTATAAGAAAGCCTTGAGTGTTGCTATTTCCTATCAGTGATAGTAAATCTGCAGTTTGGCACCACATACTTAGCATATTAATATTTAACCTAAAATGCTAGGACCCTTAAGAGACATGCAAAATTCCTTAAGTGTTAAAAGTGGTCTCATATCCACCTAATTACAAGTAAAGAAGTCAGGATCATAAATATAGCACAGATTTGATTCTCATTATGACATTGTTGTACACAAGATATACAAAAGATATGGGATCAATAGATATGAAGATGTCTATAAATAAAATATAACAACAACTTTGGAGCACAAGATACCTGTTGCACAGTATGATTAAGCTCTGGCACTGTAAGTGTCCATATCACTCACCAGGTTGTTAAGATCAATTTCATCATCTGTATAGCACAGATAGTCAACACTTGAGACATCTTAGGAGGATCTTACTGAACAATACACTCCAAAGGTTTCTCATCCACCAAAGTCTTATATTGTAGCTACTACAGTTACAACATAATGTACCTACCATTACAAACAATTAAAAGTACTCTAGCCTAATTTCAGATTTAATATAGAAGAAAGCTTAGTTTAATGAATATTTAATTTTTTCTAAAAGAAGCATTTTAATAAAAGTTGATTGTATAATTCTGGCCAGACATCCAAACTTCTATCCAATGCTTTTAAAAGTCTAAATCCTCTAATACTTGGTTTTAAAGTAATAATGTATTCAGAGATTTTCTTTCCTGGGCAGACTGAATTATCAACAGAATCCCAAATCCTGCCCTGAAGTATTCATTTTAAACTTAATTTTGCACTTATTTTCATCAATCTTTTACCATATATTATACTTCTTGGAAGTTAGCAAGCTACCCAAGGGCAGAGACTATATCATGTGACTAGTCACCTTGAACTAGGGGAGAGTCTGTCATATAAAAGGGAATGAGATGACTTTTATAGGTGCCTGGCCTTTGTTAATTATAACATTCCGAATTTCCTGCTCCTTTCCCACTAGAATATACAAAATTATTTGTATTATGAGTTAAATTTCATCTAGTAAAGAAAATATATTAGTTCTATCATTAGTTGTTAAAGGAAAAATAAAAAATTAAGGGTTAAAAGCATGGCTCCCCCAGTCTACATGGTGCTGAGGCTAGGTAAAGACTTTTTTTTTTTTTAAATTTTGGTGTTCTTTGAGATAGGGTCTCACTCTAGCCCAGGCAGACCTGGAATTCATTATGTATTCTCAGGTTGGCCTTGAACACACAGACATCCTCCTACCTCTGAGATATTTTTAACTAACATATGAAAAAGTTATAAAATGAAATCATCATCCTGGAAAAGTTACATTAAAGTTGTTCTAGAAATGAAAGGCCATCTTAAGTGTCCCTATAACTCATTACTTAGGGACTGCTGGTGAGTTTATGGAATGTTTGAAAGACAATACATTTCTTTTATTAACCAGAAAGTGGTGTTCACAAATATAGCCCACACTTGAACTTTCCTTCAGAAGAGAAGTACGTTTCCCAAAAGCACATTTTTTCAA
The DNA here is from genome assembly GCA_036365145.1 of Orientallactaga sibirica. Taxonomy (NCBI): domain Eukaryota; kingdom Metazoa; phylum Chordata; class Mammalia; order Rodentia; family Dipodidae; genus Orientallactaga; species Orientallactaga sibirica. The sequence goes on along the minus strand of JAEOAD010000019.1, from coordinate 593,744 downwards.
TGATATGTTGAATTTCTAACAGGAATCTGAAGTGGGATGACTTTGTAAGTTATTGCCCAAACATAGACTTTTACAAGAGGTCAGAGAAAGCATCAACAAGTACGCCAAACTGAAAGGAAGAAATCATGCAATGGACCTCAAGAGACTTTCTGAGTATTTAGTCTGACTACTCTCTCCTCCCCACCCCCTGCCCTGACATACACAGTAGTAAATTGCATAAAAATGATGGAGGTGATAGGCTGGAGATATGGCTTTGTGGTTAAGATTCTTGCTTGCAAAGCCAAAGGACCCAGGTTCAATTCCCCAGGACCCATGTAAGCCAGATGCACAAGGTGGCACACATGTCTATAGTTTGTCTGCAGCTAAAGGCCCTGGTGTGCCTATTCTCTTTCTCTCTGTCTCTCTCTCTCAAATTAATAAAATAAAATAAATTATTTTAAAACACTTCAAAGCTAGTATTATGAAAACCTGGAAACTGGGTCTGGGTAGATAGCATAATGGTTAAAAGTACCCACCTAAACCTAGACATGCAAAATTGCACATGTATCTGTAGTTCATTTGAGGTGGCATCAGGCGGTCCAATCTCTCTCTCTTTCTGTCCCTTCTTCTTTCCCTCCCTCCCTCTCTCTCCCATTCTCTCTCTCTCTGTCCTCTTAAGCTCCATTTCCAGTCCTTTTCCCCCTTTGACATCTCACTTTCCTCTCTCTCTCTCTTTTTTTTTTTTTTTTTTTTTTTTTGCTCTTTTCCTCAAAGTTCTTTCTAAATATTTAATCAAGATGTCAGACTTGTGCTTGTCAGACATTCTAGCTTACCAGTAAGGGGCTTCAGTAATTCATCCCTTGCATCACTTGCCAGCTATGTTTTGTCTAAGGGTAATTTGCTCAAACCTCCTTCTTCCTTGTCAAATCTATTCAACATGGGTCATTTCATCTGTAGCAGCAACTTACACACAACAGCCCTTCCTTTATACTTGTGCTTCTTTCAATTTTGCTTCAGAAGTCATCTTTACCTTTTTGTAAACTGAATAAAAATCTATAAATTGCATTATGTACACAAAAGATACTAGGAATTGGGCTAACACAAAGCATTCAGGCAACATGAACAGACAGAATGGTTACTATGAGAAATTTTCCCCACTTTATTCTACACAAAAGTAGAGTATCACTGTTTTAGACAATGCTCCAAGAAAAGTAGCCAGAGAAAAGCTGGTATGGTTAAGCTGTATCTAAATTCTCCTCAGATCTTACGAAGGACATCATGTTCCACTAATAAGAAACATGCAATTGATTCTGCTCATCCACTATAACAATAATATAGATGATTTTCTATCGATAAAAATCCAGCCAAGCCAAACTCCCCATCCTTGCTACCAATTTCATTGTTCTCCAGTCTTCCATTCCTGCTTACTTATGGTTAATTCTCCTTGCAGTTGCCAGAGTGGCCTTTAAAATATTTCCATCAGATCATTTCTTAATGGAAGGCACTGCACTCACAATTTTAATGGAATGCACTTCACTTGCAGCCCAGAGCACCTTAATAAAATGTGAATTTGTTATCCTGGTTTAAAAGGCCCAACAACCCTTCCCTACTATTTTCATCACTCTCCTTGAAGCCTTCTCAACATCCCTGAAATAAAATGCATTGAATATGTTATGTTTGCTCTTGTCCATTTTATTTGGTGATATCTCTTCCTACTGAAAGGTATCTTTTTTGGTCATTTCTTGGCCAGTGACTCAGACTTCTTAAAGTCATGTTCTGCAATTGAACTTTCCTAAACTAGAGAACTGTCCCCTGCCCCATGACTCTACCGCACAGTGATTTCCAAGTAGCAGCTGCTCCTTCCAATGGTTCACTCTTTATTTACTTGTTTTGAAGTTGTTTATTACTTTTTTTACTTAAAATATAAAACACCATAAGACTTCCAAAAGCCTATTTCATCTGCCATTATTTCCCTTATGCTCTTTTGTGGTACATAAAAAAAATCAAAATATTTGATGAGTGAATAGGTAATTTATCAACCAAGTTATTTACATAATTTTGCTTTACCTTCATAAGGTAATTAAATTGGTTAAAAATTTCTACTTCCCTCTCCTGATTTTATAAAAATATATTTAATAGCAAAACAATCTTCTTATAATTAAATATTTCTTACAATGCATGTTTACCAATGTTTATGTTATACTGTATAAACTCCTTGATTATTTTTGTTGAGGTAATCTCAGAAAATTCTAGAGAGAACTCATTAGAAACTTAGTTAGCATTTTTCCTAGAGGACTACACACTCTCCTCCAATAAGTTTGGAAAACACTAGGGCTGAGTGAGCCTTGTGTCACTCCAAACAATTACAGTCAAGTTTATCTCCCAATTGTTGTCTGAAAAGAAATTTCTAGAATCATGAAAGCATTCCTTAAGGAGCCTATATTCAAATCTGGATGGAAAAGAGACAGGGCAACTTCCTGTCAACAAATTGGCTCATCAAAACTGGGCAAAGAAAATGCCTTGAAGAAAGTCAGTAATGAGGAAAGGGCAGAAACTGAGTACAGATGCTGGCTTGACAGTCACAGATAGGGCAAAGTAAATGCCAATGTAAGAGCTGTAATACTGACAAGCATAAACCACCAAGATTATTGATGTTGTAAGTATATTGCCAAAAATACATGTGTAGTATTTTTGTGTAAGCAAGACAAGTGGTAAACCATCAATGATTTTCACACTTAGAGGTTTTTTTTTTCTTTTTTTTCTTTTTCTTTATTAGTTATGTACATACTCAGTGTATAAACAGCACATGTGGTACCATCCTTAGCCTCCTCCCTGTACTGCCCCTTCTGAAAGGACCCTTATCATTGGAGATGTCAATTATCCCCATTGGATTGTGGATAGTTCATAGTGGGGGTATCGATCAGTTATGGGGAAGGGGCAATGTCCCTATGTATAGTGTCCCAACTTGTGGCTCTAACAAACTTTCTGCCCCCTCTTCTGTGAATTTCCCTGAGCCATGTTGGGTTTGTTTTAGGTCTACTTCAGTGATGAGGTCTTATGCTAAATCACATTTGATCATACTGTCATTTCTTTAATTGTCTTTACCCATTAGTTTTCTGTGTGTGGTAGTTTGAATAGATGCCTCCTAATATATTCAGTGTTTTATTAGTTTGTAGTTTACATTTGCCGCCACCTGGCTGAAGGCAGAGTCACTGGGTGGATCTTAGGGTCCAGCCCTAAGGTGTGGTGGTGGGTTTAGGATTTAAATCTAAAGATATGCAAAGTGTGCCTTGCTGGAGTTCCGGAGGTGCATATGTGGCTTTTGGCTTTTGGCTCTCTCTCTCCTGCCTGGTCCTGTAAGAGCAGGCCAGCTTCTCCTGCCATTATGAAACTTCCTCTGTATCTGTAAACTTCAATAAATAATATCCCTTCCTCATAACTGTGCCTGGTCTGGAAGTTCATCTCAGTGAACCTGAAGCTGTCTGAAACAAAAGTGGTACAAAGAAGTGGGCTGAGATGAACCTAACCATATGGATTTTCATTTTGAGCCTTTGTTTTGGAAGAACAGGCATGGACTTGGTGCTTGCAACTGAAGATGCCTTCTGAAGTGGTAAGCCAAGTGTTATGGACTATTCTGATGAGAGTTTGAGAATGCTAAGTGCAAACAGTATTGAACTTTGAGGCTTGGCTTATGAGCTTTCTAAGGGAGAGGAAAGACTGAAGGGGACTTTGTTGGAACTGGGCTACTGGCATAAGGGATGACTGTGCCCTGCTGCCGAGGCCCAGAGAGTTTGAACAAGGTTAAATTTGTAATAGACTGATGTGCTTGGCTAAAGATATTGGACTGAGAGTTAAGATTTTAAGTTGGAAAGCCTAAAGCAAGTTAAAATTACAGGCACGGAGACTGCTTTTAGGTTGCTGAAGCTGCTATTGTGAAACACATTAGCAATCTTAAGGAAGGTGGCCCAACTGCTTTACATTAAAATAACGGAGAAGATGCCTGATGAAAGACTGTTAGAAATTCAAACTCTTTGGAAAGAGTTGACTGTGGAATCAAACTCAGGCTGTCAGGGTTTTCAAGCAAGTGCCTTTAACCACTAAGTAATATTTCCAGACCCCCAAATAGTTCTCTAGGCAAGGAAAATTTCTAAACAAGACAGTCAGGACTTAGATTTAAAGAAGTTTTCACAATGTTCTGGCAGATTTGAGCAAGGAGCTTAGTCATAATTACCAAGTTTGGCAAGCCTGCCACAAGAGGATACATCTAGATTGCTTCATTTAAATAATCCAATTTTCTTTCTCAAAATACTCTCATTACTCTATCACAAAAAGAAATAACTTGGGGTAAATATGGTAAACGAAGACAAGGACATTCATATTCACCTGGGCTTATGTTACCTCTTTAGTAAGGCTGCAACAAGTTTTACTTTTCCTTCACAGTTCTGCTTTATGCCTCTTTGTGTACTCATGTTCCTTTACATTTCTTAAAAGTGTTGCAATGTGGACAGTCAACTATATGGCCACCGTGGATATTAGCAAAAATCACTATGCTCATGATTGATAGTCATAGAACCATAGATAACTAGGTAGATGTATTTGGCTCTCTATTCCCCTTGTGATCCTTGGAAGTTGATCTACGTGTACACTTTTTGTGACTTCCCTTCTATTTTCTTTTTGAGGCAGGATCTCACTGTAGCCTATTCTGACCTAGAACTCATGTAACCCAGGCTGGCCTCAAACCCACAGAGGTAGTCCTACCTCAAACTCTTAAATACTGGGGTTAAAGGTATGAGCTACTATGCCTGTATTGCGACTTCATTCTGAGTGAATTTGGCAACAGAAACTCTAGCAGGAAATGGTAGTGTTGAATAAAGTGGAGTGAGGATATTTATTTCTGGGTTTCTCTATCTATATCCTTCTACCAAAAGCTCTCATGGTCCCTCCCATTGCCAGTACTATTCTGTACTCAAAAATCTCTTCATTCAGGCCTAAATGTAGAAAGGATTCACCACTTTAACCAGCCTGAGTATGCTTCTTCTTTATCAAGTTAGTCAACTTAACAACTTTTTTTTTGTATTAGATGATGAAGGACAAAAGAAAATTTTTTAAGAATTTCAATCGCATATGAATATATGGAATTCAACAAAAATTCTTGAGAAGTAATCTCTGTATAAAATAGGTATGGAACTAATTACAAAACACACTAGCATAACTCAAAATAAAGGTTCTGGAAAACAAAGATGCCTAGAAACATTAATTGGTGTCAACTTTAAAATGTTTTAGGAATCAGTTAGGCATAGTACCACTTTCAGTTAAAAATTGATGACATTGAAGAAACTAGTTTAAAGACTCATACTATCTACTTGGATTTAACATTAAAAATTCTTGCCTTCTTTTAGTCTATGTTGACATACTTGCATACTAAGAAAACTTCTCAACATTATAAAAAGACAACTCTGTCTTCCTTGGTACAATCCACATAGTAGTCAAAGTTTTTTTTAGCAAATAAAACAAAACAAAATTCAACTTGGATGAATCAATGAAACGGGATTTTAAATACCTAGAAATTTTGGTTTAACTTTTTTATTTTTGAGAAGAGACAGACAGAGAGGGAGAGGGAGACAGATTTTCTCTCAGCTGCTGTGAACGAAATCCAGATGTGTGTGCCCCCTTTTTGGTCATGATGAAAATCCAGCTTCCACAGGCAAACTCCATCTCTCCAGCCCAAATTTTGGATTTTTGAAAGCTATAAAAAACCTTCCACCAATCAATAATAAACCTTCCCAATCAATTTTGTATAATATAGCCAGAACTGAGTATTTACCTTCTCAGGCTAAATTTAATTTTAAAAAGTATTAAATCTCTGCCTTTCAATATTAATAGCCAGAAATGCAAAACACTAAAGTAAGCTTTTAATATTTATAATGATTTTTATGGCTGTTGTTTAGCTTATAATTCATTTATTTTCTTTTTAATGTGAAGTATAAGATTTGAAATCAGTAAAAGAAGAATTTAATCAAGTATTGAGTAAGTTTTAAAAAAATCTGTGACAGACAGAAGAGAAGCTAAGAGCATCATCAGGTTATGCCTGAAAGCCATGACCCAGTTCTAGAGCACTTATCAATTATTTTCTGATAAATTGAAATCTGGATGATTAGCCGTGCCCTAACAAGGAAAATTTATCTGCAGTGTCTAAGTAGATTTTGCAATAAAGCTATGTGGTGATGAGCTGGATAAGAACAGGATCTGTGATTGATTCCCCTTGCTAGCTTGAAACTGACGCTTGATGAGTGTGAAGCTATAAAAGTTAAAAGAAGATAAATCCATTTTTCTGATTTCAGTACAACACACTAAGCTCAAATATCACTTACTTTTTTATTTTGCCTGTCATGCCTCAGATCAGTGATTTAGGACCCTTCACTTTCTTAACTGTACTTTCCAGAGATATTGGCAAACTTTGGGTGTAAGAAATTTACAGATCGTCTTGGTCTAAGATGAGTAGCACATCAAATAAGGGCAGAAGCAGCAGCTAAAATATTGCATTAAGTGTAAAAGTGAGAACCATGCAAGGCAAGTGATTTGGTTTGAATAGGAAATGTCCCTCACACTATCATCATGTATTTGAACACTTTGTCCCAGCTTCTGGTAGTGTTTAGGGAGGTTTGAGATATGGTAGAAAGAGGGAAGGACCCTGGACCTTGGAAGTAAGTATTTGCAGATAGAGCACAGCAGGGCTCGCTCTCTCTTTCTTTTTCTCTTTTATTCTTTCTCTCTCTTCTCTCTCTCTCTCTCTCTCTCTCTCTCTCATTCTCTGTCTTTGCCATCATGTGAAAGCAACAGCTACACTCTCCTACCCCCACAGACAGAACCAATGCTGATGTCAGCCTTTCCTGTCACAATGAACTGAAATCCACAAAAACTATGGTACAAAATAAGTCCTTTCTACCTTAAGTGGTTTCTGTCAGATATTTTACCATTTTTATTAGAAAAGCAAATTAATAAATGAATATATATATATATATATATATATATATATATATACATATATATATAGTAGTACCTTAAAAACAAGAGAGAGCAAACTTATGAAGAGGGTTGATTTAGCTACAAGAGATGCAAAAGGATTTGTGATGTATAATGTATCCCTTCCATGATTTACATTAATATTTTTGAAACTTTACATTTCTCTTGCCTACACTGAGAACATCAGCTCCCCATGGCATCAGCTCAATCTATTCTGCAATTTAAGATACCTTTTTCATACAGAAGGCTCTGCTAAAGTCAGCAATGGCTCCTACACAAGATACGAGGGCAAAACAGATCATAACAGACACTTCAAAATGTGAACTTGTACACAAAAGACTGCATCAGTTTTCAAACAAAGACTCTTTAGACTTCTTGACATTAAAAGGTTAGACTAAGAGTCTCTTGACACTTATGTCAAATTAACTTTACATACATTTATAACATTTGAAAGAAACAGCAACAAAGCCCAATGGTCCAGATTTCAAAGCCATAGAAAACTGAAATAACATTTATTTGTGTTATAGCTGACCTAATGGTTTATGTATAGAAAGATATTTTTTTCCAAATGTGTCAACAGAGAGATGGCTATGTCAGTAATGATGATACCACCTAATATTGAACATTTACCATGGACCAGTACTCAATCAGATGATGTAAAGATGCTATCTCTGTGCATCTCAAGCTATTATCTGTACTTCACAAATGAGAAAATGGATGATCAGTGTGGGAATTGCACTTGCTCAAATTCACTTTGCTCCCAAATGGCAATGATACTAGTTATACCCACTTCTTTCTGGCTTCAAGCACTTTTAGAGACATAAATGTTCAGAGACATAAATTTGACAAAAGAGCCATGCTTCTTCAATTAGAAAAAATTAAGCTAAAATTAAGCTTCAATATAATATTTTTTTCAAGTGATCTCTGCGTGTTAACTGTTCACAAGCTAAATATCAAATGGAAAGAAAGGAGAAACATTAGGCATAAAGTTCATTAAAAGGTATGATAAAATATTCCCTTTATCCTCACTTTCACACCCCGTTCTTTTTTTCTTTCAAACATCATTTTTATTTTTAAATTAAATATCATATTTAAGAGTGTATAAACACATCTTAAATGTTCAGTAAATATACTTTTCACAGAATTATGAAATATTTGTTGACAAATTTGGAAACTATAATTCTATTTGAATATTTAGCTTTTTATGTTATCAACCTTTTTCTTAGTTATGTATATAATGTGAATACAGTCACGAAGTCCACTTACTTCTTGATTTCTCTCTCACTATGAAAACACTTCACTCCTCCCATGAACCCTCTCAGGCAATGTGAATCTCCTGATAGGCAAACCTAGCCTTATAAATCCAATGTCTCCCTATCTCATCACAGTATCCTGAGAACCTGAGTACTGCAGCACCACACACTGAGGCCAAGAGATACCATTTTCATGCAGCATATCTTTAAATCAAAAGGATGGCTGGCTTTGAAACTGGGGCCTTTGCATAGCACTTTTCAAACTATGTCATGTTAATAATAAATTAGTCTTCATAGAATAACCTAACTTGTGAAAATATACAACTTTTTGGCTTCCTTTCTCTTTTCTTTGGATAGCAGAATTATCATTATATGTTTATCATATAAAAATCAGAATAAAATCCAGCATTCTCAGCCACAAATACTATCCGACATTAGTCCCAACAGTTTTAGATTGTCATAAAATTAATCTGGTTTGAAAGAGCCTACATTTCAGTTGCCAGTATACTTCTGGACACACCATTTCCACCATGACTCTCTTCACTCCCTTGATACAACAGGCTTAGCAGTAAAGGCTGCTGAAATAATATCACTTGTCACTTTGGCTTTAGTACATTCAAGGCTCTAACCTCTGTTTTTTCCCCTTACTTATCAGAGTTGGACTACATTTCTGATGTAAGAAATTACATAAAGAAACTATAGTTTATCTGTGTACAGATGACCTTCTATTCAGCCACAGACTTCTTGCTCTTCCCACAATACAGCCAGGCACTCTATTATTTTCCCAAAGGTCATATTCAAGTGGAACAAATACACCTGATATTTTCTACATTATGTGCATGTAATTTGCTTATGCACAAAGCAGACTGATTTTGAGTACAAATCTAATTTAAAATTTTCTGAACTACCACAGTGAGATGATAACTGTGCTTTCTGAATTTTGACAGCAATACAGAACTTTCATTAGATGCTATAAGAAAACATCAAACACTTGAGGAATGGAACATACTCTAAATGCAAAGTAGAAGCAGAAACCTTGTAGATATAAAACATTAGGCACATTTTCTAAATTTAAGGTCATACCTAACAGGGAGCTTTAGAAAAATCTAATCAAACACATAATTTAAATTGGCTGCTTTTATTGGAATGAGAGAGGGTAGAGGATATTTTATTTATTTTAATAAGCCAGGAATGTTTCTGTAACACAAACATACCCAATTAAAAAATAATACCTTTGGCTTAGGGTATTAAAAACTATTTTAAAAGCAAATAAACATAATAAAGGGTAACTTTCAGCAATCAGATCATTAAACCCTGGTGTGAATGAACTTGAGGGAGCATCCTCCAAGAACAGACATCTAAGGGAACAGACAGAAAGTGCTCTGGAGAGAGCAGGCAAGATTTCTCCCCAGAGAAAGAAGGGGCAGGAAGAGAAGGCTGAAGACCCAGAACAAAGTTGTGTACTTCCAGTGCTGTGCAAAGTCAGTCTCAATTATAAAGTCAGCCTCAATGCAGTTAAGACAATGCAACCAAGTCAGTTTCAGTCCTTGAAAACTCAAATTCTGGACAATCTACACTCAAAATAAAACACATTTATTATTTTCATAAAGATAATTAAATAAATATTATAGCAAGTGTATGTCATAGAAGATTTGTCTGTCACCAGTGGAGGAGGGCACACTAGATATTGGAGGTGGTAGCTTGCAATTTTCTTTTCACTATGGCTAAAGTTGTTTTTTTTTTAAATATAATTATTACCAGTTCAGGTTACTGCTTTAAAGTAAAGACCCATATAGCCTCCCCTTGCAGGTTCATTTTTGTTTGTATGCTGAGTTGTTAATAAAGTGTCAGGAAGCTCTGAGTACGTAAGATATCTAGTGCTCAGTATACAGAGACTTTCTTTTCTCTTTTATTGTAAGCACTAATCTCTTCTTCCACATGTACACCATCTTCAACTGGGAGGAAAATAAAATAAATAAAATCAGACCATGGCCCAAGAAAAAACAGTCTAAAAAGCAGGAAGATGGAACATAATGTTAAGCATGAGCCATCACATTTCAAAAGCTACTATGCCAGTCACGTGTCTCCTATGACTATCATGATAACCACAGGGAACAACACAGGTGCCTCTCAGGCAAAATAAGAAATTAACAGACCCCAAAACGGCCTGATCTACAGAAAGTTGCTTCCTGGGAAGCCTCACTAGTAGTATATTGTCACCTCTCATCAAACCCATCTTTATAGCTCATTTCCCAGAGGTCCTCTCTACACACCCTATTCACCAAAATGAGTTATTTTCTGCTCTCCAAAGGTGATCTACCTGAACATAAAGATGCAGCTCAGGTGCCATCTTTATAAGCCTGAACCACAACAAAGATAAGTTCTACTAGTCTGAATTCTTAGGATAATCATTTTATAATAGTTTCTAACTACTTGGTTATTTTAGAATTCTTAATAAATTATCATTAACATTTAATTTTTAAAGTACTTTTATTTAATTATTTGGAAGAGAGAGAGAGAAAGAGAAAGAGATGGGTGCACCAGGGCCTTTTGCCTCTGCAAACAAACTCTAGACACATGTGTCACTTTGTGCATATCACTTTATATGGGTACTGGGGAATTGATCTCAGACTATCAGGTTCTTCAAGCAAGTACCTTTAACTGCTGAGCCATCTCTCCAACCCCTACATTTGGTTAATTTTTTCATATTAAGTAAGCCAGTGTCTTGAATATAAAATATGACAATGAACATTAGTTGAATGAATGAATGAATGAATGAATGGCAAGTTAGGATGGTCTACAGAAAACAAAACTGCAGATCAAGGAAACAGAAATCATCCGGGCGTGGTAATGCACGCCTTTAATCCCAGCACTCCAGGAGGCAGAGGTAGGAGGATCACCAAGAGTTCAAGGCCACCCTGAGACTACATAGTGAATTCCAGGTCAGCCTGAACTACAGCGAGACCCTACCTCAAAAACCAAAAAAAAAAAGAAAACTAAGTGAAGTTTTTCTTTGAAAAATTAAAGTGCTCTAATTAAATATTATAAATGGCAAGCAAGGAAATGGTCTTGTCAATAGCAGTTTGCTCTGGAGGAACATAAGCTACACATTTATATTGGTAGTCAACTGACACATTAGTCTACACAGTGACTAATAGCACATAATGTTAGAAATCAAAATTCCATGGAGATGTGGTTCTCCCTGTTACTCTGGAACATGAAGGTACACAGTCCCATTCACTCAGCTAGTCAGTAGTCAACAAAGGCCAGGACTCAGATTTCCCAAGTTGAATTTAAGGACTCTTTTTGCTCAAACAAGCTGCCTCATGATAAATCCATCTGCTCTGTTATCTGAAAATATTCAACATCACATCTTAATGACTTGAACTACAAAAAGGTTAACAATGTGTACATATGTTTAAAATGCCAGATTTTATGCCCCATTTAGAATTAGCATCATTCATCCTTAATAAAATGCTGAAATGATTTATTTTTATTGATGATCAATATGTCTGTTTATTCATGCCCCAAGCCTAGTCATTGTGTACACATTCCCATTAAACAGTAGACATGTCATTGTATTGTATTTCAACTTTGTACACTGATCACACTGATGCTCATTTCTAGAGAATTTCTCTCTTTGTAGAATATGAATGTAAATTAAAGTCTTGCCTCTTCTTTGTATGATGGCAAAAGGTGGGCCAAAAGAAATCTGATAAAGTGAATTTCTCAAAGCAGTCCAGCAACTATATAAAAATTAAAATATAACTATTTGGCCATCATATTCTTCCCATAAAGAATTTCCAGAATACTGTGGCCCAAACCAGATGTTCAGCAAAATGTTCCTGATTTCTAATCAATATGCACAGCCAGAATGCACCCTGTAACCATCATGCTGAGAATCTGATTTTAAAAAATAATAAACTAATGATGTTTAGTTACATCTTGCAACCAATCATCCTAAGGCCAGGCAATTTTTGGAGAAGTCTACATTCTGTACTTATGTATGCCTATGCCTTTAGAACGTGTTCCTGTTGCACCACCAGGATCAAGTTCCTACTACCTTCTCAGAGAATCTGAGGACAGTTTTCATGTTCCTGTATCAATGTTAGGCTTTGTACTCTGACCACTGCCTCTGACCCCAAGAGCCCAAGAGCCCAAGTGAGCACATTTTACCTACATGCAGCTCTGCCCATTGCTAATTCTTTCAATAAGGCAGGTATAGCTGCATGTACTGCTGACAATGATCACCGCCCCCTCCCGCCCCGGCCATCCAGATTTTTCCACAGGCCTGCTCATCCATTACTTGTCTTCTCCTTTCTTCCCTCTTCTGGCCTCCCACCTTTGGTTCTTGATAAATAACCTTAGAACTACTCCTGTCCTGGGCTTTCAACATTCAGATTTCTTTTTAAAAATTTTTAAAAATATTTTATATTCATTTATTTATGATATATATATATATATATATATATATATATATATATATATATAGAGAGAGAGAGAGAGAGAGAGAGAGAGAGAGAGAATGGGTGTGCCACGGCCTCTAGCCACTGCAAACGAACTCTAGACTCATGTGCCACCTTGTGAATCTGGCTCTCGTGGGGCCTGGAAAATCAAACCTGGGTCCTTAGGCTTTGCAAGCAAGTGCCTTAATGGCTAATACATCTCTGCAGCCCTAATTTTTTGTAAATATTTATATTTCTTTTGTTAACTTTCATTTATTTCATAGAGAGAGAGAGGAAGAGAGGGATAGATCATGTACATGGGCATGCCAGGGTCTCTTGCCACTGCAAACAAACTCCAAACACATGTTCCAATTTGTACATCTGGTTTTAGTGAGTAACAGGGAATCAAACCCGGGTCCAACAGGCTTTGCAAGCAAGAACCTTCAACCATTGAACCATCTCCCCAGCCCAACTTTCAGATTTTCTTTTTTTGAGGCAAACCCAACAAGCTGCCCTTTTTTATGAGAGAAAGCAAGAAAGAGAAAAAATTTTTTCATCAGAGCCTCCAGCCACTGTAATCGAACTCCAGATGTATGCACCACCTTGTGCACATGTGTGATCTTGCACATGCCTCACTTTGTATATCTTGTTTACGTGAGGTCTGGGGAGTCAAACATGGATCCTTAGGTTTCACAGGTAAGCACTTTAACTGCTAAGCCATCTCTCCAGTCCCAACTTTCAGATTTCTAGAAAGGAGGTAATTCCTTTATCAGTCTTACTACATTAAGCAGGACACTTATAATCTGGACAAAGTGGTCTATAATCCCCAAGCTATGCATGACCCATCCTACCTGATGCTGATATCTCTCAAACAAAGAGGCTTCCCTATTGTAGCCATTACAAAGTTCTTAGTGCAGTGCAGTACGATCATTAGTGTGGAATTTTCCCTGTTGACACTAAGGAAATGTTTCACCTTTCGTCATTGCCCTCCCCATGCATGCATTCACTCCAAAGTCCTGTGATCTTCTATCTAGTCACAGACAAATTGACTGATGCACCAGAAGTCATAGCAGTGACCTTATCCCACCCCATGGGTTCCCTTCATTATAAAGTTTTATTAAATTATATGTTTAAATATTCACATATTATAAATATTAGGTCCTTTTGGTGGTTCTGTAAATTAACAAAAAAAAAAAAAATGCACATTACCAGTAAGACTGTCTCAAAAGAGCATGTAACTTTCAGATAAAGGAATATAAATCAAATATGGTTGTTATTAATTTTGTACTTTCATACCCTCTGTTACCTTGATTAGAAAATAAGTGCTTATAAATGAAAGTTAGTATGTTGGGGTAGAAACATTTTAAACCTAAAGATAAAAGGGCTAGATGATGATGATGAATGCTTTGAAACTGATTGATTTAGACAGGTCAATTAATTCTCCCTTAAATACCTATTTATTTCAATGCCTAATTTAAAAGGATTGACAGATGTAGCAAAATTTCTGAGAGAAATGCTACTGGGCAGTGACCCAACTCTGATACTAGACAGTATGTGACTCTGACCAACTCATTCTTCCTGTCTGAACCTGTTTGATTATCTGTGAGATAGGAGGTAGAACTAGGCATTCTGCTAAAGCTATCCTCATGAAGTGTCTGGGTTTCTGTTCGCCTCAGATCATGATGATCCTTTGCAGGAAAACTTCTGTTAATAGAAATTTCCCTCCTGGGTTGTATGGGAGCTGTCTTAGCACTTCTCTGCTTATAGAAGATGCTGATAGCAGGTATTTTCAATTGAAGCTACTTCATTAGTCGTGGCAGCTCCAGGTGTTAACTTCACATCAATAACTCTTACCATCATCCCTTGTATTAAGAGAATTGATACAAGTGAATTCCTTCCTTTGATTATTTCAAGATAACTCAATACTTCACCATTGATTCCATCTCCTCGGCCCAAATTTCAGATTTCTAAAAAGGAGGTGATTCCTTTATCAGTCTTACCACATTAAGCAGGACACATGATCCAGATAAGTTCAGCAGAGACTGGACAAAGTGGCCTATAATCTCCAAGCCATACATACCCAGCCTGACCTGATGCTGATGTCTTGACCAAGCACTTCTCTTTTTAAACTGCTTACACAAACCTCCTACTCCCATAAAAATATATTTTTTAAATGTTTAATTCTCATCAAATGACTTTTAACTAGGCATCTGTGAATAATTCCTAGCACTTAGTCTTTTTTAAAATATCTAAATTTTATTTATTTATTTATTTGAGAGAAAGGGAGAGAGGTAAGGAGATTATGGGCACACAAGGGCCACTAATCACTGCAAAAGAACTCCACCTTGTGCATCTAGCTTTACGTGGGTCATGGGGAATCTAACCTGAGCCCTTTGGATTTGCAGGCAGATACCTCAACCACTGAGCCATCTCCCCAGCCCACCACTTACGCTTCAGTCATTTGGGAAAATAATGTATAAGCCAAGAGCTATGTTTTGCCCAGTGGAATTTATAATTTAGGATGATATGACATGGAGGCTCAGATTCCTCATTTTTCCAACCTCAGATGTGGCAGGTCATCCCACCCCTTCTGTGCTTTTCCACACACGCGCTCCTCCACCCTCTGGAAGAAGCTATTCCCTCCTGCTGGGCAGGCCACCTCTACCTTATTTCCTGCTCCTCTAGATCCCCTCTACTCATCATAACACCTAATGCTCGCAAAGTGCTCAAGAACTGCTAGAAATGGAATTTCCTCCTTTTTTTCAGTTTCCACACAGGCAAACCTAGAGAGGGGCCTTAATACACACTTTCCAGGACTGATCATGGTTAATGAGACGGTGAATGAATACCCTTTCATCTCCAAAAAATAAGGGATCTGCAAACAGCTGATTTTGCTTAAATCTTCACAATGAGATTGCAACAAATATGCCTGGATTATGAAGGCCTCAAAGAAAGAAGCTTCCATCCCATTCAGCTGTGTTTGATCAAATGTGTTTATTGTCAACCAAAAGATTCCCTACTCACACCAAAAATAACTTAAAAATAAGCCTGTGATAAGCAAAATTGAAAATAACAATAAGGCTTAAACTATTATCAGTTTCAAATCTACTATGGAGAATAAATGCTGCTTACTTCTTTCTTTAAATATATCAATTGAAGATATTGATCTGTTTTTTCTTAATCTGGTCATTATATACAAAAGGAAGTAGGTCAGGGATGGAGAGATGACTTAGTGGATAAGCTGCTTGCCTGCAAAGCCTAAGGACTCACATTCGACTCTCCAGATCCCATGTAAGCCAGACACACAGTGATGCAAGTGCTCAGTGTTGCACATGTGCACAAGGGGCACACACATATGGAGTTTGATTGCAGTGGCTAGAGGCCCTGACAGACCAATTCTCTCTCTCTCTTTCTTTCCCTTCCTCCCTCCCTCCACCCCTTTTTCACATATAATAAAGGCCAGTCTGTTGGGCTTGCCTCAAAAGAAAACAAAGAAAAATAGGTCAATGCTTCTGTTTCCATAAAGTTGTCAAATACCCACCCCTGTACTTTCAAAATGTAGTCTAGCCTGGAATGTCACAAATTGCACATTTGAATGTGTTCTTTACACAAATATGTCATAAGATCAATGAAAATTGAGGAAAGCAAAGACAACCCTGGTAAAGGGACAGAAAATAAAAGGAGAGTTCTTCAGGAGCACAAAAGGGGTCATACCAGAGACCCCAGCAACTGAGAAGTGGGACGATTCTAAGGAAACGAAATGACAACAATGTACATTTATTCTCTTTACTGTGAGGAGTTCATGTGAAGACTACAAACCTACAGTCAGTAGTGACATCCTAGGGTTGAAAATGGAAGAAGCAGCCACCAGTGAGATGGGACTCACTGGTCAAGAGGAGGTTCTGTGGGGTGGGGGTGGGGAGCTTTCGAATATCAATGATTTAACTGACCATATTTGGAGCAAAAGCAATACAAAGCAGTGATCCGAGGGGACGGTGTCCTGCACACTACCATTACTGTCAATGGGTGCAAAGAGTGACAATGCAGACTGCAGTGAGCAATGAGAGGAAGTTAGGATGGAGCTAGAGAAAAACCACACTGGGAAGGCAGGGAATTACACAGGAGAAACACAGAGATCCCCTAGAACTTCTGGGAATTGGTAAGGTACACCAGAGAAGCAAAAGGTCCACATTTATGAAGATATAGCAAAGAAACAAATCATCTTTACTTAGAGAAGAGCAGTGAACTTCCATATGGACAATTAACCCAGGCTTCCAGTGATGGGGCTCATGGGGTTTCTGAACTCAGTGCCAGTATAGTCTTCCTTGCCACCTATAATCTGGTGCTTCCTATAGGCTAAAGCAAAGGGCTAGAAATTACCCTTGGCAGAGAGTACTAGAAA
Source organism: Orientallactaga sibirica (assembly GCA_036365145.1). Taxonomy (NCBI): domain Eukaryota; kingdom Metazoa; phylum Chordata; class Mammalia; order Rodentia; family Dipodidae; genus Orientallactaga; species Orientallactaga sibirica. The sequence continues at coordinate 576,642 of JAEOAD010000019.1, read as the reverse complement.
TAAGGATGCAATCCTCCTTCATTTAACAGATTATAAGAAATGTTTCCTTTGCTCAGCCAAGAAATATAAAAAACATGGTAAGTAAACATAACTGAAGCCCAGGTTGGAGGTAATGACTGGCAAAAAAATATATAAATAGATGGTAATATTGTTCTTGGTGGTTAGTCAAATTCACTGTTGGAAATCACCTAAACATTTTATAGAAGCAGGGTCTGGTGGTAATTCCAATCTATAATTCCACCTACATAGAAAACTGGGGCAGGAGGTTCATAACTTCAAGGCTAATCTGGAAGTGGAGTTTAAGTCAGTGAGAAAGCATTTACCTAGTATGTGTGAAGTCTATGTTCAATTGATGTTGCATAAATTAATGCACAAATAAATAATCTTAAAGGAGGAATTATAAATAACCCAGGAGACCCAGAAGAGATTCATGCTTATATATATATTCCATATCTTCATCATATCTACCACTCTTTCCAAGGGCAATATCATTAACCCAAGCTCACTGATACAAATATCTCTCATTCATACTGGAACATTTGCCACAGATGTTGTCATCCCTTCCTTGTTTTATATACTCCTTTAGTATCTTTTTCTTGCCATGCTGTGTAAAAGCTGTCCATTAACTCTGCAGCAATGAACTTGGAAGCAAGGCTATCTTCCCTGTTTCTATTATCTCAGTCCCTGGCACATACCTGTCATACTGTTTAAGCTAGTAAATAGTTGTTGTATGAAATGATGAACCAATAACTTTAAGGAAAGGAGTAAGGAATTGAAAGTATTGTAATCAGTAAAACATATGTAAATTTTCTGTGGATCTGTTCTTAACTCTAAACAAGACAAATGCAGCTATTTGTTGACAAACTATTGCCATACCAAATTTTATGCATCTATCATAGATTTTCTTAGTCCCATTTTAGAGATAAAGAAACTGAGACCAAGAAAGAAACTTATGTAACATTACAAGAAATGAGTGAAAGAGCTCAAATTTGAATCTAGGTTTCTCTGATCCAGAGTTCCTATTCCCTTCCTTACATATAAAACCAGAAACATTTAGCTCACCCCTGCTTTGTTCTATTTCAGAACATACACACTCAGTCCAAAAATCTGTCAGGGATGCTCAGTCACATAGTTGGAGTAGAGAAATGTCATATTTCATTTGGAGCTGCACACACCAGTAGGGGCTGACTATAAGGGCCCTCTTGAAATCCTGTCCTCGGTTTCTAGGTCAACTGTTCCTGATGAGCATTCACACCACATCAGAGTGATGTATGGAATCTCGTTAGTCACATCCCTTCTGTGATAGGTCTCCAGAGAGCACGATTTAGTCTTTGGTGCATGCTGCTGGCTGTCAGCATGATTCACCCAAAATTGACAGGAACCTGCTTCATTAACTGAGCTACCATCCAGCCCTGCTGTTGGCATGCTCACATGTTTCCAGTTTGTTTCCTGATCAGCTTCTTCCATGCTTGTCCTCTCTGGCCTTCTGCTGGGTGAATGCCTGGAATCTGGAGTCTTTTGAGAGAGATTACTTCCCTCCCCCTTCCAGAGATGTGCTTTCCAAGCCTCGGACCTTCAGCTGCACTCTACTGAATGCACCCATGTATATCAGTAGACATAGATGTAAAAGAATGAATTCTTTTCTGAAATGTGATATATTATCTGAACAAAAGAAAATTTAGCAAAGGTCCACAGAGTAACAAAGCTCTCTGGAAAGAAGTCTACTTTTAAGAAAGAAAAATGAAAGATGTGTGTCAAGAAGCCTCTTTTTATTTAGTGTTTGACTTAAGAAATTCTAAAATTAGAACCTTTCTAATCTTAGTGTTTTTATTTTCATTTGTACTCTGCCTTTCAGATTTGTGGCAAGGTTCAAACTCTCTCTTTCTCTCTCTTGTTTTCTCTCTCTCTCTGTTATGCTTAATACCAGAGATATAGATTAGAGATCTACCTTACCATAAAATAAATGTGCTATTGTTTTCATTATAAATTTGTATCACCTTGAAATTATTATTTAAAAACAACTAGGTACAACCCCAAGACTATGTCTTATTAAATCTAACTAGATAATAGATGTTAACTTTTGTTTATGGAATATGTTTTGAACTATATTTCTCTATCACTTTAATGTATAAATAAAATATTGATAATATTGATCTCTTTATTTTTGGCCCAAATAATGGGATTTTGTAGTGTCATGAACTATTCATTGCTTAATCAATATTAATCATAAAATAATTCTGAAATTAGCAAATAATATTGTTTCTAAGTAGCTCACTCTCCCCATCACTAACTCTTCTACCAATGAGGGGAATAATAATATCACTTAAATGCTGACTTGGCCAAGCAGATTGTTATAATCCCCTTCACATGTCAGTTCATGCCTTGGTCATATATACATGCAATTATAAATACAAACTATACTGCATGAAATTACTGTCTCAAATTTCTACACAAAAGCATGAAACACAAAGCAGTAAGATGGTAAGCCCAAGATAATTTGATGGTTTCCTAAAGGATGAACCCAGAACACAAACTCACACCCAGCTCCAGGACCCATGCCCATAGCCTTACCACCCAGCCTCTCAGAGTCAGGAAACAACACAATTTCATAAACAAGCATCCAGCTTGAGCTACACTGACATTTTTAAGTACATATCTAAATATTTCTCTACTGGGGTCTTTAATTTAAAAACTTTACCAGTGATATCCATCCTCTAATTATAGCTATCAATTTAATACTCTTCTCTGTGTTCATTCAGTTTAACAATATATATCTTAATTGAAGCCATCCATGGAAATAGTCCTTTCTCTTTTTATTATTTTGGCTACATTTTACATATATCATTAGCTTTTATCATTTTTTCTTTTTCCTAGAGTAAGTTTGTATTCCATTTCTAGATTAAAATAATTATATTCAAATTAGGCACTGGTCTTTGACATGGCATATGAAACTGCAGCAATAATGCCTAATATTTATTCAGAATTATTCATGTGTCAGCAACTGTGCCCAGATGCTTGCCAGGCATCATCTCATTCTATATCAGCAGAATCAGTTTAGTTTTTTCAAATGAGGATATGTAATTCGATTAAGGCCAGCCTGATGCTAAGTGATAAAGCAAGATTCAAACTCCAGTCTGACTGAAAACTCAGGTCCCTTTCCCTCTGACATTCTGCCCCTTTCTCATAGGAAATAACAGAAGCTGGGGTTGTAGGAAATAATGAGAAAAGAGGTGGCAAGGGGGACTGTGGGGCAAGACAGGAAAGAGGAAAATCCACAAAGTAGGAAAGAGGGAAAGGATACTTAATGTATCCCAAAACAACTGTCACACAGTGCAATGACTTCAAATAAGCCAAGCAGTGATTTTCCCTGACTTTCATTGCTTTTTTTTATTTCTTCATAGGACAGACCTTTAATATCAGTTGCCTCCACCATCACAGTAGTTTAGCTATAGAGAAATTAAAAAGCAACTGGACAAGACAACTTGAGATTTCTTTCCAGTTCTTCTCCAAACAATCAATATAAGGTTTACACCCATTCTTAACATACCTTTAAATGCCCTTTTTGTAAATGAGATAATAATATTTGCATAATAACTTTATTATAGAACCATCACCATACCTTTTTTTTTTGTATAGGAGTGTTTTTCTGAACCAAACTAATCTGAGCCATTAAAACTATTCAAAACAAGACCTAAAGTGACCTTAGAAACCATCATAGAATCACTCCCCCACTGAAGAAAGAGCTTCATTAAGACAACCCCAGGAATATAAATAGCTATTCTGTTTTTAAAGACCTTAATGGGAGGTAATTATACGACCTTCCACATTAGCTCATTCCAGTGCTCTAAAATGTTTCTCACATTGATACTGAGGGAAAAAATTGGCATTTTCATTCTTTCTGTAAATCATATAAGAGGAAGAATGTCCCTGAAACAAAATGTCATACTTCTAAACAACAACAACAACAAAAAAAGTGCTTTTACAACACTCAAGTACATGTCTGTCCATGAAAGCTTCAGTGGCCAAAACAGCTGAGTCCTTAATATGGAAAAACTCATACAAACACATGGTCTTCCATGTAGACTAGAATATACTACAATAACTATCCCACTCCTTTTCTCTTCTACATGGAAATAAACTATTCATTTAAGTACCACCAGCGTACTAACATAATGTTTCCATTTTCTTTAACATATTTGTATAGAAATATCCTTACCATAATAATGAATAGAGAAAGTACAAATTTATTTAGCCAAATGACACAAATCTTTGGGCGATTGACTTGAATCAGAGAACACGAATATGGCAATTGTTGAGTGATTTTTGGTAAAGGAGGGTATTAGTTATCTTCTCATTGCTGGGACAAAAAGTTCCTGACAAAAATATGCTTAAGGGTTTTTTCCACTAACTGTTATTGTTTACAGCCCCTCACGACTAGAAAGGCATGGCAGCAGGAGATTGTTTTTTAAAATTTAATTATTTTTTTTCAAGTAGAGAGAGAGAGAAAGAGAGAGATGACAAAATGGGCACACCCAGGCCTCCAGCTGCTCTAAATGAGCCCCAGATGAATGTGCCACTTTCTGAATCTTGCTTTACTTGGGTACTGGGGAAGTGAACCAGTGTTGTTGGGCTTTGCAAGCAAGCACCTGAACTGCTGAACCATCTCTCCAGCCGCAGTAGAAGTTTTAAACAGAGCTTCCACAATAAGAAAAGCAGAGAGCAATGAATGCCAATGCTTAGTCAGTGCTCTCCCTTTTACACAGTCCAGGACTGCAGTCCATGGAGTGGCACTGCCCACAGTTAAGGAGGGTTTTCTCAAATTAATTGATCTAATCAAGATAATCCCCACAAGCTGTCCCACAATGAGGTAGATGATCTCTCACAGGTGATCCTAGGTTCTGTCAAGTTAACCATCCATATAAGCCATTACAAAGAGCATGATAATGTCATATTCCAGGTAAAGTGGGCAATGCCAGAACTCAGGGAGATTAAGGTGTCAGCTTATGTTCTACTTAAGGCAATGTGTGCTTATCTCAAGAAAGAAAGATTCTGGAGAGATGCATGACTTTCTGGGCCAAAATTCTGTGGAAAAGCAAGAACAAAGATGCTTGTATCCAATACTATATTTATAAAAAGAAAGTTTCTGTGATGCAGGTTCCTTGAATGTCAGAAAGTTGTAAAAACAATCATTTTGTAAAAAAAAAAAAAAAAATAAAAAAGTTTTACCCTTAACTTCTATTTTGACACCTATTTTTTGACTTTTAGGTAACTGAGGACATTGGACAGTTCAAAGCTTATGTTAGCAGCAGTTACAAATTTAAGTGGAATAATGGAAAATAAATTTCAACAAGATTAAATAGAAAGAATAGAGGCAAAATGTACCTAAATATGTTGGCTGGGACAAAGAATGTATTGGTTTACAGGAAATGCCTTCCATTGGACAGAAGATTGAGGTTGACAGCACAACATGATTTTCTATTAGTTATATTCAGTTTTATATATGCGTGAGTTTTATATATGCTTGGGTGAACTCAATTTGGTTTCAAAATTTGACTTCAGGTAAAAAATATTTTGTAAGAGAAGAAGGGATGCAGCCAGTAAAAGATTTCAATTCCAAGAGTACAGATTTATTCTGAGGATTGTCTATTAGATAAGAATGCAAAGGTCACTGCCCTTTAGTATATAATTTTAGAAAGGAATGAAGTGTCAGAGAAAAGAAAAGGAATTGGGCAGAGAGAGAAGTTCTCAGAAGATTCAACAGCCACCTCATTTGCCAAAGGGCCTACAGAACAGCAGTGTTTTCGATCTCTGGGGATCATTGATATCCTTCAAGTGAGCCATCCTAGTGCTTGTTTGTAAGAGGAAATATTATAAGTAGTTAACAACCAAAGGTTGGCATCTGGACCAGCAAGATGCCTACAAGATACCACAATAGGATTTTCTGGCTCTTAATCTCAACACAACATCAGCTTAAACAATTATCCAGGCATGACAATACTTTCTCAAGGGCAAGTCAAACAAGGCATTCAGAAGTAGCACAGAACTAAAAAATATAAATTGAATAGGATAAAATAGACAGGTTTACAGCCTGCCCCAAACCAAGGCAATACAACATGAAAATGGTGTCATTTGCTCGGGGCAAGGAGAAGCAATAGATTTGCTTTGCACCCCAAAACAAAGGCAGCTCCAGTAAAACACGGAGTTGATTAAGAAAGAACAGCCCAAATGCTATGCTAATAACTGTGTACTGTGAACCCACAGCCACAGGCTCCTAGCCCTCCCCCATCCTCTCTTGGTGTAATGCTCCTAGGTTCCAGTTTCACTTGCCTCCTGACCCAGGAAAAAGATCAGCATTCCTGAGCACTCCAGGAACAATCCTACCAATGATCACATCAGATGGCCATTCCAGAATCTATGGACAGACTGAAAGGTGAAGGTATTTACAAAGTAAAGACACTAAAAATACTGGAATGAGCCTCTCGTTATTCAAAGTACAAACATGAACATAAGGCAAAGAAAAGAAAAAGAGACCCACAACCATAAAAAGCAAGGAAGTATAAACCTACAAAAGACAACAATACTCTCTCAGAAGAATACCTCACAGTGGTTGACAATGCAAAAATGTTTCTTAAAATACTTTTTAGTTTGTGATAGGGAAAGAGAGAATGTGTCCAAGTACAGCAGGTCCACTTGGCCCTGCAAATGAAGTCCAGATGCGTGCACCACTTTGTGCTGTTACATGAGTACTGAAAATCAAAACGTGCCTTTAACCACTGCGCCGTCTCCCCCGCTCACAAAGTAATTTTAGGCAAGCCCAAAGAACAGTAAAAATAAGTAAATAATTGAACAGAGTTTGAAATTAACAGAGATTGAAATGGCAAAATTTTAAAAATAAAAAGAATCTTGATGAAAAATACAATGAATGAAATTAAAAATTCAATACACAGTACTAATACCAGAATTGATCAAACAAAAAAATTCAGTGAAACCAAATACATTGCTGAAAATATAAAATTAGAGGAGAAGAACAAATTGGATTCAAAGGATTAAGTAAAGTTCAAAAGATTTATGGCATAACATTTAAAAAAAACAAATACTTGAGTTACTTTAGGTGTTTAAGAAGGAAAATGAGGGCTAGAGAGATGGTATAGAGGTTAAAGTGCTTGCCTGCAAAGCCTAAGGACCCTGTTTTGATCCCTCAGTACCCACATAAGCCAGATGCACATGGTGGCACATGCATCTCGAGTTCGTTTGCAGTGGCTAGAGGTTCTGGTATGGCCATTCTCTCTCTCTTTCTCTCTCTCTGTCATTAGTTAGTTAGTTAGTTAGTTAGTTAGTTAGTTAGTTAGTTAGTTAGTTAGTTAAGGAAAATGAGAAAATGGAAGAATTCAAAATGCATTTAAAGAACTAATAAAGGGCATGGAATTAAATCAATGAAAAAACATTAGATTAGCATGAATGAATTCCTGGGTTCAGTTCAAAATAGTCTCCTTGACTAGAAACAAAAATAATTAACAGCAAAAATGGGCTTCCTAATATTCTGTGTTGCTGCTGTAACAAAATATCTAACAGAACAATTTAAAGGAAGGTTTATTTTGATTCACAGTTTCAAAGGGTTTACTCCATAGTTTCATAGCCCCTATTTTATTGGGCCGATGATAAAACAAATTATCATAGCAGAGAAAGAGAAGTGGAATAGATACTTTCCTGATGTTGGACCAGGAAGCAGAGACACCAGGAAGAGAAAGTGTCAGAGGCATGATACACCTTTAAAAGAATGCCCTCAACAACCTACTTATTCAAACCTACTTATTCACTTACTAACAGCCTTTCAGTTTTGAATTTATCAGTAGATTCATTAATTATTCCAAAATTGATTCAGTTAACATTTATTATAGTTACCTTCATGTTTCTGAGACAACACATCTGACCAAAAGGAGGTAAAAGGAGGGAAGGTTTTAGTTTGCCTTACAGTCTACAGGGGAAGCTCCTTGATGGCAGGCGAAAGCATGCATGAGCAGAGGCTGGACATCACCTCAGCAACAACAGGTGAAAAACAGCAGTAAGAGAGTTAGTCAAACTCTGTCAAGGCGTAGCTGCCTATAACATCCCCAAGTCTTCCCTCTATAAGACGCCTCCTCCAGCAAGATTACAGCTCCCAAATTACCATCAACTGTGAACCAAGCATTCAGAATAACTGAGTTTATGGGGGACATCTGATTCAACCCACCACAGCACTTTTATAAACCAAACTCTTCTCACCAATGTTACCAGTAGGGATCAAGCCTTCAACATATGAGTCACTTGGGACACTTTATATCCAAGCCAAAGCAATGCAAGAGAATGTAAATATTGGAACCCAGGAAGGTTAAAGATGGCTAATAAAATTAAATCTAAATTAGACTACTGCAAAATATTATACTTAACTGTCAAAATCAAAGAGAAGATCCTCAAAACAGAAAAGAGAAAAGAGCCATACACAAGGGAGTCACCTTAAGCTGTCCAGTGTATTCATCAGCAGAAACTCACAATGTAGGAGATACAGAAAAACCTGACTGCCAAGACTCTATACATAGAAATGCTATCTTTTAGAAATGAGAGAGAAAGAGATTTTTCCACACCAAACTTGTCTCATAAGGAGCAATAAAGGAAGTTTTCAAGCTGAAAATTAAGATTCTAATTAATAAATAAAAATATGAATATATAAAATTCCTTAGTGAAAGTAAATTTATAGTCAAATTTAGATTATTCTAATATTTAAAATGTTGCAATAAATCACTTATACTTTTAGTAAGAGGATTAGCAAAAAACTATCAAAATAATAAAAGCTCCAAATATTGATAAGGGAGGCACTATAAAATATATAATTATCACATTAAAACCACAGAAATATAAAGGATCATAAGATGATTCATTAAATAATTACATAGAATGCATAATTTCCTGAACACATATAACCTACCAAGGGAAAAGAGGGACAAGATATGGTAACAGGAGAAAAATATGATCAAAATACATTATATATATATTATTATTATTATTATTATTATCAATAAAATATAGGGCTGAAGAGATGGCTTAGTAGTTAAGGCACTTGCCCACAAAGCCAAAGGACCCAAGTTCAATTCCACTGGTACCCTACCCAGTTAAGCAAGATGCACAAGGTGGCACATCTTCTGGAGATTGTTTGCAGTGGCTAGAGGCCCTGTGTAGCAGACAGCTTTAGGTTCGCTGAGATGAACTTCCAGACCAGTCACAGTTATGGAGGAAGGGATATTATTTATTGAAGCTTATAGATCCAGGGGAAGTTCCATAAAGGCAGGAAAAGCAGCCTGCTTTCACAGGGCCAAGCAGAGAGAGAGAAAGCCAACCAGCCACCACAGCACACAGAGCAAAACAACAGCCAAAAAGTCACACAGCACACTTCAGGAACTCCTACTGGGCACACTTTGCATATGTTTACAATGGAATCTCAAACCCACCATTAACACCTTAAGACCAGCCACCAGTGACATTGCCTCTAGGAAGGTGATTGCAGATGCAAACTATAAAGTAATAAAACATTGAATATATTGGGGGACATATTCAAACTACCACACCCTGGCATGCCCATTCTCTCTGTGTGTCTGCCTCTCTCTCAAATAAATAAGAATTAAAACTAATAAAGTCAAAACAATAAATATTTTAAATATTATAAAACAATGAAATTGTAACTCTGAACATACAGTACATAAAGATTTTGAATCAGTGACATAATGCTTGCCACTAAAGAGCAGCTCAGTGAGTGGAAGCTTCACAACTGAATTCTAACTTAAATCTAAAGACAAGTACTATGTCACTTTTCTTGCTGCTGTGACAAAATAACTGACCAGAAACACCATCAGGGAGGAAGGGATTCTTTTGGCTTACAGTTTGAGGGGAATGTATAGAGGCAGGATCATGAGCAGCTGGTAACATAATGAAATCAACACAAATCTGATTTACATTTGCTAGATAAAAATCTTAAAAATAAACTTAAGAAAATGAATATTGTGAAAATAGCCATAACTACCTAAAGCAACATATAGATTTGGTTCAATCCTGCTCAATGTCTCATATCTAATATCATTCTTCATAGAAACAGAAAAAGTAATTCTAAAATTTGTACGAAACCACTAATCAAGTAATAAATAGCACAGCAATTTGAGCAAAAACAACAAGCCAGAGAAAACACATCTTCAACATATACTACAGTTATAGTAATAAAAACATCATACCACTATCAGAAACAACAGACATATTCCAGTGAGACAGAAACAAATAGAGAGCTCAAAGTAAATTCAAGCATTTTTGAATAATTGACTTTCAACAAACATGCTAGGAACACATTAGTTTTAAAAGAACTGAATATCTACAGAGAGAGTGATCAAATTAGAACTTTATCCCCTATATCAGCAAAGAAAATTCAATGTATTAAAGACATACACAAACTACTATAAAAATAAGAATATTTTATAACATTGTATGTGACAATATTTTTTTGAAAATTTTCCCAAAAGAGATAGGCAAAAAAGTAAAAATAAGCTAGGAATGGTAGTATTAAGTTACATTTCCATACACAGTAAGCTGAGGCAGGAGGTTTTTAAGTTCAAAACTATCCTTGGCTACATTGGGGACCCTGCCTCATAAAGAAATCAAAAGTGAAAACAGTACTCTGTTTTATCTAACGTCTTCACAACAAAAATTTAATAACCCAAGTGAAAAATATAACCTACAAAATGGGGGAAATATTGGCAAAACATCAATCTGAAAAGGGAATAGTATGCAAAACATATATATAACTCAGTAATAATTATACAAATTACCCCATTAAATGGGGTAAATTACCTAAAAATAGATGTGTCATTAATCAACAAAAGCATTCAAATTGCTAATGTCACACCATTCCTGTTAGAATAGTTATTATCATGAAGGACAAAAGACAGTGATGTTGGTGAATATGTGGGTAAAAAAGAAACTCATGGGACAAAGAGATGGATTAACAGTTAAGGCGCTTGCCTGCAAAGCCTAAGGACACATGTTCAACTCTCCAGATCCCACCTAAGCCAGATGCACAAAATGAGGCAAGCACAAGGTCGCATCTGCCCACTAGGTGGTGCAAGTGTCTGGAGTTTGATTAAAGTGGCTGAAGCCTAGCATGCCAATCCTCTCTCTCTCTCTCTCTCTCTCTCTGTGTGTGTGTGTGTGTGTGTGTGTGTGTAAAATAAAAAGAAACTTGTGTACACTGTTGCAGAATATGTAAATTAGCATAAAGTTATGGAAATTAGTATAGAGGTTACTCAAAAACCATAGGAATACTCTATGATTCAACATTCCTATGACTGATTTCTTCAAAAGAAATGAAATCTGTATTTAGAAGAGATAGTGTCACTCTCACATTTATTATGAAATTAATTACTTCAGCCCAAACATGAAGTCAGCCTAAGTGTTCAACAAGCAAAGAAGAAAAATAGATGAAGAAAATATGCAATATATATGCAATAGAATACTATTCAGGATTCTAACAATTTGTATAAACATGGAAAGAGCAAAAATGGAGGCATGGTGGCACATGCTTTTAATCCCAGAACTTGGGAGGCAGAGGTAGGAAGATTGCTGTGAGTTCGAGGCCACCTTCAGAATACAGAAGAAGAAAAGAAAAAATATAGGCATTGTATTAAGTGAAATAAGCTAGGAAAACTTTTATGTAGACTCCAAAAATGTTGAGTTTGTTAGAACAGAGAATATAATGGTTGTCATCAAGGATTGACCATAGAGAAGGGAAGGAAGGGTAATGCTAGTCAAAAATGCAAAATCCGGGTGAAACTCTAGTCTCTTCTTCTGAGAGTGAGTGAGAGTACTAAGATCCGAGACAGGGAGACTGACTGGGATGGAAAGCCAAAAAACCAGGTGTGCTGTTCCAAATTCAATTTTAAAAATGGCAAAATGATCTTTTAAAAGAAATTAGGATTTGAATCCAGGGCTAGCAGATCTCCAAAATAAATTGGATGTGACAAGTAAAAATCAGGACACAATTACTCTTCAAGAGAAGGAAGTTACAATCATGGTTAACAGATATCACATGTGGGAATCTGATCAGTTTTGTATCACAGGATTGGACACCTTTTAGCTTAGAAAGAATTCAGAAAGCAAGCAAATGTCAGCTGGCCTGAAAGACTAGTCAATAAATTAGTGTGCTGCTTAAGAATTCTGACAAATTATAGTTTAAGTTAACTTTATTAGTTTTGTGAGAGAAACCTTTACCTTTCAAGGAACTGAAAAAAAAATCTGGAACAAATTTAATTGGGTGATATATCCTCAAAATTGTATGATCCAGAACAAGCAGAACTAGCCAGTTGTAGATGAAAATGTCATTATTTTTATTTCAGCAAAAAAGTACCTTGGAATTCATCCACATTAGCACTATACAGGTAACAAATATATGAATCAGACAAACATTTAAGATGACAGTTGTACAGGAGCAACAGTGAAATGTCAAATGCATGCTCTTCCTGAAGGATTTATAAATGTAAATTGTGAACATCATGATTGCCAAATTGTAGCCAAAAAAGAAGACAGATTTAGCCAGAAGCCACCAAGAAGAACCATTAATTTCATGAATGCCTCAGTTTTACAGTAAGAATACTTTAAAACTCACAATTCCTAAGTTCAAACAACATACTTTTTGTAGGACCGCACTCTGATTTATTTTGGCATTGTCAACTCCATGAAACACACCTTAACATTGTGCCTAGGTCAGATTAGAGCACTGTGTCCATGTCATCACTGAGGATGACTATGTAGTAGTCATTGAATTACTTGGTTACAATTAAAACATGGATAGCACAGATGATCTTGTGTAGAAATAGCTTTTATTTTTTTAAAAAGGTGTAAAATGCTGTCATTGAGTCTTAGAAATGAAGAATTACACATATTTGCTAGTATTTTTGCAATAACATTGGTAGCAGCACATATTGTAAACCATGTTTTGAGGGCAATAAAATTATAATATCAGATATATTAAAACATTAGTTATAGTTTAATAGAAAGAATGAAGAATTTGAAGTCATATAGTCATGGATAAATGCTAATTCTGGTAGCCAGCACTGATATACTTTAGGCTGGTTACTTCAATCCCACATTTTCTCATTTACAAAAGTGCAAGTCAATCACAGTAAAGTTCTCTGTTCACAGGAGTTAATGAAAATTGCAAAGCTCTCCTTTGCACACTTTACAACTGTGTCTGCATAAAGATAAAAAATTTGAATTCTGCAAAATTTCCATTTAACAAAATTGTATGTTTGAAATTGTCAAAGAAAAAAATTCTCATTATGGTTAGATACACTTATGCTGAGTAAGTTCTAGTTGAAGGAACCTCTGCTGACAGTAATAAATTAACCAAGTGCCAAGCAACTGTCTACTTTTATAATTCATGGGAACCACAAAGCACCTTCATCATGTAGTGCTGCTTACATGTTTATAAGGGAGTGCTGAAGCTAAGTTGCAAGCAAGTGCAAGTACTAAAGTCTATGCATCTCCACTTAAGTCTTTAAAATGCATGTGTGTGTGTCTGTATTTAGTCATATGCAATATCTCAAAATGTGTGCAACAGTTATTTAAGCTGGATGAAAATACATGCTTATGAATTCATTTTCAAGGTCTTGAACGAGTTTATGGATGAAAGCTACCTGGAAAGTCTTTTTATTTTTACTTGCTTAATATATTCTATTTAATTCACTGCTTCTAGTTAGCTGTTTATTTTCCTTTGCACTTAGGAAATGTAAGTTTCATCAGTATTATGATGGACAATTCTATGTGTCAATCATCCATGGTGGCTCATTGTTTAGAAATATATAATGATGGATATTTTTTAAAGAACTTTGAGAACTGTAATATATGAACATAATTCAAATCAGTCACAGTACTCCCAGGTTATCTTATTTTTGTCCTCCCTTCACTGCCCCATTCCATTGAGGGGCATCCTCGGTTGGGGTATTGATAATCACTGTGGGTCATGAAAGATGATATGAACAAGTATGACAGACATCTACATTTTCATAAGCTAATTAATAGATATAACTTTTTTAAAAGAGAGAGACTGTGTGTGTGTGTGTGTGTGTGTGTGTGTGTGTGTGTGTGTGTGTGTGTGTGTTTAAGAGAGAGAGAAACAGAGAGTGTCTGTGTTTGGCAGAAGTACCCTGCTAGAGTTAAGAAAGGTTTACTTTAACACCATAGGCTGCAACTGGTAAATCTCAGTACCAGAATTGGTTCACTCCCCTGCCATGAGCTGTTGGTCAGAGAAGCCTCATGTAGGACATTGCCAAAAGATTGTCAAAACCAAATTAGGGCATTGCCAAAGCACTTAGTTATCCACCAGAACTAGCTTATAAAACCATATTCCTGAAGATAGCACAGGATCATTTTTTAGTGTGTGTTTCTCTCTCTCTCTCTCTGTGTGTGTGTGTGTGTGTGTGTGTGTGTGTGTGTGTGTGTGTGTGTGTGTGTGTGTGTACACCTTCCATTCCATAGTGCACATATGGAGATCTGAGGACAACCTCAGGGTCTTTTTGTTCTTCTTCCATCTTGCTTGACTTGGTCTCCCTTGATATTATTTATGTTTTCTTTGCCACTGTCTACCTGACCCATGAGCTTCTAGATTCTCCTGGCTCCAGCTCCCACTGCCATAGGCACAATAGTATCACAGCTGTGAGTATCACTCTGTGTCCAGCTTTATTTGGGTGCTGGGAAATCAAATTTGGGCCAGCAGGCTTCCAAGCAAGTGCCTTTAACCCCTGAGCCATCTCCCGTGCCTCATGGAAGATCACTTCAATTCAGTAAAGGACTTGGCCTTCTCATCAAGGAAATTAAAACTTTAGCAACAGTTTTGTACATGAAAAATCTTATTTCAATTTGGCTATATCTATAATTGTTGTGTATTTGGTGAATAAATAAACCAAGGTCATTAATTTCCTTTTTCTTTGTTTTCCAGTGCTTTATAAAGTACCTTCTATCTATCTATTAATCATTGCTTTAGGCAGCTGTTATATCCAATTATATTGAGTTCTCTTGAAAATTCTAGATTTAATGAACATTGTTGTTATTTAGGAAGTTGAAGCAGGAGATGATATCTTTGATGTTGCCATCACTGGGGAAAAATAGGTAGTTGTTATAACCTATCTTCAGTGCCAACTGTTCTCTATTAATTTTGCTTCACGTGCCACAACTTCAAAACAAATAATTGTTTCAAATATATTTTAAGGAAAAAGCAATTGACGAAATGCTCTGAAGTTATAAAATGAAGACACCACAATAGTCAAGTCATTCTTGCTCTGACTACTTATGATTCTGCCATGATTTGGAGAGGAAGCAATCATGCCGCTGTCCTTCCCTATGCCCTGAGCAGCTTCTTAATCAAAAGGGATTACCTGAGGAAAAGATCATTCCATCTAACGATAAGGATTATGGTGTCAGTCACTTTTCTTATTAAGGGAATGATATATAAATTATGTTCTATGGTTTTCAAGTAATTTCTATTTCCCTATGATTAACCATTTTTAAGCTGAAAAATACTTAGTAAGTAATAAGTAACTTAGGAAAGCTTAAATTTAAATGTTTACCCTTCAAGAATAACCTTCCACTGGTTCCTATGATACATTACAAGGTCTACTTCTAGACCTGTTATTGGAAGAGCTGTGAATCTTTTCCTTTTTCTCTTAGTGATGCTGTAATCAAATATAAATATTTTATAGTTATCCTTTTGCTGAAGAACCCCTCAACTGTTTTTGAAAGGTATTCTGTACTAGTGACAGGCTTCACTGCTATCCAATTCATTGTAGATTTACATTTTTTGTCTTTAGATGCCAAAAGATGAATTTTACATTTGGGATTTATTGAGCCAAAAAAAAAAAAAAAAAAACTCAACAGATTTGGTATTGCAATCTTTTAAACTAGGAGCTATTTTCAGGAAAGTCTGTCCTTAATGTTATGCAGTGGTTGTGTTAATTACAAACCCTCTGTAATTCTGCTTAATGTGACTTTTCTAAAGTTTCTCACATGAGTTTATGTAAGTTAAAAACAGAGTTTAGGGCTGGTGAGATTGCTTAGTGGTTAAGGCGCTTGCCTGTGAAGCCTAGGGACCCATGTTCTACTCCCCAGATCCCACATAACCAGACACACAAGGTGACACATGTGCAAGGTTGCACATAGACACAAGGTGGCACACACATCTGGAGTTTCAGTACAGTAGCTGGAAGCCCTGGCTCACCAATTCTCAATCTCTCTCTCTCTCTCTCTCTCTCTCTAAAAAATTCAATCTGTTGGGGCTTTCCTCAAAAGAAAAAAAAGCAGAGTTTAAATTCCATCACTATCTATCACTAATTCTGTATTGCTCAGACTTGTTATTCAATCTTTTAAAGTCTCACTTTCTTTACCTGCAAAATAGTAACAATTATAACAAAACAAAATAATGCCTATTTTATAAGGTTATTTAAAAAATTAAAAATTAAAGTAAACTACTACAACTCCCATTTCATGTTGTGGACACATAGTAGATGCTTCATGTGGGTTTTGATATCATCATCATCATCATCATCGCCAACATCATATCATGAATTATTTAAGCAAACACAGTTTATGTGGCAAAATGAAAATGGCACACTGATTTTTTTCCATGCAGGATTATGATATGGCTCTTTTTCAAAAACACCCAGTATCAGTCCTATCCCAGCATGGTGGTTTGATTCAGGTTTTCCCCATAAACTTATGTGTTCTGAATGCTAAGTTCCCAGCTGATGGACATTTGGGAACTAACATATCACAGAGGCACTGTATTGTTGGGGGTGGGGTAGGCTTATGGATATTATAGCCAGTTTTCCCTTGACAGTGTTTGACACAATCTCCTGTTGCCGTTGTCTACCTGGTGTTTGTGAGGAAGTGATGTCCACCATCTGCTAAAGCCATTGTTTTCTGCTGCCATCATGGAGCTTTCCCTTGAATCTGTAAGCGAAAAAAAAAACCTTTTTTCCCACAAGCTGCTCTTTGTTGGGTGTTTTCTGCTAGCAATGTGAACCTGACTGCAACAAACCACTTCCATCATTACAGAATATCCCACATCACTGGTGTGTGCAACCTTTCACACATCCTGAACACTGGGTGCTGAGTGGCATTGAGCTGAGTCTGTATGTGGTACTTCCTCAGTTAACTAACTGCAGATGAACAATACTATTGAAAAATTTACTGAAAGCATTTTGAAACAATATTCACACACTCTTGTAAAAGGATATTTCATTGTGATAGCACCTAATGGTCTAAGAAACTATTCCTAAGTACTACAGGCATCTAAGCAGAATTTTTCCTGGGTTCTTATATATTTAAGTTCCTTTATCTCCTCTTAGTTCTCATTGGATAGAACTTTGATAATCTGTCTTGTATGTAAACTATGCTCATTAGCTTTCAAAATATCTGGGGATTTCCTACAGCTCTCCATGTGGGCTCATACTAAACCCTCACAGAGATACCTATAATTTGTTTTCAATTCATGGAACAAATTAATTTGTTGGCATAGCTACTTCATATTTTTTTAATGTAACCAAAAGAAACAAATATTCTCATGCCAACTTTCCATTTAGACTTCTCCAATAAATCACAGTATGCAAGTAGAAAAGATCTGATACAAATTGTGCCTGACACAGTTCATAATCCCTTTTAGATTGTTCCAAACTGACTTACCCTCTTCCAAAATATCCTTTTAAGAGTCAAACTATTCTAAGTCATATAGTTTTATAAACATTAACCTATATTCTCTTATTTTCCACATTTGTGACACAGATTGTTTTATGTTTGTTACTCTTAAATACATGGGAATAGTCTTGTCAACTTCTTAGCAATATCTGCCCATATTGATTCATTTTGTTCATTTCGGATGTTATGCTTATTTTTTCTGTAACATGTCTTTGGTACTTGTATTATGTTATTATATTTGTTTTTATTTTTGTCTTTTGATTTTTAATTTAATTCATAATTATAAATAGAATGTATTAGACTTTTATCAACTAAATGCTATATCTGATAGACTATAAGTAAAATGAATGAAACAAAAATTTTACCCTTAAGTAACTAAAAAAAAATGTGTATATATTTAAATATATAGTATCAGCTAGGATATTTCATTTGTTTAAAAGTACAAATAAATGGTTTTTCAATCAAAGAACCAATTGTAGAAACTCACATCTTACTCTGCCATACATAATTGGAAATAAAATCAAAATTTCACAATCCATTAATGGAGAACTGTAAATCCATGAGCAACATATAAAGTAGTGAAAATCACATTGAGAAAGTGAGGAAGCTGAGCCTCTGCTCACACACTGGCTCCACTACTGGTCGTCATTTTAGTAAACCTTCTACGGGTCTTTGAGTCTGTGTCCTTCTCTTTGTAATCAGAATAATAATGCTTCACTCACAGAGTAATGACAGTAAAAGAAGACAAAGTCTACTTAATGTCTAGCACATTTTTAAAAAGCTTAAACTGGTTTTTTCATATATTCTAAAAATAGCACTGAGGACCTACTTTGTATCTTCGGATTGTGAAAGCAAATAATACTAATGACTTGTTACAGTCACCATCACTGATCTTATTGTCAGGAATGAATTCAGAGATCTGCTTTTGTTACATCTCCTTATGTATATTCACTCTATACAAGAAACCAAAATGTATACACCATTTAAGTCACTGTGCTAATCACTGGAAACAAAATACTGAATGCCTTCCCTAGCTTTATATAATTGAATGTAACGAGGAAGAAAAGCACATGCACACAAAATATAATATTGTAAAACAAAATTTTGTTTATAATAAAGTATGTGAGCAATGCTAGGGAACACATGAGAGTGAGTGATTAATTCTATCAACAATAATAAATGAATTCAGAGACATTAACATCTGAGAAGAGTCCACACTTGACCTTTTGCAGAAGCTGAGAAGAAAAACTTCAGGCCAAGGAGAGAGTCTGATCAAAGAGTCTTGTCTTGCAGAGCTGCCATTTGATGAAAGCTTGTTGTCCTCTGGACAGGTCATTATTTCAATGAAAGGATAGTGTTGTGTAAAGAAAGTATTTTAGTAATCACAGGTTGGATATAACTATTAGTAGTTACTTCCTATACTTACAAAGGTCTCATTTTCTAGGGGAAATCAAGACATATTGAGGAATCTCGACTTCATGACAAGCTGAATTTTCTATTTCTATGATAAACCATCTGAATTATATTCATTCACCTTTGATGTTTTTCCCTACAGCTGCCTTTGCATTTAATTCCCTTAGATGATTAAATCCATACTGTCCCTCCATCCTTAGGAAGACTATTATAGTCAGCCAGATGACATTGTTTCAAATTCCCTTTTCTGCTTTCAGCTTGAATCTCCAAATCCCAATCTCCAAAAGACAGAATGTAGATGCCACAGATGTCTCTGGGAATTAACTGAAGGGAACAGAGGTGTCCTACCTAGATCATCTCTCTCCAAAGAGGCTTCTATACAAAAGGAGACCTCAGTGGGGATGAAATGATTGGAGAAAGTTGAACCACTATTGTTGTGATTGGCACATGCATTACAGAATGTTTTATGAGCCTCACAATGATGCAGACTCAGCCATGTCCTCAACAGCTGGAAATGTGCTGATTTTTAAAGGACTAAATCTTCTGTTTACACATGAATCTCTCTCATTGCAATACAGAGATAATGAATTTATACCAGAACTTCCTTAAATAGAATGTCATCATAGTGGTTTAAGTTCCGAAAAATTAATCATAATTATCTTTGGCCTTGTTAAACTAGATTATTTTATGAACATTTGTACTGTAACAAGTACCTGTCCATCATCTCATTTTCTTTAACTGTAACTAAGCATCCTTCCTGAACATCAATTGAAAATGTATTGAATTAATATTGAATTTTGCAAGGATAAATAAAACTGAAAACAAAAGCAGCTTAAAGACTTTTCCAATACATGTATGAAAATGTCATAGTGAAATTAATTTGTATACTACTTAAAAATATAACTCAGAATATATAGTAAGTCATAAACTAATAGATATCATGAAGGAATACATGTTTACTTAGCATAAAAAAACAATCAATGTTAGTCACCATTGTAGGAAACTAAAGTGTAAATTCACATAAATATTTTAGTAAGTACAGAAAAATATTCAATAAACATTTTAACTTGAGTTCATAAAAAGAGAACAAAAATATTATTAGATATAGAATAGAAACAAAACAAGAATGACCATTGTCACTACTTATATTTATTGTATTAGATTCTAACCAGTGTAATAAGACAAGAAAAATAAAATTTTTAAATGATCCATATAGGAAAAACAAGCCTAGAGAAATCTTCAGTTTTTGGGTAGTCTAAACTCTGGAAATAAATTTGCATGCCAGGATTTTTTATTTACTGTTTTTATTTTTCAAATTTACAAACACACAAACACATGTGTATTTTATTGATTTATTCCCCTTATTCATCATTATTGCAGCCACTAGTAAGTTGTCCATTCTACAGTAAATAACCTTCCATCTGTGATCATGCAAGCAACCCTAATTTAACTCAGTGGATTAAAAAAGAATGGTTTTAAAAACACAAAGCTATGGTGAAAACCCAATTAATTCTCTATTTGTGAACTTCTATAAATTGTGTCCAAACAAGATTATGTTAGTAGAATCAACACTTTTATTTTACATTTTTCTAATCTTTATACTTGGCTCTAGCCATGAAAAGTATAAAGAAAGAAAAAAGTATTCAGATTCTTTAAAAGTAATTAACATAAGAAAATAACTGTCCAGTGGTACTACATTTTTTTCTGACAGAATGGAAAATTTTATTAAAAATTCTTCTATTAGTTTGTGGATTTAATTTAATTTAGTTAAGTAAATTCCCCCAAAGAGATAATAGGCTGCTTTTCTGCATCTGAGCAGGCAAGTGTTCACCAGAATTTAAAGAGAAATGGGAATTCGAGATATACATTTCATCTTTTATGACATGACCATGGATGATAAAGAGAGGGAGAAGGACGAGAGAGAGAGAGAGATTGACTTAAATCGAGATTCTACCTATGAGAAAAAAAAAAAAAAAACATGAGGTTTTATGAGTCTAGCCTTTTTTAATATTTTATTTTATTTTTATTAATTTTATTTGACAGAGAAAGAGGGAGAGAGAGAGAGAGAGAGAATATGGGCATGCCAGGGCCTCCAGGCACTGCAAATGAACTCCAGACTCAGGCGCCCCCTTGTGCATCTGGCTAACATGGGTCCTGTGGAATCCAATCTGGGTTCTTTGGATCTGCAGGCAAATGCCTTAACCACCAAGCCATCTCTCCAGCCCTGAGTCTAGTCTTTTTGGTAACAGAATTATCTCAACCCATCTTTTTTTATGCAATATCTAGCATTCTATTTTAAATGCAATGGAAGATTATGCATGGTAATATGTACCTGTTATTCAAACACTCCGGAGGCTGAAGCACAAAGATTGCAAGCTTGAGGCAAGACTGAGCTACACAGAAAAACCAGTCTAAAAAAAATAATTACCTTAAAATACCATACCAATTCATACAAATATTTAATTAATTAAATGTCATATATGTGAAAGTGCCTATTAGTTACTAATTAACTAAATGCTGTAAGAAGTCATAGCAAGGAAAACAAAAAGAGAAAATGTAACAAAATGAGTCAAGATACAAGAGGAAGAAAAATACTATAATTCATAAATTATAAAAAGATTAAACCAAATGTACAAATTATGAAAAATGATAGTGTTACAAACTCCTTTACATGAGATAAATGCACAAACAAAAACTATAAGACACATATTTAGACATGCAAGTACATGCAAACTTGACATCTGACAGGTGAATGATTTGTGGGCAAAGATAAGTTCAAAGCCAGCCTGGGTTGAAAACAAGGTCCTGTCTCAAAATAAAAATTACAACTAAAGCAAGGTAATTATTTGCATAAATGTTAAGAAAATCATTTCCTTTTGGAGAAAAAGAAGAAAGTCCACTGGGAAGTAATATAGTGAAATTAATTAGTCATAATATTCTTGTTATTATACTGTGTTGCATTTCAATTATTTCTTATACTAATTCTACTAAATCAATTTCAGTGGTGGGTTTGACATAAATATTCTACCAAATATGTATATTATAATATCTAATATAATATATACATATATTATATATATGACATATATATATATATATATATATATATATATATATATATATATATATATATATATATATATATAATTAAATATATATATATTTTTGATAGTAATTAAATGATAGGTACAGTCATCAATTAGAAAGGAGCAAATACAGAATTTCTAGGAGAGAGAATAGAATGGAGATCAAACCGACAAAAACAACCGCAAGAAAACTTCAACCTAAAGTAGGCCCAAGAAAAACCATTGCCAAGGTGAGAACCTTTCTTCCCAAAGGAGCTTCTGAGAAACTCCAAGCTCAGAGTCAGCAAATTCAAAGGGCAGGACATTCATGGGTACAATTAATTAAAAGACCATCAGTCAAACAGCAACTGCTGTGCCAGTACTGGCCCTCTTTCCACCAGACAGACAAAAAAAGAAAATAGAATAATGAACAAGCTAAAAATGCTCACATTTGCTACCTAGGAAAAAGCCTTCAAAATTACTTTACAAAAAAAAGAGAATCTTCCTGGAGAAGGCTCTCAAACTAGATAGACATACAGGCCAGAGAGAAAGTGAAGCAAACTCCTACAAAAAGTGAAGAAATAAATTACTGCTAGATAAGTGAGACCCAGGTTTAGAAAACACCAGTGTTCTCTATGCCACATAGTACAGACACCCAGAAGATGGGTGGGTATCAATGAACTTCAGAGAGCTCTTTCTGTGAACAAACACACATCGTTATAAGGCAGAATGAATGAAGCAATATGAATATTTATCATGGATAAAAGGAATATTCCACATAGAAATAGTTTTTAGCCTTTTGGCTAAGATCAAGTGTAAGAATAATATAAATAGTTTTAAATTTGGGGCACCATAAACATGACTTTCAGGCTGAGAATGTTGCTCATTAGCAAACAAAACTTGAATTTGATCCCAATCACAACAATAGTCAGAAACACATGATAGTCAAAATTAAATTCTTAGATAGTTAAGAAGATTCTGTCAAACATCATAACCAAGCTGAGCTTGGTAGTATATGCTTTTAGTCCTACCACTTAGGAGGCACAGGTAGGAGGATCAGTGAGTTCAAGGTTAGTCTGAGACTACATAATAAATTCCAGGTCAGCCTGGGCGAAAGTAAGATCCTGCCTCATAAAATAAATAAATAAATAAACAAACAAATAAATAAAAACCAGGAGCAAGTCTGAGAAATGTGGTTTAAGAGCATAAAAGCATTTATTTATATCTTTGAAGATTTATGTAAGATTTCTTAATAAAATGTTACCAACAATGGAGTAATTTCTAAATGCAACATGGTTTCAAAACCAAGGAATAAAATATTACACATATATGTAGTATATATATGCTTATATTTTGTACACACAAAATGTCATGTGTGTGTGCATATATAAGCATACTTGTATATTGCTAAAAAACCGAAGCCAAAATAAATAATTTAGTACCAGCTCCTTATACAATCTTGTAAATCTAGAAATGGAAAGAAACATTAATCTCTCAAGATATTTCATGCCTAGACAGCCATAGCAGAGTTTCAGGAACATTTGAGAAAATGAAATAAGAAAAATTATATCCTTTATGGAATGTAAAAAAATAAAAAATAAAGATAAAGGCATTATTTATCAGTGGTAGTCTGCTTATCCAATATATTCAATGAAATAAAAAAAATTAAAAGTTTAATCATTGGACAAATAAAAGGGTAAAACTATAGAAAAGTTAAAAGTTGAGGATTGATGGTGATCAATTTAAAAATTTGAATAAATTTTATAAGAAGCTAGAAAAGCTCACTCACCCTCAAAAAGCCTGTCAAAGGAGTGCTCATCTATATCTTATCATTTAAATTTAAGATCTGTGTAATTTTTAAAGGTGGTATTATACTACAAAAAATAGAAACTACCTTCATTCAAAGCATTTGACATGGCATTGACACTAGACTCTATGACAGCCACACCACAATCTATAAAATAATACAGCAATGCCTTTAAAACTCCAAGAGGAAAATGATCTCCTAATCAACTACTACATAAAGTTCAACTACCCAGCAAGAATAAAGACACTTTCAGCCCTGCAAAGTATCAGAATATGTACTTTACTCCCATCTTTTTAAATGTTTTATTTATACATTTATTTATTTGAGAGAGGGGACGAGTCAGATAGAGAGAATGGGTGCACCAGAGCCTCTAGCCACTGCAAATGAACCCCAGACACATGTGCCACCTTGTGTGTCTTGTTTACGTGGGTACTTGGAAATCGAATTTGGGTCCTTAGGCTTCATGGTCAATGAGGAAAAAGAATCTCCAATAGCCATAGGGAAAGGGAATGACAGAGATTGTGGCAAAGGAAATCCCAAGGTTGGCATCTGTGAAGTTAGCTGGAGCACACAATGAAGAGGGAGAAGCACGGGCGACTCTCTCAAGAAGGGAGACTGGAAGCTCAGGGAGGAACTACTTGGTGTTTGTGGCTTTATTAAGAGCAGTTTCTGGACTAGTTTGTTAATGTAGAGGATAATTAGTGATATATTCACAGAAAACTAAGTGGAGAAACACAAAGCAGTGATTAACCCAAATAAAGACAAAGGATTATGTGGTAGTTTGAATAGATGGCCCCCAATATATTCAGTGTTTTATTAGTTAATAGTTTGCATCTGCAGCCACCTGGCTGGAGGCAATGTCACTGGACTGATCTTAAGGTGTGGTGGTGGGTTTAGGATTTCAATCTAAAGATATGCAAAGTGTGCCTAGCTGGAGTTCCTGAGGTGTGCTGTGAGGCTTTTGGCTGTGGCTTTGCTCTCTGTGTTTGGTCCTATGAAGGCAGCCCAGCTTCTTCTGCCATTATGGAACTTCCCCTGGACCTGTAAGCTTCAATAAATAATATCCCTTCCTCCATAACTGTGCCTGGTCTGGAAGCTCATCTCAGAAATCCTGAGCTGTCTGCTACAGGTTGTAAAAGGATGAGAAGATTACAGACATGTGTAATACAAGGTCTAGTGAAGAGCAGTGACATCATCATCATAACTCATCTGAATAATGAACTAACCTCAAAGAAGCTGGAACTTTAATGGGAGGAACAGTGAAAAGAAAAACGATGATATAATAAAGTAAAATGATCATCACCCAGGGTTGGAATGGCTAAATATTAAAAGAAGAAAAGGAGGGGAATGGCAAGTAGAGAAGGAGAGGGAATAAAAAGACACTAATATCTCTTGATATTTAGAAATTGACATTGCTGAAGAAACTTCTACAAACACTAAACATGTTTCTGGGGTGGAACTATAGCACACGCCTGTTGTCCCAGTGGTAGGTTGGTAAATGTTTCATATTTACTTTCTGGGGAAATATGCCCAGATTTGCAGTATGTGTGTTAGGATACCTGTCAAAGCTGGCTCTAGCCCTTCAGGGTTTAGATACACTGATAGTTTTGTGTTTGTTTGTATTTTTGTTTGTTTATTCAGTGATAGGGTTTGAACTTTATCTGATGACAAAAGCCTATTCATGGTTTACTTTGGACCAATGATAAGCAAACTTTTAGTGTGATAGCTTAAATTCTTTAAAAATGAATCTTTTCATAATTAAAATGATAAAATACTTTGGAATAGATGTAATTAAACATGTTAACAATCAATGTAAAGAATGTAGTAAAGCATATCTGAAAATATTTGAAAAGACCATGTAAGAGACTTTGTTCTTACACAAAAGGCTGCATAATTAAAATGCTAAAGCTTCACAATTTAATGTTAATTAATTGGAAGCTCAGCCTAATCCACATTAAATTCAATTGTACTTTATCAGCTAATTTTGAAATTTATCTAAAAGTCTAAGAACTTTGAGATAATAATTTCCAAAGAAAGAATACAATACCCATTC
This sequence comes from Orientallactaga sibirica, assembly GCA_036365145.1. Classification (NCBI taxonomy): domain Eukaryota; kingdom Metazoa; phylum Chordata; class Mammalia; order Rodentia; family Dipodidae; genus Orientallactaga; species Orientallactaga sibirica. The sequence goes on along the minus strand of JAEOAD010000019.1, from coordinate 550,547 downwards.
CATAATATATAGTGACATGTCACAAAACCAGATTAATTTAAAGAGTAAAATAATGATAAGTTCATCTATTAGTCAATTCTATCATTATTAAGAATTACTATATATGAATCGAGGACAAAAAAATAAAACAATGCAAGAAAGCAAAATAAATTCAAAAATGACATCTATATTTAACAACTAATAAATGTATTCAAATCAGTGGTGAGAAAATGAACTGCTCAAACATTTTATTAGAAGGCTGGGAATGCATTTTAGTGGTTCAGCACTTGGCAAGGATGTAGGAGGCACTGAATTCAACTCTTTACATCACATATTCATAGAAATATCAATAAAAAATCAGTAGGTGTTCTTCTAGGGAGATTATTGTAACATTTAAAATTCTATTTTATGTATTAAAAAATCAGAAATCAGCTTAGTGGAAAGGAACTCATAGATGAAACTGGGAACTGAGTCAGAATCCTTTGAAGACCAGGATTATGGACTCCAAAGAGAAGTTCCCACTAGTTTTTGGGCAAAAGAGAGGCTACACCCATCAAAATGTCCCTAAATTAACAATGTTTATTCCCTTTAACCTATGGTGATCTCACTCTGTTGGAGAATCTGTTTTTCTTTTTCAGGAGGTAGTGAGAACAGAAGGCAATCAAAATCTGTCAACAATACAAGAAAAGATAACTGACTCCCTGGCAGGAGATGAGCTACTTCTCACACATCAGCCAGGGCCCAGGTGAAATCACAGAGGGATTGGCAAAATGAGCAAGAGTGTTGCTTTCATGGCATGCCTGACAACTTGTGCCAAGGTGATGGAGACAGACACTGAGGATACTCAAAACTTAACAAGGCAGAAATCCAGAAGCTGTTGAGAGCTCTACAGTAAAGTAGACTTAAAACACAGTCACCATGTCTCAGAGAATTTTTTCTGGATGAGGGGCAGAAAGATTGAAAGAACCACAGGACAGAAGAGAATATCCAGAGGCAATGCTGCCATTCCATGTCTGCCTGTTGCTCTCACAACTCATAACCTACAACCCCATAATGAACATCAACAATCACACTGAGGAGGGCCCTCAGTGGAATGGGGGCAGGGGGAAGGGAAATGATGGTGCCAACACATATGGGCCCATAAAAAGTTTCTACTTAATTACAAAAAATAAGAAGAGGAGGAAAAGCAAATCAGTTTCCAACAAATACTGAGGACATCTTTCAAAATTTAGTAGCACCTAAAATACAGACTTCTCTTTAAATTTGAAGTTTGGGTTATCTTCCTAATTTAAAAAACAAACACCTTAAAGGAAAAGTTTAACACTGACATGAACAATAATTTCGAATTTTTCCATGCTGTGACAAAACAGGACCAAGTATTAAAAAAGAAAATTTGGAACCTAGGAGTTGAAATATCAAGACCAGCATAATAATGCCATAGGCTCCATGGGAAAATACAAATAATAGCATAGACAAGCAGTTAAATGGGGGCTGGAGAGATGGCACAGTTAAGCCACTTGCCTGGCACAGTCTGAATCTTGTACCTACCTAAAGCAAGATGCACAAAGTGGTAAATGCATCTGGAGTTCATCTGCAGTGGCTAGAGGCCCCAGTACTGGCTTGCTCTCTAGCTTTCTCTCTCTCTCCCTCTCTCTCCTCTTTGTCTCTCTCTGCTTGCAAAGAAATAAATAAAAAGTTTAGAGTCAGAATGGTGGCACATGCCTTTTAATCCCAGCACTTGGGAGCCACTGGTAGGAGGACTGCTGTGAAGTTCAAGGCCAGCTTGAGAACACACAATGAATTCCAGGTCAGCCTGGACTACAGATAAGATCAAGCAATTTTCAGAATCAAGGTACATATCCAATATAGTATTAAAAAGATACTAATTTTGGGTCATCCCAGTGGTCATCTCCATCTGAAAAGAGAAGCTTCTGAACCAGAAGTGAGAGTAGCATTAATATGTGAATATGAACATTAAGTGTAGTGCTTTCAGGGCAATTTGGTGGGAATAATATGTACATTTAGCCAGACAAGAGCAGGCTTTATACCCCTAAGGCTCACCTGCCATAGGCTTTTATTAGTTTTCTCAGTACCAGATATGTATTCCCTCCCATAGAGCTGGTCTTCAGTCCAATTAGGGAGCAGCTTGTTCCCCCAAGAGCAGACATGCCACTATTGTACCCGTTTGGTCATTGGGCCTGTCTAGCCAAACTTGAGGTTTCCCGTGTCCACTGTTTTCACCACTGATGATTTCCGTCTCCCATAGTGCTTAGAAAAAGAGATGGAGGAGTGTCAAGCACTGAAACATCTCTATCACACCCTCCAAAGCTCAGAGTCTCTTGTGGAAGAGATGATGGAAAGAATGTAAGAGCCAAAGGAAGGATACAACTTTCCAGACGGAAGTTGGCCTCAATATCCATGACCTTACAGTGCCTAGCAATACCTTCACAAGACTCTCATAATGGGACAAAAAGATGATGACATGAAATTAAAAGAAAGACTAATGGAGAGAGGGAGAGGATATGATGGAAAGCAGAGTTCTGAAGGGGAAGAGGAAGGAAATATCATGGTTTATTCCCTGTAAGTATAGAAGTTGTCAATTAATTTTTTTTTTTAAATGCAGGAAGTGACAATCAGAAAAATAATAAAAGCAGTTGGCAATTTTTTTAAAAAGATGCTAATTTAACATTAACAAAAATTTATAAAATGTCAATTTAAATGATTGTACACCTCAATTTTAACCATCAAATTGGCTATCTTTATTTGGCAGCTATCTTTATTTTTATCTTTATTTTTAAGTTTTGTTCTGCTGTTAGCAATATAGATCATACAATTTCTCACAGGAGAATTTGTCAATGTCTCTTTAAAGTGAATACTTATGCTTTTGTTCATAGTGTCCGAGTCAAAGGGTATGCTTGATTACCAGAATTGTAAATCACCAGAAAATTTCTTGTATCTCCATTTATCTGCACATATTAAAATATCAAACTGCATTTGTCAAATTTGAAGCAGTTTTATATAGGTCTGAAATTTGATAACATGATATTAAGAAGGTCAGAACATTCAAAATTTTAATTTGCATCATTAATAGGCACTTATAAATTTCACTTTTAGCTTACATTATTTTTCACCAATTCTATTATTATGTATATGCTTATGTAGCACCATCAGAAATAAAGACCAGTAGCTATTAGTTATTGACTGCTAGCTTTCTAGCACAAACCATAATACATAATGCTTAGCATAGTTTTCAATTTGTCTACATATACATTATTTCGTAGTTTCAACATATTTATAAAGAAAAGGTCATTACACTCTGATTGGAGATGAAGATTCTGATGGTTGGAGAGACTGGGGAATCTGTCAAAGATCACACAGCTAGTTAAAGTGTAATTCAAGCTTAGGTCCAACTATCTCAAGAGATTCACAACCACTATGTTATGGTGATAAAAAAAAAATGGACCTAAGATGTATTGCAACAAATACAAAATAATGCCAACAAGATTTGTTTATTGTGAATTATTACATTGAAATAACTATGAGTCCATTGTTAAAATTATTATTTTATTACATAAAATGATCATTCATTTAATTGTACATGTGGCTTTGTACAAAATAAAGGATTTTTTAATGTGGCCTTTTCTCTTTTCCATAAGTATTTCTAAGTGTTTGTTATCTTGATAAAAATAGAAGTGTTGGAATGGAGAGATGGCTCAGCAGTTGAAGTGCTTGCTTTCAAAGCCTGATGGCCTGGGTTTGATTCTTTAGTACCCATATAAAGTCAGGTGCTTAAAGTTATGCATGCATCTGGAATTCATATGCAGTGGGCCTCAGCATGTTTGCTCATATTCTCTCTCTCTCTCTCTCTTTCACACACACACACACTCTCTCTCTCTCCCCTCTCTTTCCTTGCAAATAGATAAATAAAAATATTTTAACAAAGAAAAACACAAGTATTTATGAAAAATATACTATGAGTCCCAAAATAAGGTATTTGTTCATTCTCCCATTCTTCTTTAAATGTTCTTACTGAAAATGACAACTTCTTGTTATGATGTCTTACAAAATTCCTTAGTTTGCTGGTATCTTTACATTAGAATAGTACCAGGAGTGCTATGCAAACCTCAATAGCCCTCTTTGCACTGGGAAAATGCTAATTCTGTGCAGCAATTGCTGTGCCACAATGAACTGAACCATCCACAGACGGGCCATCCCTCTGCTTTTGCTGATAGCCTAAGACAATGAGCTGGGTAGAGCAAATTCAAAATCCTTGCTGTCAGACACGGTTGCCGAGGTGTTTGTTCATTTTTATTAGTCCATTGTAGATGTTGGCTCTTCTCCCAGAGCCTGGGCTTTGTTTTCTCAGCCCGTGTTTGTTTGTACCATCTGCTCCAGTGCATCAGCCTTGTCCTCTCCAGGTTTTCAGCAGGAGTTACTACAAGTTGGACTTTTCCTTTATGAAGTAATAGCCAACTGCATGGACCCATACTTATATATAATTCTCCTATTTTCTTCAGCTGGCTTTTCCTTTTGGGAGGAGTTTGTATTACTGAGTTTGAATGTCTAGACTGGGGTTTTATATCTCACATGGGCTGAGCTCATTTAGTCTATTTCTAAACCCAATACCACATTTGAAATCAATTTCTTGGATTTACTATAATTAAATATCATCAGAATCATTATTTTTAATACATTTACCCAGCTGAGGAGCTTATTTAATTTGTCTTGAATTCCACATTCAACCAAAATATCCATCTCTATGCAGCAAAGATATTGAAGCTGAATGACATATGTAGTATTGTGAGTTCATGAAACAAATTAATAAAGTCCAAAGTAGTTCAAAGCCCAAAGTTATTTTTAAACCTGGACAAAATCTAAACCCAACTGCAAAACAAAAAGAGCTGTAGATCAATCTGTATTGAAAGGAGGGTTATCAGAAACAGCACAATGTCACTGGCCAGGCAAGAAAATGAAAACAATCAGCACCAGCAGACAAAATAATGAGTAACAAGGGTCTTGAGGGATGTGGCTTCTAAGAATAGAGCTGAGGAAAAAGCAAAGTTCCTCAAATTTCTTTGTTTATGTGTTCAACCTTATATATCCATGGACAGTACTGTGTTACAACTCCATGATTAGAAAGGTGGACCAAGGAAGCACACAAAGCATTATTGGGCCATGTATAGGGTTCCCAGAGAGATGAAGCGAGGGTGTTTGTTCAATTAGGACTGTGATACAAAGTATGTTATGGCCATGAAAATCAGACCAATATACCTAATTCTAGCCTCTTACAACCAAGTTAGAAAGGCTGACCTGTTGTGGAACCTTCTATTACCGCTTATATTTTAATGTTGCACTCTTTAAAGTGATTCAGTGGGTTTCACTTCTGATGTTTGGAGTCTACTTGAGCCTTACATCCTAAGCTAGAAGACAAATGATATAGATCAGAAAACCAGTCACACCATGATAATGGCAGGCCTGTACGAAGCCGATAGCATTTTAGAAACACGATATATGGACAACATAAACCATCACTTGTTTTCCCACACCCATAGCAGGCATGAAAAATTAATCACAGCATGTTTTCTCATTGAATCCATATATATTCTTATGATCTATCTTGACTCACACATCATGCAAACTCAATAATTGATTGAAATTGACTTTCCATTGGAATTGAAATCAATTTGTCCTCCTTCAGTTGTCCTTTCCAATTTCAGTCCTTTGCAGTTAACATCTCATGGAAAATTTTAAAAGAATATCATTATCTGCTGAGAGCAGTTGGTTATAGCTCCTTTACCTATTAATGTGGGGAAAAGGTGACTTAAAAACAGAAGAGGTACTGTTGGAATTTATGCTGACTGGAACACTTTTGTAGACCAAAACGTATTTTTCGGATCTTATCTGGTAGACAATTCTTTAGATACATTTCTTTAAATATTCCCATAGTGTCCTGAGTTAAACTTTTGTTTAAAGAGAACACAGAGACAAACATTGGGAGCTTTCCCAGCAGGCTGTGGCTAGAATTTAGCTATCGAGTGAAGCAGTCTCTTGAGTCTAAGAGCTCAAACACAATCTTTTTCAGAGTGGAAATGAAGCTGAGCACAATTAGGCAAAAAATGGTATCTTTAAAGGATAAAGAAACTATGCAGGCTACAGTCCAACTTAAATAAAAAAATAAAAGAAAGAAAAAAAGAAAACCTTTACCCTTGGATAGATAAAGTAACCTTCAGTGAGTGTACTAAGAAACATTGTTTTTAAGCATCATATTCCCTGGACTTTTCTTTCTCTCAAAGAATAGCACTTTTTTTTCTATTTGGGGGAATAAAATCCTACTTCATAGGAGAGAGTTTGAAACCCTATTAGCTAACTGAAAAAAACTAGCTTAACTGTTCAAGTTTATGTGTTCTAAATTCACCCAGAACACAACTTCCCATGGGTTAGAAACGTAAATGTTTCCAAAAAGCACTGATTTGCTTTTTTACATTGTGTTTTAAAACATTTCAAACACATGATGTCTACATACTACCTCATTTATTCTCTATTATTCTGATGGATTCTGCATTGACCTCATCCATTTTGATTTGTCTTGAGCTTCTTATTTCTTTGACCATGGCCTTGCCCTTAAGATTTAACAGTAGTCTTAATAATGGGGGAAATTTCAGAAACCAACCACTAATGTCTTGCAGAACTTAATACAATAATTTAAACGGTAGCCAAGAGATTGTATGTACTTAAAACAAAAAAAAAAAAAAAAAAACACCAGAAAGTTAGAAAAGAGAACTTGAAAGAAACTCTGAAGTTCTTTTGAGTTCAATAGCTGTCTAACCAAATAGAATGCGGCATGAGATTTTAGGGCAAAAGGTAATAAAGACTGGTGATTGTTAGCACTTCAAGAATACCAGAAAAATAAAAAAATTAAATTAAATTAAAAAAGAATACCTTCAGCCTGCTCATGGCTGTCATTCCATAAATGAAGAAATATGTACAGCATTGGGGCTCCAGGTTTACCTCCACCTCAGTGACACAGCAGTTTTTTTGTTTCCAAGTTCTATTCAGCATTTCAGGCTGCTTCTGAAAAAGTGCCTACTGGTTAACTGCTTCAGAAAGATAAGACCTCTTTTGGACAGAAATTATTACATATTGCTTTTTTCTATATTTTATCTTTATTTATTGATTTGAGGAAGAGACAGAAAAAAGGTACATGGAAATAGAGAATGGGAACACCAGGGCTTTTAGCCACTGCCAACTCCAGACACAAGTGTCACCTTGTGCACTTGGCTTTATGTGGGTCCTGGGGGAACAAACCTGAGTCCTTTGGCTTTTCAGGCCAATGCCTTAAACTGTAATCCATCTCTCCAGCCCCCAGATTTCCTTTTTTAATTCCAAAGATTTCTACTATAGCCTAAAAATGTTTCTGTTTTTGCATCTGTAGTAATATATCAAAGTTTAGAAGCAAAAAGGTCATTTCTGGTAAAAACTTACTTTGATGTTATTAGTCATGAAGCACTTTAAAGCTTCCTGGAAAAAGTGTTGCAACTTCTGAATTTTATATTTGCAAACACTTACTGCAAGGAAACTATCAGAGATTTGAGTCAGAGAGGAATTCTTTGTGTCTGCATGCTTTCCTATTAAATAAGCAACTACATAAGCCCTATCATTTTCATCTCGATGTGAGTCTGCTAGTTTTGGAAAGAAATTTTATGGACAATATCGATAACACAGATAACTGCATAAGAAAGAATAAACTGCAAAGAATGTTATGCCTTTGGCTTTGTAAATTAACGCAGATGTGGTTAGAGTGTAGGACTCCAATAGATAAATGTGATAACAAGACTAAACATTTGTACACTATCCAGGATATGAGAGAATGAGTAGAAGTTACCATAAGACAAACTTCAACTTAACTTGAGACTCAACTTTCAAACCATCAGGTGTGCCCTATAATAAAGAGAAATCCCTTGCTACAGATATTGCTATTAAACTTAAAATTGCCCTCATGTAAAAACTAGGAGATAAAATTCTTATGTAAATTCATCCCATATAATCTGAAAAATATTTTAACTTCAATATGATTGGTATGCTGATTTCTTCTGCAGACCTCATATTTTTCATCTGAATAAAAGAAAGGTTTGGGGGATTTTTTGTTTTGTTGTTTTACTGAAGCAGATGGCTAAATGTGTGCATTGCTATCATTTACACAGGCTCAACTTAAAGAGCCACATACAAACACTGTACAGGTCCTCCCTTCTACTCTTATGGGTAACTGACTGGCAATTTATTATTACAAATTAATGAAAGATACTAAATACCTTTTTGAATGGTTGTTGAAGTGTTTTGAAAGTTGGTACATAAGTGGATTATTCATAGAGCTTACTGAGGCTGACATCCAGTATTCTATGAAGATATTTCTTACATGGCACTGGAGTGTCATTTGTATGAGCTTTGACATCCCCACAGAGTTTGCTTTCATGTTTGTTTTTATTTTATTTCTTTTTGTCTTTGAACCTTTACATCATGCTTTACTCAGAGAGCTGGCAATTTGAGAAATCAGCAGGTTAACACCCTAAAAATTGCCTTCCATGTCATCACCAACCAGAAGATTATACAGAAAGAAAGGCAGAGGCAAAAACATTCAATCATTCCAGAGCTCAGTTGTGGTCCTCTGATCAGGGGGTCAGCAACATTTCTGAGACTTGTAATGTCTATATCTGTCTTATTATCAGTCCTTGTACTCTTCCATCATTCTCTGGATGCTGGAGGCTTAGACACTTCTCAAAATGCTGAGTCTTGTTTCTGCTAGTGTCAATCTTTGTACACTTCCAGGGGCATCTGGTCAGGAAGTAAGTGCTCTACTAAAACAAACCATCACTTTCACATACTGTGATAAGCTATTAACAACATGTGTGTGCAAATTTCTTTTTCATAATATGGAGTACAAATGTGTATTAATATAGAATATTAAAGTTCCCCTATCTGTCATGTAAGTTCCTTTATTGATTTTTGTCTCCCTGGATAACCTATAAAAGTTTGAATATGGCCCTTCAAATATGATAGTATTAAACAAAGATAGATGTATTGACTAGATTGCCTCAATTAAAAGCATTGTGTGTTTATGACAATCAAATCCACTTCCACTGGGAAACATCAGTTGATTTGTGCTTCTAATAATAGAATTACATGCATCTTCTACTTTCTTAAAGTCTTATATGACTAATACACCATGTGAAAGTACATTTTTATACTTTTGTATTGATATTTTGTATATTGCATATAAAATATTTTGATCATAACACCATTTAAAACCTTTTTCTCCCTCCACCATCACCCTTCCACTGAATCACTTCTTTTATTTTTTTCAGTGTTACTTCTATTTTGATATGGGTATTTTTTCCCTAATCCATCATCCATTATAGAATGTTGATGAGTCCAATATTGATGCATTCTTACAAAGGAAATGGCAGCTACTATGACCACATGAATGTAATGGCTATATCACATCCTAAAGAAAGGGGTTGAAAGCACCTTTTTCCATCCTCTGGCTCTTAAATTCTTTCAATTTCCTCTTCTACAATGTTTCCTGAACCATGGAGGGCATAATAGAGATGTTTAGTTTAGCACTGAGCTGAGCACTCAATAGTAGTTTATTCTCAGGACTTTGATGAGTTTTTAGTATCTCCAGTAATTACTTCCAAATACAAAAAAGAATCTTTTCTGATCAAAAGTGAGAGCAGATTCTATAGGCATCAACACAAATATTTAGAGGGCAATTTAATTTAACACATCCACTTAGGCAAACAACAATAATAGCCTCCACTCTAGGGCCTATGACCTTCCTAGCTATCGAGTCTTGACTAGGCTTTCAGTACCAGGAATGAATTCTCTCCCACGGAACAGACCTAAAATCCAATCAGAGACCAGTAGGTTACCCCCATAGCAGTCATGTCACTATTGCACTAGTGAACATATCTTGTCTGGCTGCTAAGTTTTATAGCTCACAGGGTCCACAGCTGGAAAGACTATTGATGATTTTCTCCCCCCAGTAGTCTGTATAGCATTTTCCAGCACTATTATAATATCCAGCAGTGAGGAGGTTACTAGTTCTGCCCCAGTTTGATTTCTCTGTCTCCTGCAACATATGGTGTCTTTAGCACAGGGTCTTACCATCTTCTTCTGGTGAGAAACCAAGAACATTGGCAGTAGCCTGCTTTGTTTACAGGGACTCCACGTCCAACAAAAAATTGGAAATTATCCTACCTCCTTGCACATTGATTTTCCTGAAGCAACTTATGGTTTGTGCACCCCAGTTTTAAAGATAGAAGCTTTTGCCAAATGATCAACAAGAATGCCTTAATTTGACTGTATCTTTAATTTGCTGTTATTGTCATTTCAATAATGCATTATAGTCATTTAAGATCATTATTAATTGATTTTTCTGAGTTATTTAGTTATATGTAGAAGTACATAGATGCATTGATAATTCTTTAAAAATCATAGCAGACACATGAACTTACTGCAATTTAAACAAGAATCATCTATATACCTATGCTCAAAATAATATATACCATTGCTCAGAATAGTGAAAAAAATCTCCCCAAAAATATATTTAAAATGCTTCTTGCCTATCTCTTTGTCTTTCATTTAGCATTGTCTTTACCTAAGTATACTGTGGTTCAAAAATATTTTTCTAATATCTGAAAATTTTCTCTAAAAAAATAATCTTTTCTAATAGCCTTGATAGCTCTTCTTACATGACTGGGATATGGAGGAAGGCAACACAATAGTGTGTCAATTGCAAGAGTGAAGTATGACCCACAGCTGCCATCTTTTAAATGATATTTGAGGATGATACTTTCTAGTGCAGAAGAACCAGAAGTAAATTGGTCACAGAGGGTCTGTGTTCTAGTCACCAACCAGCTGCCAAAGTAGTAAGAAGAAGAGGCTAACTTGTAGGCATAGAGGTGAGAAAAATCAAAGCAAGTGCCTAATGTGACGAATGGGCCACTCAACACGGACCAGAATCGCTACAGTGAGATAAAGGCACACAAAAATGTAGTATTATACACAGACTATCATGAAAATGAGTGACCATGACAGTCAACAATAGGGAAATAGAAATTTTAAAAAGAACATAAAAGTAAGTAGAGATTTTCATATATAAAATACTGAGAGAAAATTCTACTAGACAAGTTGTGAAGTGTTATCTATCTTAAGTTCTGCTTCAGGTTACAATATTTGATTACTATTTATAATGAGATTGTCTAATTAAATATATTTATTTTATTTTAAAAGAGTTTAATTAGAAGGCAGAAAATTTCAAGTATAAGTAAATCCCTACTTCCTAGTCACCCATCCTAGAGAGAGAAGGGAATGAAATACAATTTTCAAACAGCCACAGTCATCTGATGTCAGCACCCTGAATGGTAGACATAAAGTGTCAGAGCTGAGAATACACGATCATCTAACTCTTCATCACTATATATATACCTCAGAACACAAGCATATAAATAATTGTATTCTCTAAAGTAAGGAAGCTGGGGACAAAATGTTTAATGTGAAAAAATGCAATGTACATCTTAATCAAGTACATCTGAAATAAAATAAAAATATCCTTATATAATGGTATTTTTAATGTCATGCCCTAACAATAGTTGAAAGTAAAACTGTCTTCTAACATGAGAATGTTGGGAGTTAAAGTCAAGAGAGAATTAAAGTGGGTTAACACCTGATACATCCAATAATCCACAGCTCTGTAGATGATGGCCACAGACCAATGTTCTGTCAACATTATGACAAGTGAAAACCAAAAAAGCTCTCAGAGGTAGTAATGTCATGGACATGCCATGAATGCCATAACAAACCAAAATTAGGTAATTAAAAGTGAAGTTGTAAAAGTATAAATCCTATAAATAATGGCACAAAAGCAAAGAAAAAACTGTGCTTGCAATTAGAAGCATTACAATACAGTAAAATACTGTCTGATATTCAATAATTTAATTAACTTACTAATGTAATTGGAAAAAAGAAACTGCAAAATTCATGACAAAAATTAGTTCAATATTTTAATTCAATTGTACCTAATATTCCTTGTTAAATGGCAACATAGTAAGAAAGTTAAATAATAGATTTATTATGGATTTATATACATGGGAAACATTTTTGTAAATGCCATGCCAAACTGCCTGTAGTTCAGCTTGCATTATTTCTGCCACATATTTTACGTGTTTGGGGAGGTGTGTATTGCATCTAGAGTAACATGATAATACATTATGTCTGTGTAGAGTATTGAAGAATTATAAGACACAGTCTTACTTTTTTCAATTGGCTGCTATTCCAGTATTATATTTAAGTTAACTCACCCTTTATAATTTCAGAAATTTTCTTTGTATGAATGATGTTGTATGTGAAGTCTCTTAATGAATACATAACCAGAAAGTATACTGTAACCTCTGGTTGAATATATATTATAAAATTATTTCAATGCTATACTACTTGACTACCATCAACATAAGTTGGTATATCAATGTTAAGAATGTAGGGTTTTCCCCCACCTTAAACCCTAGGGTGAATAGCTGTATGTGAGATAATATTCACAAACCCACCCATCTGGCCTTCTTTACCAGAATAAAGCAAATCCAGTGAAATGATATATAAAGTTAATGCCCATTGTGCAAGATATTCAAGTTAAGACAACTGATTCTCACAGAAGCCTACATTTATCCACAGTTAACTGTCTAAACTGATAAATACACTAGATAATTTCTAACCTCTCCACTTCACTTCACTGAAACTACAACTGTGTACAGAGAGTCCCAAATAAGGCTTTAAATTGACTCATTTGTAAATCCTGCACATGGTGTTGCCCATTTATCACTGTGTCCTACTCTACATTGCATCACAACTTCAGCATTTGAACAGTGATATGAACTTTTTCTTTCTTTCTTTCTTTTTTCACCTGTGGTCTTCAGTTTATAGACAATAATATGTAGTTAATGCCCACCAATATAAAATTCCAGGAATTTCAGTGGACTATCTGTGTAGAAGCTTGTAATATTATTTCGATGTTCCCAAATCAAAATGAATTTTCACTATTTTACACTAGCTATACTAAGCCTATCCTAAGGTTTCAAATGAAATTGTATCTCTCTCAACTGCACTTAAGTCACTAACAGGCCTTCAATTAGGAAATACTTACACCCACACATACAATCAAACATTCTTATCAATTATGATTTGGCTATAATTTCCAAACGTTGGTCTCTGTTAGGAAAAAATAAAACTTTCCAGAGCTCAGCTATCCTATTTTAACATCCATATACTGTAATTTTTAACCATATTCACTTTACATAGCAAAATATTTTGGAAACAGAAGGGATACTTAAGATTTAAGAAGCAAATGTCAGCTGGGTGTGGTGGCACATGCTTTTAATCCCATAATCCCAGCACTCAGGAGGCAGAGGTAGGAGGATCACTGTGAGTTCAAGGCAACCCTGATACTACATCGTGAGTTTCAGGTCAGCCTGGGCTAGAGTGAGCCGCTACCTTGAAAAACAAAAAAAAAAAAAAAAAAAAAAAAAGAAAGAAAGAAAGAAAGAAAGAAAGAAAGAAAGAAAGAAAGAAAGAAAGAAAGAAAGAAAGAAAGAAAGAAGAAGCAAGCAAGTGAGCAAGCGTCTCACATTTTGTGCTTATGTTTTAGGCTTTCAGATATGCTGCTTCAAATTAAATCTGTGATTGAAAGTTAATTGCTGGACTGGACAAATGGTTCAATGGTTAAAGGCGGTTGCTTGGAAAGCATGATGGTCTGGGTTCAATCCCTCAGTACCTATGTAAAGCCAGGTGCACAAAATAGCAATACGTTGAGTTCCTTTGAGGTGGCATGAAGCCCTGATGTGCCCATGTACACTCTCTCCCTCTCTGTCTTTCTCGCCCCCCTTGTTTCTCTCTGCTTCTCTCAAATAAATAAGTAAAAATATTTTTAAAAAATAAAAGGAAAAAAATTCACAATAATTTGAATAAAAACCTTAAAATCATCTTGATAATGTTTCTGAAATAGAACTCATGCTTGAAGACTTGTTTGAATCTGTTCTTTATTTATTTCACTCCTTCCCATAAAATATGCCCCAAGCCTATTAGAATAGTCTACAAGCTTTTTCTTAAATTTTGCCAAGAATGAGAATGCATGTGGCCTTGACCAATCTCATTAGCCTAATGATAGTAAGATGTATGAGGCTTTTGTCATCCCAGCCCCATATGGGGTCTGGCTCCAAGGGGAAATGCAGCCTTCATAAAATAACCTCAGCAGTCAACGACTGAACCACCGTCTGTTTAGATGATGTGCAAACCTCTGCTATATTGACACATGCTTGTTCCAATCTCTAATGCATCTTTTATCAGAACATGTTAATTTACATTTCTTTCAAGTACACTAGGCTTTTTTCATAGCACTCAGCAACATAGTTGAATTGTTTTGAAGGAATCTATGTGTCATGTTTTGATATGTGAATCAACTCTTTTCTTTCAGAAAAGCAGTCCATCTCTTCATACATACACAAGATGCCTCTCTCAATTATAACAAGAGAAAGTTCTAGTTTATTCATTCTTAATACTGTTACCAAAAATTGTTTCATTGCCACTGACTTACATCATTAAAAATATTTGCTTTTTTGTGTATTGTGGGATTTTTCATTTTTATTTTGTTTAGTGTGCCTGTTCTTCTCAAGGAGCTGTGCATTAATATTCCCATATTCTCCCTCTGGTTATATCAGTAAGCATCAAATATTTGTGTAGAATTCCACTGAAACTGTCTGAAGATAGTTGACATCAAACTCTGTAACACATTACAGATGTGTTTATTTGTACTTTTCATCTCCCTTTACTGAGGAAACCTTTGAAGAAATATTAGCAAGCTACCAAGCCATCCACACATTCTCCCTTTACATTTCCTTGGCTTTGATTCAGAAAAGAAATTGTAGCTGTTATGTTTAAAAATAAGACGAACCTCTGACCATCCTAATGATCCTAGTTGCCATGATCTCTCATTCTGACTCTGGCAATTATTCTCATATGTACCCAAGATAAGATACCTAGTCTAGACATGGCTTCTTCCTTGCCCTTCTCTTTTTACAATCATACTTTATATCCATGCAGTGCCTTTCATCCACAGATCTCAAAGTGGTTCTTTTTCTCTAATATGCCTTTATAGTCTCTAGAGAACCAAAAGGCTTTTTTTATTATTATTATAACTCCAGCCTTCCTTTATAGGAGAAATCTGGCCTGGTTGCTAAGAAGCATAGATTTGAATACACTCTGTAGCAGCTTCTACCTTCTGCTTTTTAAAATGGATATTCTTTTTAATCCATTGAAGTGCATTTGACTATCATTTTTTAAAATCTCCTTTAAAAGTCAAAATGCAACTCTCTGGAAACCAATGAATCTCATTGCCACGGTATGGTAGGTTCTCCTGCGTTGAGATCTATAATCATTTCTTCAGTGTCAGTAATAAAATGCTTCAGTAACCTCTCCCAGCCCCTTGGCAATCTGCCTAATAGTGTCAGGCCATTCTCCCCTGAAATCCAATGATTCAAGGAGCCAAGAGTGATGGTGCTGCTGCCATGGCAACTTAGAGTATTGAAGGCCAAGAAGTCTTGTCTTTGTTTTACATGAGATCATAATTGAAGAATGCATGCTGCAAAAGTAAGAAGTTTATTGCATTACCAATTTCCCCTGAGTCCATTTTCTCCTCCCATACAGACTTGTTGATGGCCTTCATTTCAGAGCTAACTAGAGATTTCCTAACCTGCCTCATTTACTTCATGAATATTCACTTGTTACTTTGTTCAAGGTTACCTGTGAGTCCCTAGCTACTTAAATCATAGTACTGGACAACTAGACTACATGAAATTCGGTACAAATCTGAAATTGTATTTCTCCTTTCAAATATGCTACCTCACTCGTGTTTGTATTAAACATTTACTCTGTGTAAAGTACTAGAGAGCTATTGAGAACATTGTCTAATGAAGATAATATATGTGTAAACAGAAATGAGATAAGAAGCATAAAATCAAAAATAGTCACCAGGGTTAAGTAGGATATACTGAGAGCCACTTCACCCAGTTAAGAGAGGGGGTCAGGAAAAATAATCTGGAAATGTAAAATCTCAGAAGATCTTGGCAGCGTAAGAGAGGGTTAAGTATGCAGACTTTGAAGGGTGGGGATCCAAAAAATAGGTAAGCATAAATGATGGCTTGGGATGATGATGAAGATCATATTGCATCTAAGGGATTACTAGGTTGCTATTATTAAAGCCTCCAAACAGAGCAGAGTATGCCAGTAGAAATAGAAGAAGACATTTTCTTGAACCAGCTCAAGAAGGGTCAGATGCAGTATGTTGATTTCATATAACTTGAAGCCTCAAACTTGAGTGTAACATTAGCATCGATAAATGGCAAAATGGGCTCATGAAGCCTTTCTTAATCACTCACTTGAAAGAGGCACTATACATAAAAGTTGGCAACTCCAACCTGTGAAAAAGTCATGAAGCCCAAGCAATAAGACAAGTTACCCTCAGCAAAAAAAAAAAAAAAAAAAAAAAAAAAAAAAGCCAAGAGAAAGAAAGTTGAAGAGGAAAAAGCAAAATCAGTGTCCATGAAGTTTAACAAAATTATAGACCATACACAAACAACACAAAGATGCACAGCCCGTTGTGCATGTCCAGCCATATGATATCATGATATCACACTTCACATTCCATATATTTTTAAATAAACAAACAGGGAAGCAGAGTCCATCTATCACAGACTAGACAACTGATTCTCAGACCAAAAGAAAAAAGATTATGTAAGTAAGTGAAGGTCACAGAGAAAAATCACTCATCTCAAGATCAAAGGCCAGGCCTCTGACTCATTGTACAAAACCCTCATTATGTCATTTATCTAAAGGAAGGCTGTGGGTTCATCTACAAATGCACTTTTTCAAAATCCTTCCCACAACCTTTACGTTGACATTGCTCTAGAATAACAGAGGATGCAGGCAAATCAAAAGAAGAATTTTAAGCTTTTTGTCTGTTTTTGTTAAAACAAAGATTGGCAGGCTTTGTGAAGAAACCTGATGAAGAGCTAGTCTGTGCTCAAACCTGTGGAAAATGTCCTGAGAAATCAGGTACCAGAGAGTTAAAAGGAATAGGAGGATTCCTAATGGAACACTCCCCTCTTTGGAAAACCTGTAGTTATATATTTGATAGTCTATTTAAGACTGTGTTCTGAGAGCTCTGACAGGCGATAATTGACCAGGGAAAGCATTTGTCATTTAAACATAATGATCCCATCTGCACAATTTTTTTCTGCATATTTGGACCCAATGATATAGAAAGGTTTGTAATGGAGTGAAGAATAGGTATGGAGGTTGAGGAGGTTTCACTCCTAACTTCTGACTAGACATAGCTACTACTGTATAGTGACCTATAAGGGTAGTTCCTCAGCTATTAAAACATTCTTAAAAACTGGAGAAAATCTAAAGCAGTTTTTCCTATTCAGTCAAAGTTATATCTCATTTCTTTCAAAATATTGTATAGGTCTATGTAACGCCCATTTCAATAATTTAATTCTAAATCAATGAAGTTTCTGAAAAGAGAATATTTCTCTCTCTATGTATTTGTCTCAATGGTCAAAACAGTGATGAAACCCAACTTCCCAATTCTTTGTGGTAATACACAAGAAACTGTAAATGACATTATAATTGTATACTCTTTCCAAATATATGTTTCTGAGTAGCAGAAAGGCCAATAGAAAGGGTGTTAGAAGAAATTATGGCTGTTATATCAGTCACCCTTCATCTTCAGGGAAACAAAAATAATGAAGCTGAGGGTCTGTTCCATCTACTTTGATGACATCAGTTTTTCTTCCCACTTCATAAGATGTTTCTCAATTTCCCTTGGTATATCACTTTCCCATAACTTGCATTCAGTTTTATGATCTGAACCATAGTCCTCCGTGGTTGACTAACACCATTCTCCTCAGAGACTTTCTCCAGCAAATGTTCAACTGAATGGCTCCCATGCACTTGGGCCATACCCTTCTGAAGCTGAATACATTTTCTCCCCAAAATCTGCTTTCTCTAAAGACTTTCTTGTCTCTGTTCAAAGTACACCCTCATCCAATCTGCAAGGCCTTAATGCTATGGTTCAAACTTAAGAAAAGTTTCTGGTGCTCTGGGCTAACAACTCACCCAGTGATGCCAATTATCCCAGTACATCTGCCCCTTATTTTCCACTCACACTGCTTCTGCTTCAGGCTCCAAGGCCTGACCTATTTCTTCCTGTTCTCTCTAGCTCAATTGTTATGATAAAAGTCTTCAACATACAGAAAAATTGAAAGACTAACAATTGCTCACCTGTATAAAAACCAGCTAGATTCAGTAATTTTAACATTGTGTCAATTGTCTAGATCAAGCTATAGATATAGAGATGGAGGTAAGGGTGGCTATGGGTATGAATGTGGGTATAAATATAGACATATACAGTTCTGCTATGGTTTGGCTCTTGACTGTCCTCCAAAGACTCATATATCAAAGACTTGGTCCCAAATACGGAACTATGGAGAGATGGTTGAATCTTTCAAAGGTGCAGTCCAGAGGAAGGCCTTGGATTATTTGGGATGTGCCCTTCAAAGGAATGGCTAATCTCTTCCTGTTCCTTGGCTAACAAAGTAAGTGATTTTTGTTCTACCATTCAGTCCTTCCAAGCTGTGCTATCTCACCAGGGTCCCACAGCAGTGGGAAAAACCCATCTTGAACTAGATCATATGAAACTGTGAGCCAAAATGTACCTTTTCTCTTTATATTGTTATGTTGGACACATTATTAATGAAAAGCTAACTAACACACAATAGATAAAGTATAGGCATAGATTTGAATACAGATAAAATACAAACACAAATGTATTGCAGAACAATTGGAAAATGAGTTGATATAATAGTTCTTAGCTAAGAACTTATTCTCCCATTACTATACAGTTGTTGTCAAATACAACACAGATAAAAATGTATACATAAATTCATTTATTTTGCAGAGAAATTTGAACAGAGAAATGTGATTCTTCTTAGCATATATCTGTAAAGAATAAATGCTTTATGCAGCATTAATCCAAAATTAGTATAGCTGAAAAGTAAAAAGATTATTGACTGTTATTACCTAAAATTTAGTCCACATTCAAATATCCCCACTGGTCTTAAAAATAGCTCTATAGCCATTTTTTAAAAACTCTGATCCAATCACAGATTAAAAGTTGTAGTTGTATTTAGTTATTCTATTTCTCTGAGATTTTCCTCTTCTCTGTAGTTTTTACAACACTGTGCTTTGTACTAGAGAATGTCACATAACTTGAATTTGGTCCCTTGAGAAATCATGTCGTTATCCTCCTCCCCATGGAAATTGTGAGCATGTGACCTGTTCTGATGACCTTCTAACTTGTGTTCCTTCATTCATCTAATTTTCAGTCATTTGTATATCAAATGAATCCTTGTCTCTATCTTTTGTTTAAATTCCTCTCCTAAAACCCTCCTGATCTTACCCTTTGCCTACCAGACCCCACAGACAGTTTTCTTGCATCATATATATGATCCAGGTCCCTTTTTTTCTACTTGCAACCTCTTCAAGGTGGCCCTGCCACACATTTCCAGAACTGCTCTGGATCTAGAAATCACTCCACAAAATTATCCATTCCCACGATTTTACCTTCTTCCATTACAGGCAGGACTATGCTTCTGAGTACTTCCATTATCCATGGTATACAGGAGACAATACTAGTTCTGTGTTATTTTGCAGTATGAAGGTTGCTTGTGTGCAAATGTCTGGCTATCCTAGCTACCCTAAGTACTGTTAGTATCTCAACAATGCAACCTAGCACAGCTGTAGATGAGTGGGAAGCTCTGCTGAGGTGAAAGCATGTTTGAGAAAGGACACTTGAATATATATGCCAAATCCTGGATTCACCACTTACTTATATGGAATTGAGGTGGGTTTTAATCTCTCTACATCTTAATTCCATAATTCATAACATACAGATAATAATGCCTGCTCAGCCTCCCTCACAAAATTGCTGAAAATATATGAAATAATGCTCTCAGAAGGTTTGCAAAGTACAGAGTGCTAAACACAGATGAGACATTGCTCCAAGTTTTTGAGACTCAGTTTCCCTTTGAAAATTAAGTTGGATGACAATATAAGGACCCTGTAGTACTTCTCACATACAATTTATACTATTATTTCATTTTGCTTCATAGCTAAGTGGGTTCATAAGGGTCAAAGAGGTTGTTCAATAATAGGAACAGCTAATACTGCAGACACATGGGTACAATCAGGTCAGCTAGATTATGCATATTTATTAAGGCTTAAATTATTGATTCCATAACTTTATTATTTTAACATTTAATTTGAGGGCACTGAGTATCATTTGCCTAAGCAAGCAAATATAAACCAAAAAAAAAAAAAAAACTAAGGTTAACCCAAACTCTAGTCAAGGTTTTCTATGGACAAAAAATGATGATCTTCATGCCTAAGCAGTAACAAATATTAAGAAGAGAATGAGAATGAATTCTAGAAGTTAGGGTAATAGAAGATATAAGGCCAGTCTGAACAAGGAGACAAGACAGGGAGTGCTGACTAGAAAGATGACCTAATTTCTTCCCAACAGATTCCAACATCCCTTCAAATTGCATGCCACCTCAACTATGCCATAAACACATGGCAATTGTAAAAAATGTTCACCAAAGGCACCAAACATAATGCTAAAATCAAGCTCAACAGGTTCTCAATTAATTTTGCAAAGAAAGAAAACAACCATAGGATACCACAGCAGTTGAACATGACTTGTTTTGTGCAGAATAAACTTTTCCTGCTTAAAAATAGTAAGTCATACATGAAGAGGTTTCACTTTAACAATCTTCTTCTACAAGACCATCACATAAAGTATTCAGTGGCAAAAGATAAAGAACTGGAACTCAGAAACCTTCAATTGGGGAACATATAACTTGGCATTACTTGAATGCTGAATAATGTGTTTAGCATAAATCCAAAAATATAAGATAGAAGAGAATACACATTCTCCAGTTCTTTTATACAGATTCAAAATATAAAGATATTCTCAAGAGGCCCTAAAATGAAAGAATTCCATAGTGATTACACTTTCTGGGAAAAACAGTATGTTAGCAAAGGGATAAATACTATCTTCTTGTTTCTAGCTCCTCTTAGGTTGCAAATGAAATTTTAGCTTCAGGAATGTTCCAGCATCTGAAGGCTTATTCAGAAACACAATTCAGCTAATTTGACCTATTCCTGCCAATACAAGCCTATAATGATTAAAGGAGAGCCAGGTGTGGTGGCACACGCCTTGAAACCCAGCACTCGGGAGGCAGAGGTAGGAGGATCACCATGAGTTTGAGGCCACCCTAAGATTACATAATGGGTTCCAGGTCAGCCTGGGCTAGAGTGAAACCCTATCTTAAAAAACCAAAAAAATGAAAGAAAGAAAGAAAGAAAGAAAGAAAGAAAGAAAGAAAGAAAGAAAGAAAGAAAGAGAGAAAGAAAGAGAGAAAGAAAGAGAGAGAGAGAGAAAGAAGAGAGAAAGAGAGAGAGAAAGAAAGGAGGGAAGGAGGGAGGGAGGGAAGAGGGAAGGAAGGAAGGAAGGAAGGAAGGGAGTTGAAGGGAAAGAGTGATGAAAGCTCTTTGGGTTAATAAAATAATTAATTACCTTTACCTAGTTGCTCATTAGCTGATCATCCAATAATCTGTTGTACAGTGTTGATGCTTTACAAAGGATGGATTCTATGGCTATTTTGATCAAGCCTGCTTTTAGCATCAGTGCTATCTAGGTCAGATGTATAAATGCAGTCAGGTAACTCAGTAGCACTAATGAATTGAGAAGGCAAATATCAAGCCAAACCTTATCTCTATGCCACTATCATAAAACATATGCTCTAAGGCTCACACTTCAGTCACTAACTACATACATATATACATATGACTAGCCATTTTCCTCCTTTGTAAGTTACCACCACAAAAAGGGGGAGGAGAGCTGAAGAGATGATGGCTCACTAGGTAAAGGTGCTTATATGAAAAGCCTGACACAGAAGTGATTTCCCAATACCCAAGTAAAGCCAGATGCCAAATGAACAAAGCAAACCATGCACCTGGAGTTCATTTGCAGTGGCAGGAGGCCCAGCACTCTCTCATTCTCTCTCTCTCTCTCCTCTCTCACTGAAATATATAAATGCATATTTTTTAAAAGATGAGATACACGATGAAAAGAATTGATGGCTGCATATAGATAAGACTCTGTATTGAATGACACACTTTTCCAATAAATTATGCATACCCAAATCTAGGAGCCAGTCTAATCTTCTTTCTTAACACCCATATCTATTACAATACCAAGCACTGCATTTTTAACCTCATGAAGCAACTTTGTGACGTCAGCTCTAAAACAAATGTTTCTCAACCCCAGCACCACTGGAATTGGTGCTGAGTAACTCTGTGTGGAGGGTTGTGCTGTGGACATTAGGCTGGTTTGCACTATCCCTGGTCCCTACCCACTAGATGCAAATAGCAATCTTTCCTCCCTTCAACCAATTGTGATGATAAAATTGGGCTTCTAGACATTATCAAGGTATTGCTCCAGTTCAGAACCTCTGTTCTCAGACTGTCCATTCCTCTACTGGTCCACTGAAGCCACTGACCCAAACTAGACCATCTCTGGACACAACTACTATTTCAACCACCTAACTCATCTACTCTCATTCCTTTTGCCTCTGTCCTCAACCTCTGGCCCCATGCCCAAATTCATTCTGCAGCCTTAGTAGAATTTCTTGTCTCTAGTTAGGATATTGTAATATGTTCCATTTGGTTTTCCAAGAAAACCTAAAGAACTATGTGATACAGTCCTTGCCTAGCTCTTTAGCTTCTACTGATGGCTGCCCTCCCTTTTGTGCACTGGGTTCAGTGACAGCAGTGTCCTTTCTTCATTCACCCTTACCAGCTTCCTACCACCTCCTTTAAGAGCCTTTATATGTGATCTTTTGGAAGCCTAAATATTCTTGCTACCAAGTGTGTTCTTTGTTCCTTCCACAAATAATTATACGTGAATGTCTAGAACCCTCAAGGTACTGCTCTGGGAGAGAAGACTTCAGGAGGAAGCATTCTCTGACTTCATGAAGTTTTCAACAAGTCAAGTAGGGATGAGGTGAGAAAAACCAAAGTGAACACAAAAGTAAATTGTAAACATGTGAGATGGTGATACATACATGTAAAGATGATGAGGTGCTGTGGAGACAGAGTCTTATCTTACAGAGGGTCACCACAGAAGACTGGCGATAAACTGTGAGGGTATCTGGAGCAGTCTAGTGGGGGAAGAGGAGAGCAAGAATGAAGACTCTAAAGTGAGTTTGTCTATATGGTCAAAGAGAGCAAGGAGACCAGTGTAAGAGAGCACAGGGAAATGAGGTCAAGTATGTAGCAAGAAGTCAACCATATAGAGCTCTGTAAGATGAGGTAAAGACTAGAAGATTTAGGCTGAAATGGAAATCATATTGGGAGGTATTAAGCAGGAGTCTAATGTAAGCTGACTTTCACTTTAATAGGACTACACTGATTGCTATGTGAAGGACAGACTCTAAAAGGCCTATAACAACAACAAAAAAAAAAAAAATGACCACCACTTTACCTAATAACTCTTTATACTTTCTTCATATCCCTGTTGTATTTCCATGGGAAACTCCAGTTGCCTGCTTGGTCATTTATGTCATACCTGGAATCCCTGGAACTTTATATTTACTTGTATGATTATCTGATAAATATTTTTTGGTGATCTGTGAGCACCTGCAGGAAGTTATCTGATCAACTGTTTCTTCTTCTCCAGTGTATACCAGAGGATATAACAGCATTGGTTCTCAGTAAATGCTAGGAAATGAAAGAAACAAGGAGAAGAGTGCAAAGGGAAAAAACTTAAAATGGAAAGAATGAAGAAAAATTATTCATGGTTTCTGGTATATTTAGTATAATTGTTCAAAAAATGTGCAACAATATAGTGCAGAGTCAGATGACGTATTTGTATTCATATTTATTCAGTTAGTTTGAAAAGGATATAAAGGAAGGGTTATACTCTATCATCCAGGGAAAGTGTAGCAATAACAGCTAGCATTTGTTGAGATCTTACCAGATCCCAAACAGTAATTATCTCATTGAATCCTCTCAAAAACCTTAGGGGAAGTTGTATCATTGCATTTTTCAGGTGAGTAAATGTACTTACAGAGGTTAGTTACACAGCCAATAAACTACAGAGCTGAAGGCTCAAACTCTCATGTTTAGCCACCATTTTCACTGCCTCCTGCAGGGACAGTCAATAGCAATTTTATTAAAGATTTAGTTCCTGCAATCTTACTCCCCAAAATCCATTGTGTCAAACAAATAGCAGAGTCCAACAGAGATGTATTTCTGGGCAGTTTTAATGTGTACATTTTCCTATAAACAGAAATAATTCTAATCAGTTCCAAATAGTATCATTTGAAATTATAATGAGGCATAAGAAGCAGAAAGGAGGAAAAGATGAGGATGAAAACTCAGGACCACCTAACAGGTGACCTAGGAAACAATATCTGCTGCAGTATTAAGTACAAAGCAGAATCTTCCATCTCAAACACCATTTAAAAGATAATGGTTTGTGTAATATATTAATAAGGAATATAATTTAATATCACTTTGAGGCATAAAATAATTTTTCCTTCAGGGTTTTCAATAAGAACAATACCTGTCACAAAATGAATCTCTCCTTTTGATAAATCTTGGGAGAGTAATACAAGAAAAGTCAATTTAAAGTTACACTTTGTGATTTTTTTCATCACAGCTGCATATTGAAACATACAGTTCTAAATTATTGATGGCAACTTTCATTACTTAAACCTTTTCAGTGAATTTCATTTTTCCCAAGGAGGAGATTTTCCTTTTCTTAAAAAAACTATTCATTTGTAGATGCAAATACTATATATATGTGGCTTCCTATCAAAAACATACAGCAAGAATGTAAACTTTAAACTTTTAGAGGTAAATTAAAGGGTACATTAAATTTTTATAATGTCACATTTTGAGCCATAATATAATGTCTAGGCATTCATCTTATGAAAGAACAGAAAGACTTCACTGAAAATATAATTATCTAAGTATGGCTTACGGGAAATTTTAGAACCAGAATGACACATTCCTAGAATGACCAAGACAGCCCATCCCCATAATCACTTTCCTGGGATGGCCCAAGCCACATTCTGATTATCACTTCCCTAATGTGGCCCAAGCTCTGAGAAAAGGTGAACCACCCAGAAAACAGAAAATTCCAATGCGCCCAAGACCATATAACTATCCCCTAGTCTTTAAGGGAGAGGGGTTTTGACCTGTCTGGTCAGAGCCCTTCTCAGGATGCCCTGAATAAAGATCCCCCCTTTATCTAACAAGAAACCAAGACATAGTCTTTCTAACAAAAGATAATTAAAAATTATGGCACATTAACATATTGTAGTGCCAAATTGCCATTATAAATTAAAGGTACATGAACACTATATTTAATGGTGAATTAGCATGTATATAATATTTTTATACATTTTCCAATGTTGCTTTCTAGAAATAAAACTCAGTTGCAGTTACCTTTAAAAAATAAAACTTACATTTACCCAAAATGAAAACTTTAAGATATTTGATGATTACACAATGAATAAGATAAAATCTCCCCAGTAGCCTCTATTAACTATATATTGAACCATGGGTAGATAATAGTCAGTTGGTCCTTTTCCATCAAATATTCCTTACATTTTTAGGTAGTCATTTTACTTAATCTGCATTTTCCTTGGTCTTTTGAGAATGCTAAGAAAGTAAATCAAGTATCTTACTATAATAAAAATACCCACTGTATTCCCACTCAGCTTGTTAAGAAATCAAAGAAAGAAATTAGGTTAGTTTGGCATGATTTGTTTTTGATGAACCCATGTCGCCTTGTAATTATCACATTATTTTCCTCCAGATGTTTGCAAATTGAGTGAGCATAGAGATTCTCTTTGTTGAAATGCACCATGAAAACCCTGGACAATAGCTGGTGTTTGAAAGCTTTAAAAAAACTGAATTTTCTAGCATTTAAAATGGGAGAAAGAAAATATGTACATACCTTGAAATATGACTATAATTATGAAAACTAACTGCTTAAAAGCAATGGCCAGGTTTGTTGGCACATGCCTTTAATTGTAGCGCTTAGGAGGCAGAGGTAGGAAGATCACTATGAAAATAAGGCCATCCTGAAACTACAGGTGAATTCCAGGCCAGTGTGCACTAGAGTGAGACCCCACCTCAAAAAACTAAATAAATAGGGCTGGAGAGATGGCTTAGCAGTTAAGTCACCAACCTGTGAAGCCTAAGAATGCTTGTTCAAATCTCCAGGTTCCATGTTTAGCCAGACGCAAAAGTGACACACATGACACACATGCGTGCAAGGGGGAGCATGCATCTGGAGTTCATTCACAGTGGCTGAAAAGGCCCTGGTGTGCCCATTCTCTCTCAGCCTCTTCCTCTCTCTCTCTTTGTCTCTCTCAAAAACAAACAAAAATAAATAAATAAATAAATAATAAATAAATGTAATGGAGCAAGTGACTGGAAGAAAGCTGTGGATAGTATGCATTAAAGAAGACCCAAGTGTGCTGCAGTATGAAACTCACACATAGGTATAGAAATATAGAAACAGGCTGGAGAGATGGCTTAGTGGTTCAGGCGTTTGCCTGCAAAAGCTAAGGATCCCGGTTTGATGCTGCAGGTCCCACATAAGCCAGATGCACAAGGGGACGTACACGTCTGGAGTTCGTTTTCAGTGTCTAGAGACTCTGGTGCACCCATTCTCAAACTCTCTCTCTCTCTCTCTTTCCCTCTCTCTGTCTCTAATAAATCCCTTTGGAGGGGGGAGGACAAGGAAGAGGCTATCGAAGGCACCAACATAAATGTATTCACATTATGAGCATAACTAAAAAAAAAAATAATAAATTAGAAAAATAAAATAAAATCTTTTTTAAAAAAAGAAATACAGAAACAAATGTAGAGAATGAAATTTAGCATGATATTGAACATCTTTCTTATGATTTATTGAGATAAAATCAACGTGAGCTCACATTCTCAGATCACATTATTCCTGACAAAGCAGTTTTGTTGTACTACATGTCCTGGTTGATAATTGAGACCTAACTTCAGGTAAGATAAACAAAGAAATGAGGCTGCATTTTCTTCAATACTTTTATCTCCTATCAGCAGCAGCAGTGAGTGGACAAAACATTTGCCAAGACTATTAACCTCTATGTCTCTTTATCTACAAAGCAAGGTTAATGATGCCAGGCTGAGGAAAGGGTTTAATGAATGAATACAGCATACTGTGAACACAGAATGCTAACATAATAGTGGCCTAAGAAAAAATAGTAAACAGAAGGTTCTACATACTCAAAGTTACCATTATGCTCTGTGACTGATGAGGCTCTCAAATCTGAAAGATGAAAATCCTGATTGACTTCACTTTGGCGAGTTTGGCCAAGCCAATACTTTCTTAGATGGATGTGATACCCTTGGAAAGCTCATACAATTTCAAAATGCACCAGATTTTCCTTCAGTTTGCTAGTACTTAATCACCTCCTCCGAGAATGAGAAACAGGGAGTCAACAGCTTTTATTTTTATTTTTATTATTATTATTATTATTATTATTTTGGAGAGAGACAGAGACAAAGGGAGTGAAAGACAGATAGAGATGGGCCCGCCAGCAGCCTTTCAGCTGCTGTGAACGAAATCCAGATGTGTGCGCCCCCTTGTGGTCAAGTGCGGCATTGCGCCTTTGCATCACTTTGCATCTGGCTAAACATGGTACCTGGAGATTGGAACCAGTGGAGATTGGAACCAGCATTCTTACGCTTAGGAGGCAGGCGCCTTAACCACTAAGCCATCTGCCCAGCCCAACAGCTTTTATTTTATCCAAATTCTCTGAGCTGATTCATTGCATCACTAAAATATATAATAGAAACAAAAAAAAAGAGAGAAAGAAACAATAGAGAGAAAGAAAAAGAAGGAAGGAAATGTACAAGGGAAGGACAGAAAAGAAAAAGATAACAAATGGAAAATCACATTATCAGTTTCCTTATAATATATTGGGTTCACAAGGAAACAATTAATATCAATATAAAATAAATTTCAAAAAATCAACACTTTGAAATGTTTACAAATGTCACTAGCTTACTCTGAGATTCCATTTCATTACTGAGTTAACATCATATGTGCTGGAAATTTTTGAAATAAAAAAATTTTCTACAACTTTCCATGTTATTCTGTATTCATAATACTAGGAACCAAGGAATCTCTGTTAAAGATGGGATCCTGTGAAGACACACATTTACCAACTACCCAAGCAAGGCTTGCAGAGCCTCACCATGAACTTAAATCAAATTCATCATATTAGAAATTACAACATACCATTGCATAATTTAGGATTACTGAAGACATAATTTTAACTGTGCCATAACAGTTGTACACACAGAATGTACTCACAACTTTCTTGTCCATTTTCAGTGTTTGTCTCCATAAATTTCTCCCATGCACTTACGATCGTCATATTGACTGCTAGTGATTGAAAACCCTTCCCTTTGTTCATTTACCTGATTGGCACAGACAGAAAATCACAATGCAAACCTTTCTCTATCCCCTTTGTCCTATCAGAGTTGTTTCTGCTCATTTTTTCTGAGTTTTGGTGCCTGACAGGTAATCTATAGACTGGTTTTCCTTCCCACTCAGTTCTTTTATGTTCAAATCTGATGACACAATAACTTCTTCCAAACAGGGACAATTGAAAGTTCAAGAACCAGCTGGTAGTGAGAAATTTATGCTAAGAACATTCTTCATAGAACCCATCAAATTATATCACATAGATATCAGCCTGCTTTTTAATAAAAGTTCATAAACTATAGTATATGTTCCTTCTAACCTTTCAAGTTAGATATAATCCTGGGGAATGAAGATTTGGAATTAGAGTAATGAAATGGAAAGAAAATCCAAGAATGCTAATAGGTGTGCGCAATGAAATGACTTAGAAATGCAAACTGCTAGCTAATTCATCCTTGAGCTATAGAGAGTGTCTTAGTTTCTTATATATGAAAAGCTCTCATATGAAGGCTCCCAGTTCTTCTAAGTTCAAAGGGACATATTTATCACTTGTAGTTGGAATTGCCTTTCTTAATTGAATATATATATATATATATATATATATATATATATATATAATTTTTTTTATTTGAGTGAGAGAAATAGGGAGAGAGTGAGAAAGAGAGTGAGAGAACGGGCATGCCAGGGCCTCCAGCCTCTGCAAATGAACTCCAGATGTGTGTGCCTCCTTGTGCATCTGACTTACATGGGTTGTGGGGAATCAAACCTAGGTCCTTTGGCTTTACAGGCAAGTGACTTAAACACTAAGCCATTTATTTCTCTAGCCCTGGAATTGCCTTTCTTAATGCTGGTAGCCAAATATAAAATTGCACCCTATATTATCTCCACAAGATTATAAAGTACAGTTACTTTGGTTAGCAATTTTCCATTTAAAATAAAATATTATGAATTCTTCATAGCTATCACTCTAGCAAGCAAATAAATCAAAATTAAAGATCAAAACTCTCACCATGTCCAACAGCAGTATCTCCAAATCAAACAAGGAAATTTTAATAATGCAATACCTTTCTCTCAAGGGATTTGAAAGTCTAAATGACAAAAATAATCATCTTCAGCTATTTTAACAGCAAAAACTGCTTTTCCTCTACTTAGCATAATGTAAAAGAGAGATTTATCTCTTATAACAGTGAAAATCAGAAAACTACAGCCTATTGTGCTGAATTTGATAGAAAAATAGTTCTAAGAACTTGTGGGAAATATTCCAAAATTTCATCATTTTAAGATAATTTAAATTCATTCTTTGTCCATGTAAAATCATGAGCTCAATATAGTCTAGGCACATCATGGCTTATACACATCACAAAGATTTTTCCTTGTACTCTTAGTTCAAAGCTAACTGCCCCGCCAAGCAGCAATGATCACGCTCTTTGTACTAAGAAACACTTTTGTTCTTCAACCTCTATGAAAGTACCTCAATGACCTCCATGTTCACAATCACAGTCAGCTCATTTCCCTCCACAAGATACCTCACATGACACCTCAGCACGGGCAGTTATACAAACTGGTTAAGACTTACATTTCTCATCCTTCAATCTTACCAACTATCTTCTGACTATTATCTTCTACAAGGAATAAATAATAAAGTGGTCACCTGCTGGTGTAGATATGTTTGTGTTGCTGGGACAAAACTCCCAAACAAAAGTAGCTGATGGGAGGAAAAAGTTTCATTTGGTTCACTGTCTTAAGAGTAAGCTTGATGCAGAAACAGGATGGTAGAGCAGAGGATTGACATCACTTCTTGCCACAGTAGGTGTAAAATAGCAGCAAGGGAGCAATCTGAGCTTTGGCAAGAAGCAAGCTGGATTATAATACTCCAAAGTTTACCACCAGCAATACACCTACCCCAACAGGGATCTACTTCCAAAACTGCCACTAGCTGAAGACCAAGAATTCACAACACAAGTTTATGGGGAATAACTTATTCAAACTACCATATATCCATACATTCAGGCCCTGACATAATTCATGGTGGAAATTTAGAGAATTATCAGAAATTATATCTTTGGTTTTTGTAGGCTGGCTGATATATTGAATTTCTAGGCATTCCTTGAGTACCAAATTCAGATAGTAGACATAAACTGTTTGTACAATAATTAGAAAGACTAAGATATATCTTTATACCAAACATATACTACAACCATGTGCCTCATTTTAATGTTCTACTTATTTATACAAGTGATGCTCAAATGTAATCCCAAACTCTTTAGTATATCTGTCAATATTTCCAAGGTGATTATTTTTCAGATTCACTTATAAAGTTACTGACCATCAGTTAGCAAACATGTCATATCAAAAGCAAAGTCTTTCTTGGGGTTCATTTTATCTGAAGCTTTGGTGGGGCAGTTCATACCATTAATGACATATAGTGAATATAAATTTCAAAGTGTTCAGTGGTCTAAAACCCTGATAATTTTGACACAAAATGGACTCTTTTACTTGGATAATAGCTTACATTTATATATTTTCTGCATATATTGTCTCTCATTAATCTGTTTTCCTTTCTTTGCCTCTATATCCATTTTGATTCTTTGGCTGAAAAGATCTGTGAGTTTTGTAAAGTTCTCTATAATGAAAAACACCTGGGTTTTTAAAACTTCTTTTTATTCCTGAGAAGAAGAGATAAACACATGTCCCTTGCCAGTAGTTAATCTTTTATGACTGATAATCCAACTAACAATCTGCAGTAACTTCCTTGACAAAGTGCTGCAAACTGGATGGTTAAAAACAACAAAACTGGGCCTGAAGAGATGTCTTAGTAGTTAGGGTGCTTGCCTGAGAAGCCTACAGACCAGGTTTGATTGTCCAGTACCCACATAAGCCAGATTCACATAAGCACATGCATCTGGATTTTGTTTGCAGAAGCTGGAGGCCCTGGCATGCCCATTCTCTATCTGCCTCTCTCTCTCTCTCTCTCTCTCTCTCTTAAATAAATAAATAAATATAAAGTAAAACAACAAAGTTGTATTCTTCACAGCTAAAAGGGTAGGCATTCAAGATCAAACCCTAGATATAATTCCTTGTAACCTTTTCCTGCAAGATGGTGTCCATTAATACTTGGCATTCCTTGGAAGGAAGCTCCTATAACTGCTTCTGCCATCACATGGCATTCTCTGTTGTCTGTTATGTTCTTTCATGTGGACACTATTCATTTGGGTTATGTGTCCATTCTACTCAAGATTTATTTTACCTTAGTTTTCAACTGAAAAATTGTTTCCAAATTGGATCACACATACAGCAGTGTGGTAGTTTGAATGGATGTTCCCCAATAGATTCATGATTATTCTGGTGTCTGGCTAAGAGTATATACTATGCTCTCCAAACTGCCCAGTAAGCACTTCTCTGAATGTCCATTCCCATATATTATTGCTACTCTCACTTTTGGTTAGAAAATCTTCTCTTTTCAGATGGTGGCAACCTTGGGATGACTCAGAAGGCGCCATGGTGCTGACAAGAAGGGACAGAGGAGTACTCAGCACTGAAACATCTCAAACCCACCTTCCAAGGCTCAGGGTCCAATGCGGAAGAGGGGGAAGAAAGAATTTAAGAGCCAAAGGAAGAGTAGGACTCACTAAAACATGCTCCTCCAGACACAAAATGACCTGCATATCCATGATCACACAGTGCCTGACACTACCTACACAAGACCATCATAATAGGAGGAAAATATCATGACCTCAAACTGAAAAAAGAGACTGATTGAGAGGGGGAGGGGATATGATGGAGAGTGAAGTTTCAAAGGGGAAAGTAGGGGAAAGGAGGAAAGTACCATGGGATATTGTCTACAATTAAAGAAGTTGTCAATAAAAATATAAATAAATAAATCATGTAACTTAGATCACTAGTCCTGGATGGAGGAGGTGTCAGTGTGGGTGGATCCCCGGGTCCAGACCTAAGGTGTTACTGGGGACGGATCTGAATTCCAGCATAAGGTATGCTCAGTGTTTGAGCGTGGGGTTCCAGGAGTGTGCTCCCTTATGGTGCTGGTGGTGGTATTTCTCTCTGTGTGGACCTGTGAAAGGGGGCCAGCTTCTTCTGCCGTTATGGAACTTTCACTGGATCTGTAAGCTTCAATAACCTCCTCCTCTCATACGCTGAGCCTGGTTTGGAGATTCATTACAGCAACATGAAGCTGACTATGACAGCCAGAAATCAGGATCTCAGCATACCCTTTTGGAGAGAGTAAGTCAGCTCAAAGCAGTATGCAATGAAGAAGGCAAAAACCATCACAATCTTTTCACATCATATTCTACATATTTCAAAGATGTTAAGATGAGCTTAGAAAGAAAGGGGCCATGGTTATTTTTCTAGAGCTAAACTGAGTTCTTCTTTTCTTAGAAAGTGTTCCTATGTTGTAGAAATCTGCTGCATTAATAACCAAGGGCAAAATGTGGTCTGTAGTAATTATACTGATAACATGATCAACTAATGAAGTTCATTAGTCTAGTTGATGGAAACAGGGATTTATTGACTCTTTTATTTGTCACTGGTAAATGAGCACTGTATAGAGTGACACTGCTCACCCAAAGCATCAAGCAAAATGCATTCTTTCTGCATCTCATCGGTCTTAATTAAATTGTGCTTTTTAACTAATTTAAGCTGAAATCACCCAGAGCATATGAGATTTAAACACCTATTTAGGCAACAATGCACATAAATGCTGTATTAATTATAAATAGGCCAATTATTGATACTAATTTAAAATGATCCAATGTGATTTTTCACTACTCAGTTTCTAAGTTCTTCAATTTTATTAGCTTTACTATAATTTCCAAACATTTTGGTCCCCCCCAAAAAAAAAAACAAAATCAAATCCCTCAAGTGAAATTATTCAGTAAGCTATGTCTTTGCATTCCAAATGTACTAAGAATAAAATATAAACCACCAGATTTACTAATAAATTTTATTGCAAAGGCATTAGAAATTTGTAGTGAGGGCTGGAGAGATGACTTAGCGGTTAAGCGTTTGACTGTGAAGCCTAAGGACCCCAGATCGAGGCTTGATTTTCCAAGACCCATGTAAGCCAGATGCACAAGGGGGAGCATGCATCTGGAGTTCATTTACAGTGGCTGGAGGCCCTGGAGTACCCATTCTCTCTCTCTCTCTCTCTCTCTCTCTCTCATAAATAAATAAATAAATAATTTTTTTAAAAAAAGAAATTTGTAGTGAATAAACTTAGCAGTCTAATATTTAAGGTATAAAAATACATGTGGAAGGAATAGAAAAGATCTTTTACAATATTCCAAGAAATAGCATGTTCTTATCACTTAATCATTGCCTCTTACTAACTACATATGCTTTTGGTTTTGTACAACAATTTCATCAGTATCATTTCTTGATTTATATGAATTATTCCATTTATATTCACTGATCCTATAGGATATGGACTTAGATTTGAACCAAAGCCCCTTGTGTATTTTTTTTTTTCAGATTTACAATACAGCTGAGCTAATTCACTTGTCAAGCTTTTCAAAGGGCAGAGGCCACATTCCTGAATCCTTGCCCAATGCACAGAAAGGGCTGAACACCATGTCTCTGCTACCAGTGCTTGGCAGGAATTGAATGCTATGCTTGTTCCAGACTGTTTTCTTGATCCCCATTATGTTGTTAGCTCAGCAGAGGAAAGAGATAGTTTAAAAAATGTCACAGTGGGAAGTGCTTTAATATTGAGTGGTAATCCCCAGTGGCAAATGCAAAATATATCCACATTGTTAGCACTGCTTTTGAAGCTGGCACAAGATTGTTCAAATAAGTGACTTGGGTTTCTTTCATTTGTTTGAAATTGTTTGTGGTTTGAGGTTGCTTGCAGTAGGGGGAAAAGGAGATGTGTTTTCTATAAAACATAATTTTGGCATTCTTGGGAATCATATAATATACCACAAAATATAAATAACTTGTCTCTCTTCTTCTGTCTATATTTCACAAATTTAACAGAGGTACATGAATATTGAATTAGCAGTGACATTAAGTATTCATCATATAAAAAGAGAAATCTGCCTGTTATATCATATTTAATCGTGGCATTATAGGTCATTGCTACCCAGCCACCTCCCCTGCATGCAATCACCAAGAACTATTTTTACTTATTAGACACAGGACAAATTATGAATATTCAAATGTGATCTAATTAATTCTCTAGAATGACAAATTCTTTCTTTCAATAAGAAAAGTATCAGACTCATTTTTTTCACTGTATTGAAGAAAATAAGATATTCAAAACACTGTCTCTGGAGATTCAAATCAAGAACTATGCTTTAACAAAGCTGAAAAGAGAAGTATTAAGACCTTCTGAAAGTTCCACACCTCACTTTCTGATGCTTTTTGATGCTTTTTCTTCTTAATCTCATTTTTTATTGTCCCTACTCTGGAGATTTGACTTTTCTATTTTCAAAAGTGCTTAGGTTTTTGAGATTCATTGCAACTCCTTGGTAGGCAAAATTGCTATTTTGATCTCTGACGCTGAACATCTGCAAAGTAAATTTATATGCATGATAATGACACACAATCATAAAGGATGCAAAATAATCTGTCTGTGTTACAACAGATGCCAGCTTTTGTTGTTTGTTATTACTGAAGGGGAAATGGAGCTCCTCTCTGTGACAAGTAATGTTGCTTCTAATCCTTAGCAATAAACATACCTAGAATATGTACAGAAGTGGCACTCAGCCTGACTATCCATCACTGTTTTGATTGTGTGAAATGCATCTGGCCCCTTTGAGTATATTGACTATGATTACCCAGTTCAAGCCTCTTCACACTATTGTATGTGTCACTAAATGACAGTAATGAAAATAACTGCAACCATTATTATAGGGTTTAGGACTTTGCCATCTGTTGAGTATTAGCCTTTGCCATTCCCCAACTGGCATTCCAGTGTTCCAAAATTATACAGAAGCCACCACATGATAAGGCAATTTCATATCACCTTCCATTCCCTCTTAACAAAGACAATATCTTAGGCAATTCTATCAAGAATCTAGTAATTAAGAAGGAATCTTAGTAAACTCACTGGATGTTATTTCAAAATTTAAATTTAAAAGCTTTAGTTGACAGCATATGGTACATAGTTCCGAGAATCAATGGTAATTAGTGGGTTATGATAATTGAACAACCATCTAAATAAGTAAAATCAAAAAGGACAAGTGTATTGTTATTTTAATATATAAGCTACTTGGAAATGTCCCATGAATTTCTTATGTAAAGTCAGTAAACAGGATCAGATTTATGTCAGGTTACAAGTTCCAATTACTCAATATATCAGTGTTTTGAGCAGAGACAAATTTGAAAGGAATTTATATTTACAAATCCAAATACTGATATTTGATTTCACTATTTCTAGCAATAGTTTATTACCATACATAGAGCCTGACAGTAACACTTTTTTCCAAAAAGTATCCTATGGAAATTAAAAAAAAATTTTTAAAGCACATAAATGTTTGATAGCATATTAGAGTCTAAAATGCAATAAGAAAAATATTACCTTGAAGTTTAAACTTCCATTAATTTTTATTCCCAAAATTGTCCTTTTGAAAATCTCTTGCCTAATTTAATCCTAACCAAAATATGGCGATAGTAAAACTATCTTTTGTGTAAAGAGAAAAAATTATATAGTAATAAATATAGGAATAGTACAACTAAAGATAAAACACAGGTAAAACTACTTTAGAGTATATTCTAAGTACAACACAGTATACTCCATTTGTACCTCTCTGAGAATTTAGTTCAATGTTAAATATACAGTAGGTCCTCAAAATATATTGTAGACATCACTATAAATTAAAGTAGTATAGCATATTAAATGGTTACAGAGAATCTTAAATCTATAGACTGTAAAAAAATACATGATGTTCATAACAACAGAATCCAAATCCCTTCTTGGTACATACCATTCAGGTGATTTTTTTAATTTTATTAATTTATTTGCAGAGAGAGAAAGAATGGGTTTTCCAGGTCCTCTAGCCACGCCAAATAAACTCCAGATGCACGTACCACTTTATACATCTGGCTTTTATATGGATACTGGGTTGTTAGGCTTTGCAGGCAGGTGTCTTAACTGCTGAGCCCTCTCTCCAGCCCTCAGATGATTATTAAATAGCACATAATCCTGACCTAGAAAATTCCACAGCACTAATGCAGTGACTACCTCAGTCATTAGATAAAGGGACACAATCTCTCATATTGTTTCATGTTTTTCTCAATTGCATGTGCTGCTGCTAACACAACAAGGCTAACACACTATATTTATAGTGTTTGTTCTATGAAATAACATGATTTGAAACATTCATTATAGAGGTATGTAACATTGAATGCAATGCAAATTTTAATATTTTTAGACAAAATTGAAGACTTTCTTATGCTCAATTACTTTCCACAAAAGTTAAATCAAAGGAATGGTTATTAAACAAAAAAGACATTGGTAGGCATCTTTTCAATTAAAACTAAAATTTCAAAATATAAAAGAAGATGAACTGATGTGCTTCCCCAGTTTAATGAAATATAAAACGTACTCTTTCTTATTAGGATCCTAGAAAGAGTAGGGTAAAGCATATACCTTAATGCCACATAGAAAACAACCCATAATATAAAATCATTTTTTATCCAAAAGTATATTTAGAAAGATTATTCCAAACATAATAGGGAAAAGCTGAAAAATACTGTGAATTATGGAAAAACTAAACAAATGATGATTACCAATAAAACCCAATAAGAAGAAGGCAGTCTTGAGTGGTCTTTCTAAGTAAATGGGTAGTATTCTGCCTGGAATGCAGCTGATGACACAGTTATTGATCCATTCTTAATGATGATGTGGCCAGCTGAATCAAAAAAATATATTAAGTGCAGTAAAATGTTTCAAAGGGTTATAGTGGCTATTGAGGGCACCAAGAACACCCTGTAATACACAGTGCTGCCTGGAATAATATTTACTCACTGAGTTTCTGTTCAAAATGCTTTATGCCCCTAAGTTTTAAAGTAAACATCTTACTTCTGTTGAAAACTGTTCCAAAGAATTTATATAAGCCATAATTTTAGCATTTGAATCATGTGTGTACTTTTAAAGTTAAAAGCCTTCCCATCCAACCAATATGTCTTAGGCATTGCTTCATGTTTTTCTCTAGTAGACAATAGGCCAGGAAATGCAAAAGAACACTACTCGACTGTGGCTGGTTTTATACTATCCCCAACTAATAAGAACAAACCAGTGAAGTTATGGAGGTGGAGGATCCACTTATACAAATTACAGTAAAGTGAAAGAAAACAATATTAAGCAATATATTAAACAAATTATGTGAATGATAACCTTGTAGCTCTACTCTTACAGTCTAGTATAGTAAACAGGTATTCAAACACATAGCTAAGGAAAGGCCAAGCAGGAGATTTACTTAACAGAAAGAGATGGATAGTACCAAGCACTGAATTAAGACACTATCTCAAACCCAGAATATCCTGAGGACAAAAGAATCTGCACAGGGTTACCAAGCAGATGATGATGGGAAAAGGACAAAAGCCACCAAAAATCCAAAACATCACCTATCCAAATGTCAGGGACCAGGGATGATAGAGGATTTATGGTAGATGATCTGAAAATCTAAGAGGGCTCTTTAAAAAGTCAAACTAAGGACTCTGAGTTTATTGTCTAGACAATAGAAAATAAGTAAAAAAGTTTTTGAGTCACCGATAAACATGATTATATTACTAATACCAAAAGAAAATTTATATCACATTTTTGGACCTTTTATATTTTAAATACAAAAATAAATAACTAAAAGAGTATTGACTGACATTAACAAAAGTGATAAGCTAATAACTGACTATTTTCTAAACATGGGACCATGAGCATGATTGGCATGTTCATTTTTAACAGCAAGTTACATATTTTTCTGTTGTTCTATGTGCACCAATTGTAAACACACTATTTATAATTAGATACCCAATTATAAGGAATTGGAAGCAAAAGAAACATTCTAGAGCCACATAAGTATTTAATTTTCACTATTGATTAAGGCAAAATTAGCCATTGGCCTTTGGTTAGGACTTTTACTGAAATTGATTTAAAGCCAAATATTTCCAGAAGCCAGAAAATGATGTTGGCACTTTCCTGAAGAACTTACAGCATGGTCCTAGAATAGCATTGTGATTCTGTACATTACAGGAAGAAGAACCAGTTGGATCACAAATCTGGGAAGTGAAGGAGTTTCCCATCACAAGGTCAGAAGGCACTAAATAAATATAAGGGCACACTGATCCCCTGTGCTTTGGAATGAAGTCCTGTATTCCAGGATGAGGAGCTGTCTCTGTTAGGGGGCTCTGACTCCAATTTTCTGTTCATTATTATTATTATTATTATTATTATTATTATTATTATTATTATTATTACCAACAACATGTTTTGTATGGATACATCATGTGTTGATGCCCTCTTTACCTTCATCCCTGCCCCTATCCTGTTGGGGATGCTCCTCAGTGGGGTTGCAGGTATTCCCCATGGGGTTGTGGTTTATGCATTGTGAGAGCAGAATCAGTTAATTTGGAGGGGAGGGAATGCCTCTGGGCATAATCCATGTATAACATTGGTGAATAAAACAATCAGTATCACTTGTCCTTCCTGGAACAATATGGCTTGTTCTTCATGTGAAGAAGAGGAAGACAGTGGAGAAACTAACTTGGAGATACCAGGAGATAACCATCCTGAAGAATGGGTAGAGCACTGACCACCAACCTTGGCCACTGGAGACAAGTTGATGGCATTGTTTTGATGTAACATGTTTCCCTTAATGAATTGGGAAGTAAGTTAGGAGCAAAAAAAAAAAAAAAAAAAAAATGTTTTCATGTCCTCTTAGTATGGTTACCCTATAACCTGACAACATTGCAGACAAATATTTTACTGAATTTTTGTTCTTATTTTTTAAATAATGTTTTAAAAGTACAATCAGAGGAGAAGAAATAATAGTACCTATTAGTATGATTTTCAGTAGGGAATATTTTATGATCCTATCCTTGAACTAAATGACTATACACACAGAACTCATACTCATACATACAGTACTCATACACACAGAACACACACACACACTCACACAATTTATGTGTATCTATGCATGCACACTTTTCTGTTATAAGCAGAATATTTGCATTTGTATGGAGTCTACTGCAGAGAATCAAGTATTCCATGTAAGTATGTATCTCAAAGGCCAAACATGAATAGCAAAGAAGAAAAAGAAATTCAGTGAAGGCCACTGTCTTAAAGTTAAGGCTCATTGATCATATCATATAGCCCACACATTTGCTCTGGACATCGGTGTCTGATCTCCCTAACCTTCCTTGAGCAGATAGTTCTGGACCTGACAGCAAAGTCTACAAGGCAGGTCTACTCAGAAAGATACTACACTCACAGTTTTGTTGTGTGGACATATGTCTAGTGAATGGTCTAGGAATACAATCTGCAGCCAGTAACCAAATCTATAAGATAGGTCAAGAAAGCCAACTCAACCAAGAGCCAAGTGTGACAGGCACCAATTGAACCAAAGCATCAAGAGGAAATAAACTAAGCCTTGCAAAATCCTCTGAGCTGGAGTCTACATTTCTACATTCATGTTTTTCTTTTTTTCTGTTTTAAAAAAGTAAAACATGATTTCTCTCAGTCACTGGCATAGATTTTTCAAGAGATGTTGAGAGTCAACACAACAACATAAAGAAGCCAAAATCTCCAAAATAAGGATATCCCTTGCAATAACCCTTTTCAATAATTTTTAGTGGATGAATTAATGATTCCTCCTTCTAATTTGAAGACTATGTCAATATTATATATGCACATATGAAATTTATACTTTAATGTCTCAGGATAGGATTTACATTTGGAGAGTGCTCTCCACCATGGCTACCACGGAATATTCTATTCAGATATTTCTCATTCCATCAATACCATATTCTTTCATTTCTCAAGCTTTTCTTTCAGAATTAACTTGTTATGGTGCCTGATTAATTACCATATAACTAAAATAATAGTGAATAAAATAATCATTAATGCTAGAAAGGCTATTTGATAATTAACAGCAACAAACCATTGCCAAGTTTAAAAAACTTCCCCTACGTGACAATCATGTGGAAATTAGCACTCTGAATGATCATGTTTATCTGCCCCATTCATCCTAGCTCACAGTACTAAAGTAAACCAGGTCTTGATAGATAATTACAATAGAGATGATTGAATTCACTTTTGGAGAAATGTAGATAATCAATGCCAAAGAGTAATAGATGCAAATACATGTGTAGTAAATAGGTGCCTCTGAGTAAGAAGAGTGCAGAGAGACATGAAACAGCAGCCAACAGCACCCAGCAAATCACAGTAACCCTCATAGCTCAGTCTACATCTCCATTTAGGGACAGTGGAATCCTATTGTACTTGTTAAGCTAGGAGGCCCGCATAAAAGATCTTAATGATGGAGCATACTGTGGTAGCACAACAGAGAATGAGATGCTTATGAGGATGAAATGAAAGAGAGGTGAATAAAGAAATAGAAGGATTCTGTTGGCCAAGATGAGGTGGTAGCAGGGAAAGATTAAGATGAAATTATGTAGCATAATGGTAATATGTGAGTAGTCCTCACATTCCTCAACCTGAATGACCAGCCAATGCTATGTAGACTATAAACATCTTTCTCATCCTCAGGCTCAGTAACATGCTTCCCTCTTCCATGAAGTCATCTGCTTGAGAACTCCTATGCATGTTCTCTCACAGTGTTCTGATGGCTTCTCTTATAAGACAGAGTTTACTCTGCCTTGAATTAGAGTTCCTTGTTTACTTGTCTACTGTCTCATGGTACCACATGCTCCTTCAAAGAGGACCTTAGGCTAATGCATTCAGTTATTCTTCTCCCAAGAACAACTGAGACAGGATAGTTTGAATAAATAGATGAAGGAATTCAAATGCCTCAAATAGACACTTGGCAGATTGTACATCGCTAATGGCATAACCACATTCCATACACAAAAGCAGGCATAAAATGATGAGGAGCTACTGGGCAGTAGGGAAAAAGCACTAACTGAAACATGAAACATTTCTGCATAAACCCTGATAAGTGTTCACATGTCTTTAATCCCAGCACAGGGGAGGCAGAGGTAGGAGGATTGCTGTGAGTTTGAGGCCACCCTGAGACTACAGAGTGAACTGCAGGTCAGCCTGGACTAGAGTAAGACCCTACCTCAAACAAAACAAAACAACAACAACAAAAAAAAGTTCTCTGCATCTTCCTGAGAATCATGACAAAGTAACAGAGAACCAAGGTCATTCTACTTGTAAACTACAAACAGATAAACACTGACAATGTACAGGAACTAGAGATTCACTGTAAAAATCGATTGTTTTCCCTCCCTATTACTCTTCATTCCAACATGAAAATAGAAAAGAAGACTCACCTTAATGGTTTTCTAGTTAGATATAAACACAAGCTTCTGGGACTCCAGAAATGTCTAGTAGCAAGGGATAAGGAAAAACTGACAAAAACAACAGCTTCTCTTCTTTAATTAAGACTCCAGCATAAATGAAAGGAAATGTCTATTCTCCCCAAAATTAACTAAGGCAAAGATTGGATACTGAGATATTCATTATCAACTTATCAAGTATTTTTGGATCTCATAATTGAGAAGGGGTAAGACAAAAAAGAACCATGTAAAGCTACTGGCTTCCTTAGAATGCCTCAGCATTAATATTACTCTGCCTAAATCCCTTGGAGGATAGCTGCTTAGATGCTAAGAGAAAATAATTGAACAATTTCATGGTGACATTAAACAGGAGCTCATAATTGACCTCAATATGAATAGCAATAAAGATGGAGAGAATAACAAATGTTCTATACAGTCAGCATGGACAGGATTCAAACCCCAAAGCCTTTAACTCCATCACAGAAGGATGATCACCTAGAAAGCCGCTTAATAACCAGGCAAAGCCCATTTGCTTTTGTAGCAGAGTTGCAGGTGTTCATATCACCTCTGCTAATTGACTGCACAGAAATGACAGGAGTACTCTTTCCAGAAAAAAAAAAAAAAACTCAGATTTGCATTGATCCAGGAATTGACTTATTTGATAGTGCCACTCACTTCCTAAAAGGACATTTCAAATGGCAGTGTCAACATGAAGTGTTGTGCAATTTTCTATGTATAATCAGCATTCAATGAAGCTAAAGAACTACTGGTTTTCAGAATAGTTTGGTATGTGGTCATTTAGGTTATTGCTAATGCTCAACCATCCCTAGCTCTGACTTTCATATCCCAGGCCTAAGTAACTGAGCAAAGGCATTTACTCTGAGTTCTACTTCATAGACAAGTCTGACTTTAAGTGAGCAAACAGAAAGAGCTTGTTTGATTTTAACACTGGTTCCTCTGAGTATCTGTCTCCACATTTAGAGTCAATATTTAAGATAACTGCCTACTCAACTTGGTATTAAAATACATTCTGAACAAAAGACATACATACATACAAATATATGTATATTTTACATATATATATACATATATTATACATATATTATATATACATATATATAATATTACCAAGTAATTCATTCACTAATTGAATAAACTTGACTCAAATTCTGCAAACCTACTTTTTCTCTTGTATTCTCTGACACAAGTATTCTACCATTCACATAATCTCTCTCTCTCTCTCTCTCTCTCACACACACACACACACACACACACTCTCAGAATAGTCCATACTTAGAGT
The DNA here is from genome assembly GCA_036365145.1 of Orientallactaga sibirica. Taxonomy (NCBI): domain Eukaryota; kingdom Metazoa; phylum Chordata; class Mammalia; order Rodentia; family Dipodidae; genus Orientallactaga; species Orientallactaga sibirica. The sequence goes on along the minus strand of JAEOAD010000019.1, from coordinate 507,087 downwards.
CCTGCACTGGTCCCTTAATTGAACTCCCATCTAATCATGTCTCCCTCGCACACATCTATCAATCAGAGCAGTCAAACTAATTAAAAACTTGACACTTTAATGGCTTAAGACACTAACTTGTGGTTTAAAAAAAAAAAAAACTCATGTCACTTTATTAGTCCCTCACCTGTAGATGCCACCCTTCCTATCCACTTGGAAAGTGTCTCCTATTTCTACATTACTGTCTCAAGGTGCCACTGACTCTATAAACTTCTCATCCAAGACTATTCCCACAAAGTATATCAAAAATATATATTACGTATTACGTGTATATGAAAACCAAGAGCTTGCATCCTCCCACAGTAGAAGTTAAACTCTTCATGGGCTTATGTTAAAGGAGTCAATTGACAGAATACAGATAGCTACCAGATGGGAGATCAATACTCAAAATGTATAAAGAACTCAAAAATTAAACACCAGGGCAGCTAGGGACATGGCTCAGTGGATAAAGTACTTTCCAAGAAACCATGAAGAACTGGGTTTGGAGTTCCAACACCCAAATAAAATGCTGGGTACACACTTGTAATCCCAGCACTGGAGAGATGGAGATAAGAGACCCTAGAGCTTCCTGGCTAGCCGGACTAGTTAAGTTGGTGAGCTCTCTTGGTTCAGGAACATATGTTGACTCAAATAGTAGGTTGAAGAAGACAAACACATGCACACACATGAGCCCACAAACAGGAACACTCAAGCACACACAACTACACATACTCACAAAAACTTAAAGCCCAAAAGAACTAATAATATAATCAGTAAATGGACTATGAACTGAACAGACACTTTTCAAATGAAAAAAGTTATAACGGCTAACAAATATACGAAAAACTCTCAACACTCTTAGCCATCAGAGAAATGCAAGTGAAAACTACACTGTGATTTATTTCACCCCAGTAAGAGTATCCATCATCAGGAAAACAAATGAGAACCAATTTTGATGAAGATGTAGGGAAAAGAAATCTTTATACACAGTTAATGGGAATATAAATTAGTCTAGTCACTATGGAAATCAGCATGGAGATTCCTCAAAATACTAACTAGATAAATAAAGCTTCTATATGATAAAGCTTTATGACTTCTGGATACATTTCAGAAGGACTCAAACTCAGCTGACATATAGTAGAAATGCCTGCATACCCACCTTCATCATGGTGCCCTTCTCAAAAGCCAAGTTCCAAGATGAGCTTAGGTCTCCATTAACAGATGAATGAATAAAGGAAATGTGGCATATATGAACAAAGGAGTTTTATTCACCCATAAAGAAGAACAAAATTATGTAATTTGAAAGAAACCAGATGGAACTGGATATCATTATGTTTTCTTTCATATTGGAATTTGGGTGAGAAGTAGAAGACATGAAAATACAGTGGGACTATCCAGAATATGAAGAGGATAAGAAAGTAAAGTAGAGGGTATGAATGTCATTAATGTATTCTATATGCATGTGTGAGAATGTCATAATGAAACTCTTTTCTTTGTACAGATAACATATAGTCAAAATGTGGACATTTTAGAGCCCCCATTTTTCAAAGCTTGACACCAGCCTTTACTGTCTGTGTGTTCTTGGGCAAGTTGCCTAACCTTTCTGTGCTACAAGGGCCTCATCTATAAATAAGGGTTAAAAATACATACCTTAAAACACTATGGGAATTATAAAACATAACTTCAGTAACACTCTATCACAGTAATGTTTAATTAATATTATTTTTTAATTGAAAAATTAATGAAATTTATCCTTTAAAATATGTTTGATTTATTTATTTGGAAGCACAGTGCGAGAGAAGAAAGACAGAGAGAATGGGTGTACCAGGGCCTCCAGTTGCTACAAACAAGCTCCAGATGTATGCTCCCCTTTGCTCATCTGGCTTAACATGGGTATGAGGGAATCAAACCTGGGTCTTTAGGCTTTGTAGGAAAGCGCCTTAACCACTGAGCCATCTCTCCAGCTCCTTAAATGTATCTTTAATTTCTAGTCACATATGGTAAAATCTTCCCATCAGTGGATGAACTGTACTCTATCGGCTGACTTGAGAAAAGAAGTAATAGAAGTTTGTCACAGTGGAAACACTGGCAGTTTTCCATGACAGAATTTTTGGGACCATTTAACAGGAAACACTCTTCCAAGAGCTCTAATACCTAAATGGTTTTATTACATCCTTCGAGGAATGCTACTCTGCCTCTTTTCAAATTTTGATTCTCAAGAACATTCAACCTTTTCAGAATTTTATGTCTATGCTATTGTGTTTCTCTGAATAAAACTTCCTCAGGTAAATAAGAATGAGCTAACAAACTTAATTACTTTGTAAAAACAAACTTCCTCATCCTGACTTCCCTGCTTACCATAGAACAACACAATTTCAACAGTCATCAACCTTATCTTATTTAACATAAATATAAAAGACACTAGTAGTCCCAGAAAAAAATACATATGCATAAGTAAATATATAACCCATTTGTCTTTTCTATAGCATATATACCATAGACATACAAACTTACATATTAAGGTTTAAAAAGCAATTTGTGTCAGGGCACTTTCAATTCATAAACCAATTCATTTGTATAACTTAAAAATCACAGAACCTTTCACTTACCAGTCCTCAGAACTGCTTTTAAGAATGAAGAACAGGGCTGCAGAGATGGCTTAGCAGGTATGCTTGCAAAGCCAAAGGACTCAGGTTCAAGTTCCCAGTACCCACATAAAGCAAGATGCACAAGGTAGGGCATGCTCTGGAGTTCCTTTACAGTGGCCAGAGGCCCTGGTGCTCCCAGTCTCTCCCTATTCCTCTTTCTCTCTTATAAACAAAATATCAAAACATCACTGGGAATGGCATTTTTAAAAATTTTAAAGAACCCCCCCCCCCTCCACACACACACAAAACACAAGGTGAGCCAAGCTACACTTTATATAATAGGTCTGAAAAAGCGCCACTTTCACAAACTGGAAGTTGCAATGTTGGGATTGGAATTGAATCCAACACCCTCCAAGCAAATGCCTAGCAGAGCAAGACATTATCTTATATACAACTACTAATTTATAGTTTTAATAACCTAATCAGTGTTTCATGAATTTCTATAATGTAGACTAACTTATTAAATCATTACTTTTAAATTTTTCAACCTTAACCAACTGTACAAAACCATTTCCACATGGCTATTATTTTTCACCTTTTCAACTTCTGGTATACATGACTTTGACATCAATTTTTTTTCTTAAGTAATAAAATAATAATAAAACAATTAATTGTAAACCCAATCACATATGTAAGAACTAAAATTCAGCAAATTATTTCTTTAATTGAATATTGTTTTTCTTTCTTATTTCCTTATGTCAGGGTTGATCAAAATGAAATAATCCTGAAATGTTAAAATCATGTTTATTCATGTATTTGTTAATTCTACTTTCTTTGAAGTGAACAATGTCACTGGTTGATGGGTTTTTTTGTTGTTGCTGTTGTTGTTTGTTATTGTTGTTGTTGTTGTTGTTGTTGTGTATTTATTTATTTGAGAGTGACAGACAGAGAGAAAAAGAGGCAAACAAACGCCAGATGCATGTGCCACTTTGCATCTGGCTTTCGTGGGTACTGGAGAACCAAGCCTCAAAACGAGGTCCTTAGGCTTCACAGATAAGCGCTTAACCGCTAAGCCATCTCTCCATCCCTGTTGCCGGGAACTCACACTGATCCTTCTGCCACAGTTTCCTGAATAAAAGGTTAAAGTTGTGAGCCACCACATCTGAATAAAAATTTTAATGTCACCTTTTTAAGGGGGTTATATTGTTTTGCTAATTATGACGTTTACTGTATGAAAAAAAATGTGTGTTGGTCACATTTTCCTCATGCTATCCTCTTATGTTCCTTTTTTTAAAAAAACAAAAATGCACTTTTAAAGGACAGGAAACCTGGTATAGTGGCTTATACCATTAATCCCAGATCTCAGTAGCTTGAGGTAGGAGATTAACCATGAGTTCAAGTCAAGCATGAGATAGAGAGTAAGTTCCAGGTCAGCTAATGTGAGACTCTACTCCAAAAAAGAATAAATGCAATACTGTTGCCACTAAGAACTAAGGCCAGGTTTGGAGACATGGCTCAGCTGTTAAAGGTACTTGGTTGTAAAGCTTGCCAACCCAGGTTTGATTCCCCAATATCCATGTAAAAGCCTGTGTACAAAGTGGTTCATGCATCTGGAATTTGTTGCCCTGGTACACAAAACCCATTCGTATTCTCTCTCTCCCTCTCTCTCTCTCTCTCTCTCTCTCTCTCTCTCTCTCTCTCTCTCTCTCTCTCTCTCCTGCAAATACACTTTAAGAATATTTTTTTAAGAACCAAGGCCAAATAATACACCACAATAACCTTGAAATCCAAGTTTATAGGTGCAGTAATTTTGGTTTTGTAACCCTACAAAGCTTTAAGACACATCCCAAAGCTCTTGAGTCTTATCTAGTCTTGTTTATATTTCAGATTCTAAGCTCCCTGCTTCGAAAATTAAGGAAAGTACACACTCAGCCTGCAGCAAATTCAAAAAGTTTATCCTCCCTCAAAACCTAATGAAGAGGCTGAGCCTCCACAACAATTTGTTAAATTTGAAAATGCTAGTTGGAAGGAGCATGGGTTCTTTGGGGGCATCGGGGTTCCATTAGGGACAATCTACCTTCACTGACCCAGAGTAACATTAAATTGACTTCTGAAAAAGTATAACTTGCTACACACACTCCCTTGAGATGATTGCAAGGAGGCCAGACAAGCATCATTTCTCTTCCCCTAAGTCTTCACTAGGATTGTGAAGAAACCAGCTGCTAAGATCAGAACCTGGTCCCTAAATTTCTATTTCTCACAGCCTTGTCCCACAAAAAAGTAGAGAGAAGCATATTTTTAAGGTTGGTTGCTTTGTAGGCTTCAGTGTATCTCTGTGGCTGATGCATACTATACTTAAGAAAATGGGCTTGTCTCTGTTCACAGACTTCTAAACAAGGTGATGCTAACTTCCTTCTCCAGCTGCATACATTTTTAAGACTGATGTACTTCTGCATGTCTGAAATATGAGCAACTTCCAAACAATCCTTTTGTGTTCCCACCCGGAGTAACATCAAACATTTCCTTTTCATCAAAAATACTACAAAGTGAAAGGGACTTATTTCCAAGGTCCTATAGCTGGTGTGTGTGGCTTCATACTGCCTACTCTCAGGTTTACATTTTTCATTCAAGCAAATGTGGAGTGGAGTGAATGGTCCAGGAAAGGGGGCCTTTCAAGGCAGATGGTCATCTAAGATCCTGAAACAGCTTTGAAAGCCCAGCTTTCAAAGAAGCAATTTTTGAAAGAATTTTAAAACAAGTATATCCACTCCCATATTTTGAAGTCTAAATGAAAAGTTTTACCTTAAACAAATTTTCTCTTAAACTATAAAAGCTCTATATTTAGGCATATGACATATTGTAGATCTACATTAATCATATTTAATAAGTTTTGTTATTATATTTTAGATTCTAATTTATAGAAAATGTCTGCCATAACAAATCCAGTTCTCACTTGTGAACTAAAGTTCCCAGAAAACAGCTCTATCTGCTGCACCTACTTCCAGCAAGGCTGAAGGGACTGATAAAGCTCCAGTGATCACAGAGATGGAATGTTGCAGTCAGAACCATTTTACCTTGGGCTACCTTTAGCCCCTTAATAGCCATTTATTGCCCACCTCTGTGTCTGAACTAGCATCCTTGTGACTATCAGTTGATCAGGTGTAATCCTTTTTGAAATGCAAGAACAGACCCCAGCTTCCACCAACCCAAGGGCTAAGAATGTCAACAGATATCATCTGAGGCCTATGATGCAGATTCCCCCACTTTGTATAACCTGCCTACCTGATGGTCACCCAGTGTATTTGAAAAGTGCCTTGATTGATGACTTTCTTTTGTTCTGTAACTATAAAACCTTCATCAAATTGTTAACACGTTGGAACATGGAATTTGGGGTAACCTAAATCTGTGTTTCTGGGCCATGGTCATTCATATTTGGCTCCAGAATAAACTATCTCTGATCCCCTTTAAGGTGAGAGCTGTGTCTTTTGCATGACACATTGCTAAAATAGCCATTTTCCACACCTTACCACATCCTAGTGACAACTTTCTTGGGGCTGAATTTTAATTTTTGGGTAACCAGGGAGGGAGGGAGATGAAGAGAGAGACTAGAGAACAGCACCACGGTGAGACAAACTCTCAGCCAACATGTTTTTACTGATAATGAATCTCTTCAATCTTTGGTCATTTTGTTTACACGTTTTTCTTAGATTTTTTAACAGCACTTGCATTCACCTTTAATTGACTCCACAGGCACAATTTCAAAATAAGAAATTAAAGAATTCCCCTTCGTTGAGAGGACCAGAGGGCAATTCATTCCAAAAAGGAAAGAAAATCAATTTTTTTGTGTGTTTTACAAAATTTGCATGTAAAAGCAGATAGTGTGACACTAATTCTACAAAAATGACATAAAAGCTTTGCCTAGGATGTTAATCATGTTTTTGATAAATCTTAAGGGGCAGCATTTTAGGAGGCCAAGATGACAATATACGTATGATTTCTATGCAGTCCCAAATATGTAAAGTTTGATTTCAGAGATACCTTCAGTCAAGGAAAGACCTTCAGTCAAGACAAGACAGAATGCCTTCTCTAAGCCTTTCAGTCCTGTAGTGAGAAACAAGACAGGCAGAAGCAACAAGGACTTCATCTGAGAATCTTGGTCTGGTTGGTAATCAGTATTAAACATCAGAAACAACTAGGACATTATTCTGTGAACCCAGTGCAATTGTTAATGGGAGAAATTGGAGTTAAAGAAGTGTAACTTGTAATCGAAGAGACCTACATAAGAATTCTAGCTATAAATTACTTCCCAGTGACCTACCTTTGTTTTTAGTAAAATCAAGACAATGAAGTGAAACAGAGGGTAGCAAACTCCAGTCCCTATGTCACATCAGCCCAGTGCCTATTTTTGTATGACCGGTGAGTTTAAAATGGTTTTTCAGGCTGGAGAGATGGCTAAATGGCGTGGTGCTTTCTTACAAAGGCTAACAACCTGTATTTGATTCTCCAGCACCCACATAGCCACATGCACAAAGTGATGCGTACATCTGGGGTTTGTTTGCACTGGCTAGAGGCCCTGGTGTGCCCATTCTCATTCATTCTCCTTCTCTATCTATCTATCTCTAGCTTCTTAAAAATAAATAAAATAATTTAAAAGATAGTTTTTACATTTTGTGACAGTAAAAACATTTTACAAAATTAAATTTCATAGTGTGTGAAAACTATACATTTTAAATTTCAGTATCCAAAAATTTTATTAGAACATGGCCATATCCATTCATCTATGTATTTATAGTAAAACAGCAAAGTTGAAGAGTTGTAATAGACCACATATCCTGTAAACCCTAAAATACCTATTACATGACTTGTTATAAAAAAAAAAAAATTACCAAGATCCTTATTTTAAAGAATTAAAAGAAATAATATGAATAAAATGGTTAGCATTTTACCTGCCAAAGAAGCACTTGGCAGATGGTAAACAGAACTGTTTTGAACTAAATTTACAATTTCAGAAGTTAGTGTCCTTACAAAAGGCATACCTGGGCTGGAGAGATGGCTTAGCCGTTTAAGGCGCCTGCCTGCTAAGCCTAAGAATGCTGGTTGCAATCTCCAGCGGTTCCAATCTCCAGGTCCCACTTTTAGCCAGATGCAAAGTGACGCAAGGGTGCAATGCCGCACTTGACCACAAGGGGGAGCACTCATCTGGATTTCGTTCACAGCACCTGAGACACTGCTGCCGCGCCCATCTCTGTCTTCCTCTCCCTCTCTCTCTGTCTCTCTCTCTGTCTCCCTCCAAAAAAAATAAATAAATAAAATAAAATATTTTAAAAAGGCATACCTTACTCCTAGAAGAGGCCACCAAGACTCTGAGCCTATGACCATGTAGCATGTATCCAGCCTATCACACAGGAGAGATGAAGAACTAACCACAGAACATAACTGTCTACTCTGTGACATTTTGAGCAGATAATGACTCAATTCTTCACACTCCTCCCCACCTCAGGACCTTTACACATCATGCCTCATCTATCTCCTATCTGTCCCTCCAACCCTTGGCTTAAGTGTCACTTCCTCAGTCATTCATCTGAGCACCTCATTTATTTCCTTTGTAGCATATTTTTAATTATAAATGTAATCACTCGCTTATGATGACCTAATTTTCCATTGAGATTCTGAATTTCAAGAGAAGGGTCATATACTCTGCCTTCATCTCCAGAAGACTGGGAGGTGACAGTGAGTCTCTACTGAATGACTCCCTATAAGGGATGTGGCAATAAAGGGGCAATGGTTATCATGTCTTCTAACACAAACAGTAAAAGGAGGAGGGGGAGGAAGCTATTCACTTAAAGGTAAAACGAGAGTAAGGCAGGCAAGATAGGACCTTTAAAGTCACATGAGTGACCTGCTTCCTCCACCCAGAACCCAACTTCCACAGTCAGAACCTTGCAAAAGTGCCGCCCATTGGGCATCAAACCTTCTATACAAAAGCCTAAAATGGGAGGGTGAGGGTTTCTCTTTAAACTATAAACTCCCTAAGCTTCATCTTCGCCATCAGAAAATTGAGAAAACAATATTGTACACCTCAAATCACACTAGTAATGGTCAAATATAATGCAGCATAACAATGCTGTATGCCTAGTAAGCATGCAGTATCTGTTAGCTCTCACTGCTTTTATTTTCTTTCCTCAGTAGCTATAGGTGTGAGAAATTGTATCCTGTTTCCTCCTTTCTATTTTCCTGATGCCATTCCGAACTAAGCTATTCCCTGGTAGCAAATGAAACATTTCTGACACTGCATGAACACTTTAAAGTTTCTGGGGGGGGCCATTGTGTACATAGAAGCAACACCTAATTGAATAGTAGCCTAATAGCTTCAGAAAGCTGCTGCAATTAGAAAAAAAAAAGGCAAAAAACTGTTGAGTTAAAAATAGGAACCGGTTGGAGGAGTGGGAGAAAGAGCTCCTGTGAGTTGCCTTGACATTCTTCTTCAATGCTATTTTTAAAAGAGCAAAATTAAGCTAAATAAATAAATGTGCAAGTCAAAAGTGCTCACCAGTTCTACAGAATTGGAGTCAGTTACTATGAAAAGGTTCCAATCCCTAAAAAGAATAATTGATGAGGGCAAAAAAAAAAAAAAAAAAAAAAAAAAAAAAGAACTAAATTCAAGTAAAGGCACAAAATCAAACATTTAATGTTTCCAATCATGGATTCTATTTTTTTTTTTAATTTTCCACTTGAATAGGTTAGTTTTCATGAGAAAATATGTGAGTTCCATTTTAGAATCTTGAATTACCACATTATTGGGATAAAACAGATACTGCCTAGTCTTGGAAACATGAAGAATCCAATTTTGCCACTAAAATGCTACAAAACGTCCTTTGGAAAACATGAAGATCTAAAAATAGTTTGGCCACTATATTTTATATGGCTTAAGACTACCTTCACTAAAAAAAAAAGGATCTAAGTATAAATTTCACTAACTGCAATTAATAAAATCTTTGCTTGGTAGCCTTCTAAGAAATTTAGACTTTTTAAATTTTTATTTATTTATTTATTTTGTTTTTTAGCTGTAGGGTCTCACTCTAGTTCAGGGTGGCCTCCAACTCACAGCGATCCTCCTACCTCTGCCTCCTGAGTGCTGGGATTAAAGGTGTGCACCACCATGCCTGGCCAAGTTTAGACTTGTTTTTAAGCAAGTGAAGGACTCTAGATGCAGTTACATATCAAAACATAGCTCACTATTTGTGTCTCTAGTAATGCTAGATGCTTGCCCCAAAAATGTCACATTACCATCACCGTGGAAGAGAGTTCCCAACACAATCTCCAGTTATTATGAACTGAATGCAGCTACAGTGTTGGGCCAAGTCAAAGTTCATGGGCACTTGGGGCTCGCTCTGAGCATGACCCAACAGAACTTTATACTGGGAGGGAAAGTTCCACATCCCACGGCCACTTCTTGCTCTGAGGTTATAGTGCACTGGAAATGTGGTCAGTGTGGCTGTGGGACTGAATTTTTACTTCATATTTGTATCAATCCATAAGCTCATAACTAGAGACTGTTTGCCCTGTCATCTTAGTGACCTGTTTGTCCTTTCTTTGAACTTACCTTTCAATACTGCCAGCCTACCTGGCTTCATATTTGCCCTTCAAATCTAAAATTTAGACAACATCTTCTGTTCATATTTTCATTTTATTAATTGGTTGTTGTTTTGATTGATGGGTCAGTGTGGTAGTTTGACTAGATGGCCCCCAATATATTCAGAGTTTTATTCGTTTGCAGTTTACATCTGCAGCCACCAGGCTGGAGGCAGCGTCACTGGGTGGATCTTAAGGTGTGGTGGTGAGTTTGAGATTTCAATCTAAACATATGCAAAGTGTGCCTAGCTGGAGTTTTTGAGGTGTGCTGTGATATGTGGCTTTTGGCTTTTGGCTTCTCTCTGTGTGTTTGGGCCTGTGAAGGCAGGCCAGCTTCTTCTTCCATTATGAACTTCCCCTGGATCTGTAAGCTTCAATAAATATCCTTTCCTTCCTAACTGTGCCTAGTCTGGAAGTTCATCTCAGCAAACCTGAAGCTGTCTGCTACAGTCAGTTTTGTCAGTGAGACGCAGGTTATTTCTTGCCCCTGCAGTTCAGTTCTGGAGGCCAATCTCTTCCTTCTTGTTTCTGTTGGAGCCAGGTAGACCCCGACATACTGTCTCTCTGGTAAGTATTCTTCCATCATTGCCTGTCTTCTATATGATTCCATCCACACAGTTCTTGGCTATTTTCTCCTTGTTGCTGATGAGCATAATTACTTACTTCCTCAAATAGCAACACTGCAGAACCCAATATTACAACCACAGGAAATGACAGTTTCCAGAAGTTTTTTTTTAAACTCTTATAGTCTGTGGCTTAATATAATGGAGTCGGCCAGGCCTACCAAAGACAGACAGCTCCTGCTGTAGTGTCAGATTCCAAGATTCTGCCTTAGGTGTCGATTTTCATCTTCTACTTAAAGTTGTTCTCCCTTTTTGGTTATTCATCCTTTCTATTTTTCACAGCCCAGAGAAGAGGAAAAATATTTTAGAAGTTAAATTTTATATCCAGGTTATCCAGGTGTGAAATCAGGCAAACTTTATTCAACCAGAAATCTGTCTAGAATCTTTTTTTTTTTTTGCACTGATAACAACACACTACTTTATTCTTAAATTACAAACCTAAAAAGCCTAAGTTTTCCCCCATGAATTTCTATACAATTATAATATTAAAAGGAATGTTTCATAGAGTATACATGTGACAAATTATACTTTTTATCAACCTTATTTCTATAAAGAATGAAGTACCAGAGTGCTTAATTTTATGATTTTTATGATTTTTTCCTTACCTCTCTATATTTTAATCCCACTGTAGTTCTACAAGTCCATATGAAAACAATGAGAAGATGAAGGCTGACTGTGGAACACAAGAAATTTAGGAATGGATTCTCCATTATTCCATCTGTGCTATGGGACTCCAAAGTCCAGTGGGCACTTAACCCAAGCTACAGTCTTTTAACAAAAAATTTGCAAGCTGAGAGGACTGCAAGATATCTAGACAAGGAACCTTACTCAAGCTCATTTTCCAGCATGTACATCTATGGGGAGCCCACCATACAAAAAGAAGCAAGCATCTAATTCCCTATTTCCCTCTGTCCTAAGATGCACTTTTTGCTATCGTGGTTGTTAGCTTAGATACTCCTATAAACTCTCCCATTTCTGAGTTGTTTTATTGTTGCTGTTGTTTCTCTCTCTCTCTCTCTTTGTTTTGTTTTTCGAGGTAGGGTCTCACTCTAGCTCAGGCTGACCTGGAATTCACTATGTAGTCTCAGGGTGTCTTCAAACTCATGGCAATCCTCCTACTTCTGCCTCCTAAGTGCTGGGATTCAAGGCATGCACCACCACAACTGGCCCATTTCTGACTTAGTTCAAGCTTTTTGTCATTCAAACCAGGAGTATCAATCAATAAAATATATCTAACACAATAAAAAACTCCACTCCTGAAAAGAATGCAATACTGTGAATAAGAATTAGAATTATATACACAAGCCCAGGATATTCAAAATGAAGAGTCATACAGAAACTATCCTCAAATAAATGTCACCAATATATTGAGGATATGAGAAACATGATGCCTGAGATATGACTAGGCAATGAAAAGAAATGTCACTTTGAATTCTCTGACATATACATTCTCAACTGTGTTTTGAAATTCGTGATCACTAAAACTAATAAAGAATAAAATTTTCAATCATGTACACTGTAATCCCATTTTATTAAGTTATTTCTGATTAATAAACATATATGTGTGTCTGTACACTCACACAGAATTGTGTAGTGTGTTTACTAAATGGTAATAGTAGATATTTTCAGTGACTGAAAATTGCATTATGTTTTAATTTTTCCTTCTAAGTTTTATAAGTTATAATTTGACATGCTTGATCCTACATTCAACAAATACATATTCCTTCTCCAGCAAGAATATGAAAGTTTAGTTTAGTTTACAAAAACCACTGCTTCTATTTTAAAACAAATTTCCAACTCATTGTATAGCTTTTGAAATTTCTATTTAATTTATGCTTATCATTCCCTTACCTTTCCATCCCTCTCCCTGGAATTTGGAGACACGATTGCCCTCAATCTGATTTCCATCATTCTGATCTATATGAACAAACCCATCTCTTCTTCAGAATCTTCCCTGACCATCCCAGTGCTTTGAGGTCTTAGTTTCCCTTGGATTCTCAGGTCCTTATTTGCAAACCAGCAATATCATTTGGCCCTGGAGCATATGGCATGGGAATCTGCTGATTAAGTTTCTGTGAATCCATCCTGATATCCATAGTCTATGTTCTTTCAAGTCAAGAATCAATTTATAAAATATGTATAGGGCACCCTCCCTCCATAAGCTTCTCCTATTTCATTCACTCTGCAGTTTTTACACAGTATCCCAAAATGGTGCACTAGCGTTGGAGTTTTCAGAGTTTCATATTCCTAACTATTTTCATATTAACATGTTTAATCAACTATTTCTGTTATTATCTATCCAAGTAAGGCATATTCTATCTCTGATAAAAATCATTCATGTCACATCCCTATAATAAATTCTATGTAAAAAGTTCATGTCTTTCCCACACCAGGCTTCCTGAAATATTTTCTTTGGCATTCTCTTGGAAAAATATTTTAGAAAGAATGTGTTTGTGTGGCCCTAGCAAAGAACATACCTAGTCAACTCAAAAAATACTCACTTCCGAGATGGATTAGCAGTTAAGGCACTTGCCTGTCAAGCCTAAGGACCCAGGTTTGATTATCCAGGTCCCATGTAAGCCATACACACAAGTTGGCGCATGCATCTGGAGTTCATTCGCAGTGTCTAGAGGCCCTGGTGTGCCTATTCTCTGTCTTTCTCTCCCTCTCTCTGTCTCAAAAAAAAATAAATAAATATTTTTTTAAAAAAGTAATTGGAGCTGTAGAGATGGCTTAGTGGAAGTCTAAGGACCCAAGTTCGATTCCCCAGGACCCATGTAAGCCAGATGCACAGGGTGGTGCATGTGTCTGGAGCTTGTTTGCAGTGACTGGAGACCCTGGTGCACCCATTCTCTCAATATATCTGTCTCTCTCTCTCTCTCTCTCTCTCTCTCTCTCTCTCTCAAATAAATAAATAAAATATTTTTTTAAAAGGTAACTGACTGTAGTGAGATGCAAAAAAAAAAAAAGAAAAGAAAAGAAAAGAAAAGAAATATTCACTTCCAGGCCTGAGAGATGATTCAGCAGTTAAGGCATTTGCCTACAAGGTCTGATGGCCTGGGTTAAATTCCTCAGTACCAATATAAGGCCAGACGCATAGAGTGGCACATGCATCTGGAATTTGTTTCCAGTGGCTAGAGGCCCTGGTGTGCCCATTCTATCTCTTTATCTTCTCTCTTTCTCTCCCTCTCTCTCCCCCCTTTCTTCTTTCTTTTTCTCTCTGCTTGCAAATAAATAAATAAATAATATATATTTAAAACATATGCACTTCCAAAGTGTAATAAATCCCTCCTGATAAAAATGTGGCTCTGTCACAAATTGCAAATTGACATGGGAAAGAATCTGAAAAGACTGCCAAGGCTGGCAGCCTGCCTTCCCTTCCCAGTCACTTAAAGTGGGTAGTATCAACTAATTGCAAATGTTCCAATATATGTGATGTACACTTGCTTCTTGAAATATACAGTTCAGCCAAAACACATCACATTGCCAAAATGAGGTTGAGCCTGAAAATAGATCCACAAAAACAAATTAAGATTCAGTAGAATGGGGGTAATAAAAAAACAAAATAAAGTTGGTCAATGTGTATTGACTGCTTGGATTCTATTAAGATTGTGCTGCGTGAAAGTAGCAAGAATGGGGCAAGGTCTCCCAGTTCCTAAGATTCCTTCAACTATACCTGACTGTTCCCACCAGTCAACTCAGTTATACCATATCCTTGATTGGTCATATCAAGTTATATAGGAAGAACTGAACCCCTCTCGAAAGAACTCTGTTTACCAGCAAAGGTCTAGTTCAATATATTAAATTGTTTATAGCAGAAAGTCATAACTCCAAGTAACCAAGCTGAGTAAGGGTGCCCCCACTGGAATGCCAAAGTAGAGATTGCCACCTATCAGCAGCTTAGATTCCTTATACACTGACACCAATAAATACAAGAGGCATGTATTTGTCCATATTGTTTTAACACAAAAGAAAGATGTATAGCAATAACTCAGAAGTATTTCCCATAACCAGATATTGCAGAAACAGAATGACTTTAATTCCCTCCATGGAAAAAGAGATATGAAAAAGCTATATTGCTTTACTTTCCAGGCTTTGAACACTACTGATACTTTGATAATTTTTTAGAAACAATCAAAGTAAAAATGACATTTTGCATATAAAGAAATATAGAAAATCTTCCATAGAAACTTATTTTCGGGTTACCTAAAAAATATTCTATGTAGTTAAAGAAAGTAACACAGAGAAGTACTTTGAAAATCATAATGCAAATACATAATCTAAAATTGTGAATAATAAGAAAAGGTCATTGAAACAGTAATTTGAAGAGTGCTACCTTTACACAAAAGCATTGTGAGAAAAAATCTAGGTGTTTAATAGGAAGGTACAGACAGTTTCTAACCTTAAGGAAGTCTTCATATTGATCCAAGGATTCCACTTGGAATCAGCATTAAGGACAAATAAGTTACAAAGTCCTTTTGAAGAAACCCTCAGAAGCCATAGCACCAATCCCATCTCCATATATCATCTTTGCTCCTCTGCAATTAGATTAAATATATTTTCATGTATTGGTCTTCTAGCTATATGTAAATTTATCTGCATAAATGTTTGACTCACTGCATTTTGGCTTCTTGGGAAATGTCTTATTTCTGTGTGTGTGTGTGTGTGCGCACACGCATGCGTGCATGCATGCAATGTAGTGTGTGTGTGTGTGTGTGTGTGTGCATGCGTACATGCATGCACTGTAGTATGTGTGTAAGAGGATATTGTGTAACATCCAACACACTTGCCTACTGCAGGGGTCCCTCACTAAGCTGGCTAGAGAGGACCTTGGGTGTCCTGTTTCATGTCTCTTCCATTCTGTCTTATTTTGAGTCAGAATCTTCACTGATTCAGTAAGTGCTCTTCCTGCACAAGCGTGAAGGCCTCAGGAAACCTGAGACTGACAGAGTTCTGATCTCCAGATCCCCTGTAAACAACTGGCCATGGCCACGTGCACCTATAGCCCCAATCTCACAGGGAAGCAGAGACCAGAGAATTGAGGGAGCTCCACAAGCTCTGAATTGGTTAAAAGAATCCAGGTGAAAACAAAGAACCTTCAGAAGAGTGATGAAGGAGGAGGACACATGAAGTTCTACCCCAAACCCTCAAGGAAGCATTTTGGGCACCATGCCACATCACATATATGCACACCATCTCTCTCATCCTCTCTCACTCTCTCTTTCTCTCTCTTTCACATACAGTAAAAATAAAATAATATTTTTGAAGGTACTGAGGGTCTCAGATGTGTTCAATTCCATGTCAAAGACCACACAAATAACTGCATTCCGACTATATGCCATCAGCCACTGTAAACTTGAAAACTTCTTTGTGTCTTCTCAACATAGCACAAGAGCTCCATTACCAAACTACAGAGTATTAAAGAATAAATTCCTTCCCCACATTCCTCCACCTCTTAGGGGAGTTCCAAGAGCTAAAAGGAAAATAATATATATGTACTCAACCCCTAATTCTGTGTCATGTCTCAGATCTGGACCACAGTAGTGTCTAGGAACGTGTGACACAAGGCTGCTCACAGCCTGGTTCACCTACATTTTTGTTCATTGTCTTCTCTCTTTGCCAGTAAAAGGAAGCATGGCATCCTATGGCAGAATATTACAAAGTCCAGGTCTGACACTCAGTATTGTATGACATACTTTTAAAACTCAATCTCTCCATGAATAAGATGAGGTGATAATAATAAGAATAATAGCAGGTATGTTTGAATGCTTAGAATGTCTTAAACACTGCTCTTACTTCATTAGAATTCTATTCAGCAGTAAAAAAAATAATATAATAACAATAAAATTTGTAGGAAAATGGATGGATTTAGAACATATCATACTCAGCAAACACACACAATCACAGAAAGACAAGCACAGCATGGTCTCACTCATCTGCAGTTCCTAACCTGGACCAGCTCAAGTTGCTGACATACCTGATAGGCAACTGGAGGCCCAGACAATAGGGATGGAAGGGTTTGGGGGAAGGAGAAAAGGATGTTGGGGGAAAATGAACACAAAACTAAACCCAAAATGAACAGGTACCATAGGAAACTTTCTCCTTGAAGGTAGACTAAAAGATCTACCCCTCAATAGGAGTATGTAGAAGCATCTGAAATGAAGGGCCTTAGAGAGGATGGGATGAAGCCTAACCTTAAAAAATTTTGACTCCAGGGCAGGAGAGATGTCTTAGTGGTTAAGATGCTTGCCTGCAAAGCCAAAGGACCCAAGTTCCAAGGTTTGATTCCCCAAGACCCATGTGAGCCATATGCATAAGGTGGCACATACGTCTGGAGATTTTGCAGTGGGAGGATACCCTGGCATATCCTTTCTCTCCCTCTCTCTTTCTCTTTCTCTCTCTCTCATAAATAAATAAAATTAACTACTTATTTATTTGTTTATTTATAAACCAGATATCAGTGCTACCCACACTGAGCTATTGAGCGGAGAGACCTACAAGGTTCTCAAAACAAGACAGGTTTCTGTCAAAGCACTTGATCACCTGCCTGAGGGAAAAGGTGAAGATACCATATGCTGTGGACCATATGGACAGACTTGGCTGGAATCCGTCCCCAGATAGTTAGCTCATTTAGTGTTGGAAAGTGCCACATGAACTACCAGGGAAAGTGGCCAACAACGTTGTGGGCAAGCAGGGTTCGAAGCTACTCAGAAGCAACCAGCCTGACAAAAAGTACACACGAGTGCAATGGTGGCACACACCCTTGGTTGGTAACCAATAGTTTTCTTATTGGTTAAGAGATCTGCTCATAGGAAAGGAACCCATATCTGGAATTAGGAACCAAGTCAGAATCCTATGGAGACAGGTTATGCTCTCTAATGTCAAGCTCCCACTAGTCTTTGGCTAAAAGAGAGTCTATATCCTTCAAAATTCTCCCTAAACTAATAACACTTATCCTATTTAACCTATGCTGACTTCACTCTCTGTTGGAGAGTCTGTTTGTCTTTTTTCAGAAGGTAGAAAAACCCGAAGAGACAAACCACCTCTCACATCTCAGCCAAGGGCCAGGTAAAACCACAGAGGAATTGGGGGAAGAGCAAGAGTGCTGTCTCCATGGTGAGCCTGACAATCAGAGCCATGGTGAAGGAGACAGATGCTGAGGATACTCAACACATACCAAAGCAGAAATCCAGAGACTCCTAAGAGCTCATTACTGAAGTAGACTTAAAACACTCCCACCAAGGGTCAGGGAATTTTGTGGAAGAGGGGGCAAAAATATTATAAGAGCCAGAGGTTGGGATGTCATACCCAGGGGCAATGCTTTCCCCCAAGACTGACTGCTTCTCCCACAATGCATAACCCACAACCCCATGGGGAATACCAGCAAACCCACTGAGATGGGCAGTGGAATAGGGGCAGGGAGGAGAGAAAATATGATATATCTATACAAAGAACAAATTATGTTCTTAAGAAAATAAAATTTAAAAAAATATATACAATCATAGTCCCATAAACATCCATAACTTACTTATAGATAAGGAAAATGGGCCCTTAAGAGATAATATATCTTGTCCAAGGCCATATGACTAATAAATTATATCATCAGGATTTAGATGTGAACACTTCACATAATACCTGGAAACACACTGTGCAGTCATAGCATATCTCAGCGTGTTTCTCCTTGGACTCCTTTATGGGATTTCAGCATATTGTGCTTATTCTTTCCACAGGGCCAGATGCTTATAGATCATTAATATCTACTAAAGGTTAGGAAGAACAAAGCAAGAAAGGAAATATATAGAATATTTCTCTTTTTTTCCTATCCTAAGAACTCTGGATGAAATTTTAATAAACCTGGAACATTTTAGACAGATAAACCAAAAGCGGTTAGAATGTTAAAGGTACATGGTAAATAAAATTCACTTGTTTGGTCCTTGAGTATAATTCCTTTGCTCCACCAAGGGATTTACTGTTTCTCTAGGATGAGGATCCGCTCAGAAGTCCTATATGAATTGATTATTAGACTTAAAATGAAATTAAATCTCCACATACAAAGAAAATGTTCAGAAAACAAGGACAATTCCATCTTCAAATACTAGATGTTAAGATACGTTCCTGGCAAAAGGGTTAAAACCTGAAGGAAAAAGGAGTTATAAATGCTCTAACAGAAATTTAATTCATCCAAAAGTCTAACTAGTCCCTGTATTATATATATAGATACTGTTCTCTCTCCCCATGAGAGGGGGAAAAAAGTGACCAAAACAAGTCAACCAGCATGAACAGAGCAGATTCACTTGGATGTCAGGGAATTTCACTCAAATGCCAATCACTGGACTTCTAAGCCACCCAGAGATTTAGTTGGATCATTGCCAGTCAGTACTGTGACTGATATCTTTTTCTTCAGACATTGAAACATTGAAAAATAAAAGGAAAATATGTTCAGCTGCTGCCTCTTCAGCAGATTTGCAATTTTCCGAGGATCATCCTCTTTCCTCTCCACAGTCTCCTAATCTTCAGGCAAAAGTAATAGCTTTTCCTTGGCTAAGGAATGCCGTCTTTGGTCAGTAATTCAAGAATCCTTAGTTCCCTAATCTTTTTCTGCCAGGAATAAGTCAGTGAATGTTAGTTAAGTGTCAGACCACCTGTGAAGCCCTGTATCTCTCCTCTCCCCCCCGTCTTTCAAGGTACATAGACAGTGAGAGTATATGCCATTACTAACAGGCACTGTAACAGGCTCTTGTGTACTCCATATGCACCAACATCATCTTTCACCCCATATTCAGCCTTTTTTTTTTTTTCGTTCTTTTTGTGTGTGTAGTATTGTGTGTGTATGTGTGTTGCATGTGGTGTATTCATGTGTGTGTGCATAAGAGATGAGTGTGCTCCATGCACTTGCATGTGGAGGCCAGAGGTGTCCTCCTCTATCACTCATTCATGTGTTTCATTAATATGGAGTCTCACACTGAACCCAGAGCTTTTATTTTCAGCCAGACTGACTAACCAAAGAGCCCAGCAATTCTGCATGCTCTGCCCCCCATAGGACTGGGATTATAGACATGCATGACCATGCCCAGCTATTTACATGGATACTGGGGAATCAAATTCATGCCTTCATGCTTGAGAAGTAAGTGTTTCTACCTGCTGAGCCCCTCATGCTCAGTCTTTAGCCAAACTTCGTAGACTCTAGGTACCTTCTTTGCATTCTTGGGCATGGAAAATCACCATGCCTAGTGGACACCCTTAAGGACTTCTTGCCTAGTAAAATGAGGACACAAGCTAAGTTGTGCTCTGCACTAGCAGTCACTCTCTACTTTTCAGTTTTCAGTTCTTGGCTAAAAGTAATGGTGCAATGCCCAGCTTTCTCCACTGATAACAAATACATGCCTTGTTTATTGTAAAGACTTTGCTTCTACTCTTTATATATTGAAGCCAGACACATGCAGAGCTGGCAAAAGTCGGACTCCCTTTCATATTGGTAGTCACCCCAAGGGATTTGTCAGGACTTGCCTCCAGGTTTTCTTAAAACTACTCTGTTGTCTACTGTCTGCAACCCTCACTAAAAATGCTACTGGCAATCAGCTAGAATAATTATGTGGTTTGGAGGAAGCCAAATAAAAATAATTTAAAAATCTGAATTCCATGAGCCCAATATTCCAGTAGCCAAATTTCTGGCCTCAGCCTCAGATGAGTAATAAGTTTTGAAAGTCTTGTTCTTGCCTTCACTTACTGTCAGCTTCTTTCCTATCTTTTAAATGGGTATTTGATTGTTTGATGTCTAACTGTCAAGGACACTGTAACGAGGAAATAGTGAATTCTGTAAAATGAAACGGATAAAGAGAAAATCTGAGGCCAAGTTCTACTTCAATCACATACAACCTTACACTTCATTTTAAGTGACCCCTTAACTCTGATAAGCATGGTCTAAGGAGATGAACTTGACTTATGCCTGTGTCTCTAGCATCTCCTAGCACCCTTTTCCTCTAACTCACCCTGATCTATTCATACCTGACTTTTTTCAATTGTTCAGACAGACTGTGCACTGACTTGTAGCTTTATCATACCTAGAGTATTTTACCTCCCTTCGCCTGCCACATTTTTCCCTTAGATAAGTCCCACAGTCTTGTCAACCTCAAGTGAGCTGTAATGTTTTCAGAGAAGCCTTTCTTGACCCTCTTATTATTTTGGCTTCCTTTATTTTATGTTTCACAGCAACCTACACTTGAACCCTGGCAGTAAGCATGACTCTTGTGGCTATGTAAGTGTTCGTTCTCTCTTCAGTGAAAATAGACTTCATCTTTTTTATCTCTTTATGACCCCAATACCTAGCTCACTGACAAAAATATGGTAGTTGCTCAGTATATATTAATTAATTCACTCCTTGCCTGGAGAATCTGCTTGACTTTCAAAAGACCAAAGTTACATGAAAGCAATTTGGAAAGTGCAAAAGAACATTGCAAATTGTTATAAAAATCTAAGCCAATACTATTATCTATGTATGTTCAGATTGTGGGTGTGTCACTGAAGTGCTGAGAATGTGATTCAGCTTTCTTTCTTATTGCTGAGGACACGGCTGCACTGTGAATACTGCCCTGCCCTGTTATGGAAGAGAAAATAATATACAAATACAGATCACTGTTAGAATGTATGGTAGCATAACAAATTACTCCAAAACCCAGTGACTAAAAACAGCAAGAAACATTTATTAACTTTGAACATTTTATAGAGAGGAAATTTAGAAGTGGCTTATCTGGATATCTCTGTTGTAGATTATTTCAGGAAGTTGTAGTCATAATGCCATAATGTAGAGGCTTCAGTGAGGCTGGGAGATACACATCAAAGATGTCTCCCTCTAATGGCTGATGGAACTGACAGGAGGCCTTAGTCCCTCCTTTCTTTTCCCCCTCCCTAGGACTATTTAAGTGTCCTCATAATATAGTGGCTGGCTTACCTCAGAATAAGTCATTACAAGGAAAAAAGATGGAAAATGCAATGCCTTTAAGACCAGATCTTGTAGCTTACATACTAACATCTCTGTCACATTCCATCAGTCACACAGGTATGTATGATTTTACCCAGAGTGGAAAGGGAGTATAGAAGGACCCAATACCAGAAGGCCAAGAGTACTGAAAGTTTTCAAGGTGCATTTCTAGACATTTTCTCCTGCACAGAATGTGCAAATGTTAAAGACATTCATAGATGGAACATTTTTTGAATATATGTCCCCAATCAACTTTTATTAGTTATAGTTTGCATCAATCACCTTGAATCACTATGATGGTTTGAGATTCCATTGTAAAGATATCAAATGTGCCTAAAGAGTTCAAGTGTGCTGTGTGAGGCTGTATTTTGCTCTGTGTGCTGTGTGGCTGGCGGCTTGGTTTTGCTCTCTCTGCTGTGGACCCACATTATGGAACTTACTGTATAATAAATAATATTCCTTCCTCCATAACTGATCTAATCTCAGAATAAATGTCACAGACCCACAGATTACATAATAGATTAATGAATAAATTCTATATAGTTTCTAATGCCAGCAATGAGAAAACAAAAGGGCTACTAAACTAGTCAATTAGATCACACAAGTGTATTCTACAACCACCACAGCCAAAAGAAGATGCCCTGGTTTGGGGAAAAGAGGTTACAGATAGTAAGAGATGGCATGTCCATACAGCAGGCCCCAATTTTCCAAAAGTCTTACAATCTCGAAACACCATAATAGCTGATAACTAAGTATGTAAATAAATTCGCTATATCTTTTATGTAAGAACATGATAATGAATGGCTTAGATACTGCTAAAGTCTACTTTTTGCATTATCCTTATGATGGAAAACCATAATTTAACCACCTTCACAAATTATATGCAAATACATTAAGCAGCAAGGAAGGATCTGAGCTTTCAGAATTCTTGACAAATGCAAGCATTCCTATAATTAACATTTCAAAGTTCTAATAATAACATTATTTGCATTTCCTTTGTCAGTTTTTTTCAGAATATCTAAATACCTTAGTAAATATTTGTAAATTTTGGCCACAAAGCAATAAGGGCCATGCAGAGTAAAGAAGAGACACTGCAGACCAGATTGATTAATGTTTTTTTTGTTTGTTTGTTTGTTTGTTTGGTTTTTTTTTTGTTTTTGTTTTTTTTTTGGAGAGAGACACAGAGAGAGACAGAGAGAAAGGGAGAGGAAAACAGATAGAGATGGGCATGCCAGCAGCGTCTCAGCTGCTGTGAATGAAATCCAGATGTGTGTGCCCCCTTGTGGTCAAGTTCAGCATTGAGCCCTTGTGTCACTTTGCTACTGGCTAAACGTGGGACCTGGAGATTGCAACTGCTGGAGATTGGAACTGGCGTTCTTCTTAGGCTTAGGAGGCAGGCACCTTAACCACTAAGCCATCTCTCCAGCCCTGATTAATGTT
Source organism: Orientallactaga sibirica (assembly GCA_036365145.1). Classification (NCBI taxonomy): domain Eukaryota; kingdom Metazoa; phylum Chordata; class Mammalia; order Rodentia; family Dipodidae; genus Orientallactaga; species Orientallactaga sibirica. Next base: position 483,808 of record JAEOAD010000019.1, on the reverse strand, counting down.
TGTTTTTTTAAGGTAAAGTCTCACTTTATCTCAGGAATTCACTATGTAGTTTCAGGGTGGCCTCGAACTTACGGTGATTGTCCTACCTCTGCCTACCGAGTGCTGGGATTAAAGGAGTGTGCCACCATACCAGGCTCATCAATTTGATATTCAAGTTTATTAATTGACCTCAGAAATATGGCTTGACCCTATTGTATAACCCAAGGGTAATACAGTATTTCAATGAAGAGCAGTCAACATCCATTTAAATACTGCATCAGAAATCAGGTCATTATCCTACACACCTTCCTCTCCCTAGCCCACCTTCTCTGATTCATATATATCTCCTAGAACCCTTCTCTCCTCTATGCTCCATAGTCATGTATGACCTAGTTCCAATACAAGTCTTCTTCTCCTCACAAGATCACCTAAACATCCTGAGTGTCCTAATCTGCTCCCAGTCTCACAGTGCAGGGTTTTGCCATTTCACTCTGGGGACTGCCTTGTGTAAACTAGACCCCTCAACGCATCTTTGCAAGTAAATGTTACTTCAAGAAGACTTCTCTGGGATTCTGTGGAAACTAGTTTGTTGTAGTAAACCCTTCCTAGCACTGTATATCTCTATGCCAGCTCTCATCACAACTGATATTTTTATTTTCAGCAGGACAATTTGGGTAGGTTGACCTCCACTCCCCTCTAAGGGCACAGATGATGACAACTTTGCTCTTTTCTATGTCCCCAGTGTTCAGCACAAGGTTCGTGTTCACCAAGTACAGCTGGCTTTGAATTCATGGAAATATCACATGATTAACTACAATATAGTTTAAACTGTAAAAGACATTTTTGCAACTGTTTATGAAAGAAAAAAAAAATGAAAAACAAAGTTATAGGATCCCGGTTGAAGAGCTGTTCTCCAAATATGACTGCTAGAAGATACAAAAGCAGAAGATATTTCAGATAATCTTGGAAGTGGCTATTCTCATACCTAATTTACTTGAGATATTTTATAGATAACAAAGTCTTCCTGATCAAGCTAGAAATATATGTAATGATGGCAGCTCTTTGCCATGTAGAAAGTTTACAAACATTCTACAGAAAAAGGAGAGAGAAAAAGGAAGTAAAGTGAAACTTGGATTCAGGAGTAGGATGCAGAAGATATCCACAAGACATTCTCCATCACCAGCAGATAATCCATGGCTAGCTAACTTTCTTTCACAGCATGCTTACTCCCTTAATAGAAAAGCAAGATATGGCCAAATGCCACTTTCTGATACAATTAAAATTTATATATACCCAACACTTCTCAGAAAAATAGGAAGTACTAGAGGAAATTATAGTATGCTAGTCTCACCCAAGTTTTCTAGTAGAATACAAAAAAAAAAAAAAAAAAGAAAGAAAGAAAGAAAGAAAGAAAGAAAGAAAGAAAAGAAATGTGGAGCTCACAGAAATTCTGTTTTTAGTGTGGAAAACTTAGCAGAGACATTTAAGAAGAGAGTGACATCATTGACTATATAAGTAATTTTCACACACTTCAAAGCCTTTAGAAAGTATTTCTGTGCTTTCTATTCATTTTAACAAATTCTAAACTCCAAATTTCTATTAGGACAGTCATATATAAAACAAAAGAATTTTAATGAGTTTTCTCCCCCTAACTACCCAGAGGTACAAATCCAAATTAAAGATTAATGACCTGTCAACTGGTACTTAAAGGAGAGAGGAGACATTTTAGTTGTAGCAATTTTTTTTAAGTTTCTAAAGTAAGAAAACTTCTCATTTTCCCTTTTGTGTCATAAAAAAATACTTGACCTGATTTATTTGCTTTAAATTTTCCCAAAGGAAATGTATTAAATGGTTCTCCATTTAAGCAAAAATTTATTCTGAGCAAAGTTTAATGACAAAATTAGAAATTTCAGTCAGAAATACTCTTTGAATAACTTAAATGGTACAGAATTACTATCAGAGTCAAGCAAAATAAAGCAGAAGCTATTTACATTTTAGGTTTAACACAATACCTCCAATGACTGCTGTAATGTTGAAGGAGTGCCTCAGACTCTTACACAAGCATGCCTGGTGGCAGGTGCCATAAAAATACTTGAATAGCTATTTCAGACCATCAATGGAATTCTGTCCCTACTTTTTAAAGCCTTATCTATTTCAAGTAAAAGTTAATGCTTGGTTTTCTGATTCGTTTACACTTGATGCACAGCCATGCCAGACAAGCTCAATTTGAGGTACTGTGGATTTCTTTTTTTTTTTCCTTTGAATTGAGAAGCGATGTTATGACAGCAGGAGACAAAATCCGAAGGCTGAAAAGATCAAGTTGAATTCAAAACTCAGAACCTTCAGTGTTTAAATAGATTTCAAATTTGGAAGCTCACATTCACCCAACTGCAGCGTGCTCATGATATAAAGACACAGGATGTACAACCAAACTGATCTTCCATCATCACTTTCTTGCAGGCCATTGGTTCTATCTTCCTTTTGGTCGCCAGGCATTCATGAAAGAAGTAACAGATTCAATTATTATCATCAGTAAGAGACAAAATCTAGGCTAAGAAACCTGAACCTGAGCCTGTGTTTGCTCCTAACACCTGTGTGATGGAACAAAATAAAATAAAATGAGATAAAACCAGCTTTTCCTAGAAAATGTGTGATAAATCTGATATTAAAATAATGTATTCCACTAACTTTTCATATAACTATTTGGTATCATAAAGGAAAACACTCGAGAGAAAAGTGCACACCATGTACTTATTTTAAAAGCAATCTGTACCCAAATAGGCTTTCTTAAAGAGCATTTATGCTTTTCTATGGCTGGGCATGGTGGTGCATGCCTTTAATCCCAGCACTCGGGAGGCAGAGGTAGGAGGATCACCATGAGCTCAAGGCCACCCTGAGAATACACAGTGAATTCCAGGTCAGCTTGGGCTAGAGCGAGACCCTACCTCATAAAAAAAAAAAAAAAAAAAAAAAAAAAAAAAAAAAAAGCCGAGCGTGGTGGCACACGCCTTTAATCCCAGCACTCGGGAGGCAGAGGTAGGAGGATCGCCATGAGTTTGAGGCCACCCTGAGACTACATAGTGAATTCCAGGTCAGCCTGGAACAGAGTGAGACCCTACCTGGGCAAAAAAAAAAAGAAAGAAAAAAAAAAAAAAAACCTACTCATCTTTTTCTAGCCCTGATCAGAGTCAGGAACAACTTTAGAGCACATCATTAAACAAGAAGGTCCTAGAAACATGTTAAATTCTCAATAAATCTTTATCATTCTCAGTCCTATATACCACCAGAGCATACATTTAAAGGTCTCCATGACATAGAGTTGCCCTACCACTTTCTAGTTTCCAGGTGCTTTATACAGTCAGTGACAGAAGTGTGTAAAAATCAATTTATGTTCAATAAAGTAAATGTCAATGATATCTTTAAACATGACAGGCCCCTGGCATAGTTTATTTCTAGACATTCAAATTTTGATAGCCAATGACCTTAAATATTATTTGGGCATGATCCAAAAGTTCAGAAACATTTAATAACCTATAATTAACTGAAAGAAAGTTCTGAAGTAATGGCATATTTTCTACTCAAAAGCCTTCTATGGCTAACACTCCATGAAGAAAGAAAAACTCTTGACATTACTCTGGCATTTAAGATCTTCCTCAGTCTGATTCAAAACGACCCTTTAGCCTAATTTCCTCCAGCCATCAGTCATGGCATACTACCAAACTGTACAACTATTTCTTGATACTATGTACTATAGTTTCGTCCTCCTCCTTGCAATAACCCCCTTTAAACATCTCTGACTCTGGACTCTTCAAGTCTAAATTGGAACAATCTATTTAGTAGTCATTTTGAGAGTATGTATGTAAAGATAAATAATGTCATTTTATACTCTTGGTCTAGTAATTCTACTTCTAAGCCTCAAAATAACCAGACTTGCATAGGTTTTGAATGTACAGTAATACATTTATAATAGAAAAATAAAACCCTAGGTGCCTAAAATTCCAAGTTACAGAACTACTAAAAATCAGTACTAATCTAGATAGTGAATGCATTATTAGTTTAGCTATTTAAGCATGTTAGCAAAGAGTTTTTAACTATTTTATTTTTATTTATTTATTTATTTATTAGAAAGAGAGAATGGGCATGTCAAGACCTCTAGCAACTGGAAATGAACCCCAGAAGCATGTGCCACCATGCGCATCTGGCTTATGTGAGATCTGGGGAAATTGAACCTGGATTCTCAGGCTACAAAGACAAGTGCCTTAACCATTAAGCCATCTCTCCAGCCCTTAACAAAGAGTTTGTCATGGCAAAAAAAAAAAAAAAAAAAAAAGACATTTGTGAAGTGAGGTCAGAGGAAAGAAAATTCCATCCAAATTATATGATCTTTATGAAAAACAAATCTGAAAAGAACTTGAAGAAAATATATCAAAATTGCATCAGTGTTTCTAGATCTTAAGATTTGGGGTTGCCAGGCATGGATGCTCATGTCTTTAACCCAGCACTCAGGAAACTAGGGTAAGATGTGTTAGAGGCTATTCTGGGCTACAAAGTTGAGTTCCAAGTCTCTGGTGTACAGAAAGACCCTGACTCACCAACAAATAAAAAAAAAAAGATTTTGTATTAATGTTTCCTGTTGCTTTTATAAACTCTCCTGTTTTATACAACCTCTGTATATATTAGCTTAATCATAAAATCACAATGAAGAGTGCTTTTATTATTATTTTTTTAATGTTTAGATGTTGTCATGTAGGAAACTGCTCACATGGCTCTTGAGGGAATAAATCCTTTACTTCCCTGTGTTCCTACACTATGTCATACGTCCGACCATTTTCTCCATGATATAGTTGTTAAATTTAATTGGTAAAATATATAATGTAAATCATGCCTGAGAATTTCTAAAATGTGATCTAATGGCAGAGGCGGTGTCTATTTGTATTAGCTGCTACCTGTAAGACAGCTTTATTTTCAGCACTGCCATGTTCAGGACAAGCATGGCTGCTTAACATCAGAACAATCTGGAAAACCAAGGACAAAACTCACTTCCCTTCACAACTCTACATCTGCATGTTGCTAACTTGTGCCCTAAATTTAGGCTATCCTCCCACTAAATGAACTAAATTATTGAACAAGATGCTAAAATGTATACAAAGTTTGAAAAAAATTAGTCTGTAATTTTATCATATGCACAGGAAGAAAAACATCATGGCTAATTTTTCCCCAGAGAGCTATTCTGTTGGCTCCAAATTGAATATATAGATGCTCTTATGAATTAAGGTTGATACTTTGTAAAATTGTTTCATCCTTAAACATTAATATCTGCAATATTTTATATGAACGTAAATATATAGCTAATCTTCATTATATTTAGGGCATTAGAAGTTGTGATACAAAATACAAAACATTTATTTAAATTTGACTTTTAGATAAGTATTAAGTATTGAGGTTTATGTACAATCACCTGCAATACTTGGGACAATTTTCTACTAAAACATTATTAGTGTTCATCTATGATTCAATTTTAATTAGGTGATATATGTACTTTTTCCTAAATCAAGTAACTCTGATGTGGACAGTATAAGAGGCAATCCAGATTAAAAAAAAAAAAAAAAAAATTTCTTTCAAACCTGCTACTGGGTAACATTTCATTTCAGTTCAGCAGGTAGTCAATTCAAATATCTGAATTCTCCATGTCTTTCCTAGACAAGTATTTTTTTCTTTTAAATTCCACCAACACTGATGCCAAGGCCTCACCAGGACTCTCTAACCTCTCCCAATCTCAGAGTCTGAATCCTGCCAAGTCTGTAGGGAGCATTACATACAAATTACCAAGCTCAGTTGTGCCTTATGGTTTTGTTTTTATGCATTTATATTTAACAGAAGAGCCAAAGATCTTTAACTTAATGAACTCATTTTTTTTCAAAGTATTTAATGTATATTATAAAACCAGTTCTGAAACACTTCCTTGTTCTCTCATACAACAATGGAGAACAACCAACTACATTGTAATTGTTGAACTCTTTCTTTATCACAAAAGAACTAAATACTCTCCTTGAAAATGTGACTCCATTTTGCTCCATCCTCTTTTTTATGAATCCTATATGTCTCATAAATTCTTTACAAACAACATGAAATATGGGCTAGAGAGATGGGTAAGACACTTGCTAGCAACGCCTAAGGATCCAGGTTCAATTCTCCGGTATCAACGTAAGCCAGATACAAAAGGAGGTGCATGCATCTGGAGGTTGTTTGCAGTGGCTAGAGGCCCTGGATTACCCACTCTCCATCTCTCTCTCTCTCTCTCTCTCTCTCTCTCTCTCTCTCTCCCATCTGCCTCTTTCTCTCTCAAATAAGTAAAAATAAAGTAAAATAAAATAAAAACGGGAAATAAAGTGAGTTACTTGTTGTACCGTTGTTCTATTAAACTTCCCCTTTGCCAGTATTCCCCATCACCATCCATCTGGAAACCTAACAAGGAATGAAATTCGCAGCACATGGTCCTCCTTGCCACCCACCATCCTAATTGCTCCCCCATTACACTTCCTCCATGTATTGGCAAGTGAGCCTCATTCTCTCTTTCCCATTCCCATTTTACTCTCCCTACATTATGCCATACTCATTCCTGTAGTATCTTCAGGCCACTATTTAAATGTGCTTAAATCACCTGAGAATCTTGATAAAATGCAAGTTCTGAAACTACATGCTGCTACTCTGTGTATATGTGATTATGAGGGGTGCACATGTGTGTGAAAGTGTAAATGCACATGCTCACTCTTACATGTGAAGTCCAGAGGACAACCCCAAGTGTGCCACATTGGCTAGACTAACTAGGCAGTGAGCCCCAGGAATTTTCACTGTGATTCCCCAGTGCTGGGATTACAAACTTGCACCAACATGTCAGACCTCTTGGCATGGGTGATAGGAGTCAAACAGGATCTCAGACTTGCAAAGCAAGCCTTTTATCATCTGACCCATATCCCCACCCATGTATACGGAATGTCTAATAGGTTCCATAGCTATAGTGATGCTATTTTTCCAGGAACTACCCTTTGATAGCAAGGTTCTAAGTGAGTTTTGTAGACTCCTGAGAATGATTCCAGCCATTCAACTTTTTTCTGATGAATTGTCAAGAAATGATACCAATGACAGCCAAAGGTCTTATTCCTCTTTTTCCCAAAAACCACATTGTAAATTCTACCTTTCCTCCACTTCTTTCCACTCCTGACACTATTCTCTTTTTCAAGGCCTTTGTATATTGGTGACTCTCTACTAAAAATGTGCTTACAAGGGCTAAATAGATGGCGTAGCATTTAAGGTACTTGCCTGTGAAGCCTAAGGACCCAGGTTTCATTCCTCAGTACCCATGTAAACCCATTGCACAGGTGGTGCATGTGTCTGGAGTTTGTTTGCAATGGCTGGAGGCCCTGATGCACCTATTCTCTCTCCATCAGCCCTTTTCTCTCTGTCTCAGATCATTAAATAAAATATTTTTAAATGGGCTGACAATGTTTGGCTGAGTGGTGCCTTACATCTGGGGATACTTAAATGTCACACTTTCTCTGTGAAACCTCCTATGCTACCCTCACACTCAACCCCAGCAACCTCTTATCAATGGGTGCCATAAACATCATTTTGTACATGAGCTAAGTCCTTTAAATTTTGTGGGTTTATTTATTTATTTATTTATTTATTTATTTATTTATTTATTTATTTGAGAGAGAGAGAGCAAGAGGCAGAGAGAGAGAGAGATAATGGGCACACCACAGCCTCTAGCCACTGCAAATGAACTCTAGATATATGCACTACCCTGTGTATCTGGCTTTACATGGGTGCTGGGGAATAGAACATAGGGCCTTTGGCTTTGCTGGCAAGTGCCTTAACTGCTAAGCTATCTCTCCAGCCCCTAACTGCTTTAATATGTAAGATTTACTATATAGTAAGTACTGATTATTTTTAATATTTCATGTGTATTTTTCATTAAGATCCTATAAATTAAATATTCTTATCCCTGAGTTTTAAGACAATGACATTAAAACACAAAAAGGCAACATTGCCTAGAAGCACACAGATTGTTTATGCCAGATCTGGGTTTCAAGCCTGTCTATACCCTTAACTTCACAATCCCTATGACCACGTCTCACTTTAGTTACCAAGTAGAACCATATGAATTGGATGATATTTGAATGTCTTTTATGTTTAAAGAAGCAATCTTTTATGAGCTAATTTTTCCAATAAATTAAGAACCATTCATGGGTAGGCAATGTCATATCCTTTTCATCATAAAATCCCTTGGTTTTAGTACAGATACTGGCATGTTGCTAGCACTCAATCAATCCTTGTTAGACAAGGCAGTGTAACTGCTCCATTTATTAACAGTGAACATATTATACCAGCTGTTCTACATGTGCTGTCATGCTTAAATATCAGTAAAGCTATGTAGGTTACTGTTATTTTCATATTATAAGTGATAACCCTATGGCTCATAAAATTTTGTGTCTATTAACACACAAATAGAGACAGAATAGTAGTAGTTAAAGTGGTCCTACATTATGAGATAAATTGTAAGCACTCAGTGCTGAGAATTGTGGAAACTACAGAATTTCTGTTTTACTTAAAAGTCAGACCTGAGTTGAGGCTCTAAATGTCTATGACACTATATAGGAAACAAAACTGTCTCTTTGCTTGCTTCTTTTGGAAAAATTGGAAAGTACACAAAAGAGGCAAGAATACAAATGATTCCTCACTTTTACTCTTTCAACTTTACAATAGTACAAAAGCAACATTCAGTTTGATGTTTCCCTTTTAAGAGATATGCAATAAAATAAGTAAGTTACAGCCTGCAGTTACATATGTAGTCATGAAGCCACACACCTACTAATCTAAGTATGCTATGTTGCTGAGCTATGATGTTTGATAGCTTAGGAGTACTGAAAGCAACTGTATTAATGGTGTTTTCAAATCAGAATATATTTATCAACATGTAATCCCATCATAAATTAAAGTGCATCTGTGTGGTAATCTTCCATAGACCCAATACCCTGCTTCAGAAATTATGAGCAATGCACCATTAATAATCCTCCCACATTTTATATATATTTTTATTTGTTTATCACTGAGCTATTTAAAGGCCCAAATATCACATTTAACTTACAAATTCACCAGTATGTATACTTTGCACATGTTTTAGCAGGCACAATATCATCATCACACTTAATTTAATACATGTGCTTAGATATCATTTAATATCAGTCTATGTTCAATTCCCTTTGGTTATTGAAAAAGTATGTTTTCCATAGTCATCTTATGGTTATATTTGAATTCAGAACCTGACAATGTGAATATACTACATTTAGGTTTTTTTAAATCTATGGTGGCTCCCTCCCTTATGTTTGTTTTATTGTCCCCTGTCATTTATATGTTGAAACTTAGTCTAGATGTCTAATTAAATTCATGTTTATTTCTTTTTAGAAAACATTTACATAAGTGGCCCTATGCAAATTATATCATCATGATATCTGACTATCGCACATTTAGTATACTTATCACTACATACAAGAATGTTTAGTATGGTCAGGTGTGGTGGGAAGTGCCTATATTCCTAGCACTCAGAAGGCAGAAGAAGAAGAATTGCTATGAGTTTTTGAGGTCAGCTAGGACTACATAGTCAGAACCTGAGTCAAGAAAGCCAGGCTGGAGAGATGGCTCAGCGATTAAGGTCCTTGCCTGCAAAGCCTAATGATCCACATTCAATTCCCCAGTACCCATATAGAGTCAGATACACAAATTGTTACATACATCTGAAGTTCATTTGCAACAACTGGAGTCCCTGGTGCACCTATTCCCTCTGTCTCCCTTCTCTCTATCTCTCTCTGCTTGCAAATAAATAAAAATATTTTTAAAAAGTCAAAATTTTTAAGAAAGCCAAGAGGGGTAGGGGATGGAAAATTAATTATCAGAATTATACATTAATCGGTGTTCAAACAAGGTTTACTGATATAGTCTTAGAAGTCATAGACTTCCATTGTCTATGTTAAGGGATTTTTTTAAAGGTAGAATTTCTTTTTCCAAATTCAATAATCCTTGGCATTTGTAAACAAAAATTTGTACAGATTATCAGCCCCACCACATTTTTCAGTGAATAGGTCATGTACAAATGCAAATCAATCTAACATTGCATTTAGTACTTGTTTTTAGGCAGAATAAGACTCCAACCTGAAATTTTACTCATATCAGGACCAAAGGGGGAAAAAAAAGTCCTCTATCAAAATTTAGTTGACATAAAACTCAAGCAGGATTCTTGGCTCTTCATGGAGTACTTTGGCACTAATTCAGCAAATACATATCCTGATAAAATTACACATTTTTGTGAATTATATAAACTTTTCCCTTATGCATTATGGAGGGTATATTTGATGACCTATTGTTTGACCAAAACATCAAATTTGGAGATCTACACAAAGAAAATACAACTAGAGCTAGAAGGTCATACTGCTGAAAAGAAAAATTTAAATAAAAAATATTGTCTCCATTACATTAGCATATTTCACACTATCAAATATAGCCTGATCTTCTATGGATCTACATGATAAGCTCTTGTGCTAGGCATTGTGTAAAAAATATCATTTATAACATTTGCATTGAATATCAGATAAAGAAAATCATGGTAACAGGGAGAGAATGAAGCTAATGAAAGTACATTATTATTTCTTGTTTTCCTATTCAACAGCGAAGGAAATTGGGTCCCAAAGAAAAACATACAAGAGAAACTTGAACTCTGAAAGCATTTTAGGAAATGAAACCCCAGCATCTTGTGTAATGACCAGTAGTAAAGGACAAAAGTTTTACCAACCTCAGGATATTTTTACTTAGCCTGATATAATCTGGTCTGTTTGATTCACCTGTTTCTAAAGGGCTGATGATAAATATTAACTTTAAAATCACATGTTTTATCCATCTTTGGAAGTCATATGGAGCACTGGAAATGGCTTTCTTCTACAATCCAGAAGACTTAGCTACTGATTTCCACACCCACATTGATTATCTGTATTTAAACAAATGCTTTCCTTTAATTATGGAAAAAATGAACTTAATTGGAACTTAACAACAAAAGGCCACTCCTAGTTCAAATGGTCTACAATGATAAGTGCTATGGCAGAAAAAAAAAAAAAAAAAGCACACTGGAAATTGCTCCAATGAAATCATGCCCTAAGCAACACTAAAAGTAAACACCAAAAGACCATGTACTCGTCTTTAACTAACCTATGTGCAGACCAACGATGAGCATCACACTGAGCTGCTGCATCAGAAATGAACCTCAGAAAGGTGCAACATGGTCTATCTGAGAGATAGATTCTGGTGGCACTTAACATCAAAGAGACAAACCATAGAGTTCAAGATGATTTGGAGTAAATCATTTCATTGTTTCAATCTCAAATGTTTCTCCTAGGTCTGAGTCATTTCAAATATTACATGAGTGATATGTTCTAGTTTAAAGTGAAATAAAGTTTTATTAAACAAAAGCCTTCCATCTTTCATATCTAAATATACATCTGTCTCATAGTGGTGCTCTAAAAATAGGTTTGCTTCATGAATGGCATAACTGGTACCCAGGTACCCAGGTGCCAATCAGCACGCATTCCCTGCTGGCAGCCTCTTCTTCAGGGGTCACAAATCCTAGGGGCATTGTCTATCACAAGACATGCCATGGACAGGAATGTAAACCAAAGGCAACAACAATCCAAAGGAAGCAAACAGCTGATGAAAGGGTTGATTGTTTAAAGCTGAATGGAGCAGAGTTTCTCAAAATAGTTTTTGAAAAACTTTAAATCCAATTACTACAGGGTATAATAGAGGTTAAGAGGGGAAAAACACTTCTGTAGAATATGTCTATGGGAGAGAAATGAAATAGCAAGTCATCAGAGAAACCAAGATTTTTTTCTAGCTGTGAAATGGAAGCTAAGCAACACTTTGGGTTTTGGAAGAATTTTGTGGTCATGTAAGAGAGTTTCTCAGTCTGGACCATAGAGAAGCTTCCATGGATTCCACCTGGACAAGTGGCTCAGTCATCAGGAAGATAGTATATAAGAACTGCAGAGATCAAAACTCCTTTCCTGCAGACTGTACAGAGGCACAGGAACACCACCACAGTGTGCTTCCTTGGAAATCCCAGGGGAAGAGGAAGAAGCAACAGGAACTGGAATCTGGTCAGTGAGGCTTCATCTGGCCTCAGTCTACATTTTAGGAGTAGGCAGGATCCCCAAACCAATGGAAATTCCAAGGGAAATACTGTTTTAAGACACACTAAGACAATGTCATACAAGAACCAAGGGAGAGCGTTAGTATCAGTAAGGTTTCTGGGAGAAGACAAACAAAAAGCAGTTTTGTTATTTATTTTGTTGCCCTGCAATTCCTCACGCTATGGCCTTAGAATGTTAAACTCACTATAAAGTTGTATTTCCCAAAATTCTACTCAAAAACAGCTGTGAGTCAAGAGATGTCACAAACACAGAAAATCCCAACTAGTGAAACCCAGAGCTCTATAATCAGATTTAGACTGGAAAAATGCACTTTACGTTTACATTTTTCTTTTGGTTTATGTCCTCCTTGGTAGTATGGTTTTAAAGATACCTAGATCTAACTACATACATGTTTAATATGTAGACACAGAGGAAAGAGTCTTCTAGGTACTTCCCTAGGAAATACTGGAGAAAGATATGAGGACTCTAAGGACAAAAGATGCACATTATGCTTGTTTTGAAAACAAAAAGGCACCCATGGTGACAGTAAGAAATATATCCATCTCTAGGGTTCTGAGAATGACTCTGAAAACTACAAAAATAATCAAGAGAAAGAATCCAATGGGTTATATCTACTTAAAAGTGGCACTTTCCTTTTTTATCTTCCTTCATTCCTACCTTGATCCAAAGTTTAAGGGACTCCAGGAGTTCACTTCTTGAAAGGATACAATTCAGCAAATAAGGGTAAACTGCAGAACAATATGAAAATTAATAGCTGGGGTGTGAAGTAAAAGAAAACAAAACCATTATATGCTCCTTGTGCCTTTGTTTATTTTCAGCAAAGACTGCTTCAGACACAGCTTTCTAAAGCACACGGCCTATGAACACATCTTATACTCCAGCAGGAGTTGACTAGCTCTAACAAGATTAAAAACAAGAAAATGGGCCTCACTTCACCTGGATTGAGTTCTGGAATAAAGAAAAATATCCTGCCTTGATGAATTGCCAATCAGAGGGCATTCAAGTGGCACATATCTTTCTCCCTCCTCAATTGTCTCTTCCCATCAGGAGTTTGGAGTAGATGTTTGCCCCAGTGGGAAAGCCACAGTGTTTACTGGCTGAGGTGGCAGCCAGGATGCCTCTGAGTCTGAGATATGCCTTCAACTAGGTGTTGCAACCTTTCCTTCCAGATGGCTATTCCCCACCCACAGACGACAACTGACACAGCTTCTGGCAGTGCTAAGAACCGTGAGTAGTGGCACTTACCAAGGAGAATGCCAGCAAACTCACATCTTCTGTGCCATCATTCTCAAGCACCACAAGGCCTCTATTTTGATTAATAAAACCATTTGAAATAGGCATGAAATTAATTTATTGCTACACTGGTTTAAAGGATTTATTTATTTATTTATTTATTTATTTTGTAATTGTCTTGAGTCTGTTTTCCTGGAGGAGATTAGCTTATGGCCAATGGGCAATGAACAAAGAATTACTGTACAGCCCCTCAAAGTAAGTGGTTGGAAAGATATGTGGTATTCCTGCCCATGTAATGGACAGTTCATAAGCCATGCCACACATTTACAAATTTTGTGGTCTGAAAGTAATGAGAAGGATGAGGTGGAAACATCCTTACTTCTATGCAATGGAACCCCTGGTGGATATTTTCCATGCCTTTTACTCATAATCTATGCTGTTCAAATTCCAACTGGCAGGGACTCTTCTGGCCTTGGCTAACTGAAGAAGCATCACTTATTCGTTTGTTTTGTGGCTGTTTGCTTTGCTTTTGCAATCTCAATTGCCCATCAATTTTTAACTAAGCTCTCTCCAGGGTTTATAGTTTGGGCAAGCCAGTTAACTATGACAAGTGGCACTTCTAAAAAATTTTCGCGCACATTACTAGCAGAGCACAGTGATGACCATGGACTATAGAACTCATGAACTCTAGGGACAGAGATAAAATATTTTCTGATTAAAAAAAAAAAAAAAAGCTACTTCTATGGTAATCCAGACAACTTGCATCAAAGTGATGCAAACAGAAACTGAGGATACTCAAAATGCACTGATGCAGAAATTCAGAAGCTGCTGAGAATTCAACACTAAAGTAGACTTAAAGCACACCCACAACAGCTCAGGGAAGTGGCAGAAGAAGTGGTGAAACAATTGTAAGAGCCACAGAGTGGGAGGGAATATCCAGAGGCATTGCCCCCCCAAACACATACACAATGACTGATTGCTACTCTCACAACTAATAACCCACAACCCCATGGTCAACACTAGCAATCCCACGGAAGAGGGCCCTCAGTGGAGTGGGGGCAGAGAAGAGAGAAATGATGGTACCAACATGATGTGTCCATATGAAGTTTCTACTTAATTAAAAAGAAAAGTTCTCTCAACTTATAAGAGAAGGAACTTCCAAGTGAGTAATCATTCTCCAAACCAAAATCATCCTAAAACAATTTTGTTTCTTTTGAAAAGTTGACCTGTTATCAGATCTCATACTCCATGTTGACATCTGCATGCCTTATTGAAGTCAGAGGATTTTTTTTTGATACACAGAGAGAGGGGGAGAGGAAGACAGATAGAGATGAGAGCATCAGCAGCCTCTCAGCTGCTGCCAACGAAATCAAATGTGTGCGCCCTCTTGTGGTCAAGTGAGGCATTGCACTCTTGCGTCACTGCATCTGGCTAAACATGGGACCTGGAGATTGGAACCGGCGTTCTTAGGCTTAGGAGGCAGGCGCCTTAACCGCTAACCCATCTCCAGCCCCAAAAGATTTTTTTTTATTTCATTTCAATCACATGTGCCTCCCCATTTCTTATGCCATAACTGAAAATGGTCACATCAATATATGATACTTTGATAAGTATGGCTTTCAGCTCTGTTGATACTATACACAGATTTCTTTTTCATTCCAGAAGTTTACAAGGAGCATATAGTGCCTAGTGAATGGGCATTGTTAAAGAGCTCTGACAATTCCACTCCAATAGCTACATATAATTACATGAAATAAGGCTGACTTTTGCCTGCAGGTATACTTTCTGTTGTGTACAGTTAGTACACAACATTGCTTTATTCTCCTAACTAAATAACACAGTACACTAAGAAAGGAGAGAGTCCAAGGATCCAAGTGCAGAATGGGAGCTGACAAATTTTTTCTTGTAATATTTGATAGAGAATAGGTCCCATTCTGAAATTCTGAAACTTAACTAATCCTATTATAAATTTGGAAGACAATATTCTATCTTGCTTTAAAAAGTGAGATTTAATTTTAAAAAGTCAAAAGAGATACATGGTTATTAGGATTCAAAACATGGTTAAGTAGCTACAGGAACCATTCCTAAAACATGATGCTGAAGACATACTTATTGTCACCTTTAATTGCTCCTGTAATTTTCTTTATATATAATACATATTATTTTCTAAGTTTGGAAACTCTAAAGAACAAAAAGAAGAATTGTTCATATTCAGATGACCTATAGATAACTGGAGGAATAGCATCTTGCAGTCTTTTTGAACAGGTGCACATATATGTATGTATTTTCAGAGCATAATAGATACACTGTTAATATACCATGAGTATTTCAAGTACTTTAATTTTTTCCTAGTATTTTTCTTCAAATGATTTATTTTACTAGTTTTAAAGTTTCTAATTATCAGTTCTCAAGAACTAAAATGTATGAGTTATTAAAGAATATAAAAATCACAATCAAAACATCAATGATTTAAAGAACTTATGAAAGCAAGTGTCCTTATTTCCTTATCACCAGGCTGAATATAGACACAAAGAAAATTAAGTTCATTAACTATGTAAAGGGAATGAACCAACAGTTAAAACAGAGGCTCCTTTTACTAAGACATCCCCTTCACTGGGATACTTGGATTGATACTACTACAAACACATCAGCCTGGGAAAGACATCAGCTCCTAGCCCAGGTCAAGTGTACAGACATTATAGGGCCAACAGCATCATCTGACCTTTCCAAAAAGGCTCTTGTATCTCTTTGGAAAAAGCTGAAAAATAATGATATGTATGGTTGATATAAGTATATAAAGTTTATCTTGAGCAAAGTATTTAAATTATCAATGCCTCCAGTACCATTCTGGAAAATGACAATGAAAATATTCCCTTACTCAAGAGGTTGTTATGAAGATTATATAACTCAATATAGCACTCACTTGAAATACCAATGGAATACTCTAGGTATTCAATAAGAGTTTAGTGTCATTATCTGTAATTCTTATTTGGGTGTTCAATCACATAGTGATTGACTGTCACTTTCACTGGTTATCACAACAACATGTCCTATACCTTAAATATAAAGAATATATTTTTAATGATGCTGTTTCATTTCTTTTATTTGTTGGAAATTCCTTGGGTAAACTCATTTTTGGAAGGTTTACTCCTGTGGTTTGGATGTGGAATGTCCCCCACAAACTCTTGTCTGAATACTTGATCCCCAGTTGGTGGCACTACTTGGGAAATTTTTGGAACCTTTAGGAGGTGGAGCCTTGCTAGAGGAAGTATGTCACTGAAGGCTGGCTTTGAGGTATCATAGGCGAACCTCGCTTGGTGCTCTTATACTTTCTGCTTTTCCCTGCTTAGATATGAAGATGTGACACTGGCCAAATGTTCCTGTCATGCTTTCCCCACCATGATAGACTTCCCCTCAAAACTAAGCTAAGGGGCTGGAGAGATGGCTTAGTGGGTAAGGTGCATGCCTGTGAAGCCTAAAGACCCTAGTTTGATTCTCCAGTTCCCACATAAGCCAGATACTCATGGTGGTGTGTGCGTCTGGAATTCATTTGCAGTGGCTATAAGCCCTGGTATGTCCATTCTCACTCTCTCTCTCTCTCTTTCTCAATCTTTCTCCTTCTCTCTGTCTCTAATAAATAAATATATAAAAATAAAAAATAAAATAAAATAAAATAAAATAAACTGTAAGCTGAAAATAAATTATTTCCTTCTATAAGATGCTGTTGATCAGGTATTTTCTTCTAACAATGAGAACAGAATGAGCAACTTGCTTGGTAGAATTATTTTATATTAATATCTAAATTTCTTCCTTACATTGTGCTCTACATTTTTCTTCATGTTGAAAACTTAAAAACCTTTACAAATCATTCCTTCTAATAAAGAAAAACCTTTGAGTCTAAGTCTAGGCTTAAGAAGTAGTATAACAAAACAAAACAAACAAACAAACAAACAGGGCTGGAGAGATGGCTTAGCAGTTAAGGCACCTGCCTGCTAAGCCTAAGAACAGGGTTCCAATCTCCAGGTCCCACATTTAGCCAGATGCAAAGTGACGCAAGGGCGTAATGCTGCACTTGACCACAAGGGGGCGCAGGCATCTGGATTTCGTTCACAGCAGCTGAGAGACTGCTGGTGCTTCCATCTCTATCTGTCTCCCTCTCCTTCTCTCTCTGTCTCTCTCTGTGTCTCTCTCCAAAAATAAAAAAAAAAATTAAAAACAAACAAAAACAAAAACCTTGACCTCAAAAGATTCAGCAGGTGAAATTGTTTGTGCCAGCAGGCTTTCTAGACCATGTGACTAAGCCCATTTTATAATCTTTGCTTATTTGTTTTTACCCTTGGGCTGAACATTTCAGGGTGGAGGACCTATCTCTCAGATGGCAGTGGAGTCAAAAATAAATCTACTACTTGTCCCTGGCACACTGTTCTAATTACTGCAAACAGCCCAGGGGAGTAGGAGAAATTGAGAGTGAGTCAGATAGGCTTTCCTCAAAACCTTGTAAGAAGAGGTAAGGAGACCCTACCATGTTCCCACAGGCAATTTCCTACTGAGCTAGCCCAGCAGTTGTGACTGGTTCTCCTTCACCAACCACATCTCTTTGCTAGAATCATTTTTTCTCTTTTCGAGCCTCAAAACACCAAAATACAAGGAAGCATCCACTTACAAGTATCAGAGCCCAGCTGAGTCCCTGTGTGTGCATCTGTGTATCCTACTGGGAGAATATATAGGATTCCCGTAGCTATAATTGGTGCTGCTGCCCTTCGGCTTAGAATTGCATTACTTGAACAACAGAGGGAATTCTGCTGTACTTCTGATCATTAATATTTCAATCCAGAGGAGTCTGTTTCCTAAACCCTGGGAGAGGTAACAGAGGTTAGCACGGTGAAACTCAGCCAAATGCTATAACCTGCAGTCAGATGTGTTGTGAATCACAATGTGTGGAAGAAATAATAAAACTGAATAAGAACAAGCACATAGTGCTAAAAACCTTAGCAAATTGAGGTTTTGTTTAAGTCTATGGACGCTAAATGACAAAAAGACCCCTGATCTAAGAAGCTTGCTGAAAGTGACTGTACATAATTCACTGACTGAGCATGGGGGTGGGGAAAGCTGATCCAATAGACCAACCCATGCCCTGGAAAGAAAAAGACAGCTCATCCTAGACTCCTCTCCCTGTCCCCCTTTCCTTGACATCCCCCAAGGTCCTCATTGCATCCAAAAAGGAGTATTAACTTACACATCTCAGAAAGGTTAATAGATACTTTCCAACAATCTACCATTTAAAGGTGCAATGGAAATAATGTGGGTCAAGTTAAATAATTGTTTCTGAGATGACAGCAACCCTGTGACCACACTCCCTTGTTGTATGTCACATCAAATATAACCATAAAGATTAGACCAACTCTTTTCCAGAATTAAACTGTATTCATCCAAGAGTCAATGTTCAGCTCCTCTGAGTTTAAAAGGTCAGCAGTCCTGAGGTAGCTACTGCCAAAGAGTAAGGCAAGTTATTGACTGCCTTTAATTTCAGAGATTGAGAAGGTTTGGTCTGAAAAATCCAGCATCACAACTTGTAACCTGTTGGTAATGCTAAACTTCTATGTATGCTATTAGTTTTTAAAGTCTGACCTGAATGTTCTATATGCATACAAGTGAGTGTTAAGGTATTCAGAAATGTGTAACATAAAGCAGAAATTTTTGTTTAAATGAGGTATCAAAATAATGAAATAAAAATGGGTCCAGTTTTTTAAAAGATAAGTAATGCCTAGAATTGATACAGCAAAGAGAAGTTCTCTTATTGCCATTTTTCCCCTGGCAATTCCATGAAAGCTATCTGGAATGAGTTCTGGCCATCTTTTATGTCAGTCTAGTTGTGAGTTCAGTAAAACAATGCTCTCAGTGATCACAACAGAAGAATCAGGAGTTGGCAAACACATTGAAACCTGGCCCAATATATAATGCCCACTTCAAATGGTGAGATTAAGTGGACTCCTTCACAAGCAGTATCTCATTTGAATTTCTATGACTGAATTCCTTGTCCCTGAGGCAATGCCTTGAAGGAAAATCATGGAATAATACCTGCAGAACTGAATCTATAGAGTCTGCTTGGTTCCAAGCTCCTTAAGTTATCTCTCCACACTGAATGGCTTAATGGCATCTAAATGACATAAAATGACTAATGTACCTAGGAAGTTAATTGCTAACATTTTAGGGAACTTAGCTAAGAGAGATAAAAAGTTTGTTCTCAGCATAAACCAATGATGGTATCTTGAGAAATGAAGAAGAAAATATTTAAATTAAATAAATTTTTATTAAATTTTATTAAACCCAAATAATGTGTCTGGTATTTGTGAATGTTAATGAAAAGACCTAAGACAAAAGCATGGCTTGCCGACCTAAGGTAAATTATAAATTCATTTCTCCTAAGTCAAAAAAGATTTCATAGAACAAAGAAAATACACATTTTTAACCCATTGAATCTTTTTGTGTTATGACTAATATAAAATTAGATCTCATCATTAGTATATGATCAATATCCCAATAACTTTAATTTTCACCTGCAGTTAATTATACCTCCAAAAACAATAAAAATGAAACAAAACCATTGCAAAATAATCAAAAAATGGATGACAGTCATCTACAAAACAATTAAATGAGAAGCAATCCAGAAATATAGGCAATTCCAGCAATCGGTTCTAACTAGAAATAGCTTGAAATTAGTTTGGCCCATACAAAACTTGGCCTATAAGAGTTTCAAAGGCAGCTCAGTGTGGGACTATCTTCCAAGTTTTAAAGTCAAGCTCCTTATAACATCAGGCCTCAGAGACAAAGAGAAGTCCAAACTGCAAGCACTGTTAATAAATATCATTCTGAATCATAATCAGTTCTATTGGCTTTAATGCTTCCAAGCCATGTCAGATGAAATCAGTAGCTGGTTTGACTATTAACCATTTATTAACCTAATCTCTTGCATGCCAGTTACTCTAATGCCTCAAGTCTAACAGGATATCTAGAGGTCAGTGAAATGAATTACCAATTCCAGCAACCACCTTCCATAAAGATGTGTTAATGATTGCTCCTAAAAATCAAACAGATAAGAGCTGAAAGGTCAATAATAGAGCACTTGTGAAGTCATGGATTCAATTACAAGCACTTCAAAAAATAAAATAAACATTGTCCATTAACATAAAATTCTTTTTTATGAGAATTTATAATAATTCATCTAACACTTAATTACAAGAACTCAAAAGCAAAGTGATTTTCAATGTGCATTTCAAATGAAAATATCTCCCAGGCAATATTAAGAAACTATTAAGGGCTGAAGAGATTGCTTAGTGGTTAAGGCACTTGCCTACAAAGCTGAAGGATGCAGATTTGATTCCCCAGGACCCCCACATAAGCCAGATGCAAAAGGTGGCACATGTATCTGGAGTTTGTTTGCAGCAGCTGGAAGCCCAGGTGCACCAAATCTCTCTCTCTCTCTCTCTCTCTCTCTCTCTCTCTCTCTCTCCTTCTTTTTCTTTCTGTGTCTCCCAAATAAATAAATATTTTTTTATTTTTATTTATTTATTAGCAACAGACAGACAAAGAGAGAGAAAGAGGCAAAGAGAGAGAGAAAACAGGCACACCAAGGCCTCCAGCCACTGCAAACGAACTCCAGATGCATGTACCACCTTGTGCCTCTGGCTTACGTGGGTACTGGGGAATCGAGCCTCAAACACGGGTCCTTAGGCTTCACAGGCAAGGGCTTAACCACTAAGCCATCTCTCCAACCCAATAAATAAATAATTTTTTAAAAGAAAAATATCAAATTAGAGAAGACAGGTGAGAAATTTTCTTATCAAGTCTTTTTCTGTGAGTGAAGCATTCTGAGCTGTACTCTTTATGATGGGACTGTGGAAGGGGAAAGGGCTACTGATATACAAAGAGCAGATTGAGTACATCCACAGCTGGAAATAAACTGGGAAGAATGATGAAGAAAATGAAGAAGCAACTGCTCAATTGATTTTCTGTATCACTTCACTTGTCTTAAATCTGCAGAATGGTTTTGTAAAGAGAGGAAGGCATAGGGACTAGCATGCCACTGAATGCTAAAAAGTGAGCTGAGCAGTGCATATATAGTTGTGCATAAGTGGTTTGGTGTATGAATTTCATTGGGGATTTGTCCTGCCTTTAGAGGGTAGCAGCTACTTAAGAAGGAAATGTTTTTACTGCAGCACTTCAGTGGAACACTCAAAATACCATTAAAGGAAATGACACTGGAAGAAAACCTATTACTGTGAGGTACATTGCACACAGTATATTATTTTGTCCTCAAAGCCCTTAAAGGTGGTTGTCGTTGGTACTATTCTACAAGCCAGGAAAATCAGGCCCTTAAGGGGAGGGATCAGTGCTTCATCCAAGCTGATAAAGATTTTCTTAAATATTTTATTTATTTATTTATTAGAAAAAGAGAGAGGGAGAGAGAGAGAAAGGCAGATAGAGAGAATGGCATGCCAGGAATGCCAGCCACTGCAAATGAATTCCAGACGCATGTGCCACCTTGTACATCTGGTTTATGTGTGTTCTGTGGAATTGAACCTTAGGCTTCGCAGGTAAATGCTTTAACCACTAAGCCATCTCCCCAGCCCATAATAAGAATTACAAAGGATTTCAAACAAATCAGTCAGGCCCAAAGCTCATATGCTTCTAACATACCATACAAAGCCTCCTTTTGAAGGTTTTAAACTGTTAATTAAAGCCAGGTGTGGTGGCGCATGCCTTTAATCCCAGCACTCACTTGGGAGGCAGAGATAGGAGGATTGCTGTGAGTTGGAGGCCACCCTGAGACTACATAGTGAATTCCAGGTCAGCCTTAGCTAGAGTGAGACCCTACCTCAAAAAACAAACAAAAAAATTAAATTAAAAAAATTAAAAATAAAATAAACTGTTAATCGATCTTGTAAATATTTGAAACTAAGCCAACCTTGGGAAGAGAGAGACTAACAATATTTTGAAATTTTTTTGTTTATTTTTATTTATTTAGTTGAGAGCAACAGACACACAGAGAGAGAAATAGGCAGAGAGAGAGAGAGAGAGAGAGAGAGAGCCCAGGGCCCCAGCCACAACAAACAAACTCCAGATGCGTGCGCCACCTTATGCATCTGGCTTACGTGGGTCCTGGGGAATAAAGCCTCTAACTGGGGTCCTTAAACTTCACAAGCAAGTGCTTAAATGCTAAACCATCTCTCCAGCCCCCTAATAATAATTTGTTACAGTCAAGTATTTCTAGCATACTCTTTCTAAATTACAATAGAAGCAAGCTATTATATATACACACAAACTATGTTACATAATGAACACAGATGTTTCAAGCATCCCATGATCACATGCATACCCAAGCTCCAATTCTTAACCCTGGACAAAGGGCCAGTGTCACTTCTGAGGCCTATGGAGTCAGTGAGCAGGAGATTGAAGAACATGCATGTCGACATTATACTACTTTGCTTCACGATCTGCCTTTGCCATTTAACTCTTGTGTCCTTGAGGATGCTATATCACTTCCCTTATCTCAGTCTTTTCATCTGTAAATGGACAAAAATCAGTGCTCAGTGCCTCAGCTATGAGAATCAAGAATGAAATCATGTCAGCAGTAAATAAATGTTACCTGTAACCATTGCTATTGACAAGAGTTCACTGTCAAACATTTATTCCCCTTATGCAAGATGATTTTGTGTATTTTAATTATCAAGCTGTGTGTGGAAATCTGTATTTTCCCAAATATGTTCAAAATACATGTGGTCTTCTATAATATGACCATGCCATCTCTCCATCTCCCTCACAAACACACCCATCCTGAGATAAAATTTATTTCTGTTGAAGTAATGCTATGCTAGTTCTATATTGAACCCTTGATTTTTGCATTTAATTTCAGCCCCTTGCCTTTTGCTACACTTGATCTTCTAGGCTCAGTCCAGAGAGACACTGAGACACCAGTAGCTTTCCATGGAGCAGAGCTATGCTGTTACTTCTAAATCTTACCAAATAACTGATTATTGTGTCTGCATACCTGAGGGTAGTTGTTATTTAGCAGAAGACATTCAGAATACAGTATACGTAGCCTGTCTTCTCCACATTACTTATTCCTTTCCCACAGTGAGCCCAACACAATCACATTTCCTAGAAGGGATAAATAAACTTAACATGTACTGAGGACCTGTTCCTAATCAGTCTGTGCTAGGAGAGGGAAGTGAGAAGAGAATACATTTCATAAGTCGATATGACCTGTCCTCCAGAGCTTCTAGCAGAGCTGGGGAGAATAACTATCCCTGTGCAATAGTGACCAAAACACATAGCTACCAACATTTAACTCCAATGCAAATTACAGTGGTCCCAATACAGATGGAAGGCTTAGTAGGGCAGGGCACAGCTCATAGCCAGGAGCAGTTTGGTTCTGAGATGCTGTCCCAAGAGTTCTATTAATCCCTGATTTTTAAAGGTATATAAAAACATAGAGGAGACACACAGGTAACAGACAGAATATAAGTTAGAAATGGCAAAGGCTGGAAACTAGTCATGAACAAGTCATAGATGAAATCTGTAAAGGAGACTGCCTAAATTCTAGCACAGGGTCCTTGCAAGAAAAAAAAAAAAAAGAAAGAAATAGGGTTGAGGAGATAAGTACATGGGGTCAAGAAATCTTGACTCTGAGCTTTTATATCCTGATGTGTTTAGGCCTTAGGATATTTTTCTTTTCTCCTTTTGGGCAGAAGCCTTCTCCCCAGCCCTCAAAGACAGCAGCCTGAGCAGTGACTTATGTCATATAATGCTTGATCTTTTTACACATGGGCTTGCTGAAATTCCCAGCAGTCTGTGTCATCGCTTTTGTAGAATCAGGATTGCTCAAAATCTAGTCCTGTCTTCTGCCTGCTGTGGTCTGTCAGAGTTGTCTAAGTAGATTCCTTACACAGCCATCAAAGATTTACATTTCAAAATGGAAAGTAAAAGCCAGTGGTCATGTCAGTAAGAGCTGCTCTTGGTAGAGTCCCAGATGCAGCTAGAGTGCTGAATGGAAAATAACCGCCACTGAACTTCAGAATATCTGCTGTGTGTTTGTTTTCCCAAGCCAGGAGACTGTATTCACTTCTAACCATTGAAACTGCAGGTTGGATGTCCACATACTGAGTCACACATTATCTTTTAGTTCCAGGACTTTTCTGGGGACCTACCCTTGATCAGAGATGAAGCCAAACTGTATGGTCCTGCCACACTTCCTGCTAAGGACTATCTTTCCCTGCTGCCAAGCTTTGGTGGAAGATGGAATTTAGATATGTGCTTATCCAAAAATGACATTAAGGCTCATATCAATCAGAAGGTTATGACAATATCCTGTAAGTTTGAATATCAATGAGATCAAAACAAAATTTTAAACTGAAATTTTATTTATTTTTTAAGTATTTATTTTCATGAGCATGTGCATGTGTATAAAGATGCCAGGGACTCTTGCCACTGCAAACAAATCCCAGATGTTTTTGAGTGGCTTGGGAATTGATCTCTGGGCTGCAAGTCTTTGCAAACAAGCACCTTTAACAGCTAAGCCATTTTATCTTCTCAGCCCCCTACACTGAAGTTTTAAAAAGCTTCTCTTCTACTGAAATATTTTTTGATTTTTCTGAATGGTGAACTAGGAAAAATGTGAATATATGAGGAAAACGTAAATACCATGTACTCCTAAAATTGGAGTTCCATTGGAAATAAATCTGAGCATCACATCTGAGGTACAGAGGACTGCTGCTCCTTCAAACCTGGGTACCACCACAGGAGTTCAACATCCTCAGGTTCAGAGTGAAGAACCCTGATGGCTTGCCCTGATGGATGTGAGTCTGACCCCTTCCATATGGTTCATATCTCATCTCTGAAAGGTACATCATCCCCAGGTTTGCAGCACATCTGTCTCATTAGAGTAAAAAGCTGCCCCTGGCTATTATTGTATTTTTAGGCAATTCAGTAATCCTAAATGCTTGAAGTATAACACTGAAGCAATGTAAAATATTTATATACCCTTGTTTCACTTTTTCCCATAATTTTATGTGTTCTCTGACTCGTATGACTTGTTGGATACAAAATTTTAGCTGTTAACAAGCTAGCTCATACATTAACCACCTAGTATACCTCTTAAACTTCTGTGAGTTAATTCACACCCTGGCCATGGTGGGTCCCTAAAAATTTGGTACTAGAGTCTGGAGAGATGGTTCCGAGATAAAGTTTTTGGGTGCTAGTATGAGAACCTAAATTCAAATCCCTAGCACCGAACCAAGTGGCAGGGAGCCTTGGTGGCCCACTTGTAACCCTCGTGCTCAGAAGACAGAAACAAGGGATCCCACAGCAAGCTGGATAGCTAGGCTAGGTGAATCAGCACACTCTGGGTTCGTGTGTGAGACTTGCCTCAGTAAACACGGTAGAGAGCAATTGAGGAAGACACCCAAGGTCAATCTCTGGCCTCCACATGCATGTATACTTATGTTCACATGCTTCCCACCCACCCACATGACAATATGAATACATACATGCAGATCATATACATACACATAGAAAGTTTAAAAAAATAAAAACTGATTAACTTCTAAATTGCACAGTGAAAGGATTTCTTCTAAAAATGTGCTCAGAAATAAATGTTGAAAAGTTCTCTCTATACCACAGGAACTCTCAACACTCATCAAAAGCTATATGAGGCTTTGAATTTCCTAAGAGGTCTTTGCTAGAGAGGCCCTAAAGTCTATGGTCCTTATCAAACAGAATAATGATTAACTTGTTCTTGATAGATTGTTGATTTGCTTCTTTATATCTTAGTCAGATACATCTTGGTAAATCATGAAACCCATGGAGATAGGCTAGTTAGAAGACTTAAAGAAAACAAAAAGAATGCTAGATAGATATATAGATACTGAGCAATCCCTTCTGGAGTTAAAAACCCTATACTGGGTTAGGCTGAAAACCTGAGAATATTCCCAATAAGCTGAATAGGCATGGAATTGGTGTAGGCTTCAAACAAAATTATCAAATAATATTTAATACAAGAATTTATTTACCAGACAATTTCTATTCCAGCATTTTAATATATAAAAGTTTTAAATAAATTATGGCTTTTGAATAGATATAATAAGTAAAATATAGATACCACTTCCCTTAGGAAATTAACATGAAACATTTTACTAAATTTCCAATTTGGGGAGTGTCAACTATTTAATAGTGGAAGAAGACAAAGCTTGTTTACTTACTACAGTATATTTTCCAGTCAAAGCACTAAAGGTAAGAAACATATTTGTTTTTCTACTTCTTTTTTTTTTTTTTTTTCAAATGAACAGAATGTGTACAACTTTGAAAGGCAACTTCACTAAGATTATTTTTCACTGCCATTTCCTCTCCAGTTGTTTCTTTGTTGTAGAAGGCTTCATTTGAGGGGCTGGGAGGATGGTTCAGCAGTTAAAGGTACTTGCTTTCAGACTGCTTGTCTGGGTTCAGTTCTCCAGCCACCCATGTGAAACCACAAAAAAATGACACAAGTGTTTGGCATTCCATTTGCAACAGCAGAAGACGCTGGTACATGCATACACACACATGCATACACACCACACCACTGCAAATAAACAAATTTAAAAAGAAAAGGTCATTTAAGGGAGGTGGTGTGCTGCACAGATTTCTTTCATCCTCTTTCCCATTTATAGTTACATTTACTTTCTGCTAAAATGACTACCTTAGTTATTAACAGCCTATAAATTATTACAGTGAATGCATTTCATACATGAACATTAATAACTACACCCTTAAAAATTAAATAAGGGAAAACAGATGAAAGAATAAAGGAGAAAGAAAGGAAAAAATGAAAAAAACATAATAGATATCTTCCAATATGATGTGCGTAAAATATATTACATGATATGCAGAAATTTAATCATTTAACTTACTGGGCAAAGAGTAAACATAAGCAGTTTTCAAGTAAGCATAGTTAAATGGTGACATTGAAGGAATTATGGAACTAATACAATGCAGTAATTATGAAAAATGAAAACAACAAATTGATTTTTCCCTGTACCCTCATATCTAAGAGAAAAACTTGAAAGCACAAAGTATTTTTTTAAATTGTAGAAATGATTTGCCATTTTAGAGAGAAAACAGCTAAAGAAATCATAACTCTACATAGCACAAGGTTAATGCTATTTAAAATGCAAAAGCTGGGGACATAGTGCCTATATTGCCTGGTGTTCTAGCCATTTGTGCACCCAGGAGCCAACATGTTTATCTTTCACCTTGACATCTGATTGCTGGGCTAATGCCATTTAAAACTAGATGGAAGGAAATTATATTCTCCTAAGGAACCAAATTATTTCTTTTCTTTAAAGCAAAGAAAAAAAAAGAAAGATACCCATTCTAATCCAAACAAAGTGCTACATAGAAACCTCTGAGCATAAATCGCATCAGGCCTCTGTAATTTTTGCTTGCTATTGGTTATTGCTGGGAAAATTGCATGGGAACACGATTTATGTAATTGTCAGCAGTAGTACTCCTGGACCAAAGACCAAGGCCTCCTGCAGATTTCTACAAATCATTACTCTCATCACAGGTTTTTGCTTTTTTTTTTCCTTACAAATCACTGGAGTTAAGCCATGTAAGGTTATTATTCATAGACTTGGGAAGATTCACATTAATTTATGAAAAGCACAGACAAATTTTGCAGCTAAGCAAATTTGTGCCCTTTGTTTAAGAAAAGAAGAGATGCTAGAGTATTAATGAGAGGGAGAATATTCACAGAAAATGCACATCTTTAAGTCTGTAGATCTACTGAACCAGTGGAAAATCAACTTTATCACCAAGTCAAATAAATTGGTAGACTGTTTAAACTAAATAGGTTGGGCATGTGGAGAAGTTATTTGACAATTGTCTTGCTCACTGCATTTTCCTTGAATATCTGCGTATAGGCTCAAGATGTTTTTCCTTTCCTCAAAAGTGAGGGCTAATTCTGCTCTATAATTTGCCATATTTTATAAGATATCATAAAGATGTTACTTGAACTGATTATTCTACATTTCTCATAAAAATAGTTTTGTTGAGGTTCAGTGAAAAAAATTCTAAACTCCTTGTAAAGTTAATTGGCATGTTTTGCTTTAGGTAAGCTTATTTAACATGCCAAACATTTTGATCACAACATATAACACACTTCCATAATATCCTCAACCTTAGAAAAAATGGATAGACAATTGACTTGTGAAAGAACAGATACTAATGACATAAACTGAAAAGGTGGGAATAGGACTGGAGAGTTGGCTTAGTGGTTTAGTGGTACTTGCCTGCAAAGCCTAAGGACTCATGTTCAACTCTCCAGGTCCCACATAATCCAGATGCACAATGATGCAAGTGTGCAAGGTCACACATGAGTACAAGGTGGGCTCACAGGTCTGGAACTCGATTGCAGTGGCTGGATGCCCTGGGACACTAATTCATTCCCTCTCTCTCTCTTTCTCTGTCTCTCACTCTCTCACATAAAGAAAAGGCCAGTCTGTTGGGCTGGCCTCAAAAAAAGCTGAGATTAGAGTAGGATGGAAGAAGTCAATCTATTAAATCATCCAAGAATATGATCAAGGTAGATTATATACATGGATGAAATTGACAGAATGAAACATGATGCTCCACAGTGAGCATATGCTAATTACAAAGATAGTTGGGTGAAATGGCTTAGTGGGTAAAAGTGCTTGTATAAAATGAGGGCCTCTTGGTTTCCCTTGAGAAACAGATGGTAAGACCCTATTACTGAAGATTTCACATGCCTAAGCAGCAAGGTCACTGAGAAATTATGCTGGTGCTGAACAGAAAACCTTCTCCCTGTAGATCAGCCAACTGAAAACTGGAAAAAGCTGCACTGCATGCAGCCCTGTGGGAGACAGAAGTCATCAGTGGTGAAAACAGTGGACACTGGAAGCCTCAAGTTGGGTCAGATAGGCCAAATGACTGAACGAGTTCAACAGTGGCATGTCTGCTCTGGGGGAAACCAACTGCTCCCTAATTGGACTAAAGGCCCACTCTATGAGAGGAAATATATGCCTGGTACTGAAAACCTAATCAAATGTCTATGGCAAGGGAGGTCATGAGCCTTAGGGGTATATAAAACCTGCTCTTATCTGTCTAAATGTATATATTATTCTCACAAAATTGCCCTGAAAGCACTACACTTAATGTTCATGTTCATATATTAATACTACTCTCACTTCTAGTTAAAGAAACTTCTCTTTTCAGGTGGCGATGACCACTGGGGTCACCCAAAAGGCCACATAGTGCTGAGAAGAAGGGACAGAGAAGTGTCCAGCATTGAAACATCTCTATCACACCCTCCAAGGCTCAGGCCAACCTGAGACTACATAGTGAATTCCAGTTTAGCCTGGGCTAGAGCAAGAGCCTACCTCAAAAAACCAAAAAGAAAAAAGAAAGAAAGAAAAATGGAAAGAAAACAAGGGCCTGAATTTGATTCAGTAGGGCCCATGTAAAAACCTGTGTATGGCCGCACATGCCTGTAACTCCTGTAACACCAGTCCTATGATAAGCTGGGGTTCACTCGTCAGCCAGGCTGATAACAAAAGGGCAGCTCTAGGTTCACTGAAAATCTATCTCAAGTCTCCATGGAGAAGTGAAAAAAGAAGCTCCTTATACTTCCAATCCAGGCACATACGCACATGGTACCACAACTGCACATATACATACTTACACCTCAAATACCAAACCACACACACACACACTCAAAAAAAAAAAAATAAATAAAATAAAACAAGAAATTTTGAGAAATAATTTTGAATGTTTATAAGAATTGATGAAAAAGTCAGTACAATATTGCATAAAATAATATTCTAACATACTGAAATTTATGTTTTAACTGTGAATTCTTAAAAACAAATGCTTCTATTAAGAAATACTGCCAAAAATAATATTTAAAATTAAAAGTTTCATTTAATTGCCAGGCATGGTGGCGCACGCCTTTAATCCCAGCACTCGAGAGGCAGAGGTAGGAGGATCGCCATGAGTTCGAGGCCACCCTGAGACTACATAGTTAATTCCAGGTCAGCTTGGGCCGGAGTGTGACCCTACCTCAAAACAAAACAAAAAAAAAAAAAAAGTTTCATTTATAAAAGTATAATTAAACATAAAATCAAACATCTATCAATTAATTGTCCAGCAGTAAGTACATAATAGAATAAATTATGGTGCAAGGTTGTGGTGCTTTGATTCAGGTGTCCCCCATAAACTTAGGTGTTCTGAATGTCATTTCCCAATTTTGTGGCACTTTGGGAAGTCATGTCCACCCACTGCTCATGCCGTTGTTTTCCTCTGCTATCATGGAGCTTCCCTCAAGTCTATAAGACAAATAAACCTTTTTTTCCCCAAAAGCTGCTCTTGGTTGGGTGTTTTCTGCAACAGTGGTGTCATTGCTGTTTGACACCTGACTGTGTGGTTTTGGCTTTTGGAGCTGATTTCCAAAGGAATGTGGAAGGATTTGAAACCTTGGCCTAAGAGATGCCTTCCAGAGCTATAAGTACAGCTTGATGGACGAGTTTGGTCAGAGTTGAAAGTTCTGAATGCAGTAAGAACTACAGACTGTGAGGTTTGGCTGATGAGGGTGAGAAAGAGCTTTTCCTGGACTGGGCTAGAAGCAGTTTCTGTGAGAGGTTTGCTGTCATGCCCATGTCCTGAGAACTTGTGCAGGTTTGCATTGCATGGAAACAGACCAGTGTGTGCAGAGGGAGATGTCACAGAAAAAAAACTTTGGGATGAAACTTTTGCTCATTCAGCTGCAATTATATGAGCCATTACAACCACTGAGATTGGGCCAGCTGACCTGCATTGGGAAACAGAAAGAATGCAAAGTCTTTTGAAGGGACCTGAATGCTGAAGGAATGTCCTGTTCTTCAAAGTCTACTTTATGCCTCCCCGCCAGATTAACAAATTGGCACCCCACCTGGTATTATGAAATATAAAAAATTCAGGAAGAGGGAGTCATTGACTTTGCAACATGGTCTTGTGGTTTGGAAACAGCCATGGGCAGTGTGAAGTAGATTTGCTGGATGCCTGCATTGAGACTGAATGAAGCTATGAGGATGAACCATGGGTTGCAGTGGAGAACCAGTGGAGATGCTGCTAAGGAGAGCTGCTCCCCCAGATGAAGTTTTCCCAGGACTGTGAGTAGCCTAGCTGGATGGGTGGAATTGGAACTCCAGAGACTTGTTGGTTAGAATTATTGGACTTGTAAATTTGTCACTGACTAGAGTTGTTGGACTTGGAACTACAGAGTTTGATGTTTTCCCTGTTTAAATCTTGTATAGGTTGAATATTTCCTTTTATGCCCAGTGCCATCTTTTGCAACATGAATGTCTATTCCCTGCAGCTGCTGATGGCTGTCACCAGGATGACATATTCTATAGTTGTTTTAGCCAAGAACAGAGTCAGAGTTGGAAGCTTGTACTTATTCTTGCTTTCACTAACATCTCCACATCACTGCAGGCAAATTTTATAATCACCTATTAGTTGTTCCTCCTCTTTGAAAACTGTGTTGCTTTTGATATCGTATTCTTTCTCACTGAGAAACAAGATATAAATACAACCAGATAAGGCTTGCATTGTATGGTGTAAGTCATCTCTCTTCAATGTTTAGTTTGTTCCTCTTCCTCAGATAGCTGGTATAATTTAGAGGAAAATTGAGAAATAATAGTAGTTGAGTAATTATCACCACAGCTACAATATAGACTTTCTGGTTACAAATGTAGTTTTTTCACTAACTATTTGTGTGATCTAGGGTAAACTGTATAATCTCTAAGTCCTCTTTCTTCAATGCTTAGTTTTTTCCTCTGCCTAATATAGGTGGTATAATTTAGAGGAAGTTTGAGAAATAATAATCTTTGAATAATTATCACTGCAGCTAAAATACAGATTTTCTGATTTCAAATGTAGTTTTTTCACTATTGATGTGATCTAGGGTAAAATGTATAATCTTTATGCTTCTATTTATTCCTCTGTGGAAACATTAAATAAGTTATTTAGTTAACATGCATAGAGCATTTATAACACTTTCTAGCATAAAGTAAGTGCTAACAATTATTACAAGGCAATGTGCCTTCTTTCTATAGACCTATAAGTATGTTTACAAACTTATTTACTATCAAAAAAGCATAAATTGAACAGAGGAGGGTATGTTTATAAACAGTTCCATCTTCAACAGAGGAAGAAACAACAATCTATTGAGTTACTCTTAGCAATAACTTACTCAAAGCAGGATCACACAGAAGTTATTTTATATTTAGTTTTATTATTGATAGAAGCCTCATTAAATAGGCTTGGTATTCAGTATACTTGTTCGGAATAAAGCCCAGATAACTGAGGATTCACAGGCAGTTTTGCATGCATTAATGTCTGTGATGGGCAACCACAGTCCAATAGAAACAGATTTAAAATAATTACATTTCATTTGGGCTCATATCAGCCACAAGTTAGCTCAGCACAATTTAATGGAAAAGCACATTGCCTCTTGCACTTAATGAGGCCATAGCTGATAAGAGACTCTGGTGGGATCTGGAATCATAACAGTAATGAAATCCAAGGTTTGGGTTCTTGGTTCATTAGGCAACAAGACTAGCTCTTCAGTGTACTCATTCCCTAAGAGAAAGAAAGACACCAACTTGTTGGATTTTTTTTTTCATGTTTTTAAATGCTAGAAAATGACTGGACTCTTGTCTTTCCAATATTAAGCAGAGGATTTTCACAACAGCTATGACTTTTTCTGTATTCATGTGTAGTGATCTGAGCTGCTCTTAACACAAGAGTATGACCCTTAGCTATCATTTAGCTGTTCCTTTCACTGATTAAGAAACAAGACTACAAATAAAAGCCATTGCCGATGCAAGAAGTGAGTTGGGGTCAGAGATGACCAAGTATAAGGTTCCTATGTTTCATCACTTACTAATTATTATGTTTATTTCGTGGATACTCCAAAACAAATGGTGAGGATGTGATGATGTCAAAACAGAACTAAGTGATTAGCTGAAGGACAGAGAGTAAAGTAAGAAGTTGCACTGTTTGGAGAACCCAAGAACATCTGCTCTAGACATTGATTCTGAACTGACCCTGAAGTGTCCTGTCAGGCCAAAAGCAGCATCGGGAGCATACCACAACATCATATTGGGAAATCAGCAAAAGTCATCAATATCTTTCCCTGTCTCCCCACTCGAGCTTATTTATACAACCCCTGTGTAGTCATCTTAACAGCTCACAAGTTAACAAGGTTGGAGACTTGTGATATCTGTAAGATCTAACTTGATAGCATTAAATTCTTCTGAACTGTTTTTATTCATGATGGGCCTACATAGTTGGCATTTTCTTGGAGAAATAGTGCAGCTCCATAGATTAGTCTCTGAAGCTGGGGAAATGACCCCAACCAAGACAGTCTAGAATAGCAATTCTGCCCACTGAAGATCAGAGTAAAGTTCACAAGCCAGAGCCCACATTTTAATGAATTGTAATGAGTTATGAGACTTCAAAGAGGTTTTATTTATTTATTTATTTATTTATTTATTTATTTATTTATTTATTTATGAAAACAGAGAAAGAGAGAGAGAAGAGAGACAAAGAGAATAGGTGTGCCAGGGCCTAGCCACTGCATGTGAATGAACTTCAGATGCATGAGCCTCTTTGTGTGTCTCGCTTTACATGGATACTGGGAAATTAAACCTTGGTTTAAACTTTGCAGGCACTGAGCCATCTGTCCAGCCCCAAAAAGGTCACTTTATATTTCTCACCTGAAAATGCCTTTTCTATTGAAGCATTCATTTGTTGTCTCCACTTTTCTCAGTTTTCAGACATGCATTTCTGAGCTAGAGGAACAGACAGACATAAATCTAATGAAGCTTAAACTTCAGGACTCAAGGCTGGGGTAGGACAATAATGGGCTCTAACAATTATGTTTTAGTCTACAAGTTACAAAAGAAAATAGCATAAGAACAATTAGTCAGCATTTCTGTGTCCTGTTTTGAACATTTTCCTAAGGATAATCTTTGTTGGAAAGATTTTAATTAGTCAGACCTTAAAATTTATATAGTTTATAGTCACTTTCATGTAGTCTTATGCTATTGTTTAGCCATCTCAGTGTAGGCAGTATCCAAGAATATAGTCTCACTTTCTGATGTGCTGATTCATCTGGAATGAGCAAAGTGTCCAAGGCCAAGGTCATTTGTGAAATTCCCCCAGCCTGGTACCACATGCAGACAGGGAGGAGAGATACAGGGTTTAAATATTAGAAGTGGTAGTGGTTGCATTGTCATTATTTCTACTGTCACTTAAAGGCTGAAATAGAGATTCCATCTGGAACATCTTTACAGTTTAAGCCTTAATTAACAGGCATTGGATGACAGCTTACTGAAACCTAGATAAGCTGACAGAATGCAGAGTAGAGATGACCAGGCATTGAGAGAGGAATGAACAGAAAAGTAGACAAAAATAAGGTATTTGCTCAGTCAAATTGCTACTTACCTACTGGTGTTCTAAGAATGTTATTGTGTATCAGAATCACCTGGAATTTTTGTTAG
Source organism: Orientallactaga sibirica (assembly GCA_036365145.1). NCBI lineage: Eukaryota > Metazoa > Chordata > Mammalia > Rodentia > Dipodidae > Orientallactaga > Orientallactaga sibirica. Next base: position 448,749 of record JAEOAD010000019.1, on the reverse strand, counting down.
GTAAATGTGCATCACTGAGTTCTATTAAGAACTCCTAGTGACAATAAAACAAATAACCTAGATCATACTTTGATCTGAAGTGACTGATTTTATGTTTAGTTTTTATTTTTGTTTTGTAATGGGGATGGTAGAGATCCTTTTGCCTCCCTCCAGAATGCTAGAATTATAGGTGTGACATACTACTTGCAGCTAAAAAACTAACTTCTGAGAAAGCTAATTGTATGAATACCCATTATCACATGAGAATAGGCTCCACATATACCCTCATCTGATTTTGGTGACTTGATGTAACCTACTTTTCTCCAAGTTTGCAATTTTATCAATGTTTCTGCATGTTTTCCAAACTGATTTTCTCTTTGGAGTGAGTTGGAGTAACATAAGTTCATGTATTCTTTTTTGTAAAGGAAGGAGAGTCCAGTAAATGTTTGAATATATTTTGAAAGGTAAATATGTCAACCTTGTTGGTATTTATATCTCTAATTCATAGCTCTAAAATGTATAGTCATGATACATATAAAAAAGAAGTCTCCATTTTATCCATTAATCCTAGGATAAATTTATAAAGTACATAATAGTTCATATTTTAATTAGCTAGCATCAAAATATTTCTGACATTTTTTTACAATCTTTAGAGTAAAATCAAAAGTGTAACAGCTGGTATTTTTACCCACTGTGCACATTTAGCCCATACACAAAAGAGTGGCTTTTTTGTTCATTAACATAATTAAGCCCAGATAACTGACTGTCTGTGTCAGACTTTGGCCAGGAGCTAACTTGCAGGAGTCCTTGATATAATTGTATTAAGGGATGACAATGCTTTAGTTTCATAGATTTAGAAAAATATTATAAAAATGGGAAACATGAAATATCTACTGAATATTAATTAACTAGGGTGTAGCAGGTAATAATCCAACTTTTATACTTTAATTGTGATGTCATCACAAATATTTCCTTTAAACCTCAAGTTTCTAATTGATATGACTGAGCAGATTATTGCTAGGAAGAAACACAATATGTTTTAAAACAACAGAAGAAAATCATTTGGAAGGTTACTATATTGTGCCTCCAAATAAATTTGATTATCATTATTATTATTATTTTGCCTCCAGCATAAAATGGTTTTATTCTTAGCAGCATTAACAATAGGAATTTGCATTATAGATATGAAGTATAGACAGATACTAGATCACTGCCATTAGTTACTGAGTAAAAATAATCCAAAGGCCAAAAAGCTTCCCAGTGACAAAACTAATAATGTGACCAAAGCTTATTAGACCCCTTATTAGACTCATCAGACCCCACATACTGCTTTTATTACACAAGCTTTTCTTGGGGATCAAATTTCTCTTCAGTATTTCTTTCTTTATTTTTGGACCCAAATAACTCTAAAGAGATGCTCCTCCTGTTACTGTTTGGTAATATGTTGCTCATCTGTTAAATCTCAGTTCATGTTTCCTATTCTGTAAGAACAGAAAGATGTTCTTTTCTGCAGCACAAAAAGATAAGCAGATAGCCTTTAAAAAACTATTCTATTAAGGTTAAGCTTGACTGAAGTGGTCAAATGAGCTACCCTTCAAAATGCTAAATCTGCATAATTTTGCTTGAATTTTGAAAAATATACAGTATTAATGCTTCATGTCAAGAATATATATATATATATATATATATATATATATATATATATATATATTTTAGCTTGTAGATGATAAAAATCCCTCATTGTACCATAGCATAACGCCCCCACTTAAATAAGTAACCAGCACTATAGTACTGGGAAATAACATTTTTAAAGAGCATAATAAAATATATAAAAAACATACAAAAGCCATAAAAATTCTAAGTCATACCACCATGTGCCTTAGTGTATTCTACATTATAGCATCACATTACACTCCTCACTTTGCTATTCATTTGTTTACAACATGTGCCTACAGTGTCTTCAGATAGTGTTTCCCATGCAAAGCACCTTCTCATATACAAGTCCTTTATGAGTTTTTCCAAAAATCTATGATCTATGTCCTTGTCTATATAAAGCAGACATTTTCAACTAATGATTTTGCTTCTCAGAGAACGTTTGGCCTAAAGAGATTTTTGACTGTCATAGCTAAGCTAGTAGGATGCTCCTGGCAACAAGTGATTAGAGGCCACGCTGCTAAAATTTCTATAGTGCAGAGAGTCCCCACGACAAAGAACTGTTGGGCCCAATATTATCCCTGTAAATAAGCTAAAGTAATAGTTACTGGGAGTTCTTCAGTGTAACATGAAGTTTAAAGTCACTTAACACTTACAAATGCATGTTTAAATGCTGTCACTATTGTGACTACTTAGGTAAATTTGATTTCCAGTTTGTTTCCATCATTAAAGAAGAATATTTTTGTGTGATACAAATCCATTAAACTTAGCACGACTCTTCTATAGCTCAAATATTTTACTATCACATGTGTTTTAAACTCCACATTACAGGGCTGGAGAGATGGCTCAGTGGTTAAACGTGCTTGCTTGCAAATCCTGATAGCCCAGGGTTCAATTTCCCAGAATCCATGTCAAGCCAGATGCCACAAAGTGGCACATGCATCTGGAATTAATTTGCATTGGCAAGAGGCCCTGGCATACCCATTCATTCTCATTCTCATTCTCTTTCCCATTCTCTCTCTCCCTTTCCTTGGAAATAAATTAAAATATTTTTTAAAATAAAATTAACTCCATATTACATCACCACTGTTTATTGTGGTTACCTTCGCATTGCTGGGCCCTCCCAGGAACAGCTTATTGGAGGAAAGCATTTGTTAGAGGCTTAAAGAGTCCAGGAGAGGCACCATCAGTGACAGAAGATGCTGACTCACTTTCATGGATACAGGCAGGGAAGCATCACCAAACAGCTAACAAACACCAATAGCCAGACTGCCAAATGCTCTCCACACACCTTAGGGCTGGACTGGATATCTGCCCTACAGTGATATACTTCTTCCCCAGCAGATCTCTGCCTGTCAAAGACTCAAGTTGCAAGGTCAATGTTAATTAAAAATATCTGAACCTATGGAGCCATACATTCAAACCACCACATGGTTTTAAGTAGTTATCTTTTGATGATATTTAAAGAAATCTATCTATTTGAAGATTTATTCATAGGTGTGTGTGTGTGTGTGTGTGTGTGTGTGTGTGTGTGTTTGAAATTCAATGGCTTATTGCTTCTGGGGATTTATAGTTCTAATTTATTTTGAAATTTTTCAAGCATTATTTGTATTGTGTTAGAATGTTTAATTCTAAAAATTGCATAAATGTAATTATTGGAATATATAACTTCTCAGCTGTCATCAAGAAAGACTGTGATGTTTGAACCTATCAGTGATGTGAATGAGCAAGAAAATACAACTCATAATGAGGAGAAAATTTAGACAATTGAAACTTGCATAGAAATGACACGGAAGTTAGGCTACTCAAGTCTAGATATTAAATTAGTCATTCTAACTGTAGTCTATATTTACCAACAGCTTAGGCATGGAACATAATAAAAAGTGACATCAATCAAACTTGGAGGTGAAAAATGAAATATATGAGATGAAAAGAATACTGGAAAATGATAATTCTATGATGAGCACAACAGAAAAAGATTAATAAACTTAAAGACATAATAGAAGCCTTCCACTATGAAGTTCACAGAGAAAAAAAGAGTAACAGATTAAATGGAATATTAATGAGTTGTGGGACAATTTCAGACAACCTGAATGTGTGTAATGGAGTCTTAGAGGGAAAGGGTGAAGGGGACAAGGAAAAGGGCATTTTAAGAATTGTTGGAATGTCTGTCCTAAGCCCAATTCAAAATTCATTTAGTGTTTATTTGATGAAACTCAGTCATCAACTCAAATAATTTTCAAACTGTTCGTAAGGACCCCATAAGTTAAGGTGAGTCAGGCTCCTCTAAGTGAATTTTGGGATTAATAAAATAACTTGCCATAGTAAAGAGCTTCTGAACACCAAACAGCATAAACTTAATTCAAAATCAAATGCATCATGAGTCTAAGGCATTTCTGGCCATGGTTGCTCATGTTGCATCACATGACTTTACTATAGCTTCAGTTCTGAACACTTTCCACTGTACACAGTGTCAGGTTAACACTAGCAAATGCTGCTCAAAACACTATAGATAGCTCAGTTCTGAGACTATTTTATATTATGAATTACAGTATTTTTAATTTACATACAAAGTTGTCTGCTCTTACAAAAGCATGACTATTTAATTAGAGAAAATAAAGACATTAATATTTTCCTGGTATCATTCCTTCGGATATCAGTAACAAGTATCTTTAAAACTGGATTGTGTTAGAAAAAGTGCTGCTTTCTTGGCAAACCTGGAACCAACACAGGGTAAAGGTGATAGACACAGAGAACACTCAACTCCTACCAAAACAGATATGCAAAACTTGCTTACACACACACACACAAACACACACACACACACACACACACACACATATATATATATATATATATATATATATATATGAATTTATGACCTATATTTTTATTGAAGAGGTGCCTGGTGCTATCACAAATACAAGTTTACTGATAATTTAATCAATATATGCTTTATTTCAAACCCTAATAACTTCTTAAGTTTATATCTAAATGCCATAAAAATTCTATTGCCCAATTCTACATTTTATAGACAGCTTTATACACATTATATGGAAATTGTATTAATGCAATCACTATAAAAGTCCTGATGAGCACTTTATAAAAAAAGCTTCAGGCAGATTTTACTGGCACTCATATTTACCTCTCTTAGGAAAAATACAAAATGTAAATATGGGTACTTAGCATCCCTTTTTCTATTTATTTTAGTATAATTGCTATTTTAAGTCAGTCTGATGTACTTACAAGAGAAGAGGCCTTCAGCCCTCAGCCCTCACTCCCAAGTTCCATTCTCCAGCTCTCACCACTTTTAAGTCCATTAGATGTTTTCCCTTCCACTTGCCTCCATATAAATGTGGCTTTGCATTATCCTACTTATTTTTTGACTTCTTGTCCTTTGAGAATTTCACTATGCACATCACCTTCAATTCTTTGCCTTATACCCACCCATTTTTCAGTGCAGTTACTGTTTTGATTATATAGATAGTCATTGCTACATAATTTTAACTACAATGTTATTCATTTTTGGGTGTTCAATGATGGCATTTTTGTACTTGCCACATTTTCTTGAAATAATTTGTCTCATCTGCTTAGATTTATGTGAGTTATAATTAATATTTTCAAAATATTTCTATAGATATGTCAACCACCAGTAACACTTTTTAGATCTTCAAACACACTTGACAATGGATTAGTTTCATCTCTTCTCCAGAGACCTCCTTTCATTAGCCCTCCATCATTCTGTTCAAATCCACATAGGTCGCTATCTTTGACAATATTTACCCGATTGGCATTTGAATTGCTAACTAAGCCTCCCATGGAGGATGGTACTCAGACATCTTCTAAGAGTACATGTAACTACTATGTAAGCAATGAGAAAGTAATGTGGAGAACTTCTGTCACCTAGCATGTGGTGAATGGAGAGAAATAATTTGGGTAGATACTATTTATTGACTTTACATATGTCATGATAATTGGTAATTTACCAAATGTCCCACAAATAATGAAACTTAATTTTAAACCCAGGTTATATCCTTCAGGTATGTTCATAACTATTTTATCCATTATCTTGTGTGAGAAGCATGGTTTGGCTCTATTTTCTGGGAGAAAAATCAAAAGGTAAGCCTAGACGATAAATGGAAGTCTTGTCCTTGCAGAAAACATTTCATCCCAGTACTGGGACTTGCTAGTCCCAACATATCGAATCATGAGAATCATTGTGAAAACCAACAGTATTGAATATTCACTCCTAATAAAACATGTGTGTCAGTTACTTATCTTAATGTTGTGACAAAATACCTGACAGAATCAACTTAGGAAAGGAAAAGCTAATTTTTGGCTGTTTGAGGGTACAGTGCATGGTGGCAGCAAAGACATCATGGTAGGAGTATGAGGCAGCTGGTCACATTGCAAATGCAGTTAGGAAGCCCAGAGGGATGAATGCTGATGCTTAGGTTGTTTTCTCCTTTTCACTCAGTGCAGGACCCTAGCCTATGGAATGATCCCACCCATAGTAGTTAGCTGTTAAACTGCATAGACACAGAGGTATATCAAATCTAATGATTAAAAATCCAGTCAAACTGACAATAATGATTAATCATAATAACATGTTTGCATATTTCATGAAAATTTATTGTGAAAAAATCTCTTGGATTAAGATTATTCCTATTAGTAATATCATTGTTGTCATTATCACTGTAACCTAATTTTATAAATGGGCTGTGTATCAAAGGATTTCAATTCCCTCACCTTTCATATGAATGAGTTGAACTGATTATGGCTGAATGGTCTCTTTCTGAAATAATTTAAAAAAATAATTACAACATAAAACCTACCACCTATTGGATTTAAGCATCTTAGAGAGAAAAATACCAATGACAGAATTTTAAAGCAAGCTTGAAGAAAATTTAGAGATCAGCTCTAATCACTTTGCTTTTCAGATAAAGAAACTGAGGCTAAGTAAAATGGTAGCTTTAGATAACAATAACATAAAACTACAAGCTCTTTAAGAAATAAGGGAGGTAGAGGCTGGAGAGATGGCTCAGCATATAAGACGCTTGCCTGCAAAACCTAACTACCCAATTAGATTCCCCAGTACCCATGTAAAGCCAGATGCACAAGGTGGCATGTGCATCTGGAATTCTTTTGCAGTGGCTAGAGTTCCTGGCATACCCATATTTTCATTCATTCATTCATTCATTCATTCTCTCTCTCTCTCTCTTCTTTCTTAAATAAATAAGTAAAATAAAAAAGAAATCAGGGAGGTAGTTCATATAGTGAATTGGGATTCATAAGATAAAGAGAAAGCAACACTAAATCATATCTCTATCTTTCCCACCAGTGCTCAAGGAGCATTGCATAAAAGGGTGCAGAAAGATTGTAAGAGCCTCAGGGTGGGAAATATCCAGAGACACCATGTTTTCCCCATTCCTGCAGAGACTGACTGAGACCTCTTGGTTTCCACAATGAATACCAATAACCCAACTGAAGACTCTCAGGAAAATTGGGGTGGAAGTGATAGGGTGTATATGTGCATCTTTTTAATAAAAAATAAATAAATTAAGCCAGGGATGGTGAACTAAATCCCATCACATGGGAGGCAGAGGTAGGAGGATGGCTGTGAGTTTGAGGCCAGCCTGAAACTAAATAGTGAATTCCACATCAGCCTGGGCTAAATCAAGACCCTATCTCAAAAAAAAAAAAAATTCATTTTTGGGTGTGGTTCCATATTTTATTTTCACTTCTATAATTCATCTGAGGCAAAAGTAAGTGTGATGAAACATTTGTCTCCATCTCCATGCTTTGGTTAGACATATTTATTTTAGTTTATAATTTTTCCTTTTTTATTATTTATTTTATTTTTACATTCATGTTGGTGCCTCCAGTAGCCCCCTCCCTGTTCTCCCCCCTCCGAACGGACCCTCTTCATTGGAGAATGTGGGTCATGCATTATGGGGTAGCCACAGTTATGGGAGAGAGGCAAAGTCTATAAATACATTTTTTTAAAAGAGTAGACAATGTGGAAGTCCTGGCCACTGCCCAACCACCCCATCCATCTAGTGCATTGAGAAATACCAGAAACATGAAGAGTTATAAAGTGAATACAAAAACAAAATTAATACAAAAATATTCCAACCTCATAAGAAATACACAATCTTTTTTAAATTAAGAAATTATTTTGGAACATCCTAATAAATTAAATAATTTCCAGTCATTGCTCAGGGCATACAAGTATAGGCATAATTTAGCATTTCAAATTTAAAATATCCATAATGGAGTTATAAATTGACCCACCATGTAGACTTACTGTCTCAGTAAACAAAACTCCCACTCAATTAGCTATTTTTACCAAAAAAAAAAAAAAAAATCATCAGACATCTTTAACTACTTTTTATTCTATATGTAATCTATAAAACAGTCCTCTTAATTATATCTGCAAGGAACTTCTCCTATATGCTCACTTCTCAGTTCTACCATGATAGTCTAAGCCATAGTATTCTTTTGTCCAAGAAATGAGAATAGCTTCCTACATAGTCCTCTACTTTCATGCTAGTTTCCCTTATAGTACATCTTCTATTTATATTCCAAATATTTTTAAAACATGGGGACTAGGTTATGTCATTCCTTTTCTTAAATGACCATAATAACCAATGACCATAATAACCTCATGTCTGTAGTTTTTAACAGAACTTATTGAATGTTTTCCTAAATACACAGAAAGGGAACAATTAACATTTCAGTCAATTACTGGTTGACTAAATAACATACTAGTGAAAAGAGTCATTCATGATTTCAATGACCAGAATATGCTCAGCATGATATTTTCTTTGGAACAGCAGAAATGTTTGTTAATAGTCAAATCATACTATGCAATCACAAAACCAGAAATATTCAAAAAAATAATTTTTAAGCCCCAGAATCTAGTTACCATTGCCTCTCACAGGTCCCTTAAATATAGGCCCAGAATTGAACTTCAAATAGTTCATATTATTATGTCCATTTATATGTGTGATGTTAATCCCTCAACTGGAAGATAAACTATCCTTATAATAAAGCTCTATATGTATAGGAATGGAAAAATGAAAATGCAAAGATAAGTGAGCAACATGAACTTGGTTCTCTGGTAAAGCAATCAACTGGGTAGCCTATATTGACACATAATCACCAGAAAGATTACCATGTACAAATTGGGAGCATGTGACACTGGGGAGAATTGAAGAGGTAATAACTGTCTGAGCAAGGGATCATTCAGACTGGTTTACCAGTTATCTGGGCAAAGGCAAAGCTGAGTGGTCCATGAGAACAAAGTAGTTGCTTCCAACCAAAGAAACAGAATGGTGAATAAAACATAAAGATGACGTGCTTCATCCATAGTTTATTGGATCAATGTTTTCAAACCACACTGTAAGAAAACCCTAGCATTTCCACAACTGTATATTTACTTTGTTATAGTTTTTCTTTCTTTCTTCTCTCACTGGCATCTAATTACCAAGGGAGTAGAGTCTTGAGTTATTTTGGGGTTTTATTTTGGTTTTCTTTTACTTATTCTACTGCTATATCCCAGTCAGTTGGAATCACCAAAACATATATCTATATCAAGCCCTCGTGAGAAGAATCAGGTCACTTCTTGTCAAGTTCTTTTCTGTTAATAGACAAGGATAGTCAGCACTATGTTCATCAAGGGCTTAAGTTTTAAGATCCTGTATTGGGCTGAAGAGATGGTTTAGCAGTTAAGGCACCTCCCTGCAAAGCCAAAGGACCAGGTTCTTCTCCCTAGTATCTATGTAAAGCCAGATGCATAAGGTGTCATATGTATCTGGAGTTTGTTTACAGTGGCTAGAGGCACTAGTGCACCCATTCTCTCTCTCTCTCTCTCTCTCTCTCTCTCTCTCTCTCTCTCTCTCTCTCCTTCTCTATCTGCCTCTTTCTCTCTCTCAAATAAATAAATTATTCTTAAGAGACCTTATAATTCTTTAGCAATTACTTTCTCTTTGTTGGGACAAAATATCTATCCAGAAGCAGCTTAAGGAAGCAAAGGGTTTATTTAGACTGAGAGGTTTGAGGGGAAGTCCATTACGGTGGGGAAAGTATGGCAGGAGCAGAAAACCAGGATCACATTGTCACATCAGCATGGAGGAAGCAGAGCAGACATGCTAGTGGTCAGCTAGCCTTCTCCTTTTTATACTGCCCAAGATCCCATGCCTGTGAAATGGCTGTCTCCACAGGTAGGATGGGTATTACCACCTCAGTTACTCTAAACTAGAAAATCCCTGAGAGAGATGCCAAGAGAGTTGTTCCATGGTGATTCTAAATCATGTCAAGTTGACAATCAGAGATTAATCATTCCAATCATACTAATTTTTTTTTTCAAAAAAATCTTAAGTGAAGCCTAAGGCTCTCCTAATTATCTCTGTCTTCATTATTTTCTCTGGCTGCTTTTTTGAATAAAACAAAAAAACTACAACTATATTCAACCTTAAGTTAAATATATACCCAGTATGAGATGTAAATGTTGGTGTTTCATAAATATGTCTATTCATATTTTGACTTCAGTTATATCTAAATTATTCCAAAATACATGGATAAAAAGAAAAGTAGTAGTGAATTATCCAGGTCTTTTGAAATTTTGTACATTGTACTTCACTTTTATTCTTTTAGGTTCATCTAAATAGTAAATGTTATGTAAACAAAAAAAAAAACTAGGTGCTTTTTTTTTTTAGATTGTTTGTCTTCTTGTTTTTCATAAATATGTTTCATAAATAGGCCATCATGACAAATAGTCTAAACAGACAAAAATATAAATAAGAACAAATTAATAGGTACAATATGTTGTAGTTGTTATCCTACCAGTAGCTTTGAGTAAGTTACTTAACCATGCCATACGAAAATGCTTACCTATAACAGTATGGAAACAGGAACAGATTTTAAAACATCTTAAACATTAGAGAGTATAAAGATACCATTTTTGTGAGATATTTCTTCTTTGGCTCACACAGATAGATAATGGGATTTTCTTCACAAAATTCTTAGAAACTGACAATAACCTTTTTCTCCATTTTAAACACAATGTTTTATATGAATGATTACAAAATGCCTTTAGTTCCAGAGCCTTCTATCCCATTAGCTAGCAATCCACTCAGTGTAAAGGAACTTAATGCATTAATATGGTTGGGAGAGAATTACTGGTATAGAGAACAGTTCTATACAATTTACAATTCCTTTATAACCAAAGGTCTCCAACCAGGTAGTAAGTGGATTCACTGTGGCATTTTAAAAATTGAGTATTCACTTTATCAGAAGATAAAATGTTTCCAGAGCTTCTTTCATGGCCCCCAAAAGATGTTAAAGTCTTTTTCACCTTTTGTTTCCTTTTGTGATGTGATATTTTCATTATTAGTGACTTTGAAGCACCAGTACCTGTTCAGAATCCGGGGTGACCTCTAATTACATGTAATGACAGTTAAACAAATGTGTGAACAGTAGAGAAATTACATTTATGAATCAATAGCTTGATCTATAATATGCCATCCTTACTAGTTTTATGTGTTTCTGATGACTGAACTGTTTTATTTTCATTAAATTAATAAATCTTGGCATCATGGCATCAGAATATGTTGTCAACATTTGGTCAGAATTAGAAATGAATTATCTTTCTTGTTTGTTTATTCTGGGGCTTAGTCCTCTAGGTACCCTAGGCTAATTTTCAAGGTCAGTGAACTGAGGCATACTTCTTACAGAACTCACTGAGTGTTTTAAAATTCTCTCTCTCTCTCTCTCTCTCTCTCTCTCTCTCCAGTCTCTTTTCTCCCTTGGCATCAAAACATTTATCAATATTGTCTCAGTGTCCTATGGAGGTAACCATGATACATGCTTGGGAATGAACAGCAGGCTAATGAAGGATGCAACTAGAGCCATGAGGGTCAATTTGGTTTTTTTATGTAAAAAATTTTTTTCCAAGTTCACAAATAATAAAAGTACTTTGTAGCACCAAATTAAGAAAAGCAAAAACATCTAATAAAATAAACAAATCACCCAGAATGCTACTAGCCAGAGTTAGCCATAAAAATACAAAGTTTTCCATTTGGTTTTTAAATATTTCCTTCATTGTTCTCTTTGAGGAGGTGCACTGCTCTGAAGCAAGACCTACTACAATTCCTCTCATTTACACCTATTGCTCAGCATGCCTGAGAGGAGGAATAATAGAGGATCTCTACATCTTTAAGTTCCATGAGGTAGAATCTTACTTGTGAATGCATACATTCACAGTTGTCTTTCACTAATTAAAAAAGTTGGTGCTGAGATCTGGTAAATAATAACAGATTAACAAAGAAGATGGCATCAGTGTTGGATTGATAGCCAGGTATGGAGGCACATGCCCATATTCCCAACACTTATGGAGACAGATGCTGAAGATACTCAAAACTCACAAAGCAGAAATCCAGGAGCTGCTGAGAGCTTAATTTTAAAGCAGACTTAAAGCACACCCACCAAGGTTCAGGGAAGTTTTAAGAGGAAGGGGCAAAAATATGATAAGAGCCACAAGGTTGGAGGGAATATCAAGAGACATTGACCTCCCCACGATGACAGATTGCTGCCCTTACATCTCATAAGCCACAGCTCCACAACGAATACCAGCAATCCCATGAAGGAGTGTCCTCAGCGGAGTGGGAGCAGAGAGGGAGGAGGTAAATGACAATACCAACGTATGATTTGTCTATACACAGTTTTTACTTAATAACACACTTTTTTAAAAAATGGGTGGTAGAGGCAGGAGGAACAGGAATTCAAGGCCATCCTCAAATCTTGGGTTTGAGGCTAGCCTGGGTTACATGAAAGCCTATCCCAACAAACCAGAAACCATCTATACAAATGCTGGAAGGATGACAACCAGATATATGTCAGGCTAGAAATAAAAACAATAAGAAAACTCCCTTTGAAAATAAGTAATAATGAAAGGTAAAGTGAGTAGTGCCTAAAGTTACACAGAGGTTATTGTCTTTGTTTTACCATCTCACAACTGTGTGACCAAAAAAAAAAAAAAATTGTTTTATTTCTCTGTATCTCTATGCATTATAACAGAGCTAAGTGAAGATTTTAAAAGGGTAAATTCCTGTAAAGCATTGACAGTACTTCCCTTTAGACAATATCCACTCAGTAAACATTAGCTGCTGACAGTACAATACTGACGAGGCTCAAACTTAATGGTTTGAAGTACATTACATATTTACTCATGTAGTATCCCAGAAAGTAGGGTTAAATGAGAACCTACTCAGGACATTTTATCTTCGGTAAACTGGACTTAATAAATAAAAAAAAAAATTAATAAGGTATTAAAAAATTCATTATCTTGCCCAAGACTATAAAATTTGTTGAGAGATGGAGCCTGAATTCTCACCCAGGGTTGCCAATGACACTGATTTTCAAAGAATAGTTTGGGAACCACCATAAACATAATGAGAATGAGACTAGTCAGAATGGGGCCCAAGAATCTGCAAGACAGACTTCCTTGGCAGATCCCAGATCTGAGTGTGTGGTTTTTTACTACATTGTGATTTACATAGTAAAGTCATTTTCTGCCACATTTCTAGAGATAGCTAACCTCAAAATCTCAATTTAAATTCAAAAACTGGTAATCATAGTATTGTACAAAACAGGCCCCCAGAAAACAGTGAAAGATAATCCTATAGCAGGTGAGAAAATTGTACCAAGAGACCAATAGGGTATAACACAGGGACAGGGCTCCAGCAAAATGCCTGCCTTCACACCCGCCTGAAGGCGTCTGCTTGCATGTGATTGATTTTTATCTTATACTTGATGGATTGATACATAGATTTAATTATATCATGTGTTGTCCCATCAATACTGTTTTGCAGCTCTTTTACATTCAGCCTGGGTGCCAGATTGAATTAAATGTTTTTTTTAAAGCCTATAAAGCAGCAAAATATCTTTCCCTGGTTGGTATTTTTTACGTATTGGTTACTAAGAGTCTGTAAGCTAAAGCAGGTTGTAAAGTTCATTTGCCAGTGAGGAAGCCGATTTGACTTTTATGGCTATTAATTTTTTATGGAGCACAAAGCAGAATTATTGGTGTCGCTCCTAAATCAGACACCTCTGTAGCTATTGGGAATGAACGCATCTCCATTTGGGAGGCAATTATAGGGACCATCCCTTGAGAAACAGGGTTCTTGGTAATTAGATCCAAACAGGTATAATGATACCTGGGAGGAGATATGCAGAAAAAAAATGACTGCTATTGCTTTACCAGGGATCATGCATTATAGCTTTCAAGTAATGTTGGAGTGGAAAGATTCACGTTAAAAGAAAAACCATAGTCCCAGCAGAAGGCATCACCAAGAGCTCATCATTCCTTGTCTTTTTGTGTGCCTACTATGTTCTGTGCATGGTTCTACCAATGCAGTTAACAGTAGTGAGAAAACATAAAACAAGCAAAAGATCTCTTTTCATGGATCTCAATAAGTAGAATAAGAAAATAATCTCCAGTGGTGCCAAGTGCTGTGATGGAATTTGGGCCAAGGCAAAGAGAAGAAAGTCACTGGAAGACTTCTATTTTACCAGGGGCAGTCTAAGAAGGTGTCTCTGATATGTGGTAACAAGCTAGCAATTCTACTTTCTGCTTCACATAGAAAAGGTGTTTAGGGTCTGAAGCCAGGAGTGTGAAAACTGTTGCTTAGTTCAACAAGTAGAATATAACATTTTTATATGGTCCTTCATATATTAACTTACTTTGAACTTCTCTATACCTTTTATTTCATTCATTGCATTTATTTATTGCAGTCAGTAGCTATTTATTGACTATTCAAATTTCTCAGGTACTGTGCCAAGGCTGGGAAAATAGCAGCTCGTATTTATGGAGCATTTGCTAACTGAAACATTGTGCACAGCACTTTACATGGCTTAATAGACTATGGGACAGAAATCATTACCACTCTACATCACCAATAAGGGATGACACCAGATGGGTTACAAAATGCTCAGGCTCACATCTCTGTTTAGTACCAGAGATAGGACAAAGAACATGTTTTCTGACCTCTATTCTCTTTTTCATGATATATGTGACCTTAGAAATTCTTTCTTCCTTGGAGACAAAAAAGGATCATATACATTCTAGAATAAACATACCTCTACCTCATAGCTAAATGAGTTTCATAAGGATATATAACTTAACCTCCTGCCTTCAGACAAATAAATTGGTATTAGCTTCATTTATAAGTGAAGACTTCCCCAACAGAGTTCAATCAGCTCAGGAAACAGGCTGGTAACTTTATAGTACAAACCAGATGTCTGAATAGATGCTCCCTGGAATCAGAGACTGTCAGCAGGGCTGGAGAGGCGGGCAAGACCCTGCATGGCATCCTTTATGCCTACCTCCCCATGTGACCATCTGCTCTGTCGACTCACCTCCTCCCTATGCCCCTTCAGGCCTCACTCTGGCCCCATGCAAGCATGTCTTCACTGTTGCTTGCAAAATCTTATCACAGACCTCTCTCCTGCCCACCCTCTCACAGTAAGCCTCCTGATGCACCTGCTGTCTGCCAGAATGGCTGTCCAATTGTTACACATGAATGTGAAAGATCCTAGCAGCCTGGTTCATAGGATAGTTTGTTGTTTTGTTTTGTTTTGTTTTGTTTTGTTTTGTTTTGTTTTGTTTTGTTTTGTTTTGTTTTGTTTTCATTTAGAAATAAGTTCTATGTAGCCCAGGCTAGCATTGACCTCCCAGTCTTCCTGTTTCAACCTCCTGAAAAGTGGGATTAGTGGTGACACCAGCTCATATGGCTACTTCATGAGATCTTAAATATGATCTTAAGGAAGGTAAGGTGGTCAAATATCAGCTAAGACCAGCCTTTGCTCACAAATGAGACCAAAAGGATGCATGATTTATGACTTATAAGTCCTAAAGCCAAACTAAAACTGTCTCATTCTCCAGGTCAAATGTTCTTTGTACTCTACTGTGTTGCTTTGTAGATCTTCACATTAGAAAATAAACCTCTCCAAGATGCAGGTAAATAGAAGGCCTAGTTTGGTAGGGATGGGGACTCAGTCTCTGTCATCAGCCAGCCACTCCCTTCTGTTCTCAACATGTACTTCATGATGATTGGTTTACTCTGCATACTACTGAATGATGGCCCCAAGAGAAATTTCCTGGGTCTGTCTCATTGTAGGATATAAAAGAATGTAGTTCAGATAAAGAATAAATTCAAAGAGACCAGAATTTTCTTCTCAAAATCATCAGATACATTTCAAAAATACCCAGTGATTATTTCAAAGTGCTGTAAAATCATCAATTTACTTTTGACATGATTAGAATAATTAACATCATTTTCATTTTAAAAGTGACAAAATGATGACACAAAGTAAGGAAGATCACACAATTAGGAAGTAGAGAGAAAGAGAGAAAGGAAATTAACCTGAGCCCATTCTGTTTCATATGCATTCATCCAAATCTTTTTTTCAATACAGAAAAAGAGGGGGTTTCTGAGGAAAAAATTACATTTAATCCTCCCAATATCCCTGTCTGCTAAATGTTATTTCACCTTTGTTATATATGAGATCTGAAGGCATGCCACCTTATCCTATGGCCCACATGTATCCACTGTAGTAGTAATGATTACTTGCCCACTTACAGAGTCTAACTCCTAATTTGTCTTATTTTGTTTTTTTTTTTTTGTTTGTTTGTTTGTTTTGTTTTGTTTTGTTTTGTTTTGTTTTTTGAGGTAGGGTCTTTCTCTAGCCCTCACTGACCTGGAATTCACTATTTAGTCTCAGGGTGTCCTCAAACTCACACTAATCCTCCTACCTCTGCCTCCCAAGTGCTGGGATTAAAGGTGCACCACCATGTCCAGCTGCTAACTAGTTGTCTTATCTCTAGTGTTCTTTCTAACATACAGACCTAATCAAATTTCCCTTTTACTGCCCGATGTATGCCATGCCCATGCCTTTGCTCATGCTATTTGCTTACCTGTGTCTCTGATGCCAATAGAAGTTATGGTCTCTTGTTTCCATGGATATGAATATGTTACCTTATTTGGCAAAAGAGACTTTGCATATATAATTGAGTTTCTATTTAGTGACCTGAAAATAGGGAGATTAACCTGGTTTATTTAGATACACCCAATGTGATCACAGCAGCATAAGTATGGGGCAGGAATAAAAGTCCGAAGATAGGAAAAAAAAAAAGTCAGAGATTTGATGTATGAAAAAGACTTAATGCACCATTGTTGACTTGACATAGAAGGTCATGTGTCTAGTAATATAGATTTGCAAAGACCAGATCAAAAAACCAAATTGTGGATAATTTAGATTTCTACCTCCCTCATCATTATTTTGTGTTTTGAGGTGCTGTCTTTTAGTTATTCAAAAAATATGTAATAGTTTTGAAGTATGGTGGTATGCACCTGTAATCCCAGCACTGGGAGACAGGTACTGAAGTATCGAAACTGTACCTAGTGTGTGTGTGTGTGTGTGTGTGTTTGTAAATGCACACATGTGTATCTGTTTATAATAGATTATTTTAAGCTGCAGCTTCCTTGCTGTTCTATAAAATGTTATAACTTATTATTGCCATTTACCTGTATTTGGATACCCTTGCTCCAACCTCCCACTATTCCTTACCCTTCTCAGCCTCTGATAATAAGGACTCTAAGATCCCATCAACATTAGTTCCCTAATCACACATATGAAAGGGAGCACAAGGCATTTGTTCTTCAGCATCTGACTTATTTCACTTGACAGGACATAGAACATCCAGTTCTAATCATTTCACTGCAAATGACAGGGTGTGGTGGTTTGATTCAGGTGTTCCCCATAAACTGAGGTGCTCTGAATGCTAGGTTCCCAGCTAATGGAGATTGGGGAATTAAAGCCCCCTGGAGGCAGTGTATTGTTGGGGAAGAGCTTATGGGTATTATAGCCAGCTTCCTCTTGCCAGTGTTTGGCACACTCTCCTGTTGCTGTTGTCTATCTGATGTTGGCAAGGAGGTGATGTCCACCCTCATCTCATGCCATTGTTTTCCCCTGCCATCAAGGAACTTCCCCGCCAGTCTGTAAAACAAAATAAACCTTTTTTCCCACAAGCTGCTCTTGGTTGGGTGATTGCTGCCAGCAATGTGAACCTGACTGCAACAGTACAGTTGGTACTGAGGAGTGGTGTCATCTCTGCTTGAAACCCGACTGTGTGGTTTTGGCCTTTTGGAGCTGATTTTCAAGAGGAATGTGAAAGGGTTTGAAATCTTGGCCTAAGAGATGCCTTGCAGTGCTATAAGTACAACTTAATGGACTGTTCTGGTCAGAGTTGAAAGACCTGAATGCAGTAAGAACTAAGGACTGTGATGTTTGGCTTAAAGAGGGTGAAAAAGAGCTTTTCCTGGACTGGGCTAGAATCAGTTTGTGTGAGAGGCTTGCTGTTATGCCCATGTTCTGAGAACTTGTGCAGTGTTACTTTGCATAGAAATGGACTGGTGTGAGCAGAGGAATATGGCACAGAAATGAAATCTTTGAGCTAAAATTTCTGCCCATTCAGCTAAAATTATATAAGATATTACAACTTTTGAGATTTGGGCCAGCTGACCTGTATTGGGGCAACAAGAAGAATGTAGACTCTTTTGAAGGGGCCTGAATGCTAAAGGAGTATCCTTTTATTCAAAGTCTTTATTCCTCCCTGGATTAACAAATTAGTACCCCACCTGGTATTATGAAGTACAAACAATGCAGGAAGAGAGGGTCATTGAATTTGCAACACAGTCTTGTGTTTTGGAAATAGCCATGGGCAGTATGTAGCATATTTGCTGGATGCCTGCATGGAGACCAGATGGAGTCATGAGGATGAACCATGGGTTGAAGTGGAGACCCAGTGGAGATGCTTGGACCACGAGATGGCTGCTAAGGAGAGCTGCTGACCCCAGATGAAGTTTTCCAGGACTGTGAGTAGCCTTGCTAGAGGGTGGAATTGGAACTCCAGAGACTTGTCATTGGTTAGAAATATTGGACTTGGAGACGTATCACTGACTAGAGTTGTTGGATTTGAAGCTGTAGGGTTTGATGTTTTCCCTGTTTAAATCTTTTATTGGTTGAATATTTCCTTGTTATGCCCAGTGCCATGTTTTGCAACATGAGTGTCTATTCTATGCCTTTATAAGTTTGGGGGGGATTTTTTGGTATTATGGCTCAGTTAAAAAATCTTGGTCTATGGGAATGTTTGATCATCATTAGAATTAATAAAAACTATGGGGTCTTTTAAAGTTGGACTGGATGAGCTGGGCATGGTAGCGCATGCCTTTAATCCCAGCACTTGGGAGGCAGAGGTAGGAGGACTGCTATGAGTTCAAGGCTGCCCTGAGACTGCATAGTGAATTCCAGGTCAGCCTGAGCTGGAGTGAGACCCTACCTCAAAAAAACAAAAAAACAAACAACAAAAAAAAAAAAAAAAGTTGGACTGGATGCATTGCATTTTACATCATGCATCATTATCAGTTTATGGGGGCTAGGGGAGGAATGTGGTGGTTTGATTTAGGTGTATCCATAAACTTAGATGTTCTGAATGCTAGGTTCCCAGCTGATGGAGATTTCACAATTAAAGCCTCCTGGAGACAGTGTGTTGTTGTGGGCAAGCTTATGGGTATTATAGCCAGCTTCCTCTTACCAATGTTTGGCACACTCCCCTGTTGTTGCTGTCCACTTATGTTGGCAAGGATGTGATGTCCACCCTCTGCTCATGCCATCATTTGCCTTACCATCATGGAGTTTCCCTTGAGTCTGTAAGACAAAATAAACTTTTTTTTTTTTTTCCACACAAGCTGGTCTTGGTCAGGTGTTTCCTGCCAGCAATGCAAACCGGACTGCAACAGAAGGTACTATTCTTTTTATGGCTCAATAGTCTATGTTATGTACATATACCACATTTACTTTATCAGATAATCCATTGGTGGATATCTAGATGGATTCCATATGTTTGGTGTTGAAAACAGTACAACAATACACCTAGGTGTGCAAATGTGTCTCTGATACACATACATATCATATGTGTATATTCAAATGCATCCCCAATGTAGACCACAAATGTATACAATTACAGTTTATCAAAAAAAATTGAATGATTAAGGAAATGAAAATGTTTATACTAATTTGATCATTGCACTCTGTATACTTTATAAAATTTTTATACCATATCACAACCACGAATTTACACAATTAATAATTCCAATCAAGAATTAAATTCTACTGAACTTGGAGGAAGACCCTGAACCTCAACTAGAAACTGCAGCCCTCTAACAGACACCTTGACTTCAGCTTAGTGAGTCCCTAACGTAAACATCCAATTACACTGCATTGACATTTTGAACTTCAGCAGCTATGAGATAATAAATGAGTATTTTAAGCTACTAAACTTGTAACTTGTTTCATTTTCAATAAAAAACTAACACATTCTCTTCTGCTTTATAAGATTTTCTCTCTTTTTAAGGCCCATCTTAGGTGGAGAAACAGATATCCCAAATTCAAGATAAAAGTCTAAATATTAAGCAGATATGTGAAATTTCCCTAAATACCTCATTCTGCTTTTCAATCAAGTGAAAACCATATGCTCTTCAATACAAACTGAAACTTTTCCTTGAAAGAAAAGCTGAAAGAAACAAGACCCACACTTGAAGAAACATATCTTTCATATGCAAACTACTATCTTTCTGATAAAGAGACTTAAAACAAAGATCCAATATGGTCCTTGCCTTGTACTTCATCTCTGCAGATTTCAAATGATAAAACAAATCCTGTGTCTGTACATGTTATTTATTTGTGGAATGCAAGCAGTTAAAGAAAAACAAAATCATGTTAGCCTCCAATAACCATGTAAATCCCACCACATCCTTCTGAAATGAATCCAGCATAGAGTGCTGGACCTTGTGGGCACTCTTGCCTCCTTAGATTCTTGCATATCTATCAGGCAGCAGGAAGCCTGGGCACTGTGGAGAAGGGCACAGTCTCTGCCACTGTGCAAACACGGCCACAGGTTTCCACACTTGCCCTTCAGAGGACGAACAGATCTTCTGGAGTTATTGTTTGCTGCCCTTCTCTATACATGTTGTCTCTCTCTCACATCACAACTTCTCTCTCATTCTCACCATCTGTTACTGTATTCTTGAGTTGGATTAAAAAACCATCCAACTAGACTACAGAAAGAATCTCCTCCTCATGAATGTATTCTCACCAAATCATTAGTTAGATATAGAAAGCTTGTCACAGACCATTGAAAGAGAACCAAAATCAACTTGATCAAGTTGTGGGTATCATTTTACCATGTTAAGACCTGATAGTTGGGTCTCTTAAAAAGTGAAATGTCTGCCAAACAAGTTCAGATTGGATCCTGGATCAATGAGCTATTAGAAGGACACACTATAGTAAACAAAGCCAGTAAGCCCATGTCTCTCCTTGTCAGTCTATGTGTATGAAAATATGCCTACTTGAAGGCCCATAGAGGAGTGGCACTCCAAAGTTTGGATCACAGGATAAATTACTGTTAAAAGTATTAAAAAATTAAGTCCTGACTTCAACTAAGGGTATAGATCCCCCCCTTCAAAGTGGGTGGGCCTGATTTGCATGCTCTATGCCTGTTACAGTTGTTGTCACCTTTTAATGAGAAGATGTGTTGTGCCTATCTAAAAGGTCAAAATATTGCATATGGCATATCAGTTGTATCAGTGGAAAATTCTAAAAGCAACTCAGCACTGCCCATCTTCTCCAAGTCGTCTCCCTCTTCTGCTTATTATCCAGTCATCATGCAAAGAACAAACTTGTACATCTATAATGCATTCAAGAAAGTGAAAGCTGAGGTTTATGCCTGTGAGGGGTATGGTTCCTGGGGACAATGACCCTAACTAGAATCTCTACACAAGAGGAAGGGGCCACTTTAAATGACCTTGCCTTCTCCCACCATGGCAGTTATTTCTCTAGCCATTGGTGACTGACTAGGAGGTTGTTAAGCCTGCTTTGCTGAATTTTGGTTTGTAGAAAAGAAAAAATGGTGTGCACTTTCTTTTGGAACATGACTGCAGGAAAGAAAGTTCCTGAGAATATAGTACCATCACTGTGGTCTAGAATGATACCACAGAAAAAATAAGAGCTCAAGGCTGTGATAGCTTGTATTATCCAAGGAAATGATTTCCAAGCAAAATAATACTTTTACCTATGTCCTGCCTTTGCTGAGACTTTGGCAATGCTCCTCTATAGAAGCACTCCCTTATTTTAACAAAGGGTAATGAGACAAACCATGCTATGATATTCCCAGAGAAATTGCCAACTCTGTGTGCATGAGGAAAGAAAATGGGGCAGTTTTGTTTTTGTCTCTAGAGCAGCCCCTGCAGATAAACCACTGTAAGTCCTACTTGGGAATGCTCCTTTGAAGAGCTTAACACCTCAGGAAGTGGATATTGACTGAGATGGGTTGGGATCACTGCATCCATGCTACAAGGATTCATAGACATAGAAATAGCTTTTCTGTGTCCTTAACACACTATAGAAACAGTATGCTATCTCTCATACCTGACATTTTGGACAAGGACTCTACAGGTCTGCAAAAACATATGGCTAGTGGAAAAAGGAAAGGTGATTGGGCCCAGGGCCATGAGAGGAAGTGAGGGAGAAAGATTGAGGGATACTGAAGAGGTTACAAAATGGATCCAGAAAAGGAATCTACATTTAACTCAAACTTTTAGATATTCTCCAGTCAAAGAATGAATCTGTTACATACCAGTGGTAGTTTGATTTTTTCCCCATTAGACTCAAGAGTTTTATTAAAGCTTGTAACTTGGATTTCTAGCTGCCTGACAGGAAGAGCTGTCACTGGAGGAGGATCCTGGGATCCAGCCCATAGGTGTGTTTTATGGTGGACCTGATTTACAGCCTACAGGTTTGCAGAGTGCTTGAGCTCTGCCTGGGTTCCCTGCTGTTTGGCTGCCAGTTTTGCTCTTGCCTGTGGTGCTGGCTATGTGGTTGTGTCTCTTTGCTTGTGAAAAGGGACCAGATTCTTCCACCATCGATGGAACTTCCTCTGGATCTATCTGTGAGCTTCAAATAAATCCCTTCTTTCCATAAACAGTGTCAGGTTTGGAAGCTCATCCCAGCAGCATGGAGCTGACTACAACAATACCTATTCTATGCCAAGTGTCTTACTACAAATAAGTATTGTGGTAGTTTGAATATATGGTCCCCAATATATTCAGTGTTTTATTAGTTTATAGTTTGCAGCCTCAGCCACCTTGCTAGAGGCAATGTCACTGGGCATTAAGGTGTGATGGTGGGTTTGAGATTCCATTGTAAAGATATGCAAAGCGTGCCTAGCCGGAGTTCCTGAAGTGTGCTGTGGCTTTTGACTGTAGCTTTGTTCTGTGTGCTGTGGTGGCTGGTTGGCTTTTTTCTCTCTCTTGCCTGGTCCTGCGAAGAGCAGGCCGCTTCTCCTGCCATTATGGAACTTCCCCTGGATCTGTAAGCTTCAATAAATAATATCCCTTCCTCCATA
Organism: Orientallactaga sibirica; assembly: GCA_036365145.1. Classification (NCBI taxonomy): domain Eukaryota; kingdom Metazoa; phylum Chordata; class Mammalia; order Rodentia; family Dipodidae; genus Orientallactaga; species Orientallactaga sibirica. Next base: position 425,594 of record JAEOAD010000019.1, on the reverse strand, counting down.
ACTGTGCCTGGTCTGGAAGTTCATCTCAGTGAACCCGAAGCTGTCTGTTACAAGTATATAAAAGCCCTGGGAAATCTTGAACTTCAAAAATTTATTTAACTCTAGCTTTTTCTAATATATTTAATCCTTAAAACTTACTTTTCTTTTTTTCTAAGAAAATGTATCAGATGATCAGTGTTTGCTGGGACACAGTTTTGGAAATGCTAATTTAGGCTAACATACAACTGTGTTTACTCTCATTAAAGGTCAAGTATACAGTAAAATTTATTAAAGCTTCTCATAGTGTTTCTACAATCATAAGGGTAAATTAAAAGTTTACAAATAGGGGTACTTTGGTTTGGACCTTGACTTCAAGATGCAGGTTCTAGAAAATGTCAAAAGAGCAACATCTCTCAATATTAGAGAACTCTGGCTATATCGCAGATACCATGTATGAGAGGCAGCAGTAGGCTCTCTACCTTGCCTCTGGAAGACGCAGGCTCAAAATCACATTGATTCAGCTTCACTGTACTCAAAGGAAATCCCATGATAGACCTTGCTAGCATTGTTGGTTATATTCATCCATTGATCATATCAAATGCCTACCTGTGGTTTTCAGTCATGAATTCTGCATTCTCCTGTAACTCTCACAGCTATTATCCTTGCAAATTTCCCATTTATAGATGAAGAAACTCAAGCATAAATTGCTTTGTCTAAAGCCACATAGTTAGTATGGGATATAATATAATTAGAATATAAGTACTTCTCCCTCCAATACCAATGGCCTATGCACATTGCAATGTTCATCTAGTACTCTATGAAGCCTACAGGGTCTATGGCCAGGGTCTGGTGTAAACACCACCTCATCAAAGGGGGATGGTTTTCCTGGAGATTCTGGGCCTGCAGGTAGGAAGAAGCAATGCATCCAGGTTTAATATTTGCAGAGCATAAAGGCTGAGTAAGCCAGGCTTTGGGTAACAACACAGCCTTTCAGTAGGAAAATTAGTTTTTTGTAACCTAGCAGGAAATTAATCTAAATGACAATGAAATAAAATTAACAATCACAAAATGAGGACTTGAATTTTAAGCCACTCACTAGCATCTCCTGTGCTTAAAAAAAATGGTATTGCAACTGATATAAATTCATAAACATATCTCACAAAGACTTGTCTACTCTATAAAATCAATAATGCATACTCAATAAAATAATATTAACTACATAAAACAAATTAGATATTTCCCTGTGGGACTTTCAGCAATGTTGAGAATAATTAATTATCACATTCAATTGTATGAACTAACTGATTTACATGCCCTAACACATACAATGAAAGTGTGCTTGCTGTCAAGTCTGCGCAGCCCTTGAGAGCTAGCCCAGCTGAAGAAACAAAGGGTTGGTGATAGATTCAAACAAGATTCACACTGGTATCAGGGACTCCACAAGAATGCCTTCTATTACCCAAAGGTCATTCTTGTCTTTGTTGTGCTTTCTTCCAAATAAATTGTGATGCTCTCTACCCTGAATGCTACTCTGGCAATGCATTGAAGCCCTAAATTCCTGTTAATAACAGCAACTGTCTATTGGTTATAGATTTCAATAATTTAATAAGGAGAGATTTGTTTCTTTCCTATCTTTCTCTTTTCCTATCTCCCTCTCCTTCTCTCTCCTCTCTTATATCCCAGGTGGGTCTTAAGTATGGATCCTCCTACATCACCCTCCAAAATGCTGGAAATGCCATCTTGGTCTGCCATGCTGGGTTTCCTGTCTCTTCTTCAGGGAAGCAGCATCACTATACACTGAAGGCATTCTTTGCTGCCAAGAAAATCTTGGTTCACACCATCCCACTACAGCCCATTCCAGGAATTTCTCTTCCTGTATCTGTTCTTCTCCCATCCAACCCTTCCATGTCCTTCCACCAAACACTTCCAAACATCTTGATCATATCTCCTCTCATGCTCTGGTAAAGTTTGGCCTTACTTCTTCTTGTTTATGGCAACAGTGATTCCACCATTGTCTGGTACTTTTATTTCATTTTTATGAACTCACTGACAGTTCCATTTATGTATTATAGGCCAGACTATGCTTTGACTTATAAAAAAAATTCCCTACAACCTAAATGCATATGACCTCTCAAATGTTTGTTTCTTAGTCATATGAAGTCCAGTGAAGGTCATTAGTCTCTCTATTCTTTAATGGTTTAGAAACCCACTCTCCCCCATTATAGAAAGTTGCCTTCTCAAAATATGACCTTCAAGTGTGCAATGGAGAAGAAACAGAAAGCAAGAATATAGCTTTCTCAGGTTTGCATTGCCTTTGCCCACAAGTGGTATACATCCAGTATGCAGCCAGTCCTGTAGCCCACTTCACCCAAAGGGGAGTACAACATTCCAGAATGTTCTAGAACAGGAGAATCAGATACAGAGGAGCACTACTAATCTCTACTGCAGTGAGGTCCTACCATGTCTCAAGAGTTGGAAATAACAGAAGGCAAAGATAAAAGTGAGTCGGACTTTGCTGCCTCTCCATACCCATCTTCAGGATTCCACTGGGTGTCCCAGAACTGCAGCTCATATGTTATATACTAGAATTGCCTTAGGAATACTTATGAGTGGACTTAGCCTTAAAACTGACAAGAAAACATTTCTGATCAAGTTATGTCTCCCCTGTATGCCCTTGCTGCATTTTTGAGCAAGGGAAAAATGCAGTTTATCAAATAAATAAATAAATAAATAAATGTAGCAAGAATGTCACTTGTGGCTGTCTCAGTAGCTACATGTGAACATCATACCCTTAAAACTCCCTCCATTGTTACTCCCTGCTCTGGGATAGAATGAAATCAGCAGTGATGGACAAGGCCCTACTGAGGAGAAAATGAAGCGGCAACACCTGACAAACAATAGGCTTATAATGCAATGTGACTCAATAGCAAGCATCCTCCTGAGCTGCCTCATATGTGAAGGCTAGGAGCTAAGACATCATCATGCTTATTAACAGATGGAAGAAGTGATACCTGAAAAGGTTAAGCTTATTGGGTATGGTCAAACAGCCACATAAGGAATGCCAGGGCGAGCACCTGCAAGGTGGCAGGCTTGGAGCTGCTCCTATTAAATTACATGGTGTTCATTCATCACTGACACCTTTGGGGGGAAATGGATCAATAAGCACTTCCCTTTCGGTCACTTTCCTACTGTGTTGGATTTATATCTGCAAATGTTTAAATAGTTCCCATTTACCTGGGGTTTTATGACTTTGTTATAATTGCCAGAACTAAGAGAAAGCTGCCTTCTGTCTGGCTTCTCCTCCTGCAGGGAGCAGTCCAAAAGCATGTCATCTCAACCAAGAACAGAAATGAATGCTTTAAAGGAAAATAAACGCCTTTTTTTTTTTTTTTTTTTTTTTTTTTTTTTTTTTTTTTTTTTGCTTAAAAAGAAATGTTGAATTGCCTGGAAAAGTCAGATGGTGACTTGCAAAAATCCTTTCTTTTAGGTTGTCTGGCTCCTAGGTGGAAAGGATGGATCACTACAATGGATTTTCTGTGTAGCTCATGCAGATCAGCATGAAAGAGTGGAAGAATATTCCAGAGTCTCCTAATACCATGGTAAAAGGGCTTTTTCAGTGCAAATTTTTCATTTTAAAAGGTGTGATCTATACCTCAATTCTTTTGCATAACAAAAAATATACATGCTATATATCACCTTTATATAAATAAGTACTGGACAGGAAGGTGACAAGCACCAGCACATTTGTCTAGAGCAGCTGAACATATGCCATTTGGGATCTTTAGATATTTCCTCATGAATACACTCTCATCTCAACTCATATATAAACCTTAAATAGTACATGTCCACCAAGATTATATATATAGATGCATGCATACATACATGCATATGCATATGTATTTGTAACTGAAAATATGTACATATTCATTCATCTTAACAAATAGTGAAAACCAGTATGCTTTTATCTTTTTCTTATTCTTTAAAAAAAAAATTAAGATTTTATTTATGTATTTACCTATTGGGGAGAGAGAGAAAAAATATGCAGATGGAGAAAATGGGCTCCAGGACCTTCAACCACTGCAAGTGAAAGCCAGATATATGCACCACCTTGTGGAAAGGTAAAGAACAAAGGGCACAAAGAAAAAATGCACGAAAACAAATCTTGGTTTGCAGTTTATCAAGATACAGAAGTATATTGACAATTTTATAACAAAAAGTACTTGTTCCATATTATAGCTCTATTTTTATACCAATTTTTCCCCTTTGAATGTCCTACTTTAAGTATGCTTACAATATACGTGTGATATTGTTAAAAACAAAAGAGCATTTGTAATGTTGATTAAAATTATGAGAAAGGTGAGTAAATCATACGAGGCAATGTCATTCTGAATTTAAAGAAGTAAAGACAGTATAAGTATTATTTACTCAACTCTTGGAGCTCTCTATATCATAAAAGGCACATTTAATGAATGCCTATCATTTATTGGATTTGCCATTTTTAAAAGTATGGTTACTTGTGGCTGGAGAGATGGATCGGTGATTAAGGCGATCACTTGCAACACCTAATGACCCAGGATAGATTCCCCAGTACCCATATAGAGTCAGATGCACAAAAATGGCACATGCAACTGAAGTTGGTTTGCAGTGGCTGGAGGCCCTGGTGTGCCATTCTTGCCATCCCCCCTTTCTGTGTGTGTGTGTGTGTGTGTGTGTGTGTGTGTGTGTCTGCTTGCAAATAAATAAAGATACTTTTAGAAATGTTTTTATAAAACTATGGTTATTGAGTAAATTTAACAATTAAATTCCTGTATACTATAAATTTATTTATGATAACCATCTCATATAAAGGATAGAAAAGTAAGTCCTACTGTTTCCTAGAGAAAAAAATACATAATTTAGGGCAGATGAGATACTACTAATGAGACTATTCATACTACTCAGAAGTATAAGAAGAAACAATAAAAAGTGACAAAAAGAAGAGAAAGCAAGTAGCAAATGTCTACTTGATTCCAGGTATCCTCTATGCTTTAGATAAAGGTAAAATATTTCATCATTCCTTCACCAAAATACTAGGCAAATGATGTTATATCCATTATAGAAAAACAAAATGAACAAGGCACAGGGAGACCTGGAGAAGGAAGTACAAAGAACTTAAGAAATTGTGCCACAGCACTTCAACAATGAAAAACAGTCAAGTTGAAGAACACACTTGGGGGTAAATTGTTCCATGTAGGCTGGAAGGACCCATGTTCAGCTCCCCAGATTCCACATAAACCAGATGCATATGCACATAGGTCCTTAACCTTCAAAGACAAGGTGACACATGTGCAAGGTCTCACATGCAGACAAGGTGACACAGGCATCTGGAATTTGATTGCAGTGATTATAGGCCTTTGGACTCCAGTTATCTTCATTCTCTCCCTTGCTACTCTCATTTAAAAAGGCCAGTCTGAGCTGGGTGTGGTGGCACACTCCTTTAATCCCAGTACTTGGGAGGCAGAGGTAGGAGGAGGATCACGTGAGTTCGAGGCCACCCTGACATTACATAGTGAATTCCAGGTCAGCTTGGGCTACAGTGAGACCCTACCTCAAAAAACCAAGAAAGAAAGAAAGAAAGAAAGAAAGAAAGAAAGAAAGAAAGAAAGAAAGAAGGGAGGGAGGGAGGGAGGGAGGGAGGGAGGGAGGGAGGGAGGGAGGGAGGGAGGGAGGAAGGAAGGAAGGAAGGAAGGAAGGAAGGAAGGAAGGAAGGAAGGAAGGAAGGAAGGAAGGAAGGAAGGGAAAAAAGAAAAGAAAAGCTCCATGTATTAGCTGAACTTGGAGCTGGAAAATAAATGGATATTTTATAAATTCTTCAGTTTTTGCTATATGTAGTTTTTCTTCCTTTTTAAACTTTTTATGAGGGAGGACAGATCCCTATGAACACAGTTTAGAAAACATGAGATGAAATTAACTGTGTTGTTGACAGTGAAATTATTTATTGTTCTCTTAATTAGAATTATACTTCCTCCAAGATCCCTAACATAGTACACATGAGGTACCCGGTAAATGGAAAGATGCAAAAAATGTAAATAACTAGTTTTTAGATGGAATAAAATTTGAGTTTTTCTCTGAATTCTGTAATGCTCTGAAGCTATTAATGATGTATTCAAACTCAACTTCAATCAATAACATTTTTGCACACCTCTCGTGTACAAAGTGCTGTGTCATAGTCTAGATAAAGTCAAACTTCAGCGCTGCAAAGTGTCCCAGATTTAACTACTAAAATTCAGTTCCTAAGCATTGCTTGCACTGCCTACCTTTCATCTGCTCATTTGACAGATATTGCAAGGGTGGAAAGAAACTGCTTCAGGACATCAAACATATGGAAAACAGTTTCTAATACAATTTTGTTTATCAAGGCGTAGTCTCGGGCAGCTCAGTTCACTCCTAGCAGTTGTTCAGACATATCATACATCATCTGTAGCTCTCTCCTCAATACATGTTTTACATTAGCTCAGGGAGTTGCCAGAAACTCTCTCTATCTAAATGTTCCAAGTAGAGCACAAAAGAAATATCTGGTATTCCTGTTTCTCCATTTCTCCCCTCTCTGAGCCCCACTCTACCATTCCTATAAACAGAAGTCCAGGTACAAATATGGATGGAGAACTCTTCTGGGCTGGCTCAGTATTGCAAAGCCATATGTTCGTGTTAAAGAGAAAAAGATCACAGAGCATCGTTGGTCTTTTTGCAGCTATCTGGTGACTTCAAACGCAGAGTGAGGTCTTAAGTAACATAGTAAAAGCTAGAGTTGAAGGATGACTCAAGACTCCACTTTTTGCTCCCCAGCCTGAGAGAGGCTCTCCAAAATAAACTTGGCATATGAGCAGCCTGAATCTCTGTGCCTGGACCATTCTGACCTGCACACCTGCCATGTTCCTTCATGTTCTCTGACCCTGAGCCTTCATTCCTGTTTGTCCCTCTGTTTACAATTCTTTTCTCCTTATTCTAACCAGTTACGTACCCTTCAATCCCCAATTTATAGATGAACCATCTTCGGGGCCACTAAATCAAGGTGAGGTAACTTAGTATGCCTCACATCATCTTGTCCTTCCCCTGTAGCAGACTTGTCACACTCAATTATTGCTCACTGCTCACTTGCTGCTGACCACACTAGAATACAAGCTCAATGAGAGCTAACAGTATGCATATTATCTTCTCTATTAAAGGTGTGGCATTATGATTGACACATAATAGGGCTTGGTAAACACGGGTAGAATGAATGAACTAATCAACCAATTAATATTTATCTGTCATGTGGTGTTTCATGCATTCTTTCTTGGCTATTAAAGGATGGGTTTTATCTAATATAACTCAAAAGTATAAAAACCACCATGGCAGCCAGTCCTGTAAGTTTCATTTCCATTACCTTCTATACCATGAGCATTGTATTCTCTCAGTGGTTATTCAGTGTTTTGTCTGATGAAGACTTTTACAGAACTACTTGAGTGGAAATAAATGAAAAGATATTTATTCACTTTCTCACCTCCTTTCTAAGAAAGTTTTAAACTCAAAAGCTCTGCCTCCTCCTGGCATCTAGACTCATGTGTAATAAAGGGTAAGAATGACTTAGATAAAGCAATTCCTACAGTCAGACACAAGCTTTGGGTAGCTATTTTCTCAAAGACAAAACCAGTACTTATATTGATCAACATAATAAAAGTTTCAGCAAGATCAAGATATTCCTGAGCCCTGGATGATAGCTAAAGAATTGCAAATGATATTTGCATAAAACAACTTAATTCCTAATCAGCAAATACATTACTAACTAGTCTTTTGATGCTCGCTGGAGTGTTCTTTAATCTCTTTAATACTTCATAGCGAACAACTAATCAAAGTTTTTGATTGACTGGGTGGCTTGCTGGTTGATAACTTGAATGAGTTGAGGTCTAAGAGGGTACCCAGACAGTGACAGGCAATATTTAGCAATTAATAAACAAAGACTAGACAGATAGAGCATGAGAAATTGGGAATGGAAGAAGCAAAAGTTTTAAGAAATGACCTAAAAGATGGGAAAATAGAGAGGTTTCTAGTGATAGAAGGGGAATCTGAGAGAATCCTAGAGAACTGAAAGAATTTGAGCAGCTCCTGAAAGATGCCCACAACTGAAACAAAGCTAGATAACAGTGAATGGTGGTACAGACAAAGGTGGGATAAAATCAAGAGTATGAGTTAGGGAAACATGACTAAGACAAAAGACTGTGAATAGTCTGGTGTGGCAAGAGTACCAAGTGTGTGGGCTCCCTGTGTGAGTGGCTGGAAGTCAAGGATAAGAAGGAAAACAGGAAGGAGATCAAAATAAATACCACAATAGAGTAACACATAACTAAGAGTTGTCCAGAGGAGACATTTGTATTTTAATTTGCTGTACCCTGACGTCTCATTGATCAGATTCAATGTTCCCCATGTGAATTCACTCATCATTAAAATGTCCAACTTTTGGGGCTGGAGAGATGGTTTAATGGTTAAGGCATTTGCCTGCAAAACCAAAGGATCCCAGTTCAATTCTCCAAGACCCACGTAAGCCAGATGCACAAGGGGCACATGCATCTGGAGTTTGTTTGCAGTGGCTAGAGGCCCTGGCGTGCCCATTCTGTCTCTGCCTGCCTCTCTTCTATCTCTCTCTTTGCTTGCAAATAAATAAATAAATATCCAACTTTGCAGTTCCCCAACTGTTGAATGAGGAAGATGTACATGCATGCAATAAACACATTTCTCAACAGTGATTCCAAAGGTGGATTAGAACTTGTATATTGTCTATGGAAACAAGATCTTATTAAGTAACCCAAGCTGCCCTTCAACATGTTATGAGACTAAGGCTGGCCTCAAACTCATGATGCGTTCTGCCTCATCCTCCCTTATGCTTGGATTACAGATGTACCTCATCTAGCTTGACTTGGACTAGTTCTTATCTAAAGCACTATAATAGGGATGGGGAGATGTCTCAGTGCTTGAATGTGCTTGCCTGCAAAGACTGCTAGCCCAGGTTCAATTTCTCAGTACCCACATAAAGCCAAATGCACAAAGTGGCACATGTATCTATACTTTGCAGTGGCAAGAAACCCTGATGTGCCCATTCCCCCATTCTCTTCCTCTATCTCAAATAAAGCACTATAATAAAAAAATAAAAGGGACTTCAGCAGTTGTGTTACTATTATATTTTATAAGTAAAAAGCTAATTGTTGGTGTGATGAGTAGAAAGTAGGAGTAGGGGAGGTAAGTAGAAAGGTAAAGATACAAGGAAGAATAGGTGGGCATCAATCTGGCACATGACATATGTTCACAAAAGATTCCTCTTGGCAGTGCCCAAATGGCAGCAACAGTCAGCTCTGGAGTGTGACGTTGATGGGATACCATTGAGCAGGGCTGTGGCATCCGAGATTTTCTTTGGCAGGGTCAAGAAGTCTTTCAGTGACCTCCTGGAATGCCTGTTGCCTGACAGTTTGCACTATTGCTAACTCTTTCTTAGAGTTTTTGGAATTATTATAACTTTATTACTGCTTATATTTGGCTTCAATAGTAGTAGGGGAATCCAATTAAGATATGTTTATATAGTTACCAATGATTAAATAGGAAAAGAATGTTGCTGCAGAAATTTCTGAGGCTGTAATATTTAAACAGATTATGGATCCTGAAACTACAGCTAGTTTGAATGTACAAAGTTTCTCAACACCACAAATGTATATTTCACCTAATGAGACATGTTCCTGACAATGCTACATCACATGCCTTATCAATTGTTCCCAAGTAACGTTACTTACAAGACAATTCTTGTTGTCGAAATAGTTTCAGGAATTACTGGACACATTTCTTTAACCTACAAATGACTTACTAAGGAGCCTGAAATGCTAGGGAGCAAACATCTTTCAAATAATCGGGTTGGGCCCACACAAGGAAGTAAAACAAAATCTGTAACTTTCAGAATTAACAATAAAGTTTGGTGGGTTCCCAAAGGAAAGACATCAATGTGAGACACTGGCCGGAGAGATCAACCTTTACCATATACAGGGGCATACATTAATGGAGTAAGAGCAAAAATAACTGCCCTTTCTGAGGTCAAAAATGTCTATCACCTTATAATTGCAAGAGCTGCCTGCCAGGGATCTTGGCTAGGTTTCATGAGCCTGGGCAAGATATTAACCAGCTTAATGTTTAATTTTCTTGTTTAAGATATTATCAGAATGTCTATGGGGCAAGAGGTTTTCTGAGTTAAGCAGAAGCAAAGGAAACCAAGAAAAAAGAAGAATATTGGGCAAGATTTCTTAGAGAATAGAAGCCTCTAGATTCCAGATTCTGTGAGGCATTTTCATAAATAAGATATGAATGAGTCCCTTTAACCAACTGTTCAAATAACCACCATTTAGCTGTGACATGAGGCAGCTCCCCAGGATCCCATGGCAGGAAATAAAATACAACCCTTCAGAGCAGCACACAGTGCCCAGAGCCCCCTGATCTATCACTCAGGAAATATTAATTGATGATGATGAAGCAGAATCACATGGGCCAGTGGGAGTCCACTGAACAGTTCTCTTATTTATCCCACCTCCCACCTAGACACACATCTGCCCAGAAACACAGACTTTTTGCTTCACTCAAAATCACCCCTTATAGGAAATATTTTCAACCCAACTACATTAAAAGTTGCTTTAAAAGGTCATGTTAGCTGGAAACTTTCTGTAAACTATAAAGCATTCCAATCTTTCTCCCTCCCTGAACTCTTTTTTCTTCTTTCCTCTCTATCTATCTATCTATCTATCTATCTATCTATCTATCTATCTATCTATCTCTCTGTCTGTCTATCATCTATCTATCTGGTATGTGCATGAGTGCTCAAACACATGCACATATTACTTTTTGCAATGCATTGTTTATTCTGATGCTCTTTAGGAAGGAATAAAAGGCCCTTAAGATGTAGCTGCTTCTTTGTGGGGCAGAAAGATCTTATGGGCCACATGAATTAAACTGAGTGCAGAACATTTGGAAAGTAAGATGGTAGAGTAAATTTTCTGTACAAGGTACACTCTGTTTTCTTCTCAATTGAATCTCAGACCTTTATCAAGGGAGGTAAGTGGAAGGGTAGGAGTCAGAATGAGGTGAACATCCACCTGATCACCAGAATTCACATCCTACTGGAAACTTTAATACCCTGCCTTGCATCATGTCTATTTGGATCAGAAATAGATATGGGACCTGCTTCATATCATCTCCCAAACTGACAGGCTAAAAAACCAAAGAGATGACAGTAGCCACCTATCTGAAAAAGATCTGTAACTTTCATAAGTCCACAGTAAGGATCTGAGTAACATATGGGAGAAGTGAAGTTTTATTTGCCATCCCAAGAAAGAACCCAGAAAAGAATTCCTCTTATTTTTATCACTTTCCACATTACACTAACAAAAGCCTAAAACTTATTGGTAACAGGGCGAGCAAAGCCTGAAACTTAATCCCAAGTCTGCTATTTGCTGCATAACCTTGAAGATGTAACTGAGTATCTCTGATTCATCCTTAGAAATGAAGGTAACAGTTTTTTTAAATGTGAAGACAATAAATAACGTGTAGGTTTCCTGAATGTTACAAACTTAATAAATGTTGGAGACAAACAGGAGCTATGAAAAAAAGCAATGTTTACATCTTCAGTCTACACTATAAGAAAACAAATTTATTGAAGTCCACCTATTGATATTCTAACCCTCAGTACCACAAAATGCAATTTTATTTGCAGATATAATTAAGATGAAGTAATTAAGGTGAGCTCTAATCTATTGGATCTATTAGAATGAATGTCTTTATTGGAAGGGGATATTTGGACCAAAAGATATCCCACATGTGGAAAGACATAAGCAGAACATATGAAAGCCTTGGTGGGGATTTCTAAATGTCTCTTGTTTCCCAAGCTATCGTGAGTTGCCTAGAGCAAACCAATGGCATACAATCACTTTCCTAAAACTTATAGAACCAAATGTGTTCTAGAATCCAGAATTTTTCATCTTTTGGAAAGATAAATTTTAATACATGTAGCATTCATTGTAAAAAATCCCCAGTGAAGCCTCGTGTACAACTGGTAATTAATACATTACTGTTTCTATAAGCAAATATGTGGACATTAACACTAGTGGGGATAAGTAAAGGAACATATAATTACATTACTTCAGGTCAGCTTTTTGTTCCCCAAATGGCTTAAGAAAAAACTTTGGGTTTTAAAGCTTTGAGAATTCTGAATGGCTGGTAATAAGATAAGAACAGGTAAGACCTTCTATTTCTCCATTTCCTATTTGTTCTGCTTTCTCCATCTATAACGCTTTCTTTCATATCCTTGTCTGCCTCTAATATATCTATGCTGTTTTAATTATCTAATTTAGACAGTGTCAGTCCCAAGAAAATTTCCATTGTTAGAGCAGCAGAAGGTTATTTTCCACTCCTTCCATGATGCTGTTTATGAACACAGCTCTATGTTAGCAAGTCTATATTGAAGACCATTTTTTAAGTTCTTAGGAGAATGGGGGTCAATGCTAAATATCATCATCTTCTTTAGCATCAAGGGCTACACTGGTGAAGTATATAGTGTGCTAGAAGTTACTAACATTTATTATCCTTTTGGGGGGCATTAAGGTAGAGTGTAACTCTAGCCCAGGCTGACTTGAAACTCACTTGTACTTCCAGACTGGCCTCAAACTTACAGAGATCCTCCTACATTTGCCTCCAAAGTACTGTGATTAAAGGGGTTCCCTACCAAGTCTGGCACATTTAATATTCTTAATTGAAAATGAGTGTTTCTAAGAGTGCAATTAGAATTCTAATCTTGTGCAATAATTTGTATCTTGCTTGTCCCACAAGATACACATATACTAAAAGCTTAGACCCCAGCATGGTGTTATGGAGAGTAGTGGAAACTCTAAGAGGAAGGGACTAGTAGGTTTTAGATCATTAGGGATATACACTTAAAGAAGAGTGTGGGATAGTTTCTCTTTCCTCTGCTTCCTCTTCCTCCTCTTCTTCTTACTCTTCCTCCTCATCCTTCTTCTTCCTCTCTCCCTTTCTCCTTCTCACTCACCTTGACCACCATGAGATGAGGACCACACTCCCATCCTATCTTATTTGGCCAAAGGACAAAAAGCAATGGAGTCCACCAACCCTACACTGAAACCATCAAAACTATGAGCCAAAATAAACCATTCTGTTTTATAAGTTTGTTATCTCAGGTAGTTTGTAACAATAACAGAAAGCTGACAAATGCATTCATGCTCCTACTATGAAGTCTGATTGCCCTGAAGTATTGGTCAGAATGTAAGAACTCCTCCCCAACGTATAGACAAGCAAATTGATAGGCTTTTGCCTTTTGAAGAGAAATCCTTTATCATCAACAGATTACCCAATAGTATAAGTTAGCTGTAGGTTACATTCATAAAAATTACTAATAAATAGTATTCATTTCTGATGTTAATTTACTTTAAGTCATTTTGGGAACTCTGTCACATAAAGAAATACATATTTGCATCAAAATGAGTTTAGCCAATATTTTTACATTAATAGAGTAAACATTATTACTCAAATACACTCTGATATATGTTACTACTCCTAAAACAATTGCATCATAGTCAACTTCCCAAATGTTTCACTACTGAAAAGGAGAACAGAGTGGGGTTGGTGGCCAGTCTCTCCATTCCTAATTATACTTCAAAAAACTGAGAACCGCCTCATTAAAGTAGGTCACTGAACCTTATTACATCTCTAGATTCTCATTGCCTGTTATATAGTTGACATTTAACCAATGTCTGTGAATTGACTGAAAGAATTATTACTTTAAAAACTAAAATGAGTTATGAAAATGTAGTGTTTAGCTCACAATCCCCTCCCACCCACCATCACAATGACATATGAGGTTAAGATTACTGTATGATTCTTTGTGCTTCTTAAAAATTCAACATTCTCTTATCTTCCCATTAATGCCATGTTTGGAAGGAAGCCACAGCAATCCCTCAGGTTCCTTCCTGTCATCTCCTTCAGAAGAGCCAACTCATTTGGACACTCCGGGGGCTGGTTTGGCAGCTGTCAAGCTCAGGCTTATGTATTTTGAGCCTTGGCATCTGCAGCTGTGGAGAGACTCATCTCTAGTTTGCCCTGGCTGAGCTCCAAGGGCCAGAGCTGCCAGGACAGGGTCATCCATTCCTCAGTTGTCAGAGCATCCTGGTGGCTACTTTCTTTCAGTCAACCTTGGTAAAAGGAAATATGCCTTCATATCAGACAATGTTGCATTGAAGCTGCCTGTACCAGGTCTGAAATTGTGCCAAAGTCTTCACCAGGGTCCACCAATGTGCTATGTAAGGATTTAAAATTAGGAATCTGCTTCAGCAACCAGAACAAAAACAATTGTTATTAGCTGTATCACAAGAGTGCCAACATGTAGCCCATGGCAACTTATAGCTCACAAGTATCCCGGGGCCAGAATGTTCTTCCTCAAATCTTTTGGGTACAGTGCTCAATGCTCAGCTTCCTCTTTTATTCAGCTTTTAGTCTGCTCAGCTCCACTCTTTGTGGAGCAAAGGAGACATTTCAAGGTCTCTAGGTGAATGAGGGATCAATCTGCACTGTGCATAATAGCCTCACACCTGAAAGAAGGGGCAAAGTGCCAGACAACACTGGAGCCAAGGCCACTTGCAGCACAAACTTGAAATCAAAGGCCAGAATGATATTCATAGGCAGAATAGGTTCCACACTTAGGAAAGAAATATGAAATTGTGATTGGTAGCCTCTGTCTCAAGAGTTATAAGCTCTACAGAAGAGGAAATAAAATCTTCAGCAATTAAATCAGAAAGTCTGGTAAGCAGAGTAAAGCCTAACAATGTAATAAGAATTCACAAGTGAGATGCTGATAATACTCACATATTGCCTGTTGTCATTAAGGGTGACAAGGAGTCATTGCTGTTGTAAGTAAAGTTCAGAAGGCCTCTACACTTGTAATTCAATAATATTCTTTTTAGATTCTAATTTTAAAAAGCTCCCTTGATCTACTTTCAATAAGGCTTGTTTGCAAAGTTACAAACATCTTCTTCAACCTCATCTTTATTGATCTAAGGTCAGGAAAGCAAAGATCAGACCAGTGCCAGCACACCATAGGTATTTATTTCCAAAGAGCCTATGACAAAATGAATGAATTCTCCCACTGGAAGGGTTCAGAAGGTGAAACAAATGAATTGGAATCAAAGGCAAGTGAGAGACACTATTGAAAAAGATAATACCTCACTCAAGGGATAACAAATAAAATAAAATAAAACTTATACTACTTCTTCACCTTGACCATGTGAAAGACTTTAAAACAAATATTAATGATTTGCATATGTACATATATGTATATACTTTTTAAATGTATAAATTCTTATACATTATAAATATATAGTTACATAATTCTCCAGAAAGAAACAGATTCCCATGCCTTTATTTATATATTTCTCACTTTATTAAGATGAAAACATGTTTATTTCATCACCAAACTTGAAAATCTTTAAAAGTATTTTCCTTTTCCTTATGAATGTGTTTTAGTGAGGTTAATGCTGGAATTATATGTGCAAAATATATTTCAACCAAAAAAAAAGTCTCACTCTCAGATCCTCAATTTAAACATTTGTGAAATCTGGATAACAATATATCCTTCAGATAACAGTTTAGAACAGCATTTGAAATGTTTCTGAAAGTATTACACTTGCTATTGTATACAGTGATAAACATTAGGAATACTAATGGATTACATTCACCCATGACTTTTCAGTAGATATTTCAGGGTCAGAAACAGGGAAAATATCAAGCTTTTCTTTATTGCATCCCTAGCATACACTTATAGCATACCTAAAGTTCAGCCTCATTGAGAGCTCACTGTTGTTCCCCTGTCTACAAAAGCCTTTCCCAGCTGCACTGATGCTGTCACATTTCCATAGTCAGATGTCAAGGTACATAGTAAATATCCTAAAATCTGGGATTACCTCAGAGCTACTGGTTCTGAAACAGGAAACATCTAACTGGGGCTACGCACTGCAAGATTTAGAACTAATGATTTTTTACTAATCTTTCTTGATGAAGTTTAAAAGAACCATCATTAAGCAGACACTTAAAGAAGAAATAATCATTGCTAATTCTCAGCTACATGATAAAATGTCATCACTCCTACTTCTTGTTCCTCATTTAACACATGCATTGATGAGCAGTCCCCATATGGAATACATATTGAGTGACTAGTGAGGGTGAAGCCCATGGAAAAGAATGTGGAAATAAATGTAGAACACCATAAATAAGCATGCTTTCCCCAGTCTCCCTACACTTTCCAGTCTCTCCTTCTTAATGTAAACCACAAGCTTCCACCCTCAGCAGACCTTCACAAGCATCTTTAGAAAGAGGGAGAACATGATGGAACAAGGAACCAGAGATACCACCAGTTTTCTTAGGATCACAATAGGCCTGGGCAAATAAATGTGTTAAGAGGAACTGAGAAAAGGAGGGAGAGAGACAGTGAAAAACAGGTTTAAAAAGAGAGAGAGAGAGAGCAAGAGAGACTACAGCTAGGCATGGTGGTGTACACCTATAATTTTAGCACTCTAAAGACTAAAACAGGAGGATTAAGTTTATAGACAGCCTTGGATACATGAAATGACCTTGTCTCAAAGAAAATAAAGAAAACATTCTACATTTGATAATATGACAGAGTAAAAGTGGCCACTGTCTTTGCAGAATGAGCCTGCTGCTCTAGAGGATGGAGTCTTTCCCACAAAACAACACATACTTGTTAATGTGGAATCAACACAGTGCCTTCAAGATCACTCCCACCTACACATTTTGTAATGTGAAATCAGCATGATGGATTTTTCAGTAACTGTGCAATCAACATTTTAATTTTTAAATGATACATGACTTTTGCTACATTCCTTAAGGAGGTAACAATAGACTCAGTAGTCACATACTAATAAATTATTTCATTTGGTAAAGATATTGACATTATATCAAGTGCTACAATTTTTGTTTCATGGTACTTCATGCCCAATTCCAAGAAATGTGATTAAGTAAAACAAGAAATATCCACAAATATGGCATTGTTTTTACAAACATCCCATTTTGAATTGTGTTACAAGGAATTGTACTGTAAGAATACTTTCTGTTTGGCCATAGATCTGTTCCTGATGTCTACTACACACCAAATGACCACAAACATATTAACAACCTCAGATACTTCCCATTTAAAAAGAAACTGACATCCTCCTTCTACAGAAACTTGAAAAAGGCAATGAAAAGGTTTCAAGGCACTGGACTTATTATCCTTTGTGGACTTACACAAATGGAACCTTGCCTCCATATAACACCAGGGACAGACATGGAGAGAAATGAACAGATGGGACTCTCACCCTCCAGGACTTGATTCTACACATTTAGGGAATAAAATATGATAACCAAATACAAGACTTCACAAGGGGAGGATGAGTTCTTTTAATCTGTTCATACAGCAACAACAGTGTTCATGAATGGAGAAGAAATATGTCCACTGTCTCCTCATGCTGAGATAGAAAGCAACTGTGACAATACAATAGATCTCAGTGTGGCAGGCAATGTTCAAAGCATTGTTCAGACAGTTACAACAGATATTTGCTTCATCTAGTACTAGGAATTACCTTATAAAGGAGGATATATTATTACCATTTCAATTTTATAGATGAGAAAAGCCAAGTTCAAATATATAACTCAGCATAGCCCACTACTAATTCCATGTGCCCTTAGAAATTAATTTGTTTGTTAGCCAACAAGTCTGTTTTGTTTATTTTAAATACACCTGTAAACATGCAAATATTTATCTAATTGTGATTTTGTTTCACAGGTAAATGGACAGCTAAACATATAATAAAAAGAAAAAAAGCTAAGACACAATTGCCTGAGATTTTCTTCACTGAAAGGAATATCAGTTGTGATCTCATAGTGATATACTGAGAACTATCTATAGCTGAAATCAGAAATATCGGATGGGCACCAGGTGACCAGTTATATGAGATCCACATGAAACAGCTTGGCAAAGAATAGGGTTCTTTTCAAAGGGTGTTCTTGATTTCACCATTAATCAGCTTATCCCCCTTTCCCCTATTGACTGGCCGTCTACTTCAATACAACATTGTGGCTGTTTTCAGAGCTTTCTCATTCAGCCTTTAAATTAGCTAACTGCCCAGCCACACAGCAAGTAGCAATTTATGTCAAACAAAGCATGAGGCAGAAGGCACTGAGGAAAGACTGCTTATTTTCCTTCTGCTGTCCTGAAGGAGGGGAGAGGAGAGGGTGACAAATGTGTGTGGGTTGGTAAACTGTACTAATTTACAAGCCTACTGTTATCTTTCTAATGTAACACTCCCTAGAGGAGCTCTGAGGGATGATCTACCTGTAGCTTTCAGCTTCAATCAATAAATGGAAGATTATGGAACATGGAAACCTATTTAATACAGTAAAATCTTGCTATTACACCATGGAAGAACTACTAGGATTCATGAAATTGGGGCTTTTGATGTTAAGATAAAGACATGAATATATTGCTTCTCAAGCTGTACTTTGAAAATAGTAGTAAAAAACCAACTGTAGCAGACAGCTTCAGGTTCACTGAGATGAACTTCCAGACCAGGCACAGTTATGGAGGAAGGGATATTATTTATTGAAGCTTACAGATCCAGGGGAAGTTCCATAATGGCAGGAGAAGAGGCCTGCCTTCACAGGGCCAAGCAGAGAGAGGAAAAACCAACCAGGTGCACAAGCACACAGAGCAAAACTACAGCCCAAAAGCCACAGCACACTTCAGGAACTCCTATCAGGCACATCTTTTGCATATCTTTACAATGGAATCTCAAACCATCACCACACCTTAAAATTGGCCCCCAGTGACATTGACTCTAGCAAGGTGATTGCAGATGCAAACTATAAACTAATAAAATATTGAATATATTTGGGGACATATATTCAAACTACCACATTCCGCCCCTGGGCCCCAATAGATTTAGTTCTTGGCCCCCAATAGATTTATAACTATCACACATTGTAAATTGTACTCAGTCCAATTTCAAAGGTTCTCACAGTCTTGATCAACTTAAGATAGTGAGTCCTGTAAAATCAAACAAGTTAAATACTTTCAACATGTAAAGGCACAGAGTAAACATTTTTAACTAGTGTAAGGCATAGCAAGGAGAGACTAGAACAATGCAAACTCAGCCATCATCAGTAATCATCAAACTTCTGCAGTTCTAGTTCAATATAACCAGAGACTGACAGTCTCCAGGTTTTCAATTCTGCCCCTCCAGCTGGGCAGATTCACCAGGGAAAACTTTGATCCCAGGCTAACACTGCACTCCATGGTAGTCCTTGCATAATCCTGGTATATCCAAAACATCTTCAGGTCTACATGCAAACCACGGTCCATCTTCCAAAGGCTCTTCCAGCCTATTCCTGATGGTCTTCATGTCCTGCCTCATGCCACATCTCAGTAGAGGCTCCTGGACCCATGTGCAATTCATGACCAATCCATGCATTTTTTCATGCTTCCAAAACTAATACCAGGTGTGCAGGACACAGCCATATTCTTAATCCAGGGACAAAATAAATCATAGCCTTGAAAAGCAGGTTCCTTCTCCAGTCAACTCTTTCCAAGAGTTTGCATTTCTAACAGTCTTTCTCTCAGGCATCCTCTCCATTGTTTTAATGTAAAGCAGTCAGGCCACCTTCCTTCCACCTTCCTTAAGATTGCTAATGTGTTGACAATAGCAGCTCCAGTAACCTACAACAAGTCTCAGTGCCTCTAATTTTAACTTGCTTGAGGTTTTCCAACTTAAAATCTTAATAAGTCTCTCAGCCTGGTATCTTTAGCCAAGCACATCAGTCCATTACAAATTTAACTCTGATCAAACTTTCTGGGCCTGGATAGTGGAACACAGCCATCCCTTATGCCAGTAACCTAGTTCCAATAAAGTGCTCTGCAGTCTTTCCTTCCCCTTAGAAAGCTCATAAGCCAAGCCTTGAAGTTCAATATTGTCTGCACTTAGCATTCTCAACCTCTCATCAGAATAGTCCATAAAACTTGGCTTACCACTCCAGAAGGCATCTTCAGTTGCAAGCACCAAGTCCATGCCCATTCCTCCAAAATAAAGGTTCCAAAAGACAAATATACACATGGTCAGGTTCATCTCACCCCACTTCTGGTACTAATTTACTGTAGCAGACAGCTTCAGGTTTGCTGAGATGAACTTCCAGACCAGGCACAGTTATGGAGGAAGGGATATTATTTATTGAAGCTTACAGATCCAGGGAAAGTTCCATAATGGCAGGAGAAGCGACCTGCCTTCACAGGGCCAAGCAGAGAGAGAAAAACCAACCAGGTACACAGCACACAGAGCAAAACTACAGCCCAAAAGCCACAGCACACTTCAGGAACTCCTATTAGGCACATCTTTTGCATATCTTTACAATGGAATCTCAAACCATCACCACACCTTAAATCGGCCCCCAATGGCATTGCCTCTAGCAAAGTGATTGCAGATGCAAACTATAAACTAATAAAATATTGAACATATTGGGGGACATATATTCAAACTACCACACAAACACTTATATAGATTATTATAGCTTGTGGTAGTTAATCTTGTCACCTTGATGAAATTTTGATTCATTGGGGAAACAAATCTCTGTGCATATCTTCCAGAGATTTTCTAGATTAGGTTATTTGTGGTGGGAGGAAGACCTAAGCTAAATGTGAATAGTGTCATTCCATAGGCTAGGTGTCCTGACCTGCATGAAAGGGAGATAGCATAAGCATTCATTGCTCTCTGCATTCTAATTGCAGACATAATGTCTTTCCCACCAAGATAGATTGTAACCTCATAAACCCTTCCTCCCAAAATCGGTTCTCATCAGGCATCTGGTTACAGTAATGAGAAATTAACTATTATCTAGCCCAAGTTATCCACCAGAATGTTTCTACAGCATCTTAAAACCATAATGCACATCATAGTGGCTGCCACTTACTAAGCAGCACACCCAACTTTATGCTCTGTGTGTGTTTGACTCACAGTAGCCTCCCTTTGCACATTCAAACTCTTGGTCATTTGTGATGTTCCATAACCTTGTGCATTAGAAACCAACTATTTTACTATGTGAATTAGAACTCCAAAGCATTCCATCCACCCCCCAATACAGTCCATAGCCCAACCCAATCAAGTTCATCCCCAAAATATATCTTTAATGCATCCCCCTATCTCCAGATCCATCAAACACTTTAGCCCATTATTTCTCACCTAAACTGTTATATTAGTTTCTCATATTGGCTTTTTGGTACCCTCTGCCCTCTTTCCGTCCTTCCCTCTTACCCACACACACTGTATACCCACATACAAACATACTTACACACATTTGGAGATTTTACTTATGTATATATATATATATATATATATATATATGTGTGTGTGTGTGTGTGTGTGTAATTATGTATTCTTTAAGCTATATGTAATTTTAATTATAATATATTATATATATATATATATATATATATATATATATATATATATATCTGCAAAAAGAAACAAAGATCAATGTATCAGCAGATCCAATGTCCCATCTTCTCATTGTATTCTTAAATAGCAGAGAGAAAAATGTAAAAGCAAGCTCCATTATTTGTTTTACAAAGGGCACTAATGTCATTCATGAAGGCTCCACTCTCATGACTTAGTTACCTTCCAAATAGCCAACATCTTCATGCCAATTCATTAGATTTTTAGCTTACATGGGAGTTGTTGGGATGGGGAACATGTGAGTAGTCAGGATGGGGAACAAGCATTCAATGAATACTGCTAAGGAACCACAAAGTCTGTGATTTCTCTGATATGCATTTTTTCTATTAATCTTCAGATAGAAACATATTTCATCAATGACTAAAATATGGCACACCAATGTCTCTGCAGCCTCTGTTATACTTCTGCCTCACATATGTAAGTTCCAGATCCACATCCTTTCTAAGGAAATTCAGTGCCAAGAGAGTCTAATTAAGTCTTATAAGCTTGCCTGACAATTAAATCTATTTTGGTGTTCTATTGGAATAAAGTAAGTACAATCATAAATATACAAATGGATGAGGGAATTAAATAAAAACTAGTAAAATATTACCTTGTCTTTAAGGAGCTTAATAATGGGTAAAATATGAGATGAATAATGCTACCCTGAAAAGTGAAATACATCAAGAGAAAAAATATATCATTCTAGAACTTCAAAAGATAAAAAGATTGTTTGAAAATGGAAAAGGCTTTGTGGATACATCAGGGACATCTGGAGTGGACACATGCACTGGGCAGAAAAACTAGCAAAGTGTATACTTGAAACAAAGCTTAAGGAGTACTACATTCTTAATGTTAGGCAAAAGAATAGGAAAGCTGCCATCAGGATCAAAACTGGAGGGCCTTTCAGTCTGCCAGGAATATGCTTAAACAGAGCAGAGCCTGAGGACCCACTGGAGAATGATGAGGCAGTGGCACTACAACCATGCTACTTGCCATGACAGGTGATATGTGATGTTGTTCAGGATGACCTGGACCTCACTCAGGTGACAGCAAAATGATAGATGGGCTGTATTCATGGTCCAGTAAGAAATCTAGGGGTCTGAATTCATATGATGGGATAGAAAATAGGAAACAGAAAAAGAATGGGATGAACCCATAGATTTTCCATTTCCTCCCTATTTGAAACAATATATCTGAAAAGGGAGTACATGTAGGGTTTGGTTTGTATATATGATATGAGTAAACACTAAAGAAACATGGAAAACAAGCAGGAGAACAGTTAAGAAGGAAATGAAATAAGAAAACTCAATTCAGGTGCAATTGTTTTTTGGTGTCTCTAATGATGGTAGGCATTCAAGTTGGATTATGTATCCTGAGTCTGCAATTCATGGCTCTGCCACTCAATGCCTGTGGGGCCTTCCTTGTGCAATTTATTTTTGCCATTCTGCATCTCTATTTCATTAACATACAGGGGATAAATGAAATACTTATAATACACAACTGTTGAAAGGGGTTCAGGCTATCGATTGATTGAAGGCTACATGTTCACCCTTTGCTGCTCACTCTATACAAGTGGAGTTCTGCTGTTCACATCTTTCTGTTCTACCAGCTGTCATGAGCTAAGCTTCTTCTTGAAGGGCACTGAAAACACACTGCTGGTGAAGCAGCTTCCCACCCACATCCAACAAAGTGCACTCATTGGATCCCTCCAGCGTGTGGTCATTGGTCTTTGCTGTATCCAACTCATTTGGTGATTGCTACTGTGGAAGCAAGCTTCTGAATAGTAAGCTGCCAGCAACACCCTGTACCCTGCATCTCACCTCTGGCACTTGGACAATTGTAGCACTGGCTGGATGAGAGGCTAAACTTGAGCTTACTGTCATCTTCTTAATCCAAAGTCAATCATTGATACTTAAATGGTTTCCCTTACAATGATGGTAAAATATATAACACATTATTCTTTTCTGCACATGTTTAATGTGACTCTGAGGATAATTTGGTAGAAGCTATTATCACTGTGCTTCCTGAGACACAGAAGCCCAAGTAAGAAGTGGCTGAGTTACATACACTGTCCAACCATGCTGATTAGTGATGGATGTGAGGACAGATCTGAGACCTCCTAGCTCTTGGCCAAATGCTTTTTTTCTCTTCCCTCTATTCATTCCTCAACAATAATGAAAAGATGAACCAAAGTAAAATGACATCTTGAATTAATTTTTTCATCTAACTGAAATGACATCTTGGATTAATTCTTTTTCCTTCTAACTGTACAGCATCTCAGAACAACTTTAGAATATTCAAGCAGATCAGGTCTGGAGATGCAGACCCTGAGCCTTACATTCCAACCACCATGTTCATTGCTGTAGCCACAACTGTTAGCTAGGATATTCACCGTTTCCTCTTAGAACTCTCCTAGCTCTGTAATGGGGAGCTGTGATAGACCTGCTTGCTGCAATGAGTATAACCAGGGTCTAGTCACACAGCCTTCTTGGTTCTCTATTTCTTTATCTGTAAAATGTCAATGGCATATCAAAAATCTATGTGATTTCTTCCTCCTCTAAACCTCTATGTTCCCAAAATTTCACTCCCAATCTTAATTTATTCACCTACAAAATGTAGTATTATACTTGATGCCTACCAGTGTCCAGGTGCATTGATTTTAGCACTTGAAATTACTCCAGAATTATGACATTGGTTAACATGTTATTTGGAAAAGTAATTTATCAGAACTATCAAGAAATATTTTAAGTAATAATTGCCTTCACTAGAAACCTGGATTCCCAAGGGATGAATAAGCATAGTAATCCATATTTCTGAAGGCCCTGAGAACCCAGGATGCATGGCTAGGTGTGAGAATCACTGATCTGCACTTTGGCCTATTGTTCTGTCGTCATAACTCGTATGCAGAACACAACTCCTAAAAGCTTCCAGGAACTGATTATTTTCCATTTTATTGCTCTATCAAAAATTGCATTTTCTCAGTTTTGCATTTTGCCCATGAAAAGCCTAGCTCCATTTCAGCAGTAAGAACTGATAGCCACATTATATTATGAAATTTAGAAGTGACAGATCCTTAGTGCTAGAAAGAGCCAGATGACAGAAATCATATCTGTGACAGCTGACAGACTCTTCAAAGCTCAGGGAAAAAAGGCCAAAAACATATGCTAAGTACCCCAACTCATAACCAAGTGCTATGGAAGGACTTAATAAAATGCCTGCAATGCCAACATCCAGATTTAAATTGCAAGATTTGAGTTTCAGGGACCTTGTCTATGCTGGTTACTTCTAAAATTATAGATTTGTATTCCAATGTATAGGTTTCTAAAAGCACTAAGGTGTATTCAAATTCTAGCTGCAACTATAAGCAAAGGAGCTTGACCTGTCTAATTAATCTTTGGTCATATGACTGAAACAAGAAAAAGACCAAATAAAAAAGTCTGAGTTAAAATTATATGACTCTGGGCTGGGGAGATAGCTCAGCCAACAAGAGAGCTTGCTGTTTAAGTATCAGGGCCTCTCAGGCCATTGTCTGCAAAGTTCAGCACCTGTAAGAGAAAAAAATCAGACATTTTTCTCTGGCTTCCTCATGTGTCTGCACATACATGTGAGTACATCACATACCACACCACATACACAAGCTCTCTACACACAAAAAAAACTGTTTTATTCCTCAAATAAGAAAGTAAGTGATGTTGAATTTGTCTTTTGCTATCAGAACTATGGTTAATGTATCAGCTAATTCAATAGTTACAGTGTTGTCACTATTCTAGTTAAGAAATAAGTACCTTTAAGATCTCTGTAATGGGGCTGGGGAAATGGCTCAGCAGTTAAAGGCACTTCCTTGCAAAGCCCATCCCAGTTTCAATTCCTCAGTACCCATGTAACACTGCATTCACAAAGTAGAACATGCATTTGAAGTTTGTTTTGTAGTGGCAAGAGGCTCTGGCACACCCATTCTCCTCTTCTCTCTCGCTCTCTCCCCCTTTCTTTCTCTCTCTTAAATAAATAAAAATCTTTTCTTAAAAACTTTTGCAGGTAAAAACCTCGAGCAATCTGTTTAAAGCCAGGCTGGATGCTATTTCCAAAATAGAGGCTTGTGTATGGAAATAATAATAACAAATACAAGTCAAATGGTCAAAGCACTAGTCTTCACTGAATGTGAACAGCATCCAGCAAGGCCAGGCACTTTCCTGGATCACAGAGAGGCTAGCACCCTTGGCAAGGCCATACTGAGAGGAAATATGATCCTGATTCCACACTCTAGCAGCCTGACTCTCAAGCCCCTGCTCCTCGTTATCATAAAATCCTGCATCTTCCCAGAGGAACAAACTTTACAAATTCCCTACCAGGAAGTAAGTGTCTTTACAAATCAATGAGTCATCCGTTTTCCAGAGAAACTATACATAAAGAAACACAAATGCCAGTTCTGATCAAACCTGCTAATGACAACCAATGCTATCACCAGCAGGGCTGGCAGGCAAAAAAGGAAATGATACTGTGAACATCAGATCAGAAAGCAAAACTACCACTATTGGAGTCCATGCCAGACACCAAAAAAGCCTTCCTTTGTTTGGGGTTCTTGACCAGATGTCAGGAAACTTCGGCTGGTACAAGTCTGTACCTGATAGGCAAGCACAAGCATACAAACTGAAAAAAAGATTTGTTGGAATATTGGCACCCACCGTACATTATGAATACAATGTTGAGGGCTGGAAGATGGTATGCTTGTTAAAATGCTGAGTTGGATCACCAGAACCTAAGTACAAATTCAAGCATGGTGTCCCAGGCTTGGAATCCCAGCACTGGGGAGGCAGAGACGAGGTCAGTAGAACTGAATGGCCAGACAGGCTAGTCTAATTGATGAGCTCCAGGAAAAATGAGAAAACCTATCTCAAAAAATGAGTGGATAGCATTCCTGAGGAATGATAGCCAAGGTTGTACTCAGTCCTCCACACATATGCACACAAATGCATACACACCCATATACACACACATATGTGTTAAAAAATTATTGACTTTATAGTTTGTTGAATTCAAACAAAACTGCAAATGATATGGAGAGATTTTTGTCCCTATGGTTCTTCCTCATGAAGGAAGTAGTGATTATCTTTAATGTGGCTACTGAAGGGCTATACTGGTCCAGACCATCCGTCTCCCTTTCCAGTAATGTCTAGTGTGTTGGAAGTGGTGGCTAGGCTAGCTGCACAGGCTCATACTCAAAAAGCATTCAACTATGACATGAAGTAACAGTCCCTCAAGTAGAGTGAAGTCTGGTTAGGCCCCACCCCCTGAGTCCAACTTCTGCTTTTGCACAATACCTCAGCATCAATGACAAAACTTGGGAGCATCCATGCATTACATTACTCATTCATTCCTGCCTTACTATGTACTTCTCTTTTCAGTAACCTAATTGTTAACCAAACTGTAAGCAACTTTAACCAATGCCAACTCTCCTTGCTAATCTTCAAATCCACACTGGCTCTTTCAAGCTGGCACAGACCTGGGATTCTGCTGTTTATATCAGGACCCTTACTAGTGAATCTGGGTCTTCATGTAATACAAGATGAAAGTAGTGATGCAGAACTGACATTCTGCTATGACCCCAGGAGTGACTGTTTAAGTTTATCACAGCTAGGGGCCACCTGAATATTACTTCTAAGCTGTGTCTGTAGGAAAAATAGCTGTGGCCAAGAACTTTTTATCATTGCTTTTCATTAAGGTTCATTAACATTCCTTAAGAATGTTCTCTTCCAAAATAGTGTAAAAACCACAAAGAATCCTCTGGCACAGTTCAGAGACATACCCTGTCTAGCTGTACTAATCATCATTGAGATATCTGTATTGATGTTTACACTGTGCAGAATCTACTTACTTCATATAAAATAGTTTCAAGTCCAAACGTTTGGAAATGCCAACATCACACAGTATACTCACATGCTATACAAAGTATATATCATCTATCTAATCAGAGCTACAAGTCCAAATTCTCAATGGAATCATTCTTACTCATATCCATTTACTAACTACCCAACTCTCACGTTGCCATTATTTGTTCATAACACTCAATATCACAAGTCTCCCTTCATAGGTCTAACTTGTATCCCTCTGAAAACAAGCTGAAGCAATTATACATTAGATAGCTACTGGAGCCTTTTCATAATAGGTCCTCAAAATAGTGTGTTTGCTGACTGCTAGTATGTTGGCATGTTAGTACACAATTATAAGTATCTATAGAAGCATGCATGAACTCATTGTGCTATAATCCCCAACAGAACAGAAAAAGATGTTTCAATCAGAACAAGAAAAATGCTAGTCTATTTTAAAAATGAAAGGACTTTCTACATGTAGAAATTCCAAAATAAGTGAATCTCATCTTGAATTCCTTTTGGCTTGCAATCTTTGTTAACTTCACACAAGGCTGGCAATGCCTATAGGAAGGACAGAAACACTTTTGAAAGTATGAAGAAGAAACAGAAGTATTGATAAGCCAGAAATCATAAAACTACTCTAAATACACAACTTCAGCCAAGACAAAATCCATCAGTTCTATTTTTTCTCTCTGAAATTAAAGGATTCAGCCATGAATTGACCAATTTTCCCCTCTGATTTGTCTCTTCTGCTTTATATCTAATTGGTTAGTAGTGGGAGCTGGTTGGCAGGTGTGAGAATAAAAGTAAAATGATCAGCAAACCCAAGGGATGGCCTTTCAACATGAAGTTGATGTCCATGTAAATAAGGCAGTTGTAATCATTACAGCTCATGTAGGTTCAGTACCTCATGGTTTAAAAGGAATTTTCACTACATATTAGCACAATATTGTCCCATAATAAGCAGAGTACAAATGTCTATCTCTTATAGAATAGGGAGCATCAGTTGTAACATTAGTTGTGATACAGAAACAGGTTGAGGATTTTTTTTATTTACCTACCTCTTCCATATTTAATATGTAAATCTAAGTCATTAAATAGGTGTGTCCGAGCAAGAGAAGAGATAACTGCTTTTGTCTCGTGTTGATATCAGACAGTATTCCAGGGTAAATGTTCTCAAAGCTTAGCATACTTCACAGACACCTAAAGGTCTCTCTGTGGCTGAGCCCCACAATCCAGAGTTTCTATGTCCTTAACTCTCAAGTGAGGTCCACAAAGCTGCATTTTAATTTTATATTTTTGTTTATTTATTTGAGATAGAGAGAAGCAGAGAGAGAGAAAATAGGGCATCCAGCCACTGCAAAAGAACTCATGACTCATGCAACACCTTGTGCTTCTGGCTCACATGGGTCCTGGGGAATCGAACCTTGCAAGTGCCTCAACCGCTAAGCCATCTCTGCAGCACAGAGCTGCATCTCTAATACAATCCACAATGTTACTATGGTCATTCTGAAAACCATACTTTTAGAACCCTTTGCAAGTACTCAAGATACAGTTTTCCTGTGTTTCACTATTTCCAAAGGGAAAGGTTGTTATCAATGCTCTTCATAACCAGTGCTATGAATTATAAACAGAATCTTAATTCAGAAATAAGAAACATTATAAAACACTGAAGAAACAGAGCACTTGTAGATAGAATATGGAAAGGCCTCAAATGTTCATGGATCAGCAGAATTAAAATTGTGAAAATTGGTATGTTAGCAAAAGTGATCTGCACTTTTCAATGCAATCCTCATTCAAATTCCAGTAACATTTTTGACAGAGAGGGGGAAAGTTCAAAAATTCAAAAGATGGGCTGGAGAGATGGCTTAGGGGTTAAGGCGCCTGCCTCCTAAGCCTAAGAACACTGGTTCCAATCTCCAGCGGTTCCAATCTCCAAGTCCCACGTTTAGCCAGATGCAAAGTGACTCAAGGGCGCAATGCCGCACTTGCCCACAAGGGGGCGCACACATCTGGATTTCATTGGCAGCAGCTGAGACACTGTGCCCATCTCTGTCTTCCTCTCTCTCTTTCTCTCTCCATCTCTCTCTCTCGCTCACTCTCTCTCTCTGTCTGTGTGTGTGTCTCTCTCCAAAAAAAAAATTTAAAAAAAATTAAAAAGATCACAAATAGCCAAAGGCATCCTTAGCAGAGGCAGCAATACTGGAGACATTAAAATACCTGTTCTCAAATTATACTATAGTCATAGTAATAAAACAGCATATCAAAGACATGTTGGTCAGTAGAAATAATAGAATAGAAAAATATAATAGAAGAATAAAATAGATGAGGCTGGAGAGATGGCTTAGCAGTTAAGGTATTTGCCTGAAAAGCCTAAGGACCCCGGTTCGATTCTCCAGGTCCAGCATAAGGCAGATGCACGAGGGCGCACATGTCTGGAGTTTGTTTGCAGTGGCTAGAGGCCCTAGCAGGCCCATACTCACTCTCCTTCTCTCTCTTTCCCTCCCTCTGTCTCTAATTAAAAATTAAATAAATAAAAAATAGAACAGAATGGAATGGAGGGCCCAGAAATAAATGCCAAAAACTATAGAAACATAATTTTTTTAACAAAGCTTTCAAAAGCATGCATTAGAGAAAAGACAACATTTTCAACAAATGGTGCTGGAGAAACTAGATAGCCAAAGTAGAATATTAAAACTAGTTCCTTTCCTTCCACCCTGAGAAAAATCAGTTCAAAATGGATGATTACCTTCCATAATGATTCTTGTCCTTATATTATCAGTTGAAAGTTTAAAAAAAAATAAGATGAAATTTCCTAAAAAGGAGAAAATTCTATCTTGAGACAACCTTCACACTGCAACATCATTTCTTGGAGAATGTATTACCTGTTGGCCTGTTCAACAAATTCCCAATGTCCAAATTGATACAATCACATTAGCAAATTCCTTAAAATAAATTATTGTTTATTATCTATCTATCTGTCATATATCATCTTATCATCCACTGCTTGTTTTCCAGAAGTCCATAATTACATACAATGTGTGGAAACTTCTTTTAACATCGCTTTATAAACCCCAAAAAATCAATGGGTCACCATTTTACAGATGAGAAAAGACATAAACAACCAAGAGATACCATTTATTGGGAAAATAGGCTGTAACTTGGAAATTTAGTCTCAGCTCTCTCTGACTCCAATAACTATCTTTTTATACTACAAAATATTATTACCCATAAAAGTCAGTCCACAGAATCTGTATCTTATAGGTAGATGGCCTATGGACTTATGCATAAAATTGTATATGCCTAAAACAATAATACTAATTCAGAGAATTGAGTTAAAGACAATTTTATGTAAAAAAAAGCGAGAGGGGCACTGGGAAGCTGACCCTACAGATACAGCTCTTGCCACACAAATATGAGTGCCTGAGTTCAGATCTCCAAATCCCATTAAAAGCTGGAAGCTGTGGTAGATATTTGCAATGGCAGAGACAGGAAAATATGCTGGAATCTCAGAGGCAAGCTAGCCTAGTGAACTGAGTGGTAAGTGATGAGAAACCTTGCTTCAAAGGAGGTAGAAGGCTAAAACGGGTACCTGAAAGCTGTCTTCTGACCTCCACATTCTTACTGTGGCACATGCACCACCCACACAAAGATTTGGATATATGGCTTCACTTTGTTTGCATCAAAAGTGTTTGGTAGGAGGGCTGGAGAGATGGGTTAGTGGTTAAGGCACTTGCCTGCAAAGCCAGAGGGCCCAGGTTCTATTCCCCAGGACCTGCATAAGGTAGATGCACAAGGTAGCACATGTATCTGGAGTTTGCAGCTGCTAAAGGCTCTGGTGCACCTCTCTCTCTCTCTTTCTTTCTCTGTCTCTCCCTCAAATAAATAAACATAATCCCAGCAGTCAGGAGGTAGAGGTAGGAGGATCACAGTGCATTCAAGGCAACCCTGAGACTACAGAGTGAATTCCAGGTCATTCTGGGCTGGAGTGAGACCCTACCTCGGAAAAAAATAAGTAAATAAATAAATAAATAAATATTTTATTTAGCTGGACATGGTGGAGCACACTTTAATCCAAGCACTCAAAAGGCAGAGGTAGGAGTACTGCTGTGAATTCAAGGCCACACTGAGACTACATAGTGAATTCCAGGTCAGCCTGGGCTAGAGTGGAAACCTATCTCAAAAAAAAAAAACAAAAAAAAAGTGGTGGGGATATGAAAATGACTAGGAGTAATAATTTTTTAAGAAAATCATTTTCTGAAATCATTACTATGTGACTTATCATTCTATCAACATGATATCATTAAATACCTGCGAAAGAATTATAAGTCTTATTTTATAAGTAGGAAACTGAGGTTCACAGGTGTCAAAAAAAGTTTATAGAAAACAAATGTTCAAATCCTAAATCTAGCAGCAGTAAAAGAGGAAATTGATACCAATCTCAGAAATTGATACAAAGGAGGAAAAATTAAATAATGTATGTGAAATGCTTAGCACAGTTTATGACATCCATACACTCAACAAAACCAGTCCCTTCTCTTTTTTTGCAAAAATAAACATCTACCTACAGAAAGAATGATTATATACCTCCTACAAAAGCAATCTCCTATGAGAAGTCAAGAAACAAATTTATAAAATATGACAATTATCTAGTTGTGAGCATGCTCAGAATGCTTAATTCTTTTATTAATTTTTGTATTTTTTTAATATTTATTAATTTGTTTGAGAGGCACAAAAAGGGAGACAGAGAGAGAATGGGTGCACCAAGGCCTCTAGCCACTTGCAAATGAACTCCAGATGCATGTACCACTTTTTGCATATGGTTTATTTGGGTCCTGGGGAATCAATCCTGGGTCCTTTCTCTTTGTAGGCAAGTGCCTTCACCACTAAGCCATCTCTCCAGCCCCGAATGCTTAATTCTTAATCAGGGCTGGTAATAGGCTGATACAATGAAAAATACAAAAAATATATTTGACATTTCCTAATAGAAAAATGATTTCAAAAATCAACTAATTGTTCCCCCAAGCTTTCCTTCATGTTGCTTTTGGGTTCACACGTTTATGTAAGCAAACAAATCTAGAATAAACTGTCCTCTAGGAATGTCAGAGCCAAAGGGTTGCAAGGAGGACTTTGGGACACCATCCTCCCGACATGAAGGGACTGGTGCATTTATGCTATTACCTCCATAAAACCTGCATAATATTGAGCCTATCAACATTTTGACAAACATGATGGGAGGGGACAAAAATAGAAAGAGACATCAAAATAGAGGGACTACATGCATAGTAGAAAGAGTTAACTGGAACTGGGGTGGAAGAGGGGGAAATAATGAACGCAATGAGAGTGAATTGTGATTAAATTATAGCATCTTTTACTTATTAAAATTTTCAATTAAAAAATAAAAATAAATAATTTGTAAATGTCCCATTTCTGGATCTTGTCCAGAAGATCTCCATTGTTTTTCCTCCAACTTTTAGAAAATTCTGTCACTTTGAGGGATAAGTAGGAGAGAGGGGTCATTTTTCATGTGTATATGAGTATCTCATCTCACTGGAAGTGGTTTCTCCCAAACCTGTGTTTCAAAGCTAAAAAGTAGACCTTGGTTCAACTGGAACATTTCCATCTAATTGTTCTGATTGCATATATATGAGCACTTTATTGTTACTGACCTTGGTGAGCTGAAAATAGGCAATTAATTTTCTTCTAATCCCAAAAGTGGACATTCACTCTAGGTCAATGCAAGAAAATATATTGTGGCCATATAACTATGAAGTTTATACTGCTTTCCTGGTTTCTACTCAAGGTATATTAGTCTGAGCTGTTCCCTTGTTTTATTAGAACAAAATGTTCTCTCTCCACATGGTACCGACAAATACTCCAGGAGAATATGAGGTTCTCATAACACCAGTGAGCAGTCAAAACACACAGCTATAATAAACCATTGCCTTACCAGATGTCAAGTACTATTTGACCTCTGCCTTTCTTCTAGTAATGTTAAAATTGTCAGGGTGGTTACAGGGTTAAAGTCACCAGCAATTTGAAATGCACTTCCTTCTGTGGTTGAAGCAGAGCTAAGAAGATACTGTTTCACATTTCATGGAGCCAGAGGCAGGAATGAGACAACAGAGCTTATATTATATACTTGGTGATGACTGAACCACACAAAGTTCAAAGAACCACAACCCCTTAATCACAAATCTGCCCTGCCTCCCAAAGACAGTTGAGAGGATGCTGGATTATCCATTACATGGAAGCCCAAGATAAGATCCTGAGGGACCATGGATGAAATAGGGAGGTTTATTCTTTGAAAATGAACTTCCCCTGCTCATTGACTCTGATAGATTACACTTTAGAAGAGTTAAAGAAAAATGCCTTTCCTTCTTCTTTTTCTGTCTCTTTCACTTAGAACACACTGTTTACAAAGAAAATAATCAATAAATAGAGTTTCCAGCCAAACTTAAGGGGATAAACTAGTAAATGCTAAGCTTTGGAGCATTAAGAAGGCTCTTGTGCAGATTCAGAACAATTTCCATGTCATTAACTCTAACTGCTCCCTCCACCAATGGGACTCACTGTCAGGAACAGCATCAGCATTATTTTGCTTCCCAGTCTCAGGCATAACAATGACAATATAGCGGTAATGACGGGGATACCACTGCACATATGTGTAACATATTAAAATATATGGAGTTACTTATGTGCTATTTATTCATGTATGCTCCATGAAGGCAGGAATTAGGGCTGTCTTATTCACCATCAGGTCGCAACAGCCTGTTAAAATGTCTAACCAGTAAATGTTTATTTAATAAATTATTTATATATCTCCTTTTACCTTCACAGAGCAATATCCTTTGAACTGGATTATTTGTTCCAATTTATAGAAGTTAAAACTGAGATGGGGACATAAAGAAAGTACTCAAGGTCACATAGCTATTAAACGGCTATGTCAGAGCCAAACCAAGATCCTCTGGCTCTAAATTTGGTATCCATCCCCTATAGTGCTGCTGAATTTGAGCTTAATCATGGGTAAAGCAAGTAATAAGACTAGCATGTCAAAACACAGGAATAACTATGTAACTATGCCTCTCCAAAGAATGACAAAAGTGGGGGGGGGGGAGGCGAATGCTAAAACTCCAAGGTGACATCACAATAAAAATGCAGTGAGAAGTCAAGTTCAAGAGATTGGTCATTATTAATCAAATTATAGATCAGTCCCAATGGCCACATATTTCCTTGCACTTACACTCAAGAGACCCTTTTGTAAAACATTCACAGAAAAAAGATCAATACCTCTCTGGAGGTAAGTGGCATAAATTATGTCTCAACATATACACCACAGGAGTTTTACTGTGTGTTGTATACAGTAATTGCATTTTATAGATGGTTGTGGAAAGCTTCAGTCCTCATTGATTTTGATCATAAACTAAAAGGCGACAAAAAGAAAAGAACAGCACTTTAGGTGAAGTCAGTCAGCTGAAGCTGCAAAAGAAAATGAAAATTTGGCATGCCGAATGTGATCAATTCATGTTTCATAGAAAATGGATGGAAATACTTCAGGGCTCTCATTATGACACAGTAGCAGAACTTAAAAAGTACTGTGAGGATCCTTGTTCCTCTAACACTCCATGGTGGTTCAGATAGGCAGGGTATAAGCAACAGGAAGCCAACCTACACTGCAGCCCTTTTGAACATTCCACATTGTGCTCACCATCAAAGAGGCTCATGAGCCATGCAAACTGAATACTTGTGTTCTGATCATTGCATTGAACATGTCTTTGGACTTGACAGTGGAAATCAAATGCAGAATGTGATGTGATCTTGGATCATCAAGATGTCACTCACATGGCTAAGTTCCAGAAGCATATTTTTCAAGCATTCCTCTCTTGATTTCCTTCATTTCTTCATGCCCTTCACAGCAAGCAATTCCAAAGGGATGTTAATGCAGCATAACAACTCTTTACCCTTTTTCAAGGCCAATTTTGCAATATGGGCAAAATGATTGGAAATGGAGTCCTGGAAACACTGAAACCATCTGTCAGGGACTCAGTTAAGAAGATCCACACTGTTTCACAGCCAAGGATAGGGATAAATTATGCCTAGCTGGAAGTGTCCAAAGCAAGTTTGATTTCCATTTAAGCTTATTAGGATAAATTACATTTTTTATTATTCATTGCCCTACTTTAAAAGAACATACTTTCCAATGATAATAAATGATAAGCTATACTGAAAAAAATGAAAATGGTGAACATTAGAAAAAAATATTTTTTTCTAAAAGCAAATGATAAGCAAAACAGGGATCACTATAAGCAACTATAACATTTGTCAAAATGTCTGTAGACTAATTTATATTCAAAGACACAATTCCTCTGAAATATTCCTGTGCATTTTTTAAAATAATTCTGTTAATATTTAATCACAAACTCCAGAAGTATTTGGCTAATATTTATTCATGAAACGTATTTTGTAAAATATTAAAGAATTAGTAGGTGGGGCTGTTGTGATTAAATTATATAGCTTGGGATGTCAAGCTTTAGAATAAGTTAAAACATGTTTCCTCCTATTTCCCTTCAATATTTATTGCCATTTTAAAACTATTGACATCTTACATAAAAATGTGATTTTCACATTTTATAACACAGAATTTTTATACTAGTCAACAGTCATAGTCAAAATGTTTCCACAAATGTGGGAATTAATCTATTTCATAGGAAGCAGAGATATTCTGCAGTCATAAGCTGGTACCATGCACAATGAACCATTACTAGCATGTGTTCATAAAGACTGTTTTGTGAAGTACTGAATAGACAGCTTGGTTACCAAATTGTCATCATTGAACTAAAAGTGGCAGAAAAACGCCCTGGGTGTCTGCATCTATAAGCAGTTATCCCTCTGCCCACACCCTCATCCCCTGCAAAAACACTGAAATATACATGAATTGAAAAAGTAATGTTACTGCATTCTTTTAATTCCTCTTGTATTTTATGATACTATTATTTTGTCTTAATCTAAAATACCACAAGACAGAATTGATTAGTACCCTTCTAAGTAACATTGTGTGAGGCTTGAGAGATGTCTCAATGGTTAAGGTGCCTAATGACCGGGGTTTGATTCCCCAGTACCCATGTAAAGCCAGATGAACAAAGTGGCACATGCATCTGGAGTTTCTTTGCAATGGCTAGAGACCCAAGCACCCCCACTCTCATATTCTCTCTCAATCTCTCTCTCTCTCTCTCTCTCTTCCCTTGCAAATAAATAAATTACTTAAACTAAGTAATATTGTGTGAAAACCTTTTCTTTTCCTTACTATTTGTTAATTCAGGTGACCCATAAAATTTTATAGATGAGGAAATTAAATTTGGGGAAGTCAAACAGCTTAGTTGGATGACTGGGAACCAAAAGAGAGATTCAGGACATACCCGCCAGTAACCCCTGATCCTTTTTGCAATGTCCTATTCTAACGTTATGTCCCTGCAGTCTCACTGCAAATAGCAAACAAATGGTGAGGTTTTCCTCGTTTGTAAATGGATTCCAAAATTATATCTTCTTGCCTTTCAAGTCTAGGTAAAGCTACTTGTTTGTTTCTGGGCAAGCTGGTGAGTGATTCAAGTGAAAGGAATATATTTCAAGGGATCAAAAATCATCTATAATGTAATGGTCTGAATCTGAAATGAGCCCCAGAAACTCGTGTTTTGAGTGCTTATTTCCTAGCTGGTACTATTGTTTAGAAGGTGGAACCAAGTTGGGGGCAGTTTTAGAGTCACAAGAAGTGGGCTTTTGAAGGAGACACTCCTCCTAGTTTCAGCTGTTCTCTGTTTCCTGGTCCAAGGTGATGTGACGAGTTTTACCTGAACACATCCTATGTGAAATCTACTATGCTTTCATTGCAATGATAGACTGAAAGTATGAAAGAAAATAAATTTATCCTCCTGTGAGTTGTTTCTGTCATGTGTTTTTGGTTATAGCAATTCAAAAGCAACTAGCACCCGTTGATTAAAGAGATGTAGTACAAATTCATAAGGAGTACTCTGCTTGAGAAATTACAGTAATAAAATGAAAGGACAAAATCAAGGATACCTAACAATGGATCTACCATGAGATAAACCAGTGAGTAGATGACTGATTGTAGAGAAAGAAATCCTGTTAATATACTATTATGAACTATCACACTGTATGCTAGACAGATTATATTTTCATTCAACAGATACTTATTGTGCAATTATCATGTCAAGTAGTGTGCAAGGCTCTCAGAAAGCAATGAAAACAAAATAGATATGTGCTTTCATGTGCATAATGTTTGGTCATGGGAAAAATAAATATTAAACAAAAATCATGTAACTAAATGTAAGTTCTTAATCCTAAAGACCATGAGCAGGAAATAAGACTTGCAGTTTAAATAAATGAGATGTTCAGAAAGACTTAAGAAATTATTTCATCTGAGAACTGAAGAAAGGATAAAAATTAACAATATCAGAAGTAATAAAATGTCCAGATAAAGATAGCTGCATACTAAAATTCCTGATATCAGAAAGAGCCTAGTGTGTGCTTAGGTTCAAAAGAAAGATGATAAAGTCATAATGTTTGGAATCAGGGTGGAATGGCACAGGGTGAGTTGTAAGACAAAGGTAAAGGCTCACCCAGCATGCTTTGAATGTGGCAGCTCACATAGAACTGTGTTATGCCCTCTTTTTAGATGAAGAAACAAAGATTCAAAAAAAAAAAAAAAAAGAAGTATTTGTCTAACTTCCTACAGCTGGCCTGTGGGAAAATGTCATCTTCTTCAAAAAAAGACTGTATCCATTGAGGGACACTACTTTCCTTCGTGATGACTCCGCAAAGTGAGAATCTCCAACATCTAGCACAAAAGGCTCCTGCAGGAAGATCAACTGAATTCAGCAGGTGAATGAAATGAATACAGCCATCAAAGCTCAGCTCTCCTTCTTTTCCTTCACTTCCTCTGTAATCACACCTGCTCTGAACCCGCTCATGCCACCTTGGGAGCAGCACAAAGTCATTTGGCTGCATGAAACCCATTTCCAAGCTGATAAGAGTTAATACCTCCAAGATCAGCTTTATCAGAAATAAAGATGTTTGGGTCTCATCTTCCTAATATCTGTCAATTGGTGCAAACACAAGTGAGGAAAGAAATGGTATTTATGGGGTACCTCAAATCCCATCATGTGTACATATTTGAAAATCTTAGCAGCAACTAATTTTCTAAGCATTTTGTCCTAAAATTTCAGAGTAAGAAAGGGAAAACCAGGGAGGTTGAGCTGAAAAACCAGAGTCAATGCTAAATGAACACAAATGATGTTTAACCACAAATGGTTCTGGCAGCTACTGTTCTTGTTTTTATGACATTGATTTGAGCTTATCAACCCTGGCTTCCCCTTCATTTTCACAGAGGGTCCTCCTAATCAATACCTGAATCTAAAATGTTCTCATCAGGAAAATAGTTTGCAATTATGGCCACCTGTACTCTATAATGGATATATCCCCTGAAATGTAGTAACCTGAATTTTAGAAATAAAATGGTTTTTTTCAATAGTATATATAAAATGTACAACAGAAAAGTTTTTCAAAGGAAAATTCTTTTGCATCCCCTCCCTGCATAACCAAAATATTGTACCTCCAGCCTCCATCCCAACTCATCTTCTGATTGAAAAAAGGACATTACGTCCACTCCACAGAGCTTGCAAAAAAACAGAGGGGTTCTTCCTGAAGTGAGGAGAGGTCATGAGAAACTAGAAGTTCCTTTCACAGGAACTTAAGAAATCTCTATGAACAAGGTATTCTGAAGGATGAGTGATTTGGTTTTAACTGAATATCGCTTCACTTCAGAGACCAGTGTCCTAACAAGTATACTTAATGTTCACAATTACCTCACCTGTATTTCTTTCCTTTGATCAGAAGCTTACATATTTTAAAATTTGCTTAGATTATGATCTCTATATCTAAATATAGCATACAACTGGGAAGATAAAAATATCCTGGTTAGAATTTGGCACACAAACTATAAACTGAAAAGAGAAAAATTGTAGTCATCAATGACACAATATATTTTCCTGGATACATAGAAAGAAGTCTTTTATGCTGGTTAAACTATTTTTGTTTGTTTGTTTTTGTTTTTGTTTTTCAAGGTAGGGTCTCACTCTAGTTCAGGCTGACCTGGAGTTCACTCTGTATTCTCAGGGTGCCTCGAACTCACAGCAATCCTCCCTACCTCTGCCTCCCGAGTGCTGGGATTAAAGGCATGCACCACCATACCCGGCTGTGCTGGTTAATCTTGATTTTCAACTTGCTCTGGTTCAGAAATGACAAGGGGATTAGTGAAACATATGCTTAACTATGCCAGTGGTAATCAGATGGTGATGGTGAAGGGTTTGATCTAACCAATGGCCTAATCCCTTGACAGATTCATAATATGATATTATTGGGAGAAAGGGAAAAGTAGGCAGTTGAATCCAGTTGACAGCACAAGGATAAGTTTGGGGGCTACATCTCACCCTAGCTCCTTCCTGTATCCCCCTGCTCTTTGTTTCCTGTTCTCCAAGAATTGAAGCACAACCTCTGACACACATTACCACCACCATAATGCTCTGATGAGTCAAAGAAAGCATGGGCTAAACCACTTGAAACCATGAGCCAAAATAAATCATTCCACTCTGAAGTTGTTTAGTTCATGTATTTTGATCACAGCCATACAAAACTAATATACCATTTTTTTATAAAATTAAAAGAGAAAAATTAATATTTCCACAAATGTCAATTGTCCTATTATTAGTCTGGAAAAGTGACAGCTTGATGGAGCTTTTTTTTATATATATCATTTTAAAGGAAGCTCAGTTTTATAAGTAATTCAACTAAAGCAATTTATTATTATATTGTGCGAAGGCCAAATGAGGGGAGGGTTAATTTCATTTCATTAATTGATGACTACTAATTTTTTAAATGTGATTTTATGTTTTTCTTATTGTTTTTAATATTTAATTTTTATTTATTTATTTGAGAGAGGGAAAGAGGCTGAAAGAGAGAGAGAATGGGCACACCAGAGCTTCCAGCCACTGCAAACGAACTCCAACATGCATGTGCCACCTTGTGCATTTGGCTTACATAGGTCCTGGCGAATCAAACTGAGGTCCTTTGGTTTTTCAGGCAAGCACCTTAACCACTAAGCCATCTCTCCAGCCCTTCTTAATGTTTTTAACAAGAAGGTTTAAGAGCTCTTTAGAAATCAAATAATGTATCAGAACATATCTTCTTTGACAGCTGCCATCACTGAACCCTGAGGTATAAGCATTACCATCAGCCTGTTTGATGCTATGATCTAAGAAAACTGCAGTGTACAAGGCAGGTCAAACAGTTCAGGTACAAAAATCAAACATTTTTGTGTCAACCTTTAAAAACCCATCAAAATCTTGATAGGTATGGCTTGTGCTACAAAGTTCCACTTGTGATTTGCTGAGCCCACTTTGATAACAGCAGTGATTGTGTAAGATCCTTGACACAGGGCTGCTACTCAGTGACCCTGGCAACCGAAGCCCCAGCATTATGCCTGGCATATAGAGGTCACTAAGTAAATTTTGGCAGGACTGATTTGTTACAGTGAAAACATATGGAGGAGTAGAAGCTTAATGAAACAGATGGCTTCAGAGACATGGCTATAAAAGACATTACTGACGTCCTCTCCAGTCTATATTCTAAAAGAAAACAAAAGATGGAGGGTGTTGTTTATTTTAGTTGCAGGGAGTGTTTACATAGGCATGGCCATAAGTTCCCAATTTCCATCACATTAAAAGAAAATTGATCAAGGCAATGAGAGATTAGGATTCTTTGCTTACTTATAATCATAGAATGTTAATGCTTGACTAGAGCGTAAGGAATGCCTGGCCTAGTGGTTTGTAAGTGCATTTCAGTGGACCCCAAGGTGCTGCAGCAGTGCCTTTGAAACAAACACCTGCAGAAAAGGCCAAAGCAAAGCTCTGCACTTACACAGGATTTAGCACAACTATACACACACACACACACACACACACACACACATGCAAGCACATCTTGTATCTGAATTTCCTAAGAAAATATGGTTTCCAGTACAAAAAAAAAAAGATCTTCAATGTCAATTACCAAATTCAACTTTGTAATTGTGTAACGTGTGTGTGTGTGTGTGTGTGTGTGTGTGTGTGTAGTCCATACTCCCAAGATGTTATAAGCAATTAGTGGCAGAACACACACACACAAAAAGACTGATTCCCAATTTAGTGTCCATTCCACAGCACTGTTAATATTGGGAACTTTTCAGTTCTTGTGAAAGTCCCCATAAGTTCAGCAAATCAGAGTGTGGAAATGGATAATTATACTGTGTTGCTAACAGCTTATA
Organism: Orientallactaga sibirica; assembly: GCA_036365145.1. Lineage (NCBI taxonomy): Eukaryota > Metazoa > Chordata > Mammalia > Rodentia > Dipodidae > Orientallactaga > Orientallactaga sibirica. The sequence goes on along the minus strand of JAEOAD010000019.1, from coordinate 383,790 downwards.
TGTGTGTCATGCTATGCAGTTGCAAAGGGATCCACAGTGGCCTATTCATAAACATTAACAACAAACTGCAACATATTTTTAAAAATAATTAGGTAGGTTTCAGTGAAGGGAGCTAAGCTTCAAGGATACTGAATGCTTGGTGTAGTTGTAGTCAACTGATAAATAGCAGAACTAAGACAAGAACACCATTCTATCTAAGACTCCATTCCATGGGTATGCAGACATAGCCAGCGCACGAATGTTTTGGGCACTACCCTCCATGGTCACTTCTAGCAAGGATAGAAACAAGATTCAACTATGAGAACCCTAAAACTGAAGTGGATTGAACAGAAAGGAATCCATGTCCATGAGCAAGGTTAAGCTTTGGCACAGGAAGAGAAATAGAGGCATGCCTAAAGTCTTTACTATTCCTGACTGAAAATGCCAAAAGTGCAGAATACAGAAAAGTCTAGAATACAAAAAATACTGAGATTTAAATCCTGAGCTAGCATTCACTTTTACTTCCATTATCTGTCATTAAAGGATTGGGACGCCCAGGAGGGAAACTAAAGCCCCCCAAAAGTCATGTAAACATAAAAGTGCCCCCAGATATTTCCCCTGCCTGTACAGCTCCCTGATAAAAACAGAAGTGGGCTGACTCAAGAAGATGTGATTGTGCAGGGAAATGGACTTGAGAAAGGGAAATGAACGCACCCTCATTTCACTGAGGCGCAATCATCTAGCATCATCTAGCTGTGTTTGGGCACTGCTGACGGGGGCCGGATTCCACATGCTCATTTGGGAAAGCCAGCGAAGCTCACGGAAACACTCTCCCCTGTAATTTAGCCCCAGCTGTTCAAGCTGAGGCTGCTCTTTAAAGTGAAGCAAACTTGAAAACGCTGAAGTTCAGCAGTTTCAGTCTGTTGGGCCAAAGCTTCTGCATAGTCCCAGCCCACGGATTCTGCTACATTGACCAGATGCTCAGGGCCTCCCAATCCAGTCTGACAGGGAGCTCGATCAAAAGGAAGCAAGACTCCATGCGCATAGCGTCCGAGCCAAGATGAAGCAGGCCAAAGAGGGTGTTAGGTCCCCATCAGCTTGCTCTGCCAGAGATGACTCTGGTCTGTGTGAAACCTTCAGAGAGCTCCCAAAGCTGACATCATCAGGATTCAGTTGTCAAAGCAGTTGTTAAAGCCAGAGAAATTGCTTCAATAGTGCTAGTGGTGGTTGGTTTCTTTGGTTGGTTAGATGGCTGGTTGGTCGGTTAGCTGGATTTTTTTTTTCTTCAAATTTATGTTGCATAGCTTACTCTGAATATTTCATCTAGGTAGATGTCTCTAAAATAAAACAACTCCAAGAGTAATGCAAAAGAGCTCAGTAGTTCATCTCTGACCTCTGTATTTTAATTTCATAGCATTTATGTAACTTTCCAATACCTTCTCCCCCTAAATCAAAGCATCTTTCCCAGCTACCCACAAATACTTTTACTACTATAGAGCTACTTTTCTTTCCAGAGATGTTTCTATACCCATCCAATTGTCACTGCAACTCAATAAATAGCATCTTTGCAAAGGCCTGTCTGAAATAAATTCTATGGCTTCATGCAGATAATTTGCCTTCAGCCCTGCCAAGTCCCTCTGGCATTATATATGACGCCATCTATTTTCCATGAGTTCTGCACAGTAAAAAGAAGTTGACCAGTATAACCATTGCTAGATATTTCCTTTTACTTTCTAAGATAGTGTCAGAAAAAGGAGACCCTGAATGTGGTTGCTGAACTCCCTGCCAGTGTCCATGAAGCCCACTACGGCTCATCAAAAGCTGAACACGGCATAGTAGATGGAGACGCTCATCTCAGACGATCGAGTGAAACCCCCACTGCTCAAGCCCCTCGTGTCCACTTTCTGTCAGTAATTGAAGTGTCTGGAAGATAAAAAGAGCCTCACCATGAAATGAAAAAATAATTCCTTTAGAAACATCCATCTTGACAACAACTAAATGTGTGGACCAGGATTGCAAGCACTTAGTCACTCACTAAGGAATAAAAGATCTAATTTCCAGGACTGCTGAAGGGGGCAGGGGGACTTTCCCTTCCAACACACAAGTCTTGGTGACTCATTTTTCTTCTTACAATTCTCAGGAGGCAAAGTTCACACAATGGACAGGTAGATTAAATAAAGATCAACTGGAGCTTCGGGAAAGTGCAGCTTTTGTGGCCATTGTCAGCAACCATTCAGGGAATGATAAGATATGAGTAAGGCACTTCAGGCAATGGTGTAGTCCAAGGAGATTTAGTGCCCTGTTCCTTGAACCAGGTGTAAGAAATTCTCACCAGTAACAACAAGCTTCTGTTATCTTGTTTTCCCTTGAGGCAAATAAAATGTGGAGAAATTCTGGATTCCAAAAAGAAATGATGTCTATCTTGAAACACAGCTATTCGCTGGTCTTTTGGCATACTTCCAAGGCAAAGGTGAACTTGCCTCTTTTACTTTAAGTGTCTGGGCTTTAATAAACCACATATAAGAGTAGAAGAACCACAGCATTGGCCTGGGAGAAGAAATAAAAAACCTACCCAAATTTTTGCTTCTTTACTGATTTAAGCTTTTAATTATCAAAAAGCAAAGGTAAAATCACATAAAACATATACATAGGTTAATGAATACATTATAAGCTCAAGATCCTTAAATCACCACCTACATCCAAAGAGAGACCCTTCCAAGCTCCTAGGAGATCCTAACCATAGGCTTTAGCCATGTCTCAAATACTTCCCTCCAAAATTAACCACTTTCCTAGATTTTACAGTAAATGCTTTTTCATAGATGTACATAATTCATCACAGTTTACTATTGCCTATTGTATTAAGTCTGATTTTGTTTCCTTTATTTGTTTCTTTGTTATTTGAGATGAAATTTTACTATGTAGCTCAGGCTTATCTTAAATTTGTGATTATTCTGCCTCTACTTCCTGAGTGCTGGTCTTATAGATGTATACCACTGTGTCTAGACTTTTTGTTTTGTTTTGTTTTTCTTTTTTTTATTGTTTGACTGGCCTCAAACTCACAGTGATCCTTCTACCTCTGCCTCCCAAGTGCTGAGAGCCACCACGCCCACCCTGCTATGCCCAGCCTTTTAATTCTAAGGATTTTCAGCTGTTTTCTTCTTCTCCTTGATGTTGATTTGTTTGTTATATTTTTCTTTTCCTTTACCATGTATCTGTTTAAAGACCTGGAGCAGTTTCTCTCAAGACTTTAGCACCCCACCCCCCATCCAGATGTTGCAGACTGACATGGGGACAGTTCAACACATTTCTCTGCCCTCAGTATTTCCTAAAGACCAAACAATGGATCAAGAAGCTAGACAGGTTCAGGTCTCTAATTCATGTAGTCTTTCTACCAAAACCCCATACAATGTTTGGATTTCCCTCTCCTTGTTAGCAGTTGTTGGTGCTTATATGATATCTACATCTAGTAATTCATTTGGAATTTGTAAAATGATGAAAGTTTAATCTTATCAGTTATTTTTTCATTTATTAGTTTAATAAGCATCTTGTTCATATAAGCATTACTATTTATTTTCCAAAATTGCAGTTTATAACAGAAAGGCAGAGTTAATGAATGTGTCCTATTTCTAAGTCCTGTGTCCTAGTTCCTATTTTCAAGAATTTATTCTCCAGAAATTTAAAATGGTGACTAAGCTTTTTAATTATATCCATCCCTTGGTATTCATATGAAATTGATTCCAGGAAACTTCTTGGATACAAAAACCCATGTATGCACAAGATCTATACACGTCATGCCATGGAATTTGCATAGCACCTGCATGCATCCATCCATGTACTTTAATTCACCCTTAGAATACTTAGGATACTGAATACAATGTAAGCACCACATGAACAGTCTTTATATTATTTGCAGATTAATGACAAAAGGCTTATACAGGTACAGTAGTGATGCAATGTTTTAAATATTTTCAACTCATGGAGGCAAAATCACAGATATTGGGAAATCAATTGTACAATTAGGTGGTCATTCATGTAAATAAATTGTATTGGTTTGATTCCATTGCAGTTATAAATTGTTTGAAGTTTAAATTGTTCCTCAATTTTGTTTACAAACCTCTAGTAGTATTTATAACCTCCTAGGTATGTGTTTTAACTAAGTGTTCCATACCTAGCTTACACATTTTCCATTCCACATCTGGAACTGGCCATTGCTACAAGTCCCACTTTCTTATAATGGAAATGTTATTTTAAAGCCACTAAAACATTTATTCCGTTCTTTTCTTATATGTCACACACCTTAATAAGAACTTTACTGATATACATATGTGAGTAACGAAGATAAATTTAAAACAATTTCTAGTATGGCTTAGTGGTTAAGGTGTTTGCCTGCAAAGCCAGAGGATTCCAGTTTGATTCTCCAGGACCCATGTAAGCCAGATGCTCAAGGGGGCACATGCATCTGGAGTTTGTTTGCAGTGGCTGGAGGCCCAGGTATGCCCATTCTCTCTCTCTTTCTCTCTGCCTCTTTCTCTCTAATAAATAAATAAGTAAAATATATTTTTAAAAAGATACATTTAAAACAATTTCTAGTACAATAGCATTTAGTTCTTTTCCTGATACTTGTCTATTTCATTCAATAATTTTTTTAATAAACTTGTCACTATTGAGTTCAAAACCATAAGAACTTTACTAGTATATTTAGGAAAATAGCCATCATAAGTTTAACAAAATTTCTAGTAAATAAATGTCCAACAAAGAAGAAAGCTACCACCAAGAATATATTTTATGGAAATAATTTAAAAAGATTTATTTGGATATGTTTTCCTCAAATGTATACCCATTTTATAATTACTCTTGACCTACATTTTAGGAAAATACTATCACATAGATACTCCCTCCCTTGTAGCTTTCATATAATTTTGGTTCTATAATATTTCTTCCTTTGATGTTTCATGCTCATCAGTTGTTGTAACATCACTATCTCCCTAGTCATTTTCATGGTCTGAGGTTAATTCTCATGTGTATACCTCATGAAATTCTGGAAATAGTTTCCATGGGCTAGAGAATATGGCTTAGTGGTTAAGGCACTAGCCTGCAAAGCCAAAGGACCCCGGTTCAATTCCCCAGGACCCACGTAAGCTAGATGCACAAGGGGGAGCATGTGTCTATAATTCATTTGCAGTGGCTATAGGCCCTGGTGCACCCATTCTCATTCTCTCTCTCTATCTCTCTCTGCCTCTTTCTCTCATAAATAAATAAATAAATAAATAAATAAATAAATAAATAAAATATATTTAAATAGTTTTCATTTTGTTTGATTAGATTCATGTATTCAATCATTTGTATGGTTTAGGTTATTTGCATATAATATATGACATATTTTCATCATATTTTTCTGGTAGCTTCTTGAGGGGGGAACAGGAGACAATGGTATATTTTTGTAAATGTCTATGCAAAAAAAAAAAAAAAAAGGAGCCAGGTCTAGTGGCACATGCCTTTAATCCCAGCACTCAGGAGGCAGAGGTAGGAGGTTTGCCATGAGTTTACTGCCAAAAAACACAAGAAAGAAAATGCCCATGCACAATATTTCCAACTTCATAATCCAACTCCACAAAATCTCTACCTGCAATGTCTCTCCAGCACCTTCTACTCATCCTTTTATTTATTCAATAAATGTCTAACGAGCACCAACTATATGTACTATAATGAGGTTCAAATAATGAGAAAGGTTCTTAGTAATAAATAAGATTAATGATTAATGATATCATTCATTCACACCATCACAGATTTACAGTCTAATAGACAAGTCAATCAATACAATGAAGACTTGGAAAGTAATCCACTTCTATGGTCCTCAATCTTTTCCATACCATAATATACAAGAAGAAAAGAACAGTATCTACCTAGACAGTGTTGACTACTAAACTCAGAAATCATGTTTCAATAAAGTAGCACATCAAATGCTCCTCTTTACCACACTGACACAGCCATCCTCCCTATCACATACCTATAGCAGGAGGTTATTCCTAGTAGGAATCACTGGTCTACCCCAAGCACTAAAATGCATTAAACCTAGAATTACATTGAGAGACCTATTAAAGACATGCCAAAATTAGGCACATTTTCATGCTCCTATGTTAATTGCATATTGATCATTAATAGGCTCCTTCTAAGAAAAGGATTAAAAGGGCAAGAAAATTATCAATGTTTCCTAAGACATTTTCCTGTCAACACAATGTAGGTTCACTAGCTGGATAGATAGCTCAGCTTGACCTTCTAGAATGAATCTTACAGCAGCTAGTCTTTGGGATTCTAGAGATATCATTACATAGAGTACAGAAATATACCTAATTTCTGGCAGATTTAGGTTTTGCTCTTTTCTGTCTTCTTTCTTTCACTATTTCTTCTTTAGTTGCTTATGGGAACTATATGAATATATTGTCCTGAGTCATCAGTTAGGAAAAGTCTTTTTAGAGTTTCAACTCACATTGTTGTCTTCACTTTAAAACCAAGAAAGAGAAAAAGAATTATCCACTTGAATTCTCTTCCAAAGGCAGAGAAATGGTGTATTTAAGGTTACTATTTAACATACAGAAAAAAAAACAAGTTTCACAAAAATGTAGCCACATTGAACTTTGATACCTGCTTTGGAATAAATTCCTAGGCCATTTTTATTCAATTTAAAATAAATCTGGGGTGAGTATAAGGAGAAAAGAACATTTATGATCTGCTCCTATAGCCAACTCTGGATATAGTTTTATTTTGTGAGATCTTACACAGTACAGGTTTACTATCTTTCCTAATGGGAACCATGGCTTTTGTGACACACTTCATAGCTAAGGGGAAAAATAACTAATGCACATAGTTATATTTAAATGTGTCCGTTCAGAGGAAGTTCAGTGTAAAATGTCACAAAAAGTATAAAAATCATAATTATGACTTAAAATTTTTTAAAACCTATGGGCCAGCATCTAATACGAATCTGGGGTTCTTGAAGGAAAAGAAAAACAAGCTAAGGCTTTAGTCATGGTAGAAAGGGAAGGAAATGAATTTGACCTAAATTCAGAAGTGAAATGATTTGTGTTCTAGAGGGGAAAGTGGCAGAGGGCATATGAAGATGAAAAGTGAGACCCAAAAGAATGTTAAAAAGACAAGAAGAGGTTGGTGAGGTACTTGGGGGGGCTGGGGAGAGTAAATAGCTGAGAGAAAGAAGCAGTGCTTTCTCTTTCAAATATCCACCCTAACTGATAGTCAACATGTTACCAAGTACACCTGGCATTGTCATGTATCCATGAGTTCCCTTTAACAATAAATAGAACAGAAAGCATGAATCAATCTCTTTAAATGAGAAGATGCATATATATATTTTCAGATTCAGAAAAATGCCAATGGCCACCAAAATGTTAAGAAATGTGCTATAAGGGGGCTGGAGAGATTGCTCAGTGGTTAAAACACTTGCCTGCAAAGCCTAATGACCTGGTTTGAGTTCACCAGTACCCACATAAAGCCAGACACACAAATCTGGTGGTGCATGCATCTGGAGTCTGAAGCTGCTACAGGTGCTAGTGTGACTATTCTCTCTCTGTCTTTGTCTGTCTCTGTCTCTCTGTTTCTCTCTGCTTGTAAATAAATAAAAATTTTAAAAGAAAATATTATAAAAAGAAAAATGCTATAGAACTCAAATAAGCTACTTTTGAAATCACAAAGCTACTGTTAATATCAAATGATAATTTAATGTTGTCACTAGAATCACCCCACTCCCACACCCATTGTGGTAAAAATAAACAAACAAAAATATTCCTGTTGTTAAGATAAATAGAAATTAGGGAGATTAGGCAGAGATGGAGGATCTGGGGATCAGCTGAAATAAAAACAGCTAGTGATTAAACTCATAAAATCCAAATGCCAATAAATATAATTGTAAGGTCAAGATGGGCTCCCAAGATGGAGTCACCAGAGACATAAGGAAGTGAATTATCCACATTCCTCAAGAAACCACCCAGCTATTATTCCCTCCTTGCCTGCAATGCCCCGGGTCATGGTTTCCTGCCCCTTCTTTTGTAAATCACCTGGTCTCTGTTCTGATGTCACACCCTGGCTATCTTAGATTTCCCCTAAAGGAACCTTTCTTGTTCAAGCTCTTCCTTTCCTCACCTTTCCCCAACTGAAAAGACCCTATAAAGCCCACTACCTGAGGAAGACAGGTTGACTGCGCTCCTCTCTTGTAAGCCAGCCCTGGCAGCTCGTGCTTTTCCTGAATAAAGCTTTCATCTTTGCCTCAGAGTGGTTTGCATGGTGGTCGTAGTCACTCCCCAACCTTACATCTGGTGCCTGACTTGGATAGGAGTCTTCTGGTTGCTCTCTTGGGTGGCCAGGCCTCCTTTCCCCTGATTAGACAAGACCAGGGAGCTGCCATATACCCTCTGATGGCTTTGGACCATCTCTGCCTGATACCAGTCTTCACACCAACCACAATTCTGCCTCGCCCTTCTTCCCTTTATCTCCTCCCTCCTTCTCAGTAAGTGTCCCTCTCAGGTTAGCCTGCCCTCAGGTTACACCCTACTCATGGAAGCTGTGTGGCTACACCCTTGGCCACTGCTAGGCCCCAGCCTCAGGTCTGGAGAAAAATGCATTGTCAACACCTAGGGTCTCTCACTCTCTGGTCTACCACACCCTAAAAGACTCTTTTGGTTCAGTTGCACCATCTCAGGACACTCCCCCTTCCTCCTCTCCCTACTGAAGTCTCATCTTTCACTACCAGCAGCTTTCACCATAGGGAGCACAGGCACCTGCCTTGACCAGCAACTGGCTAAAATGCCAAAATTTGCAACCTTTTTGGCCTCTGCCCACATGAGAGGTGCAGGCCCCATTCACCCTAATGACCCTAAAGGGGGTCAGATTGTATTCTGTGTAAATCCAGCTTAAGCCCTGTTTCCTTTCTCTCATCTTTGTTGTGCTCTTTCCCTGTCTCCTCAAGAACTTAAAGCCTCAACTACTCTTGGATGACATCAAACCTCATCACCTGATCTTTCTTTGCAACTCTGCCTGGCCACAATCTAAGCTAGACAATGGGTCCAAATGGCCTAAATATAGTACTTTTCATGTCCAAATTCTCATTGACTTAAAAAACTTCTGCTAACGTACAGGCAAATGGTCTTGAAATTTTTCATTCTGCATGCAAGTCTTCCCTCTGCTCTATCATGTTCCAACTAACAAGGTTTGTTTTTGTCTCCAAAGGTGTAAATAGAATAGAAATTTAAAATGAAAATGCATAGCTTCTAAATGAATGAATGAATGTGTGAGGGAAATGGTTGTCTGGAGTCTATATGAAAAGTACACTTGAAATACATGTGTTTTGTGAGTATATATGTGGCTCACAGCCCTAAGGTTGTAGAATGATTTCTCTTCTGAACAGTGTCATTTCATTGTGGGTGATGTTCTCCACCAAGTCCACTGTACTAGATGGTATAGCCAATTTTTACTGTTGAGTGTCCCCCAGAAGAAACACTAAAAGTAATTAAGATCATAGGCAAAAATTCTCTTACTCTTAAAGAGTTGTAAAATGACAGGATCAGAAAGCTGCCTTGTAGCCCTAAGGGAAGTCCAAAACTCTCCCTTGAATTTAGGAAAAAAAAAAAAAAAAAAAGGCTCTTGCTTAGCTTCCCTGCGTTGCAGAACCAGGGGGCTGCAGGCACAGGGAATCTAAGTATCAATGCCAAGTTGCTGTGACTAGATGGGGACTTATAAGAATTTACAACTGTTTTAATTTACTTTATCTCTATGCTTCTGTGGGACTACTAACTGAAAAACAGCCTCAAGATTTATGTTTAAATTTAGACGTGCTCGATACTGAATTTGTAAGAAAAATTCTAAGAATGTTGAAATCTGCTTTCATATTTTAAAAAAATGTGTTTCAGAAAAGTTATAAGAAACAAAGTTCAAAAATCAATAAATGATAAAATCTATATGTTTATTCTAGATTACTAATATAAGTAAAGTCTGGTCTACTCTTATAAAAAATTTATTTCAGGGACTGGAGAGATGGCTTAGTGGTTAAGCACTTGCCTGTGAAGCCTCAGGACCCCAGTTTGAGGCTCAATTCCCCAGGACCCACGTAAACCAGATACACAAGGGGACACATGCATGTGGAGTTCATTTGCAGTGGCTGGAGGCCCTGGTGCACCCATCTTCTATCTATCTTCCTCTCTGTCACTCTCAAATAAACAAATAAATAAATAAATAAATAAATAAATAAACAAACAAAAAGTTATTTCCAAAGGCCTTTTATTAAACTGACTAAAAAAGATAAACTGGAAAGAAAACTTTAAATGTTGGAAATGTTTGAGGGAAATGATTGTTGCAGAGTGGTTATGAGTAAAGTATGTGGATGAAGGTATGAGTAAGCTTAAACAGAAGGTTAAAGACAAAGTATTTAATCAGATTGCAGACTTCTTGAGATAAAAAATGACTATTAGCCTAGGGCTTACATCAGACTAACAGAGTATGGTCCTGGCTGGTAGCAGGTTGCTATGGTATTCAGGTTGTAAACAACTTTAACTCATTGATGTTAATCTGGTCATAATGGTCATAAAAGCCTGAATTTAGAGCACCCAACCAAGTTAGATAGGTTCCTCTATTTGTCAACATTTTAACTAAATCTTATGGTTAAAATTGAGTCATTAATATTTAATTCTCTCCTAAGGTTATTATATCTAAAACCCTGCCTCAAAAAAATCTTATAAAAATTATCTACTCTCTTCTTTCCTATTTTATAAGGTAAATAGAGTACATTTGGAGACACCAGTATTTATCTGTCATACACTTGGCAAACTATTTACTTCATGGTGTACAGAAAAAAATTCTAAACAAAGCTATATTGCAATTTAAGATGTAATTCCTCAACTCCTCCAACAATCAATCTTATACTTTAGATTTAACTCATTATTGAGCAAGTTTACCAAAGTGCCACAGACAAAATTATAGAGTTGGTTATGTTTGGAATTCACTATACTTTAGAACTCCAATCTCCATCATATCCCCTCCTTCTCACCATTAGACCCTCTTTTAATTTGATGTCATCATCTTTTAAATTCACTATACTTTTATAAAATTGATTTGGAGTAGATTAAAAATATTTCTCTTGGCTCAACAGTTAAAGGTGCTTGTTTGCAAAGCCAAATGCACATAGTGGAACATGCATTTGGAGATTGTTTGCAGTAGCAAATGGCCCTGACATGCCCATTCCCTTTCTTTCCATGAGACTTGTCTCCTTTTTTCATTAGATCATGGCAGTTTAATTCAGTTCCTCTATTCTTTGAGTATATTAGCTATAGCTGAATTAATTTCAAAGGCTGATTTATAGATGGAATGGACATCTTATTTAGCTTTTAAAGTGCTAAATCTCATTAACATATATATATATCTACATAAAGGTATCCCAATTCTGATGAACTTTAAAAATTGTAAAACTTTTCAAATCTTCATATTTAAGCCAAAAATGTTACTACATAATATAGATTTCTTGTTTATTTTAAATTCTGTTAGCAAAGCTTTTATTCATAGTTTACTCTCTGTAGCCTCATGTGCCTTAAATATGTGAACTCTACTTTTTGCTAGTATCAATCTTTTCAAAATATCAGAATATTGTAATTTGGTTTATACAAAGTACATGATGTTTTGGCTATCAATAAGCATACAACACCATGTTTAGCTAAAACTCTGTAATTTTATGATAGTTCTTGTCTTTTTCAGGCTAGTTTTTCTGGGTGATTATCACTGAGGTTATAATCTTATTCTTACAAAAAGTAACTTTAAAAGGTACTTATTTAAAAATTGCTTTGTCTGTCATATTGTCTCTACTGTACGTTAAAATCAGGCTTGCTTAATTCAACAATAACCAAGTTTTATTTTATTCTTAAACTATGTATAATTCAGCCTTAGTCAAGGTTTCACTTAATTAATTATGTCATTTCTGGTATTTTAAGTGAATTGCTTATAAAAATACTGATACTTAAGACATGCTTCCTGCCCTAGAAAAATAATCTTAAATTGCTGTTCTGCTTCCAGTTTGGGACATTGGTATACAGACTACCCAAAGTTGTTTTCAAACACAGATGCCAACTTTTTATAGTGTCTTGTCTTTTTCCTGGCATATAATTTCTAGATTAAATCACTTGCCTTAAAGTTACTGATAAAATAATTGATAAAATATTGTTTTCAGGGATACTAAAATGTTCTGCCTATACCTATAACTGATAGATACTTAAAAGATAGAATGTGTATGCTTTCTATGTTCCAAATATAGCTTACACTGTCACCTGACAACTAAACTTAAATATTAATCAGAATGATTTTTAAACTATTGTGCCATTCTCTAACCAGAGCTGCTTTGCTAACCAGATATGTTTTACACCTTTTTAATTAATCTGTTTTGCTACTCAGATATGTACAGTCTCTCTGAGTGATTAATAACCATATGTAGAAGCCAAAATCAATTGGAAACATTGGAGTTAAAAGAATAACCAATATTTTGCTTCCTACTCCAAGGTCAGAAGGCCACAAGAAATGATGGGACAGTGTTAACTTCTAGCCTCTGGTAAGTTACCTATCTTCTTGATCAGAGAGGATATGGAGACCCAGAGATGGATTCCAAGTCAGTGTATCTGCAACAGGAGAGTCACATCAGAGGAAAAACAGTCCTCCAAGCATCCCAAAAGTGGGAGGGCAGCACAGCCTTGACTTAGCCTAGCAGAAGACAATGCTGAGAGTCATAGAACTCCACACAGGTCCCTAAATGTCTCTCCTACGGTGCCATTACTGACCTCCAAAATATACAGTTAATTCTGGTAGCCTACATGGCCTTAATTACTCAGTAAGAAAAATAAAACTACAAAATATAACTACAATATAAACAAAGATTCAAACTAATAGACTCCCCTATCTGATGCTGATTTACAATGCTAAACCCTAACATTAACTCATGCCTTCTGCTTCTGCCTGTTCCTGATTAACTTTACCTACCCTGACCCCAACTCCTCTCACTTGCTTAGCCAGAATCAGAGCTATTTCTTGGGCCTCCTCCTTTCTTAGCCCTTACCCTACCTCATCCAGGGATAAGTACACCACCACCCCAATGGACCCTCTCAAACCTAAACTCTCTCATGTTCCCATTCTTCCCCTGATTCCAAAATGCTTCTCTTATGTGCCCCTCTGCCTCCTCTCTCTTGCCCCAAGCCCTCTAACCCTCACCTCTGAGTGCTCATTCTCCCTTGCACCTGGCATTTTGATGTTATAGCTGTTGACAAGAATAACAATCTCCTTAATTCTTCCTTCTGTCTTCTCATGGGGTGTGTAGAGCCCATTTCCCTCAACTTCTCTGTAACAGATGTCACAGGGACTGCCCCAAAGCCAGCTCAATACAGAGATGGTACAAAAGAAGTCACTGTTTCATTCAGGGCCAAGTCATAACAGCCACCATGGAACTGCCTCCTCATCACCTGCCCTGAAAGGAAACCCATTGACCACATTCTCCAGCCTCCCCCATAAGAACTCATTGCCCCTATGGTCAGTATGAAGAAATTAACCTTCAGTCTCTTATCATTAACAAAAGGCTGGAATGTTAGGTCTGGCAGGTCCCAATATGGAGTCACCAAGGACAGCAGGATGGTAACAGAAACATAAGGAAGGGCATTATCCACATTCCTCAAGAAACCACCCAGCCATTATTCCCTCCTTGCCTACAATGCCCCCAGGTCATGGTTTCCTGCCCCCTTATTGTGTAAATCACCTGGTCTCTGTTCTGATGTCACATCCTGACAATCTTAGGTCTCCCCTAAAGGAAACATTTTTGTTCAAGCTCTTCCTTTCCTCACCTTCCCCCAACTGAAAAGGCCTTATAAAGCCCATTACTTCAGGTTGACTGTGCACTTCTTTTGTGAGTCAGTCCTGGCAGCTCGTGCTTTTCCCAAATAAAAGCTTTCATCTTTGCCGCAAAGTGGTTTGCATGGTCATGGTCACATCTGAACCTTACAGTAATATTTTAATGTGACTATGTTTACTTCATATAGTTTACCAGTCCCTGAATGATAATTGCGTATGTGATATCAGACTTTCTTATTTTAAAAGGGGAAAAGGAAAGAATATAAGTAAAGAGAAAAGGGGATTAAATACTTGGTAAATACAAGCATAATGTTCCTAAAAGACAAAAGAAGAAATTCTGGTTTCTGCCATTGCCCTTGGTCTTGCACCTCTGTTCCAGGAGGCAAAGATGGAAGACATGTAAAGACAATCACTTCACTTAATTAATGGGTGCTGTTGTTTTATAACCATGCACTTGTTTATTATAAATGTTCTCCAACCCACAGGCTTCTTTAATTATGATTTAACTATGATTCAAGACCACACTGGCCCTCATACAGCAATACCAAATTTTGCCAAGTCTTGTGTCAATTTGAGACTAGAGCATCATGGTACAGCTTAGTGATTTGTTTGTAGAACAGGGATGATCCTGGTACAGAGAAGCTTCAAAGAACAAAGTCCTTGAGACTCCACAAAGGAGACAAGGCAGTGAGATTTAAATGGAGTCTTGGGAGTAGGGACCTGGAGGCCAGGAGAAAGTGCTTAGAAAATCTGGCCTCATGTCCATTACTTAATAAGTCATCCTAAAACCCAGTTAGTTAAGAGGCAAGAAAAATAAAACAGTAGGAAGTGGATAATGTACTAAAGTCAGAAAGCCAGGCATAAAATTGAAGCTGAACAAGAGAAAAGTAAAAAATGATAGGCATCAATGAAGGAAACTAGATGAAAATATAAATGGTTAAAGCTAAGAGTAGATTGAGTAGAAATCTCTAAGCTACCATGCAACTATGAAAATCGTGTTTTCTAATATATGCAGTAATTTAAAAAAATCTTCACAATCTAATGACTAACTGTAAAAGCACCTTACAAACTAGTATGTATAAAATTCTGTTAATCTACAAAGGTTTGTATACCTGCATGTGCATGATGGAGAGAGATAACAGCACCACAAAAAACAGGAAGATACAGAACATGCTAGCATGAGTTTATTTTTCACAGGATTGTGAGATATTCTTTTGTTATGTCTCTCTGTATTTTCCAATTGTGTGTAACATACGGAATACTAATGATAATTACCCAAATCCAGAAAACTTTGCTGCAAATTCTTTCTCTATGTCCTCACTCCTAACACCATTGGATGAAAACTTGGGGTCAAAATGGATAAATTTGGGCCAAAATTGATTTCACCATTCAGAAGAGAGTTAGGAACAAAAAGAGAGCCCTGGCCACAAGGAAAATTGTCTTTCTACATCTTCTACATGAAAATAATCTTCTACAAGTGATTCTTGTTTCCAGCCAAGTTCTGCTACATTACCAATTAATATGAAGAAAATAAACATTGTGAAAGAAAACATAACACTCTAACTTCTGACAAAGCAACAGTTAATATTCAGGAGGACCTATTTTGCTGCTAATTGGCTATCCACCCTTAGAACATGAGCTTTATGACTCAGAATAGTCACAGCAGGCCCTTACAGATTGGCTAATGAGCTGTCCACTCACTGGCAAGTTCAGCTATTCATCAAGGCTGCTTAATAATTTGAAGGGGGCTCAGGATACCTGCAGCAGCTCAAGTAGAAAATGGAAGTAACCTTTAAAAGGAAAATGACATCCTGCCCAAACTAAAAACATCTGTTCTTTGGGCATAGATTCATCTAGACTAGTCAAATTAGGCTGAGAAATGACCTAAATGGAAATTCTGTCATCACCATGCTCTGGCACTTGCTTTCTGTCATGAAAAAGCAGAGCTCCAGGGTCTTCCTCCAGTCACTGCCTGTGGCCTCAAAGTGACTTTAGTGTAAATGAGAAATAAGCTTATTTAGATAGAAAACATGGCATAAGGAGATGTTGAAAATATAGAACTAAAGTGTGGAGGAGGGAGACAAGAGGTTTGGAACATGATATTGTACAATATTAAGTATATGGGGGAAAATGTAATAAAAGAGCAATTATTTAAGTGGATTTCAATCTGAATCTACCCACTTGCATGGCAATTTTAGACAGCAGGGGTATAAAAGGATACTGAAGCTTCGCAATGTCACCCAACTGTCAAACTGTCAGGAGTACAGACAAATAGTCACTATGAAAAATCGATAGCAGTGGGAAAAAAGGCTTTCTTGTACATTTATGATGGATAACACAGCCTGGGTGTAATGCATTGAAACAACTAACTTGGCTGGCACAGCCTCTTTCAGTCCTTGCTTTCCAAGTCTTGGTTGGAGCAACTGCACAGCTAAAGGAAGCATTTTCTTGTCTAGGCACTTGGCAGCAGCCATTTGCCTATACCAAGGAAATAATCCACAGAGTATTCCCAGAAAATTCCACGTGGGTAATAGTAACATAGAGTGGAGAAGATCATCCATTTTACTATGTCTAAATACCACAACTGGAAAAGCTCTTGGCTACAAGTTTTTCCTTAGAGCTCACAGCACTAATAGTTCCTTTATGGAAGATCAATGTGAGGATATTTTGGTGAGAAAGGAAACAGGCTGTACTGCTGAACTATAGAGAAGGTGGAACAGTGGTATAGTTATGACTCTTGTCAATCTTCTAGAAGCCCTTATGAAATCTAGAGCTATATGCTCAAAACAAGTGAGTTTCCTTCTTTTAGTTTAGATTCTTCTATAGGAACTTCCTGTCTCCAGTAGGTAAGTGGGTACCTTGCGACTAAGGGGTGATTCCTTTTTCAGCCACATATTACATGTATGAGGCTGAGAAGAGTACTTAGAAACCAATAGCTTCTCTGTCTTGGCTTGATATGATATTTGTACTACCTGCCTGCCACCAAGCACTCTTAGAAGGTGGTATCCTACCCAGAGCTCTTCTCAATTATGCTTTTGGGCCATGCAGTAAGTATGGACTCCAGACAGGGAGCCTCTGGTAGCACTAGAGGCAGCCCAGTGACAGAGCTTGCATCCACAGAAGGACACACTGGCTCTGCTACTGATGTCAGGGTGACTTTGTGCAAACCATCCAACCCCACTGTGGCTCATCCCCTCATTTGTAAAATGGTGATGATCTTCTCTCTCTCTCTCTCTCTCTCTCTCTCTCTCTCTCTCTCTAGGCATTCAGGGAATCAAATGAAATCATGAATATGAAAATACTTTGAAAAATGTTCACTCATAAAATCACAGAATTTTAGAAGGACCTGAGGGACCACTTAGTGCAGACCCTTATACAGATGAGGAAACAGTCCCCAAGTGCTTAAATGACTTGAACAAAGTCAAACAAGCAGAGCTGCTGTATGTCAAAGCACAAACCTCATAAATTAATACAGTCCCAATATGATTGCAAACACATTACTATTTTTCCCTCTGAACACAAAAAGATGCAGTCTATAGAAATAAAAAGGGGAATTTGTTTATAATACATAGTAAATGACTTATTGTCATGACACCATAAGATTATTTTTACCTCCCATTTTGAAAAAGAATTAAAATGCTATCATACATTTTTAATGCCTTTTTATTTGCAAGCAAAGCGAGAGAAGGGGCTGACCAGGGACTCTTGCAGTTGCAAATGAACATCAGAAGCACGTACCATTTTGTACATCTGATGTTACATGAGTACTAGGAAGTAAAACCCAGACCAGCAGGCTTAGCAAGCCAGTGTCTTTAACTGCTGAGCCATCTCCCCAGCCTTATCCTATATATTCTAACAAAGTAATACATGTGATGCATGTTTATAATAGGAAATATGAGAGGGCATTTATTTCTTGAGGAAAAGAAAACCTCTGTAAAGATCTTGATCTGGTTATCAAGGAACAAAAATAAATATAAATAAATATTAGTTCAAGAAGTAAAATGGTGGTTTCTTCATTAAGTTCAACAGTGTAGTCAAATAGTTCTCCCTACTGTTCTTTGCCAAATCAAGATCTATTCTATATAAGCAACAAAGGGCGTTCCTACAAAACTGGATCTTCTACCTTATTTACCATCCATTTCTAAAGCAGTCAGTAACTCATCAGTTCCTACCCTTGACAGAAATAATGAGAACTGAACCTTCTGTGTTTCCATTCCCCTTCTGAAGTATAGGTCAGTTTCATGGGGATATAATTTTTATGTTAAACATAGTCCTGTGAAGTCCTAGAATCTTCTTTCTTGAAAACCTTTCTTAGAGTAAGGACTCATCCTACTTATCAACCCTCTTCCTGCAGCCTTCATGCAGCCTGCTGCCCCACTGGCCTGATCTCTTCCTTAAAGAGCACAACCCAAAGGTGGCTACGAATATTGCTCAGCCTTTTTCATGCTAAGATGCTAAACTTAGCAGTTTTGCATAAATCTTTCAGATTCAATTTGGGTAAAAACCAAGCCTGCTGAACTAGCTCTGATTTTTAGAACCAAAATGGCTGGAGACCCCACCATCATCCCCTTTTCATGTTTCTCCTGACCAGTCACCCAAAAAAGAAACCAGAGAAGTTCTAAGTCATGTCTCCCTTTACTTTCTTTGCCCTAACCTCCAGAGACTTTTCTAAAACCTTGAACTAGAGAGTTTTATAAAACCACATCCCCACGCCCAGGCCATCAATCCTGCTATTTCCTTCCTTTTTTTAAAAGAAGGTCAATCTCTATCACCCCACAGGCAGAGCTGGGAGAGAAGAGCAGAGTTCACAATTGCCATCTCTGAAAGCATTCAGCAAAAATAGCACCTTTTCTGCAAGATTTTTTTATGATAATTGGTTGACAGGACATTTGAAATAACATTACAAAGACTCATTTTAAAAATCCTCATGAAGATGAGAATGTGAAGTGCATAAGCAGGGGTCATTTTATGCTCACTCCCTCACTAAGCTCCCTAGCAGACTTGACACTTCCACACAGGCTCAGACAGGCACCAGGTCTCCCTTCCTGAAATCTGTGACTGTTGTTACTCTTCAATTTTCCCTAAAAAGCAATAGTCAACCCAAAATGGTCAAAAATAAAAAGTAGCTTTAAGAAAAATATAAATTGCTCCCTAAGAATTGTGGAAACAGCTATACTTTGAATAAAATAAATGTTTTCTTTTATAGGAAAATTATTTACAAATTCAGAATTTCTTAGAAATGATAGTCTATTACTCTGCCCATATATCAAAAACTTCAATTATGGAAAATCCTCTTGTTCTTGAGTGAAATGTATTGCTGTCACTTAAATGTGCATCAAATGATTGGAATCTGTATTTCAGCCAGCATAATGATCAGGGCAGGTATCTGCATGATCCTTCTAAGTATAGCATCAATGGCATGTAGATTTCATTGTTGTATTTTTAGTACACTGACCCATAGCTAATCCTACGAGTTTAAATTGAACTTAGTCCAAAAGTCTTTTCACTCAATTTGATCACACTCATGAGCTGAATTCCTATAGTATATGCACTTTAGCTATGTGAAAAAGATACAGAATTCAAGTATCCTAATATAATCAATGTTACCATATAATGCCAGGCCAAGGAACAGACCAAGAGGCTTTGGAAGGCTGTCCAATCTCAAAAAGAAGCTTTATTTCCATTTCTCAAAACTTACCTCTGTACCCACTGTACAATATGCGTATGACGTTTTTGATGCAATAACCAATTTTTATTTGATTTCTGACAACTTACATATTATATTCTCTAAATATTTACATTTATTAATTTATAGCCTGATATGCTTGTTTAAGAAATTTTGGTGCATAGATATAGTCCAAAACATTTTTCTCTTTTTTTCTTCTTTCTTCATTTAAATGGAGTATAGATGGAATACTTTTTCTTTTCTCTTTTATTTTTGTGAAATTTATTTCACCACTAAATGCTCAATACTTTTTATTAATTAACTGCATACAAAATGCATGCATTCCAGCAGAGTGCAATCAATAATAGTGATAGTGTGAGATGCTCTGAAAAAATTTGAAATTGGCCTCCAAAACAAAGAGCAGAGCTTGATAATAAATTTTCAAAAGAAAATAGGCAGAACAACCTTCTTCCAAGAAAATGTCTCTTCACTTTAAATCAAAAAGCTCTAAGTTGGAAGTGTTTTGGTGTCTTTTTTTCTGATCATCCACATAAACAAACTAGTACTAGTTTCAACCTAATTGCTCTGCACTTCCAGGGTTCCTTAGTAAAATGTAACAATGCTAGAGGAACAATTCAATATTTTCACAAATAGGCTTATTAAGGTCAGGCTCTGCCCTCACCTTAGGATATTCCACTTTGTGTGAAAGAGCAATGCTTTATTAGATTTTATAAACACTATTTGACATCTGTGGAAGATGACTGCTCCTGGGAAGACATGAGAACAACACAATGTGTCTGGTGCCACCTACAAGGCACAGACTGGTAAGAAACTCATTCTTAAAAGTGTAAAAGGTGGCACTGTATAAATATTTCAAAGTAAATTAAGACTATCCGAGTGCATGGACATATTAAAACCATGAAAACATAAATTAGAGAATTTATCAGACACGTGAGATGGAGGAAAGGTTGCAACTCCCTAATCTGGATCCCAAAAAGAGGTGGACATCTAACACACCTAACACTGTGATGGTGACAGCCCCCGCAGGCCTGTCATCTGACTACTCACTCAGTAGATGTCTCAAAGGACCAGAAGGCAAAGAGCTCCCAAGTGTCCCAGGGGTTTCAGCTTGGTTCCATCCCTGCTGTTGACATGGCCTCTTCAAATTGCCACCAGCCAGTCAGCCAAGTTACAGGTCTGGACCTGCCATCCACCTGTCAGCTTGGACCAAATCCTGTCCTTAACCTCTGCAGTGTTCACGGTCTTGCATTGGGTTTCTGCAGCTCTGGTTGAACCTGCAACCTGGCAGCAGCCTGACTCACAGCAGCAGCAGCAGCTCCAGCAGACCTCAAGCTGGGTTAGTTATCTGACTGCAGCAGAGACTCCCAGTCCCTTTCTCTTAGCTTTGAGGTCTTGAACTCTGCTCTTATTTCTTTGTCCCTTTACAACCATTGTGTAACCTATACACACACACTCACATACATGCACACACACACACACACACACACACACACACACACCATGTGATGTATAATATGCACTCTAAGAGTTAATATTAATAATTAAGATTGGAATAAAAGAACCTATGTTTGCCTCAGCCTTGTTATCAAGGAAAACATGATGATTTGGCAAATTGTTGCCAACAAAACAATCATACCTAGTGAACTTACTGTTTTCAATAAATTCTGGCATTGTAGAAAGACAAAAACATGTTCCTGTTCCTGATATAGTGTACTCACAACAAGGCTAAAGTACCCTGGAAAGGGTTAATAGAAGCCTTCTACTCTACTACTCACTTAACTGATGTATCTGCTGCCTCTGGCTTGGGCTCCAGATTTTTAGAAAATTAACATAAAGAGTGTTGGATCTAAGAAAGTCTGCAAGATTAGGGAAACTCAGAAAATTAGAGTCCTAAGGGGAGCCATAATAAAAGTCTAAGTTGAAAACACCTCAGAATAGACAGGAAGTTTCTGTAAATTATATGCCAACTATATGCAAATATGTATGATATGGCCTGAGGGAGAATTCTAGAAGAGGCCTCATCACCTGGTGCTTCTGCGGTTCTTCATTTCACAGTATTTAGCTCCTAATATCCTTTCATAGACCTGTAAAATACAGTGACCTTTTAAACCAGATTTTAGTTACAGCCAGGCATACTTTAAGTGCCATAATTAGGAAAGTCCAAGAGACATCCATAATGAAAAATCCACTCTAAGTAGCGGGAAGATTTTATGGGTTCATACCCAAATAATTTCGAATTTTAAGGAAAATTCATTCAAAGGTCAGTATCAGACAGTATGCTAAGTTCTTTATGTTTTCCTCATTTGTATTATTCAGAACAGTGCCAGGGGTTCAGGAAGGCTATTATCTCCATGTTACAGATACAAAGACCACTACCATTTAAAAAGATGTGAGCAATGGGGCCAGGTCAGACAGTTAGCATGGCTGAGCATAGTCTCATCAGTTCCAGTGGCCCCAGATCATCTGACATACTAGCACACCACCTCCACCTCACACACACAGAACGTAGAAGCACACTGCACAAAAAAAGAGTGAATACACACACACACACACACAAGATAAGACTCAACATCTCCTACGTGTCCTCCCAGACTGAAGTTCAGTTTCTTTATCTTGCTTCTTTACTTAAAATGTGTACTATCACAGGAGATCAGATAAAAGGGCTGTCCCTACTTCACCTTCCTTAACAATGTATTAAAAACTAAGATGTGAATTCATAATGTCCCTACAAATCTCTAACTGTGAAACTTAACAAAAACTGAGTGTGAATAAATCAGAAGTCTGGCAAATGTTGCAGCACCTTTATTCCCTCAGTCAAAGATGTCTACATTTTATTTTTCTGTTCATAAAAAGTCATAATTAAAACTGCAGAGTGCTGCCTAATCTGTTCCCTTGGTTTAGTGCTCCGTACATCACTGGTTCTGCTGACCTAACAAAAAGAACTCTTCCCCATATCAATTGATGTACCAACTCACTGATTAGCTCCTGTCCATTCTGTGTACAGATTAGGGTCGCATTTAATATACCAACTCCATCAGCTGCTTAATGCCATGTTTGAGATTTAACAAAGCAAATTCAAAAGCCCATTGTACAAACTTCCTGACAATATTACGGTCCTGGTCTTGGTTGTTATTTTTTTTAACTCATAAATTTTGTATGTTTTAAAAACTTTTAGGGGGAGCTGGAGAGATGACTTAGCAGTTAAGGTGTTTGCCTGCAAAACCAAAGGACCCAGGTTTGCTTCCCTAGAACCCATTTAAGACAGATGCACAAGGTGGTGCATGTGTCTGGAGTTTGCAACAACTAGAGGCCCTGGCATGCCTGTTTTCTCCCTTTCTCTCTCCTTTCCCTCTTACTCTCTCTCTCTCTCTCTCTCTCTTTCTCTCTTATAAATAAAAACTATAAGAAAGAAAACTCAAGAGGAACCAAGAGTCCTCTTTCCACTACTTTCCATTTCTCACAGATCATTGCATTAAAAATAATCTGAGCAAGTTGAAGCAACTCAGGGAAAACCCTCAAGATTCCCTCAGACATATTATAAACAATCTATTGAAATCACCTGTCCATGAATTAGAGACTTGGAGGTGGGTTGAGGGGATTTTCTCCTCCCTCATCCAGGCTGAGGGCAGAGCTGGCTCCAGTTTTGTTAATAGAATGCCAGTGCTGTCACTTCTGCTCAAAGGCTGCTATAAACCCCATGAGAGTCTCATTGTGTGACATGTAGCCAGCTATTGCTAAGGGAAATCTAGGGAATAATTAGAAAGAAGGCATTTTGACTTTTAAATATTCTACTGTCTTTAAGAGGTTTAAATAATTCCTAAGTGTAATTGCCACCAGGGAGAGCAGGGTGTCAGCAGCAGAATGGATGTTGTTGCTAACAGCCAACAGCTGGGAAGGGACTGTGACAATACCCCCTGCTTCGAAATACTTTCCTGGTATCCAGTGTGCACTGGCTTGGGAATCTAATAGCACAATATGGGCAATAAGAACTCATCTATCTGCTTGTCAGGAGCACCGCAGGTATCCCATGTACAAGCCGTCCCAGCTCAACCCGGCTGAGTTGGACCATGACCTAAAAGGAAGCCTTTCAGGGGTGAGAGGCTTTTTATGGTAATTAATTCTCCAGCAGGCACAATCCCCAATGTCACCTGAGCATAAAAGGAGCAAGGAGGAAGTTCCACCATTCTAAATGCTTCACAGAAATCAAACTGAAGAGAGGCTGAACAGAATCAGAAGCAACGCTAAGAGTTGCTCTGAGGATGCACAGTCACCCTGTGGATAGCTCAGTTGGACTTCAGTTAGCCTTTTCCATCCAACCAAGTCTTCCTTCTGCAGCTGAATGCTTTTCTTTCTGATGCTGGCCAGATTCCTCGTGTTCTATGTTATGTTTTCCAGTTTTAATATCACCATTCTTAGATTTTCTCATCTCCAAACCTTTAATCCTACTATCTATAGCTAATTCATAATTGATGTCCATATCTTCTCTCATACTTGGTCTATATCATGCCATGAGATTAGTTCCTCAAAGTACACTTTGATCATTTTTCTCCCCTTTTCAAAACAACATGAAAAGGCAAAACCCTAAGCTGTATAGGCCAGCCTAAAGTCATGCAGAGCATGTGCATATAAATACTAGGCTATACATGGTACCAACCCAATGTGTGCTGTACTTCTCATATAAATAAGAGACTTCCACATTAGCTGTCAAGGAGAGCCTTCAAAAATAAGAAAACCAGCTAGGCATGCTGGCGCATGCCTTTAATAGCAGCACTCAAGAGGCAGAGGTAGGAGGACCGATTGCTGCGAGTTCATGGCCAGCTTCAGACTACATAGTAGATTCCAGCTGGACTAAAGTGAGTCCCTACCTCAAAAATCCAGAAGAAGAAGAAGAAGAAGGAGGAGGAGAAGGAGGAGAAGGAGGAGGAGAGGAAGAAGGAGAAGAAGAAGAAGAAAACCAATGTGCCTCTCAAAACTCTCTGCAGAAAACTAAAATTAAAATGATTAAAAATGAATTTAGTACGTAAGATTTTAAAAATAAGTTACTATTTTTCATCACTGCAAATGTTAATGATCAAAAGTTGGGAAGAGTATGAGAAATGGCCTGTAATATGAGACAAACTTTTTGTGATGAATGATATGTGTGAATGCAGTACACACATATGTAAATTAATTTCAAGGGAGAAAAAGAAGAAAGCTGGGCCAGAAAGATTACTCAGTGGTTATGGCTCTTGACTGAGCCAGGTGCAAAAAGTGGTCCATTCATATGGAGATCATTTGCAGTGGCTGGAGACCCCGATGCACCAATTCTCTCTCTCTCTCTCTCCCTCTCTCTTTCTCTCCCTCTGCTTGCAAATAAATAGATAAAAATTTATAAAAGAACAAAGCTATTTGGATTTGAGGAAAATACAGTGACCCTGATGCTGCTTTCTACCTCACATCAGCTACCACCTCCAGTCTCTACAAAGCCTTCTCTTATATTCTAGACTCCCTCATTCTTTTCATTTTCTGTGTTTTCTTCAACTACCTCCACCTTTAGAAACACACAGCAGTTGAAGTTGCTAGTCTCTCAAGTGACTAGACAAAGAGAAGGAGAAGTGCTGGAGAGGGAGAAAGGGATTTGTGCCAACTGGAATCTCCTCCTGGTGGTGTCATGTGACAAGAGGAGGGAGAACTGAAAAGTGGGGCAGAGGTGTTTCTCAGTGGATAGAATGCCTGCTTAACATGCATGAAACATTGAGTTTAACTCCCTGCACTGCATAAATTGAGCATGATGGCACACACGTGTAATCCCAGCACTCTGGAAGGTAGATGCAGGAAGATCAGAAGTTCAAGGTTATCCTCAACCACATAGTGAGATCAAGGTCAGCCTGAGAAACATAAGACCTTGTCAAAAAGTAGAATGAACTGAAAACTGAAAATGTGGAGAACAAGAGGATAGCCTTCACTCCCCCATTGTCTTCCTCAACAGCCCAATGCTGACATTTGCAAGCAGCCCTTCATGCATAGTGTTCTTTCCCAGCATTCTAAATAGATACTAGCTACCGCGTTTTAAGTAAACCCAAGACCTTACCAACAGTGCAAGCCAGCTGTTCCTAATACCTAATATGGAATAGTTCCAGACACAAGAGCCAAAAATAAAATTAAAGATGAAGAAATGTAATGAGATCTTACATGTACAAGATGATAACTTATTCATTTATTCCTCACAAAGTCTTGTAAGATACTTACTCTAATCTCCCTATTTGCAGATAAGTGATGGAGGCTTTGCTACTGTTAAGTAATTTTGCTGTGAGAGCAACCAATAATTGGAAGTGTTGAGAGTCAAGCACAATTACATGTCTTATAAAAGTGGTGCTATTTTACTCTATGCTTCCCATTGGGATAGGAGGCAAAAATCTGGAGTGCAAAAAAAAATTCAAAATCATATTGACTTCTTTCCCCCAAGAGATCAGCACTGGGCTGTGCAATGGTCAATGCAAGGCTTGAAAGTTATCCTTCCTATTGATCACATCCTAATTACTAACAAAATGGACTTGGCTTAGGAAAATTCTAGGCAGAGTCATGAAAAGGGAGTTAATTTTGCTACCAAGGCTGAAATACCAAAATTTGTAGAGTGCTGCTTAACTTTTTAAAGGCTTAATTATTAACAAAACCTAGTCCAAAACAAGTAGAGAAGCAAACAACAACAACAACAAAAAAAAAAAAAGATATAAGGAGAGTTCTTTAACCTTCACATTCCTTTGGAAAGTGAATCTGAGGTCATTTCAGAGAATGAATAAGAACAGAGGTACAAACCGAGTAAATGGATACATTCCAATGTCAATAAACATTTGGCTTAACTTTTTTTCTGAGGGAAATGATATATTAATAGCATTCTTATATTTGTGAAGAACATAGTTACTGAGTTGGTTTTTGAATCTAAAGAAGCTTTTCCTAGGCTGGAGGGATTGCTTAGTGGTCAAGGCATTTGCCTGCAAAGCCAAAGGACCCAGGTTTGATTCCCCAGGACCCACATTAGCCAGATGCACAAGGTGGCACATGCATCTGGACTTTATTTGCAGTGGCTGGAGGCCCTGGTGCACCCATTCTCCCTCTCTCTCCCTCTCTATCTCTCTGTCTCTGTCTCTCCCTCTTTATCTCTCCCCCTTTGTCAAAAAAATAAATAAAAATCTTTTTTTTTAAAAGAAACTTTTCCTTACTCGTCTGAACAAAGGTAACTGGGGGACTTAATGTGAGTGTAAGAAATGTCACACACTGAACTGTCATCCTGAGGAAAATCTCTATTCTATGAAATACCAATTTTGTGGCTCATCAGCATGGCTCAGGTAAGCACCCATGCTTTATACACCTCATGGCCGCTTTTGTTTTCAAAGGGTCTTCAGCAGATCTCACTCATGAGTTCGTGCATACAGCATGTGCTCACTGCAGATATGGCTCTCACTGTCTGTTGTGCTCATCACAGACTTCATAACAGGATTTAATATCTATTGCCTATTACTCTTTGCCACCAGATCTCCCAAAACCTTCCCAGTTCATTTTTATGTCTTTGTCTCCATAAACTCATGTTCTTCCAACCTCGAGGACCCCCAGTGGTCAAGTTTAGTAGCCTGGAAACAAAGCTGAAATCATTAATAGGGAAAGCCAGTGCATGCATTTGCATCAACATTTCTAGAAGGAGGAACATGGCAGAGCAGAGCACAATGACACGTTTTCCTGAATTAAACTGAAAATGCAGTTTAACATTTCAAAATTCTGGCACGCAAAGTTGTTTTCTCTGTTGGTGAAACTGTAATTATACTATTGAGCAATTTAATTAATTTTGTGTTTTATTGCAGAAGTCCATGATTCTGCCTAAATAGAGTTAAATTAATGGAATCTAAATCAGTTTGTCACATCGCCAAGAAATTTCATGAACGGTGTTTGGCTTTAATTTATAAAATCCAGAAAAATCCCCATGTGATAAAGTTAATCACCCTTCTTTCATATCTTCTCATCTAGAATCAAAGGAAAAGATGAATAATTTTATGTCCTCATTAACTATTTTGCCTGAAAAATCTAAAATTCAGAGGTAAGCATTAAATTATTATACCACAGAGACACCCAAAATGTACTTTAACTCAACAGATTCTATAAAAAGCCATGAACAGGGCTGGAGAGATGGCTTAGCGGTTAAGGTGCCTGCCTCCTAAGCCTAAGAACACTGGTTCCAATCTCCAGCGGTTCCAATCTCCAAGTCCCACATTTAGCCAGATGCAAAGTGACACAAGGGCGCAAAGCCGCACTTACTACAAGGGGGCACATGCATTTAGATTCGTTTGCAGCAGCTAAGAGGCTGTTGGCACGCCCATCTCTATCTGTCTTCCTCTCCCTCTCTCTCTGTCTCTCTCTGTCTCCCCCCACCCCAAATAAAAGCCATGAACAGAGCTACTATGTGGTAAAGGGATATTTTATGTAATTATAAGCTTATGAATAAGAATGTTTCCAATAAAAATAGTAAACTTATATACTAGTGTTTTTTTATTTGTAATGTTATTTATTCATTTTTGAGAGAGAGAAAAGGGCAGAGAGAGAGGGAGAGAATGGGCATACCAAGGCCTCCAGCCACTGCAAATGAACACCTTGTGTATCTGACTAACATAGGTAGTGGGGAATCAAACCTGGGTCATTAGGCTTTGCAGGCAAATGCCTTAACTGCTAAGCCATTTCTCCAGCCCCTATAATTAGTTTTTAAAAAGAAGGATGTCATCTGTTCCTTTTAACCTCATCCCCCAAATTCCATTTCTAGTATTTCAAATAATCATGTAAAGTGAATGTGTTCTCTTTAACAAAGACTATTTCAACCTGTTAAGTTTTTAATTCCTACTCAACTATATTATTGTAACCTGTACCTACTTTGTCTCTGTCTATCTGGTTCTCTGTTTCTCTCTCAAATACCTCCATCACCACTTTACAGTTAAAAACACTGAGATTTGGAGGAACTAGCTGACTTTGAGAATAACTTATTGTCAAAGTGCTGAAGCATTTGAATTAAGAAGCATGGAAATCTGTTCTGGATTCCTGCTGAAACTAGCTATGTGATCCATCACTCCGTCATTCCTCTGCTACTTTTCCTTAGGGAAAAATGGGTGGCTAATGTAAAGTATCTCTAAGTTGTTTTAGGGCTTTAAATTCAGAGCCTTGCCCAAGACTAAGCCTAATCGCTACTAGGATACAGGATTTCTGTTCCTCATCTAGTCCTCTCTTCTGTATTCAAGCGAATAACCCCTAAAGAAAACATTCTCATGTCTCATTATATCAATATTGTTCTTTGTTCACATCAGAGAAGCCCCACCAACTGTGCAGGAAAAGGACAGATTAAGTGTGATAACATTCAACATCAATTGAATTAGTATCACTAATTTATTCTAGTGAACCAGCATATTTTTGTAATTTTTAAGATGTACTAATTTCAGATAAAACAAGAATTAAATAAGAACATTTTAGTAGAACTTCATTGTTCCAGTAACATAACTCTAGTATTTTTGCCTGTGAAATGCAAGGGACAGATATGCACAGATTTTATGCAGCCCACATTGAAAGCTCTCTCTAAGGAGAAGATATATAGTATGAACAACAAAGAGAATGCCAGGAGCTATGAGACCAAATGGACCAATGAAATTGGTTTACCTTCCTTCTGAGCCTCCTTTCAAGTGATTTAAAAAAAAAGGGGGGGGCAAAAATTAGGGCAATGAAACACATCTTTCCACTGGGAGAAAATAATGTGTTACTAACTTATTTTTTCAATTATAATTAAGAATATTGGCCCCCAGGCCAACTCTTTCAGGGACCATGATTTCTGCCTCCTTGACTAACATTTTCTCCATCAGTATATCAATTCTGATCTAGTTTAAACCAGCCACTGATGTTTGCATCTGATGGTTATTAGGTTCTCTCACTTAGGTAGAAGTTCAGGAGCAGCCTGGGGAAATTAAATCACACGTGTCAGAGAAGTATAGAGGGAGTTTTGTTTGTTCAGTTGGTTGGTTTGGTTTTTGTCTTTTTTTCTTTGTTTTGCAGTACTGGGAATTAAACTCAGGTCCAAGCATTCTAGGCAAGTGCTCTGTCCCTGAGCCACACTCCAGCCCTGAAATCCATTTTCATTTGCATCACTTGCATGCTATAGCAAAGCTACACAGCAAGGAGCCTTCCTCCAATGCCACTAGAAGTGAAAGCCCAGAAGTATTATCTCTTTCCCAGCTAAGCAATTGGAAAATACCCCTTAAAAGCTATTTTTAAAAGTGAAGAACACATACAGTGTTTGGGAAAACTCACTTGTCGAACACAACTATTGGACTGAGCTTTGTAGAAACAAAAGGCAACTCTGAGATGTGAGGTTCTGTTTGAAAGTGTACCTAGGATAAAACACCACGACTTTGACAAGCTTACATCATAAGAGAATTGGAAAGCATATCCACGCACTGGTTAGGAGGTGGTGCAAAGGAGTGTCAGAAACCACTAGCAAAGAAATAAACTGAAAGTACAAATCAAAAGCTAACTGTTGCTTTCACTCAGCTGAACCTTGAGATATAAAGAGATATAAAAGGGATATGAAGAGATATAAAAGGGCAGCATGGCTTAAATTATATGTCTCATAAAGTCAAAAATGGATTTATTCTTGCATTTAATTTAATATGGTTTATGGATTCGCATGTACAAATTTATGGGCAACAGAGAAATCAGCTGCTTTTGCTTTGATTCAGTTTTTCTGCTCAAAACCAAACAGACCAGAAAGAAGTTATGCTTCCAAAACTGGTAAATTCCTCTTGCACCATGACTCAATGATCCCTGGTCTGTCATGTCTGGCCTGGAAGAGAAGCAGATGTCATTCCAGTAAGACCTCTGTTTCCTTGAACCTGAAGGTCCATTCATCATTTTTGTCACATGCTGAGCACACAGTGCCCCTTGGACAAGATTCAAGTACCCATCACCTCTGTGAATTCTAAATAGATGGGCAGATCATTTCATGAAATTGCTTAAACTGAAGAAACCTTTGAATCAAGAAACAATAATATTCAATTACAACATTCATTATTATTCCCAACTCAAAGATGAGCACCTTATAGCTACTACCAGCATGGCTCAGAATTCATCTCCTTTGCAAACACTGTGTTCTAGGTAGGAGTCCCCTTGCACTCTTGTGCACATACAGGAGCAATAAGACAGTGTAAAATCCTGTTGCTCTAGTTCCTCTCACTAGCAAGATAGATGTCAATGGGATTGGGTTCTAACTCCAGGATGTGGAACCAAGGTAAGCCATTTAATTACCCTATGCCTCATCTTATATAGTGACCTACCAATACCTATGAGCTCTCCCTTCCCATTTCAGAGCTGAAATTACAACTAGAAAAATGTTCAATATACATTATTCAAAAAATGTCCTTTATAAAGGGTTGGCAAATAAATAATTGTCAAAAGAACTAGTTCTTCACATACATGGAAAGGAAGCTCTGCCTTTCTTATATTTGAGTTGAACAAATGGAAAGCACACCATTGCACGGTGTAAGAAGCCACTTACTGTGTGATCATCTAGTGATTTCCAATAGCATCTGATATTGAATACTGGCCCAAAACCTTTGGAAGAGGGGACAAAAAGTGGACGCTGATAAGCAGCAAACAATTTCCTCCCAACTAGAGCTCACAAATAGCTTGTGAATGTTAACACTGAAAACTAGAACATTGCCCAAATTCTTATGATTATTATCTGGAGAGAGTAATACCACTCTCTCCAGATAGTAATGGCAACCCACAAAGACCACAAAGCTGTGCAGATGGTGTACAGAAATTGGAAAGCCTGTGCTCATTGTGAGCTGCAAGGATCTGGCTTGGAAATAAAGCTTTACCTTTCACACTTCTGCTACAGCACTTACAGCCCTGATTTCCATGAAGAGATCTGCTCATTTCCTTTTTCAATGACACCTCAAAGGACAACAGGGATTGAGATTACTCACCACGTAACCAGTGCATCAATTCTCTTCATGCACAGAGTACTGTGCCAACCAATTTCAGACATAGGGTTAGTATTTTTAAACAGTCACAAATTGATGTTTAAGTTAAACCATTTGATTTCCTGCTCAGTCTTATACCATAGTTTTGCAAATACTGCTTTAGTTACTTTCTATTGCATGTAATTATAGGATAACTAAATGATATAGATCATGAAATTTTTTTTATTTATATGAGGCTTATAGAAAATAATCAAATGGGATTGCATTGCAAGCTTACTTAGGATAATACAAAACACAAATATACAGCCCTCCGGCCAACAACTCCAATAAGGCTAACTGCTGAAATGATGGGCTGCTTACATGGTGTCTAGATTCTATTTTTTAATGTTCTTATCCTTTACATTTAGCAAAGCAAACATACTTAAATACAATCTATTCATATCTCTATTCTCTGTCTCTGGTAGTTGTAGTAACCAAGAACTCTAAAACCGAAGACATTGGATGCCAGCTCTTCTTTCACCCATATCGCAAAGTTCTCTGGCAATCTTCCAAGTCCCAAAAGTACTACTCTGAGTTGCTCTTTCAAAATTCAATTCATCAAATTCCTTAAATCCATTATGTGTATGCAATCAATGAGGAGAATGATTCACTTTTAGATTCCATAGTACTGATATCATCATAGTCCTCAAAGTAATTGCAACCAACACAATTTAGATATTCCTTAGCTAAGGCACTTTAGTAAATAAAGCACTATGAATTTTCTTAAAACAATAGTTCTTAAGCCGGGCGTGGTGGCACACGCCTTTAATCCCAGCACTCCAGAGGCAGAGGTAGGAGGATCACTGAGAGTTCAAGGCCACCCTGAGACTACATAGTGAATTCCAGGTCAGCCTGAGCCAGAGTGAGACCCTACATCGAAAAACCAAAAAAAAAAAAAAAAATAGTTCTTTGTAATTCCTAGTAACAACTACATTTTCCCATTTATGACCTGTACAAAAACAACCTTTCTACAAAATACAGTGATTAAGATAGACACCCATCCTGGAAGCCAATGCAATGATCCAGTCCCATAAAATGTTTTCTAGCTGTACATGTTTATTTAACTAGTTGGGTGGCACATGTTTGTTTTGGTTTTGGCTTTTATCTCTTTTCTATTAATTAAAGGTTTAGAATGATTTTCAGATGTTGAATCACTAAGAAGGCAAGAGTCATGTCAACTATTCAGCTCATTGGACAGGGTAATGTTCTATGAGGTAATGTTCTATGATAGTTTCTAAATACAGAACAAATGCAATTCAAATGTATTTCCCTCTGTTTCTTTCTAGATTTTACCTCTCCCTTGCTCCTTTTCTTATCTTATAACTCAATAATAGATCATCTCAAAAAAGAAAAGTGATGTTTTCTGTCCTTGAGTCCATTTCAGCTTCTAGGCTAAAATCATGTTGTTGGTGTGTTCTAATAACTGTGTCTTTGCCAGAAGCCTCAGCAGATTTGATTCTTGGTGTACAATCCCCCCCAAAAAAATTTCAAAGAAGAAATATAACAAATTGGAGAGCATACCACTTTGCTGAGCTCTCAGAATTAGTGCATCAATCTTCCTACCAAGGATGAAGGGTCCAGTAGATTTTTGCCAATGCATTTGCAAAACAGGAGAGACATCATAACATGATTAGTCTCCACATCCATAACCACCTCATCCTGGCCACAAATATTTTTATGCTTTACCATTCACCATTCACTAATTGTTATAGTCCAAAGAAATTTGGAGAAACTCAAGCATGACTACATGATGCCTACTTGAAAGAAAAAGAAAAAAACCACAGGTCAAGATATTGAACAAAGGAATGGAAAATGC
Source organism: Orientallactaga sibirica (assembly GCA_036365145.1). NCBI lineage: Eukaryota > Metazoa > Chordata > Mammalia > Rodentia > Dipodidae > Orientallactaga > Orientallactaga sibirica. The sequence continues at coordinate 350,408 of JAEOAD010000019.1, read as the reverse complement.
TTTCTTTGTTTCTCATCCCACCACACACTCGATTACCTCTACTAAGAAAACCACTTCCCTGAACTCCTTCCAATTGAAAACCTCTAAATTAAAGTATGAAAGAAGAACTCATTAAACCAACATTACACATTCACCATTCCTAGTTTCAAGACATACAGGAGGGAACTAAAATGGGATATGTAAAATATGGTCAGATGTTAGAACCCTGTCAGATTATTGATGAATAAAACCAAGATATTGTCAGGGATGGTGGCACACATGCCGTAATTCTGGCACTCCAGAGACTGAGGAGAAATGGCTCAGTGGTTAAAGTGCTTATCTGCAAAACCTAAGGACCCAGGTTTGAATCCCCATGACCCATGTAAGCCATATGCACAATGTGGTGCATGCTTCTGGAGTTCATTTGCAATGGTTGGAAGCCCTGGTGCACCATTCTCTCTCTCTCTCTCTCTCTCTCTCTCTCTCTCTCTCTCTCTCTCATAAAAAAACTTTAAAAACCAACCAAAATTAAGAAAATGGAAAATATTCAAGATTTAGAGATTCCATTTTTCAAGTTTCATCAGTGATGATATATTCATAGAAATGCCGTATCAATAAACCTAGAAAACTGGGATTTAGAGAGGCAAGCCACTGTGGTGTATGCTCTGCAGCCTCAAAGGTAAGAAAACACAATCCAGAAAATGCAAAGCTTCAACTCTACTTTGGGTTCTGCCATGGCCTCTTATGAAATAATCTGAAGACCTCTTTCCTCTTTCTACATAAGGAGACAGACACACAGACAGAGAGACAAATAGACAGAGGTGCCAAGCAAGTTCTCATTACTAGATAGACTCGCCAGAGTCAGTAATGACAAATTGAAAACTAAGATACTCAGTGTTGCAGATATTCTTCTTAGAGGAAAAGGGAATGATCAAATAGTATTATGGCTAGAGTGAACCTTTTTCAGAATATCTCCCTACTCTAGAAGCATTGCTAAAGGTCTTCTTCTGGGTTCTTCATCAGTCACTTCCCCAGGAGTGTGCAACCTTACAAGACCAAAGAGTGGCTCATCGGTCACTGTGCTCATACCAGCAGTCCCCATGGCTAACTGTCCTGCCAATTTTTCTTTCAAATTTTTTTAATTATTTTTTTTTTATTTTTTGAGGTATGGTCTCACTGTAGCCCAGGATGACCTGGAATTCACTATGTAATCTCAGAGTGGCCTTGAACTCACGGTGGTCCTCCTACCTCTGCCTCTGGAGCACTGGGATTAAAGGTGTGCTCCACTATGCCCAGCTCTCATTGAAATTTTTTTCAGATTTTTAAATTTTTTTTTAATATTTTTATTTACTTACTTGTAATCAGAGAGAGACAGAATGGGTACACCAGAGATTCTAGCCACTGCAAATGAACTCCTAGCCACTGCAAATGAATTCTAGATACATGTGCTACCTTGTGCATCTTGCTTTACATGGGTAGAGGAGAATCAAACCTAGCTCATAAGGCTTTGCAGGCAAGCATCTTAACTACTAAGCCATTTCTCCATACCCACCAGATTTTTTTTTAAGTCAGATGGGATATGAAGCAGACCATGGTAGTAGACTCTGAACACTCAGCTTTCTGAGGACACTGAATGCTGAGTGGGGAAGGGAACATGAGAGACATAGATGCTGTTTTTGCTTATAAGACACTCTCATTGTCACATGTCTTTCATAAAAATTCATAACTAACCTATCTCAGTAAGCCATTTGAATGTTTACTAGCATTTAATATCATATATTATCATTAAAGCTAGGGAACTTTAAAAAAATAAGATAAGAGACTGGGGTGATGACCCATGGGTAAAGAACTTTCTGCACAAATATAAGTATCAAAATTTGATCACCAGCCCTCATATAAAAGTCTGGCAAACAGGGTCCCAGATGGAATCCCAGAGCTCAGGGGTCAAACACAAGGGATCCCTGTGTCAAGCGGTCTAGCTAGATTAGTCAAATCTGCAAACTCCAGGTTCACCCTGTCTCAAGTGAAGAGAGATGGAAGAAAATCAGCCTCTGGAGTCCAAACCATGTGTACACACATGCAAACACCCACACAAGTACACACCCACTTACATGCAAACAGACATGAATACATGCACATCACACAACAAATAAATAAATAAATAAATAAATAAATAAATAAATAAATAATGGTATTTTAATATAGGCAAAAGGTATAAACTACAACTATCCCAAATAAACAAAATGAACTCTCACCTTAGTCACTGTCCTTGCTCACTGAAGCATCACCACAAATTTGCTCCTCTACTCAGGAGAAGTAATGCTCTTCACAGTAAAAGAATCATCTAGAAGCTTTTGAAGAAGAATGATCTTGATTTGTTCTTCAATAAACAAAATAATCTCCCAGAGACAGAAAACTAAGGGATGACAGTGGTCTGTTCATCTTCCCAGAATAATTTTTTCAGCTCAAGGTTAGTAAGAAAAAGAAACTGGGGCTAGGGAGATGGCTTAGCAGTTAAGGAGCTTTTCTGAAAAGCTAAAGGACCCAGGTTTGACTCCCCAGGACCCATGTAAACCAGATGCACAAGGGGGTGCACGCATCTGGAGTTCGTTTGCAATGGCTAGAAGCCCTGTTGTGTCCATTCTCTCTCTCTCTCTCTGCCTAGTTCTGTCCCTCTTTCTCTCTCTCAAATAAATAAATCAAAATAAAATATTTTTTAAAAACTGTCAGTAAAAAGAACTGGAAAAAAAAAAGAAAGAAAGAAAGAAAATGCTACTGCCACAGATAAAGCCATCTGTGCTTTGAAAATGGCTGACAGGTGCCTCCCGAAGAAGCAATCAAAAGTCATTAAGGTTCAAAATCATGACAATTAGGTACCAGGATCTGTCAGGATCTTATTATCCAAACTGCAATGCGAAGGATTCACACCCCCTCCCTCAAAGAAAGAAGCCATCACGTTGTTTCTAAGACCATTGCTGCACACTACTATTAAGCCTCCTAGTTCCTGCTTCCCTATTTCTGGGATGATTTGCAAGAAAAATTAACAGAAAAAAAAACACAGATGATAATTGTTAGAAAGACTGAGAGCCCCTAAAATCTCTCAAAAGCATGTGTTCCCTTATTCCTTTTTTTTTTAACCCAGACAATTTTAATAACTAAGACAATATATTCTGGGAACATCTGGCATTTTTAAAAGTTCAGAGTAGAAAGCACACATTCTATAAATATATCTACAATAAAGTGCTAAAAGGTTTACTTGTGATTTCTTATTTCACAAACTAGGAACTGGAAATAAAAATATGGGGTCATAAAATGCTTAAAAAGTAGATTACTAGAAACTAATAGAGCACATTAGTGTCTACTGAGCCAATGATGGCTCAAATGGCATTTTGAATTCTTATAGAGAATATGAACATGACCTTCATGTATACCATTTACAGAAAGCAATTTTATTTACATTTTTAAATCCACATAAAGGTGAAAGATGATACTGCTGCAAAATGGAACATTTAATTTTTTGCCCCAAGGCACAACTAAGCTCTCCCAAGGTCAAATGTAGTACAAGACTGCAATGAAGCCAGACTCTCCTCCCTCACGCCCTGCTAGCAGACTACCACTTTGGGCAGGAGTATCTTGGACCTATGTTCACTTCTTAGAAATAGAAACATTTCTAGATTGCACATTTCTATAAAATATTTTATAGAAATTTTGTTACTTTATTTTTAAGCCACACAAACAGGATACAATGGGAATGCCTACCCAAGAGTAGTGAAATGTCTGATACTTTTTTTTTTTGAACAAATATTAGGCTAAGCAGATACTGAAAAAGTTTCTCAGTTTATATCGTTGTGCAAACTATGTGGAATTGCATCTCCCTTGGACATTTAATAAGCCTATCAGCATGACAAAACTCTCAAGAGTAAATGCCCTGGGAAAACCAGAGTTACTGCCTCATATCTGTGATCATCCCCTTGCACATATACTCCGCTCTCCTCTCCATACTTCTCCTTGTCCAGACTTGCAAATAATTCAAAAAAGTATTTATATGGTTTTTAAGAGCAATAGAGATATTATGGATCATTTTAAATGCCCCCACAGACAACTGTGCTGTGTGCCCCAAACGCACTTATTACCTTAACCTGAAGTTCAGGCATCACTTTATTTATTTATTTATATTATTCTGATTTTACATTCATAGTATTGGCTCCATTTCATATTAGGTCAATTGATGCAGACTTCCTAAAAAGCTTACATCCACCATGGCATCAGCAGAGGTTATAATCATCTGTATCAAACCCATATTGGTTAGCCTTGTGACCCAGTTAGTGGAAAGCCCTAACCTAATATAACTACTAAAGTAGCAGAAATATCAATTTTGCCCATATATATTCTTCACGGAGTAAGACCAAGAGTTTTTTTTTTTAATTTAAATAAGTTTCATAGTCCTATCTCACAATTATAAGTGCATGTGCACATGAACACACACACACACACACACACACACACACAGAGACATAGAGGCAGAGAGAGAGAAAATGGTATAAGAACTACAAGGCCTGTGTCACGAATAAGAATATCTACCACAGAATCTTTCCGCATGTCACCAATCATACCTTTAATATCTCAACTATTTCCTTGTCTATAAAATAAGGACTTATGAAGATAACTGAGATAGACATATGAATGTGACAATATTGATGATAGTAATAGGATCTAGCTAATATTAATAGTACTCACTCATATCCATCTTAAAAGAACTAAGTTGTAGATCAGTGGGACAGCACTTGTCTAGTATATAAAAGGCTCTAAGTTCAAATCCTAACAACATACACAAACTAAATGAAAAACTTCCATACTTGAGTCCTAGCATAGTGTTTGATCAGAATATAAACAGCAATGTGGAACATTTATTTGTTTGATGGTCTAGTTTTGAGTCAGGGTCTCACTCTTGCTCAGGCTAACCTGGAATTCACTCTGTAAACCAGGCTAGCCTGGAATTCGTGGAGCTCCTACTACCTTAAACTTCCAAGTGCTAGGATTAAATGTGTGTGCCACTACACCCAGCTAATGGAAGGTAGAACATTTTATCTTTTGGTATCATCCCATAATTTCCTTATTCTCAGACCAATCCAAGACACAAAATCAGTGTGTCTGTAAAAGAACTGTAATGCCTTGGAAGGCAGTGTAATGCACACTGTAATGCCTTGGAAGGAAGAATATGACAGCAATAGAAGAAATTTTGAGCAGGCATGTGACAGGGACACTATAGCTCTTTTACGAGCTATTATCTAGTGTTTCTAGGGAGTTACTGAGATTTTACTTGCAGACATTCAGCTGGAATGAACTTCAATGAAGAAATCCACCTGACTAGAGGTCCTTGAATTTTAAAGCTCAATAGTCCATCATTTTTATTAAACTGCACAAAAAAAATGTAAGAGAATTTCAAGTGTTAAAAGTAATTAAAAGCAAATACTGCTTAAAGATTAGCTGATTTTTTAAAATTAGATCTGAGTAACAGTTCTTAGTATTTGCCACTTGAAATTAAAACATCACAAGGATCTTTGTCTCAGTTAAGCAAGCTATTCATTGAGACTGCCTGTGAGATATCTCATTTCCACAAACATGTGACTATCAAAATAGAAATGCCCATTCTCTTGTGGCTTTCATCACAATGGTAACTGTCAGCATTAAATATATATGACTTCCTAGGAAACATTACATGGCTAGAAAGCAATCAACTGGTTGGACAAAGAAAACAAATGATGGGATTATCCTAAGGTACAGCAACCCCCCTTGTGTATCATCCCTAGAAGGTTGCAGCACTCAAAAAGGGATCCAAAAACCTGTGAAAGATAGCAAGACGTTTTTCTTTAATAACTTATCATTTGGTCATCTTTAAAAGCTCTTACTAAAATGTTAACTCAGTGAATTCTCAACAATTCTGTGTAGTAAGAGAGGTTATTAGACCCACTTTACAGATAAGGAAATTAAGAGAAAACCCAAAAGTGAACTTGCCCAGGCTTAAACATTAAGAAAATACTTTGCCATTGTCTTCCTCTCATTTCACCCAAGAATTTGTGTTTTCCAAAGCTGCTACCCTTTGCTACAAAAGAACTGCTGAAAAAGAAATCCTGGAATGACTGAAAAGGAGCCTGTTTTCTCCAGATTTTTGTGGCTAAGTCTTACTTCGAAGGGAAGAAGTCACCTAAGTTTCCCATATCTCATGTGGGATTCCACTGTGAATTCATCACTAGTATCTCGTCAGAGGGCACAGCATTATCTATCCAGATGGAAGTTGGTGGTGTCTTTGGAAGAATTATCAGCCACCTTAAGTCATGTGGATTTATCTTTAAAGTTTCCCAATTCTTTCATTTGTTCAAGGAACACAAATGGACAGGGGGAGTCTCACAAGCTGTGTACATATATCTGGGCACACATTAACAAGAACCATTCTAGTCATGAAGGATTTCCATCAAGAATGCAAGGCAGGATTAAACATCTAAGGCCAGAAATTACTCCCTTTTCATGCTTCTCTGCAAAAGAAGAGTTTTTCAGGAGCTGCAGATCCAAAAGTGATAGCTCAGCTGATCTGTGCTAACACCAGCTCTGCCGTACTTTTTAATGCCTCGCCAATGCAGCTGTTGATAATCCTGTCTTGTTAAACCAAAAGAAATAAGGTTGAAAATCTAGTGTGAGGTGCTCATCATTCAATTACACATTTCTTCTGAAAGAGGCAAAAAACTCTGCCATGTTCTGCAAAAATCTCCACATCAATAGCAATTACATTCCCATCAAGACCAAAGAAATAGTATCCTGACTCCACATGAATGACTTCCTTTCATATGCAGTAGTTTGCATTTTTCTCTATATTTAATCCTGAAAAACAATGAATGATGGTGTCCCGGTATGAGAAATTATCCACAAATTGCTGGAAAAGGTATGTGAGAAAAGGTATTTTATATTCTCAATTGCAGAGATCATGTAGAAAGTCCTGTAATCAACTCCAGCTGCCCCAATAATAAATCATAATATTTTAGCAATAAGTTTTTAATTTATGTTTGAATTAATTGTATGACATTTTCACTGAAAATTTCTCATGCAGAAAGAAGAATGGGTCTCATATAAACCAGCTCAGACTTTTAAGGGCTTTCCGCCAAATATTGGGCAACATCAGCATTATAGACAGCCAATTGGTTAAGTCAGGGAATTTTGTTTCTAATTTGGACAAGTTGTTTCAGTGCACACTTCCGCAAAAAGAAGAAGAAAAAAAGAGTACAAGACTCCAGTTAACCTTGAGGTGAAATGAGAAGGGGAGCAGGCTTCAAAGTGTCACCATAGTTTTTGGAAATGTATAATTCTCAGTACTTTATCACCACCCCATCTCCCAAAAAAACGTACAGTGAGGAACAAAAGAAATTCATAGTGACTTATGACATTTCCTAAAGATTTATAAAGCAAGTAACAGACTACATGAGGAAGTGTCATCTTTTATTTATATTGAAATAAAGAATGAAGATCTCAAAATTTGCCTTTGAAAGGCAGCAAGGTATTTCTTTTTAATAACTGATCTGCATTCAGAAAAAATAATTTAAGTGAAGTTGGGTGTTTAAATGAAGCCTCTATACTTTTACTTATTCAACAAAACATAAAAATCTCAACAGTACATAACTTCAGCAAATATATCATTGATCATGGTAAACAAAATAATAAGTTGATGTTAGAGATTTGGTTTTATTTGTCTTTCTCATTTGTGACCTCACAGGACCTTGTGAATCTCCTTGTACTCTGGGAATATAACAGATATATTCATCCTAAAATTTTGATCATGTCCTTAGATTTTTGCCTTGGAATCAGTTTCAAAATGAGTCAAATGCATAAAAGAAAGAATAACCTTATGATCAGCACATCAGTGCAACAAAAACAGACAATAAATTTCCATCGCATTGTCAAGCTCACACTACAATCAAATATTTCACTGAACCATTTACAACTATTGATTGCACACCAAACTTGACTTTATAATCTTCCCATTTTAAATAGATGCAATATTTTACAAGAGCTTCACAAATAGGAGATAGTGAATGTAAAGCAGTCCATTAATTTTATATAAGCTGTTTTATATACCTGTGGGTCTCTAATAACATCCAGCTACAAGGTTACCAGAAGAAGAATCATTTTTTAAAGTTCAGTTGGAATAATATATATATATATGATTAAAATTCCAACTATCATGCTTCTCTCTTCACCAATATTTCTTCCATTTTACTAATAAGAATATTGACACAAGCAAGAAAACAAAAGATAGTTTTCCAAACTCAAGTTCAAGTTTTAAAGCTAACCACCTACAAAGACCAAAAAAAAAAAAAATCTCCACAATTATTTCTCATGGAATCCTTTAAAAAGTAGATATACAGATAAACAATATAGCTTTCTTTTGTTCTATGCATGTGTATGTGTTACACTGTGTATATTGCTGCACATTGTGGCAGGTTAGGAAGATGAGAGGCAGAAAACATAGGTGCCTGCAGGGGTTTGCAGATGGCTTTTGCTACTCTGCCTCCTGAATCGTACTGCACCTTACCACGGTGCACATTTCTAGTCAGTGGTGATTTTGGCCTTTTGTTCATCTAATTTAGTACAAGCTAGTAAATGCCTTTTGCACTTTGTTAGGATCTCTCTTTGAAGAGGCACGACTAATCCTCTAGACAGAAAAAAATGTAAATTAAAAGGATATTTCTGCTAATATCAAAGAAAGCTTATTACTTCAACATAAGCACTTCTTTAGTTTCCCTTTCTCAGCATGCTACACAATATAAATAAAAAGGCTCTCCACTAGATGTTTGTTACATATGTCTCACAGAGTTTAATGACAAAGCCTCTAAAAATGAATATCATGAAAGGAAGTGACACCAGTAGATCATACAGTCCTGGTATTGTGTTGTCTGGCTGTCTCTGAGAGCATGGAAACAAAGACACTCAGACACACACACCATCAATGACTGGGCTCCAAAGAAAATAAAATCCAATGGGCTGGGCAAATATTATTAGTTTTATGCCCAGAAATCCATAATTTTAATTTTGTTCTTATTGTAGTGATGATAACTTTATTGCAGTAAAGGAGGAATTACTTATTTCTAGGTCCACAACTGTGTTCTGTGTAGCAATCCACAAGCTGTAATAAGAGAGGGTCCTGCCTCAGTTGACCATCAGAATGAAGAACAGCTGTACCAGAATAAAAGTTTCATCCCACCAGGACCCTCAGTCAACTTTCAACAGAAAGAAAAACGGTGCAGGGAGTGTAGGCTGGAGAATAAAGGTGAAATGGGGAAGGCTTGCCAGCCAGTAGATAAGAGAATTCAGTGACCTAAGTGGGTGAAAGTGGGACCATCCTTGGTCCTGGAAGAAGATTGTTGAAGATTGGCCTATAGGCAACATGTTAGATTGTTGCTGAGAAGGAAAGAGGGCAGAGTTGGGGGTGTCTCCCCAGGGCCTTGGAGAATACAATGGAGACATTATTCCTAAATTTTCCTTTTCTATTCAATTTCTAGCTTCTCTTTACCTCCAGATTCATCCTTTTTCTGTGGCCTGGCCTTTTTTTGTGAGCTGACTTCTCCCACAGGTTGACAGACACTACCTGCTAAGTTTCGGCTCCTTCAGTAGTGTGGGGATTTGTGAATCCAGTGTCATGAAAGAATTGACTCAGCTAAGGCAAAAGAATGAGACAGAACTTCCCAGTCAACCTTAGCCTTTGACATAGACAACCCCTAGCGCCAGCTCTTGGTATTATCAGCTTATTTCTGGATCTGCTACAGAGAAGAGTATGCAATTGGAATGGGAGGGGGTGCTTATGTGAATGTGAATGTGAAAGGGAGGATGTTGGGGTAAATTAGTCAGTTTGTTGTTCTTGTTTAGTAAATAAAGAGGAACTCCGGGCCCCATCCTGCATCTAATGATGATAGATTCCACGCTGCATCAGGCCCAATGCTGGCGAGCCTAACCACGGAAAATAATGAGGCTGCATACCCATTTGTCTGCATTAAAGGCGAGCCAGGCACTTTCGATAGCAAATATATCGATTCCCTTGCCCAGGCCGTGGTTTGTCCTGTTCCCCGTGAATAATTACTGCTCCTTTCGAAATTCATAATAATTAGGGCTCTCTCCACTCCACTCCCGACCTCCACACCACAGCTTTTTAAAGGCACCTGATCCAACAGGGCCTTTGAGTAGCTCCACCTATTCCGCACAGTGAGTGATGGGACAGCAAAACTTGCACCTCCGTGATTTTACTCCAGAGAAAGTGAGTTTCCCTCTTGGTCTCTCAGTTTCTTTGTCAAATAAAGCTTATATATTGCTAAAGACACTCCTAACTACATTGCATGGTACATGCTTCTGCTTATGAGAAAGGTAGATTTAATAAACTGTTAACGAGAGTGTGGGGCAGGGGAAGAGAAAGTGGGAGAAGCCAGGATCAGTTCCCCCCTCTGAATAAACTGTAATGATCACGTGACGCTCCAACAGTAGAAGGGGAAGGGTGCAAACAAGAAGTTCTGACCGCAGAACACACTGGGGTTCAGCTATTGGAGCTTGGTGTTTCTAGATGACAGCAGAGGGAGGTGGGTCATTAAAATCGTGCCTGGGCGGTTGGGAAATGTCTGCAGAGAATGCCAACTCGACCTTCAGAAGGGGGGAGCCCCGGCACCCGGCCAGGCGGAGCCTGTGGCGTTGTCCATGGTTCTGGAGGTCGTTGTCCAGGCCTGGACAAGCCTCACCCATCTCCAAGCCTCTCTCCGAAGAAGCCACGGTCCCGCCCGGCTCCTAGACCACAGAAGGTTTGTGAGGCCCACGAACTTTTGATGCGGGGGTAGAGGGTCCGGACGCAAGAGTGCCGCACCTGCGTTTTCTTATAAACTGCTAGGATTTCTTGAGATCATCTGAGGCAACAAGTAGACGGTGACCGTGACGTGTCTGTGGCGCCAGCGACTCCAGCTGGGGCTGGGACAATGCAGCTTTGGTCTGACAACAGAGTTTCCCAGTGAAGGAGTTGAGACTGCGTCCCAGAAAGTTTCTCCCTTCTTCTAGCGGACGATTGAAATGGTCTTGAAAATGAAGCGGTGAGGATGGAGGCTACGAGCTGGCGGGAAATGTGCCTCCCACCCCCACCCCCAGGCCCTGCGCCCGGCGCGGATGGATGCTCGCTGGGCTCCTCGCATCAGCATCCATCAGGGCGGCGGGGGTGAGGGGCGACGCCCGGCCGCGGGCAGGTTCAGCACAGCCCCCTCCAGCCAGTTTCTAAGGAAACACTCGGCTCTTCTGAGCAGTAATTTGTCATATTGTGCAAGAAAGGAGGCATACATGAAAAGCCTCCGGGTTCTGCATTCTCATGCAAATGAGGCGAGGCGCTCGGGAGCGGCCCATGCATCCCCTCCTCACCATCCTATTTCCGGCTGGAGCGAGTTAAAATACCCTCATTAATTTAAAGGAAAGGCAAGCTGCGAAAGCTTTTCTTAAGCTCAGCCCAAGAGGCACGTGCTGCCCTCTGCCCGTTCCTGGGACCTATCCCCGAGCGCAGGGGTCAACGCCCCCTCCTTCCCCCGTGCGCGCCTGGCGCCACCTCGCTTTGCACCCTGGGGACCCCAAGACTAGATGCCTATGCACTTGCTACAGAAAAGGTGGGGTGGCAGCCCAGCATGGGAATTCTCTCCGCCCCACCCCCAGACTCGCACGTACTGATAGACACACACCCGCCAGCCCCCACCTCCGTAGTAAACCAAATATACTGGGGAGAGCTGTTTACGGAGTAGGTAATTAGGTCTTCTGCCCGCAGCAGAGACCCCGCGCGCTCGTCGGAAGTTTAACCAACAGCCAGCTACCCGCGAGGGCAGACGGCAAAATAAACACATCGGCTCCTGGGCGTGCAGGGGGGCAGAAGACGCCGCCAGGATATATCATCTCAATAAAAAGCCGCTCCTGGAAAGATTGCGTAGTAATTGAGACGGGCGCTCTTTTCTCATCTGGGTTGGCATTTCCTCATCTCGAGCTGACAGAGCCAACTCAGGAAATTGCTGGTAATATTCATCTGGGGAGCACTTTCATTAAACGTAATTCATTCGACTTTCAGAATAAATTGAGTGACATCCGTACCGCGGAACCTTTTTATCCTTGATTAAGTGCTTGCCAAGCTTTGGTTCCCCCATTTTACGGTCACATTCCTTCAAGCAGAGTCGTCAACACGCCAGTCGGCGGCAGAAGAATGAGCGCGCGGTGTTTACCAAGCTCCGGGAGGGGCGAGTGCTGACATGGAGAAAAAGAGCCAGGCGCGAACTTGACTAGCGGATAAATCAAGACCACAACTTCCAGCAAACTTGTGCAGGATCCGGAAAATAAAATAATAAAATAAAAATGGTGACTAGGAGAATGCAGCGACAGCATGGACTTTGCCTGGAGACTCCACCATTCCCAAAAGCCGCTGACCTCAAGGCACCTGGCCTGCAGCTCGCAGCCTTCCCTTTCATTAAAATGCCCAGAACTGTTAAGGTCTTAAAATGAAATCTGAAGCTCTGAGAAGACAGGATGGTCCCAAGGGAACTTTCTTGAACCGAATCAAAGCTAGACATTCCTTGTTGAAAAACCCGCGAGCTCACTTTCTAACTTGCCTCTTATGAAAGCTGAAAAACTTTCAGAGTTTCCATTGGTCTGCTTTAAGGGCAGAGGAATGAAAGAAGGGTTAACCCTCCTTCCTGGAATTCCCCTGTGACAGTATCAACACCTAGAAAAGGACAGTCACTGAAGACACACCCACAGACCCTGGAACTCCAAGCTAAGCAAACTAGCCCCTCAGTATCCCAGGCCTGGAGGAGATGGAAAAGACATATCAGGTGTTTCAAACTGTGGCCCCTTCTTCCTTGCTGTTCCCCACCCAACTCCCCATCCTCTATAAAATCCAAAGAGCCCAAGACAGAAAATTGCTTATTTGAAAAAGCAATATCCAAATGCTTTCATCACTCAAATGCCCCTTTGAAAATATTGTCGATGGTGGTTATTACCTGGACAATGCTGTCAATTTCTGTAGTCTGCAGAAAATCTTCCCTCAGATAGAAAAGTAGGACATTGGGCATCTATCTCGAAAAAAATCAACCAATTTCCCTGCCACCGGATATATTTTTCATCCAGACAACACTTTCATTAAGGGGGAAATAGCCGTCAACAATTCAAAGCCAAATAGAAATCAACTTCGCACAAAGAGGAGCCACAAATTTAATAGCTTTCTGGGAAAATGCTGCTGACAAAGTTGGTGCAATTCTGGTTTCCTCTCTCCCATATTGAAGGCAGTTTCCCTGGAGCTATCACTACAAGGCCCAGGCCATAATACACCTGCAAATGGGGCAGAAGGGTAAGCCACCCAAAGACTTTCTCACACCTAAGAGAGCTACTTTTCATGCCAATAAAGGATTAAACCTTTTTAGAAAAATGTTGGCAAGGTGCCCTTCCCTCTGCTCCTCTGCCAGCTCTCACATGTTGTTGCTGGGGCATAGACCCCTCCAAAAATCTATACGCTTGTGTCTGGAAGTCTGGCCTGAGGAGAAGAGGGAAATATAAGGGGAGAATGCAGTTTTAGTATGGCTTCCAAGAAATAGCTTTAACAACAACAAAAAATAATAATTAATAGTCATGGATGGGTAGCTAATTTATTTTATTTTATTTATTTTCAGGAATAAACTCATACTGATTAAAACTTTCAGTGAGTAGCTCACTTAATTTTCAAACAGGAAATACTCATGCCTGGTCCAAAGACCAAACCAGACAGGTTTTCTCCTCTCTCTCTCTCTCTCTCTCTCTCTCTCTCTCTCTGCTTTCTCCTCCAGCCTCCACTTCCTTAACAACCACCTTCATGGTGAGGACAGTTCACCCACATGGTTCGTCTGCTAATAACACAGAAGCAGGGACCCATACCGCTTTTTAAACTCAGATAAACAATTGATGTAGAATTCACATCTTAAAGACACCACAATTTGAGAGAATAGATGACTCAAAATTTTGCGGCACAAAATTTAGAAATGAGTTTCAATTCTTGACCCTTATGCCTAAGAAAGCAACTAGATGATGGTGGGTCCTCTTGTCATGAGGCTATTGTTGTGGATGTACAAATGATTGCAAGAACAGCATTCAACCCTTTGCCAGATTCTCTGAGCTCAATCTCTGAGTAACTTTTACATTTGTATGCTCATCAGACTCAGTTCTCTATTTAAGGGTTATCACACTTTATCCTTGAAGAAAGATGCCACATTTTCTGCTGGGATACACTCTCCCTGTTCTTTGGCCTGGCCTTAAGCTCCATCCACCACACACCTCATTGCTTAGACCAATAAACTACATGTTCTTACTTTATCCAGGGTGTGGTTCAATTCAGTTAAAATTTCACAATCTAGTTATACCATGTTATAATATTCAAAATACCCTGGAATCAACCCATAACTGATATGATTACAAAGACTTAAGGGCTTTAAAAAAATTAACAAGTTACTCCACAGGTTTTCCTCCTATTGAAATCAGATTGTTAAATCTACAATACACAAAATGCCATAAATTTGTCCTTGCTTTTATTTTATAAAGATGGTTTCCTACCCCTATGTGCTTTCTAGTTAAGAGTTTGCCCTATGGTGAAAATTCAATGTTCTAGATAATATGCTTCAGCCCATTCCTTTGCAAACACATTTGTAATTAATTTTCCATTGCAATACTAAAATAAGCTTCTAATATGAAAGAGGTCAGACCTACCCATGTCTCAGCAGACACAGTGACTAACAATCCTTAAGTTAGAATAGGCATTCAAATAACCCTGTGCCAAGAAACACAGTTTGAGAACATCCACCCACATACAGGCAGGAAACTGTGGCATACACATAAATATACTGCATTGATCTGCTGGACACAGGGTTGCTTTTATAAGACAGTCTCCCCAAATGTAGGAGGATCTAAGTTATTTTTCTATAGGTAATAACCTAAATATTTCTGTGTAGGAGATGTGTAAACAATCTTTGGTCCTTGGACAAAATATTGGACTTTGGAAAATATCTGAGTTACCATGGCCATAAAGGGAAAGGTGTACTGGAAGCATTAGCTAAGAGGAAAGCACCAAAAAAAGAGAGTGCCCCAGTCCTTTAGCTGGTAGTGTAATTCACAAAGGCCAAAAAAAAAAAAAAAAAATCCTGATTCATGCTAGTTTAAATATAAAATAAAATAAAAATATTATTATAATATTTTTCTACCCTTGTCTTCTTGGAGTATAAGATGAAACAGTTCTTGGCAATCTCTGTGCATCTGATGCAGGTTTTTACAAAGGTCTGGGATTTTCTGAGGCACAGGTACAAATAAATGATCAGTTCATTTACGGCATCTGGTATTTAATGAAACATAGGGAAAGAAGCCTTTTTCACTGCTTTCCTCTGTGTATTGCTCTAGAGTTTTAATCCAAGCTCCCAGTTTCTTCATTTGCCTAAACCACCCTAGCATTAACTACCCAATTCATTCTTTGAAATTCATTTTTGTGGTAAAAGTCAGCTTCTTCCTCAAGGAAACAGCCTGGAATTTTCCTGGCAAATAACTTGTGGAGTTATTACAATCCCTGGAAATACTGTCTTGGGTCCCAGCCATCAGCCTTTTGTTTTTGTGGTGCGTGTGGTTTCTAATCCCCGACACACAAAACAACTTTAGATTGGAGAGAAAAGAATGGACTTCTAAATCGTCTTCTCTATTTTATTGTTCACATTTCGTATTGTTTTGAGTGAAATTGGAAAAATTGTCTCCTTTCTCAGTATTGCCAAAAGGCATTCAGGTAATGAAGTCTGTAACTAAACGGTAATTGAATCAGCATAATTTGCACACTGAATGGTTTTCAAATGCTCCCTGTTTACAATTAAAGGAGAATTAATGCGCTTGTTGTTGAGAACGCAGCGCATTAGAATAAATCCAACTCTGTTGTTGTAATGAGAGGAAAACGGTTTAACTGCCAACAAACACATTTAAAATTTAACACAACGTATTGATTTCACTTCTGCTTTTGATAGATTATTTTCCAGACTATCGAAATACTTGCTCCAAGCAATAAACTGTAGTATAGCCAAGAGCCCTATCCGTGTGTGAGCAGAGCCCAAGGACATAAGAACAGTCCTGAGGGTCCGGTCATCCCTAAGGTGTGCCGAGGAGAGGGGCAGTTGGGTGACGATGACCAAGGAAATCTTTAATATTCCTCGATCGCTTTCACTTTACACTCCCTCCCAGTCTCCCAACAATATTTAAAAAGAAAAGAAAAGGAAAAGAAAAGAAAAGAAAAGAAAAGAAAAGAAAAGAAAAGAAAAGAAAAGAAAAGAAAAGAAAAAACTTGTATTATCCCCTGGACAAACTTTCTGCCCTCCAACTCAGAGTTTTCAATGTCGGAGTGCTGACTGGACACAGGTGGGAACAAGAAGGACAGAAGATGGGAAACGCGAAGGACACCCTTTGCATTCCATCTGAACAGATCCGCCACAGAGTCGGAAAGGCTGTTCTTTTGGATTGGCTGCCCTGGCTTTCACCTGCTTACCCCAAGGTGTCCTGTGGACTCGGACACTGATGCGCAGCGCCCTCTGGCGACCGCGCATGGTACAGTCAGAACATAAAGGTGCTAAGACCTGCAACATTGAGGGCTCATAGGGGAAGCTGAGACCGATTAAATACACAGATGCACGCAGGCGGGCAGGCGCGTTTATGTGCGGTATTGACACAGCTCCCAGCACTGCAGACGCATGCATCAAGGCAAAGGCCGAGAAACTCTGGCAAGTGCAGGAATGGTGATCCTATTGATTCCAGGTTTGAAGATTCTGAAGCTCTTGGTTTGTTAAAGGCACCTACACCTTCCCTCGTACCGTGGATCCAGCCCCAGAAGTGAGCTCCGGCCGCTGGAGCACTCCTCGCCCCTCAACAGAATACCTTAAGCCCCCAGTACGCTCCTACAGTCCAGGATGGACTGAGGGTTCCGTGCAATGAGCCCAACTTCACTAGCAGGGCTGCAGGGTTTCTGGTCCTCAGAGAAATCAGACCCGAGAATTCCTACTCTCCTTGACTCGCCCAGGTGCCAGTAGCTCCCCAAGTCACCGCAACAAAGCACTGCGCACTGATCCTAGTTCCAACACTGTAGAAAGTCTAAACCTCTGAAAACTCAGTCCGTGGAGGAACGGGACCACGGCTCTGTGGATGACTCTTCCCCCTAGTGACAAGGCCTGACATTTCTAATAAGGGGTTGGGGAACTAAAACTGAAGGCCCGTTATTTGGTGGAAATGAAGTTTAAAGGAGAGAGAGGGGCACATTTGCCCACATATCTCTGACCTAACTCTACCTGGTCACTTACGGTGTACCTGGTAGATAAAGTCACCCCTACAAGTCCTGAAGAGTTACCTGCACTTCACGTAGCACTTCTCCAAATGGGAGAGGCAGGGACAAAGTCACTTCCAGACCTTCAACCGCTAAGCTTTCATTTAAAGTCTGTGGATGAACAACCAAGAGTCCCATGCCTTCCATCCTTTCTCTTTTGCCCCTTCCCTCAAAAACATCCCGTCCTACTACCTCTTTGGATTCTGAACATTAAAGGTGGGAAACTGGAGTGAGAAATAGGGATGAGGACCCTGAAAAAAAATCCCGCAGGAATCCAGAGATGAGCTTCCTAAAGTGACTAATTCAACATAGTCACTAGGAATGCTGCTGTAGCTGAGCTGGCGGCCTCACCCTCCCTCCACCCCTAGAGACCCCCAGTTGCTTGGCTTCCCGGCCAGGGTGTGATTTCAATGGCAGGAGACTCGCCTCGACTTACCAAGTAGAAGGTGGGCTGCAGGAGGAGAAGCACGTACCAGCACGCAGCCTGCATCCTCCCGCGTCTCAAACTTCCTTGGCGGTGCCTTCGCTGAGTCTTTGTTCCTTCAAAAACATAGATCCACCTGGCGTTCACTTTACAGAGCAAGGAGCGCTCTCAGCAGCCTAAATACAAATGAAATTAGACATCCCATGACCACCCCGGCAAGGTTAGGCTTGGTGATCAAGTAGTGGAAAGGGGGTCTTGGCGGGAATGGGGGAAACAAAATACTAGGAAGGGGGGTGAGAAGATTTGAAGAGCGAGTAAATCCAGCGACTGGAGGAGAGAGCGCGCTGTGGTCCGCGGGCGTGCGAGAGAGTGAGGGCGAGGGTGAGGGCCAGGGCAAGGGGATCCCTGAGCCCTGCTCTTCTCCCGTGCCAGTTCCCAGACCGAGCAGGCCGGAGGTGGGGGGCACACAGAGCCGCGTGCAGGCTGCTTAGGAGCCCAAAATGTTTCTACCAGCGAGACCTGCCCCAACGAGAGGCTGGAACGAAAGGCGGCGGCTGGTTCCCAGCCAGCCGTGGCACGGCTCACACACGTACACACCAGCAGAGAGAGACAGAGAAAGCCGGAGCCAGACTGAGCGAGGGGTGCCAGGGGAGAGGAAGGGGTAGGTAGAATTGACCAGGATTAGGTGCCCCGTATCTACGTTTGCACAGTGAAATGGGAGGGGGGAGGGAATGCAATTTGCATACAGGAAAGCAGGGCTCAGTTTACCCATTCCATCTTCTCGCACACAGAGCCACACAAGCGTATACAGTCACAGCTCTAGCATTACTTTTCTGACCCAAAGGGCACAGCCGGTTGCTAACTTCTAGCGTGGAAACCTGCCTGGGGCTGTGGGATCACCTGCCAAGCATGCTCTCTCCACCAGCCAGCGTCTCAGAATCTCTTCCCTGTTACCCCCTTCCTGGTGATGACCATCCGGCCCCAAGGTGTCCCTTCTGGGAACAGTGAAGGAGACCGCTACGTACCGCACAGGACTGGAGGCGAATGCGACGAGCAAGGACAGCTCTGAACAGGCTCCATGGAGGAGCTATTCGGGCCTGGCGTCTCCAGCGCCCGGGACGTGCAGTCCCTGGAGCTCCGTCTCCATGCCCGGGCGAGGACCTGCCCAGCTGCCTCGTCCAGCCTTGGCCGTGTCAGTGTCCCAGTGCCTGGGTCGCGCTCGGGATTGGTTCTCTCGGAAGCCAAGGTTTGGCACAGTTGGGTTCACAGTGCCGGAAACTTAAGAAGCAAAGAGAAGGAGGGGGAAGTAGAGAAGGAGAGAGAAGAGAGAGAGAGAGAGAGGGAGGGAGAGAGACGGATGCGCCGGGCTGCTGCGTCCGACACACCAGAACTGCCAGTGTTGGCACTGGGACGAGCAGCCTAAGACTCCCGGCTTTCCGCGGCTGCCAGAGGATGGTCGAATGACTTAAGGGGAGGAGACTGAACAAGTCCTCAGGACTTGAACTTGAGTGATAAGAAACTGGCCTTTCGAAAGAAAAAGAAAGCCACACACCAGGCACGGGCAGTCCCAGTTTCTGAAGGAGGGGTGTGGTGGCGAGAATCTGAAGGCTGCCAGCCCTGGACGCAGCTGCGGCTTCACCAAGAATGCTGAAAAGCCCGGACCCCGAGGGGCGGTGGCGGTGTGGGCGCTGTCCTAGGTCCTGCCCGGCCACCGGGGGTCGCTCCGGAGAGCGCAATTTGGTGGTGTTTATTGCTTTTTTTCCCGCTAGGCTGCGGCTGGCCGTGGCTACCTTCCTGACATATACAATTGCATTGGCACGTGGACAAACAGTTCTTCAAAGACTAATTAATACCCCGTGTAAATCGATCCTGCTCTCGGGCTCTCGGCTGGTCTGGCCCGTCCGGAGAAGTGACTCTGGTGGTGTCTCTGGTGGCCGCTGCGTCCCCTCCCCAGGGGGCTCAGGGAGGGGCCCGACTTCCCCGTGAGTGTCGAGGAGCTCCGCAGGGAAGGGTGCAGAGGAGTGCCAGGCACCCCAGCTGGCTTCGGGAGGGGCACTGCCACAGGGAACCGCGGACCTGTGGCTGCGTGGCCAGAGGCGGGGATGCTGTAGACCGCCAGCCATTCAGCGCGCGAGAACTGAGAGGACTGGGCGACCTTGGGCTCTCTGGAGTTCTCTCTGCGAGCTGGGCAAAGCGAGAAAGGTGGCGGGGGTGGGGTGGGGTGTTTGAGCTGTGATCACCTCCGCTTGGTAGGGACAAATCTCCCTCAACCTGCACCTCCCAGGCTAGCTTTCTCTTCTCTCTTCTCCCTCCTTTCCTCTCCTGTCCCTCCTCTCTCCCCCTTCCTTGCCTCTCTCTCCTCTGCGCTCTCCCCTTTCCACTGTCCTCATTCAACTGCATCTTTTCTGTCTCTGCCCCTCTACATCTTTCTACTTCCCTCTGCCTGTTTCTCCAAATTTCTCACTTGGTCTCTGCCTTCACTTTCCCTGGCTTTATCAAGTTCACATCTTTACCACCTAAATCCTGTTCTATCTTGTGGCCTCCACACTCACCAACATACAACCTTGAGAACAGCTTCCCAATAACCAGGAAAGCTTGAAATCAAGCCCCCTTGCTGTGTACTGGGCTGCCAGCAGCACTCCTTCTCCATGCTCCCACTTCAGCCACTGGGGTGAGCATCACTAAAGACCATTCTCCCCTTCCCAAACACCCTCCCCAGTTACTTTTGTCCTTCACCAGAGCCTGACCTGCACTGACACTCACTGCAGGACAACATTTTAATATTATCCTCTGTGAATTGGTTTAAAATGTATCTCAGGAGCCTGAGTTCATCACACCAAAATAGAATGGTGGTTTTTAATGAATCTCAGGTTTTCTTTTCCCCAAGTGTGGCTTTTAGACACATCAAGCTCTGGGCTTTCTGCTTCAGTCAGTCCAGGCCCAGATACAATGTACCATTTAGATAACAGGGCCCATGTTGACCAGAAGTTGAACCTGGAGAACACAGGATTCCCCTCCAAACATAACAGTGACATTAGCAGAAGACCCCTGCCCTGGAGCAGCTGTCAGAGGACCCCACTCTCCAAAAGGCTGTAATTTGGATTCTACTGCAGGACATAATGCCAGCATTTTGGAAGTATTTTGCCTTCACACACACACACACACACACACACACACACACACAGGTCTTTCAAGGGCAAGCTCACTTAATTTTAAAAGTTTTACCCTTCCACTGTGTCCACTTGGAATTCATAAGGGGCATATGCAAAGTAAGATAGTGAAGTATTGGGACTGATTGTGACTCTGAAACTCCACTTTAAATAATGCACCATGTACAGATTACAACTTCTGAGTTGTCTTGTTTGTTTACTGACTAGGTTTTCCATGTTCTTTAAGAGATTAAAGAAAAGGGCTGGAGGATGGCTTAAGTGGTTAAGGCACTTGCCTGTGAAGCCTAAGGACCCACATTCAATTCCCCAGAACCCACATAAGCCAAATGCACATGATGGTACACCCATTTCCCCCCTAATTCTCTTGCTCTCTCTCTTTCTTAAGTAAATTAATTTTTTTATTTTAATTTTTAAAAAAAATTAAAGAAGAACAAGTAAAATTTTAGAGCATCCATATATGAGACTACAGGGTGAAAATAGGTCAAATAGGCAACTCCTTTTCCCATTCCACCCTCTAGGTCTCAGAAGGCCATTTTAAAACAGATCTCCATTAGGTAAAGCCCCCAGACCTTCCCAGGCTGTGTTTTGGAGCCAGAATTATACCAACCAAGTACAGTGCTATCAGATCTAGACTTCTGTCTGACCTTTGAGAAACAAGAATGAAAAGGACCAACTTTGGGATACATGAAGTTCTTGTCTAAACTTACTTCAAAAACATTCTGCCTCTTCAGCTGTTCAACTATCAAAAATGCAGCTTGTGAAATAGAAAGAGGATCAGGCCCTTAAAATCTCTCTGAATGGTACTGATTATTTAAGAAAAGCACCACAGGAGTCTAGCAATGGGAACTGGTCAGACACTGTTCTATGACACAGGGCACCAAGGAGCTTTTTAGTTAATAACCTGAGAACTTCTGCCCAGTTATTCAATTTTTACCAGATCCTACAAGATACTTAGTCTGGGATATAAAAGAACATTATATTGTCAAATTTTTGTATTGTTACAGACGTCTTCATTTTTCTGTAGTACTAAGAAAAGGCCCTGGAGACCAAAGTAACAGTAAAGATTATTCCATTGTTTCTGCTAGGGCTCTGTGATTGTAATAGGATAATATTGGTGGGGAAGGAAAAGGGATGGCTTATTCAACCTCTTCTTTCCTATTGTTTGCTGTTAAAAATGAAGCAAGAAGGTCTCATACATTGCTCTGCTAAAATACTACAGTACTCTGAAATCCATAGTCACAATGATCACACAGTGAGCACAAAGACTAACAAAACTGTGATTATCCTTAAGGAGGATAGAATCTGTGGTGGATTCCTCTCACTTTATTGATACTGAGAGGCCTTTTGGAAATCATTCTTCTCCTAATTTGTGACTAAAGAATTCAGTAGGTTGACCTCACAAAGAAATGGTGAAATTAAATAATTTTCCTGATAATTTAAATAAGAATATCAATTAAAATTAATTTGAAACCTACTGATCATTTTGTTGAATATAAATACTTTTGGTTGATTTCTTTGGGTCATTTGTCTCACTTCTCTTTGGCAGAGGAGTGGGATTCAAGTGTTATCTTGGGGCTAGAGAGAAGATGGAAAGAAACTAACTTAGAATTTAACAAAATAAGGTGAGTCCTAACATGAACTTGCCTTAAACACATGAATATCATCATAATTTATCCAGAATCAAATCAAAACAGGAAACTGTCTTTATGATGTTCTAGTCCTGCTTAGGCTTCATAATAAATGTTATTTCCCTGTACATAACACTGCATTGTACCTACTTTTTCTAATAACACATGCATGCATGTCCTCATGCACCCATGGACAAAGCTGTGATGTCTTTCTGCCCAGTGCAAGCTGACATTTGCACATTATATGGGCCTTGGGCAAAGGACTAAAGATTCCTGTAGTCTCGGTGCTCATCTCTAGACAATGAGGAAGTAAAGTTAGATGATGAATAAAATTCCTATATTCTATTCTATATAATTAATGGGAAGTCATCCCTAGCTTAAAAACTTAACTATGCCGCACAAAGCAATTGCATTATGATTTTCAAAGAAGCAGTTTAAGCAAACATTTTGTGCAACACTTCAAAGATTGTAATTCAAGTGTGTTTGTGGGTTTTAGACAGTTTTATATTCATTTCTTCTGCATCTCATCCTTATAACCTTTTTTAATCTTTAGGTCAAAGGTTGATTCTATTGTATTAATCAGGTCACTTTCATATATAAATTGTCATGCATGTGTTCTTTTAACATTGATTTATGGGAAGCTGCACTCAGAGTGATATTCTTATTATATTTATGAATATTTGTTACAAAAGATACAAATTTGTACTCCTTTTCCAGACCTCTTAGATGTCACTCAGGACAACTAGGAACCTCTCTGGACCCTCCACACTCCCAGGGATGTTTTTATAATATGAAGGGAAATCATTTGAAAAGTAATTTTAATAGCTTAGAGTAGTTGGGATTTCAATGGACTTGAACTTGGTTAATAACTATGAGGTATGTATCCTAAATTACCATTACAAAGATGATTTAATAATATGATTATTGGACAAGAGAGGAAAAAATAGCCATCAAGTCCTAGAATGAAAAAATAAAGAAACTAAAAGGAATCAAAGGGCTTTATGTAAAAGGCTTTTTTTAAGAAATAATTTGTATGCTCAGTTTTGTGTCCATATTTCATTTATTCTGCTAGGTGAAGACAGAGGGTTCTCAGTGGTAAGTTAATTTTAATTATGCTCACAAACTTTAAAAAGAGGATAAACACAATCAAATTAAAGAAAGCCAACGTTAAAAAGGCAGTTGAATGAAAAAGATTGAGGTCACAGCGCAAATATCATAATTTTTAAAAATTAAAAGTTGTGATTAAACAAACCTTTGCAATATAATCTAATTATGAAAATTTGTTAATTTGCTAATTGACAGTTCTCTACAGCAGAGGTACAAAAGACAAAGAACTTGATAACCAATATTCTGTGAACAAAGTAAGATACAGTGTTTGCTTTCAGCCAGAAACAACACTGAAGATCTCAACCACATAGAAATAGAAGAAATCATGAAGACAAAGGGTATCCAGCTCTGTAGTGTTCCCAGCTCTGTGGTGAACAAAAGTTGAAAATG
Organism: Orientallactaga sibirica; assembly: GCA_036365145.1. Classification (NCBI taxonomy): domain Eukaryota; kingdom Metazoa; phylum Chordata; class Mammalia; order Rodentia; family Dipodidae; genus Orientallactaga; species Orientallactaga sibirica. Next base: position 326,303 of record JAEOAD010000019.1, on the reverse strand, counting down.
AGTCTTCATCATCTAACATGTCTGGATATTTTAAAACACAGATTATTTTTCTGGCCCTGATTTGGCAATACGAATGAAGAGTCTGAGGCAAGATGACTTAGACAGGCTGGGAACAAAGATAAGAATATTTTGTTTAAGTGATGAATTTTTTTACAGGGAAGCTACAAGCTTTCACTTTCCCTTTTAATGTCAAATGAATGAAAACAGCTATATTGGAATTTACCATAACAAATGTCAGGGGTCATGCCATAAAATCACATATTACATTTTGCTTCTTTGAGATTCATTGATAAAATACCTTTGATAAAGTTCAAAACAAAATGATTTTACATCAACTTTTGTGTTAAATGGCTCATAAGTGTCTAAAACTGTAGTCTGCAAGAGGATACTTCTTACCACTTACCCTGTACCAGATAGATGCAGGAACCATGCTCTGGGGGTTATTCATGTTATTCCACTATAATGCTAAGTCTATGAACATGAGTCAACAATTGAAAGGAAGCCACTCAGGTTACATAAAAATATCTTCTTCATCCTTGTTTGCTTAGAAGGTTGATTCGGGGCAAATCTGAGGACCATTGAACAGTGACTAGAACCTCCCTCCATGTTGCAATTGTCTTTCCTACTTTAGTTTCAGTGTCAGCATTCTCTGTGTGAGCTTTTCAACCCCCTAGTAATTCTTTCTCAGGTTATCCATTTGTTCACTAAACACCTGTGGTCCTCAGAACTTAATCGGGATTGCTATTTCTCCCATGCAATTCTTTCTACTTCCATGGTTTTATTGATTATTAATACCTATTGGCACCAAAGTTCCCCTGTGTGATTCTGATACTTTTTTCCAGTCAGATACTCAGTACCTTGCATGTCAGTGTAGATGTCCTAGAAATACTTCAAATTAATATGCCTAAAACTTTAACTTTATTTCACTATATTGAAAATAGATCCCAGTGGTTTGTATGATTGACTGTGGGATTTTCATGTGCTAAGACTAAGCCCATGTGAAGACTAAGCTACTGGTGGAATGAGAAGTAGATCCTACTTATTTATTCCCATCCTCATCAGAGCATATGTCTATTTGCTCCTCCAGCCATGAAGAGACCAGCATAAGCAAAAAGAGGCCATAGCCTTCACCATGGGACCTGAAATGCAAAACTTCATGAAATAACTCAGAGCCTGAGTCACTATTTGGAGGATAGCTTGCAAGCTGATCTGCAGTCCTACAGACCCCTGAGTCAAAAACAGTTGCTCACTGTTTCACTGTCAAGGCTATGAGGCTGTTTTGAGCCTCATCATAGCTAATGCTGAGCAGTTAGCAACACCAGTTCTACCCTGGAAATATTAAGCATCAGATTCTCTTATACTTTTGTTTTTATTCTTTCTGTTGTCCACATCAAACAGAAATCCACCCCTATCTCTCCTTTGAACCCAGCTATCTCTCCGACATCTTCTTTCTTCTCTATTTCTGATACTGTTCCTGACTCAGGTTGGTACCTTCAGATATCGGTCTCTGGCAGTGGCCTCCTAAACCAGTCTTCCACATTTTTAGTTTCCATCTCTATAAATATATTGAACAGCCACCTCCTGAAACTAAAATGTACCCACACCATATATTTATTTAAATTTCTTTATAAATTCACTATTGCTTAAAGAATCAAGTCAAGTTCCCTAGCTTGGCCCAGAAGATTCCTTATGAGGTGGCCTCTTCTTCTTCATTTCATCTCCTTCTCCCTCACCAACTGCATACTTCACTGACCTCAGTAAAAACACCTTTAGAGTTTCTAACGCACAAGATGTTTCCCTGCTTAGGGTTGCTGCATCTCTCTTTTGCTCTGATTCCTCTCAGCTCAAACTCTAGGTGACCAACCAACCTTTCCACAAAACTCTGCTCAGAAATTGCCATTCTCTCCACTTTTCTCAAGGATTTGTTCCCTAAGTCTGATATTAAGTTGTGTCTACCATTCTATTTATACAATTGTCTTCTTTACTGGATGATAAGGTAGAGGCTGAAAGTTTACCCTCCTCAGAAAGCCCAGAGTCCAGAAAACAACCTTGTAAATCTCATACAAAAGACTACCATATCAGATCCCAGCACTTGGAAGTATGAGGCAGGGAGATTGTAAAGAACAGCTTGGAGAGGTAGGGAAAGAGAAAAGGAGGGGGGATAGAGGGAGGAAGAAAGGAAGGGAGAGAAAACATAAATATATCAGAGACTAGAGTAGCAAGACAGACAAATCTCGGCCAATAAAATGAGTGAAAGGAGCAGTTCAAGAGAAGGTTTGGGCCCAAGTGCCCCCATCCCAGCATTCTCAAGAGACTCTTCTCAGAATCAGCAACTGAGTGGAAATCTGGCTGAAATATATTATTCAGTAGTTTGACCCATTATCCTCACTCATATCCAGGGCATGTGAGCATTGGTACCAAAAAAAGATTCCCACTCTAAATTCTTCTTTAACTTATATAGGAACACTGCAAATTCTATCTTACATATCCGTTAATTCTCCACTTAATATTGTACTGAAAGCTTTGTTTCAGTCAGTCTCCATCTCACCTCCTCTGCCTTCTGGACCAGGCAAAAGAGAGAATGGAGATGGAGGGAAGAGAGTCATGGAAAGTCCTGTGCACACCATTTCCATAACCACCTCTAACTCTGGAACTAAGAGATACAGTTAGCCATATCCATAGGAAACTTCACCCTAGACCTTTCAGCTCTAAACTTTCAAAGGAAAGAGAAACTGTGAAGTATTTTTTCCTACTGCAGTTAAATTCTTATACATGACAAACTCCATTGGGTCCTGCCTCCTCATCTCCATGGTCTCCTTAGCTCCCCCTTGAATTATACCTCCATTACTCCACTAATAGAATCAAAGCATATTACACTAGACTCTGGCCTTCCTTCACTTCCATTCTAGGGATATGTCACCAGTAACTAATCTATGAAGCCACACTTTCCAGGATTCTTTCCTACCTTTCTGATAATGTCTTCTTATCTCCTGTGTTGGCTTCTACTAAATACCACAGGTAGACAATTTCTTCTTTCCAACACTCCTCTTTGACCTAAATGGGTCAAATACCTCCATTCACCACAGCACATCATCATGCTATATACTGCCATTCTGATGAACTTGATACCTCCAACACTATGGTCCCCCAACATACACACATATCTGTTCAGAGCTCCCTAACTTCATTAGCAGCATCTACATTTTTTATGCCCAGAGCCTTTATACGTCAGAGTTAGCATTCTTTTTTTTATGTACTTCTCATAGGCCAGTAAGGCATATTGTCTGGTCAAGGATTCTTTCAGAATATCTCTTACATCCACCTCCATCTTCTAGATAGAAGTGGCTGCAAAAGGTAAAATCTTCAGGACTTAATTTCTTGGCATCTATTCTTTTGTAACTTGTTTACCAATTCCCATCATACTACCATGAGTCCTACAATGGAGGGACTGTGTTGTCATCTCTTCAGGTACACAATATGAAGACTTGTGCCTAGCATATATGATCAGTAAATGTTTTATTCATGCGTGGATAAATTATTTGCCCATCTTTGCATTATTTCTTTTGAAAAATATTTGTACTTTTACTTCTACATGTAGAAAAAATACTTTCCTTCATGTATTTATCAATTTTGTAAGAAACCTCCTTTTTCATATCACTCAGAAAAATGTTAAGTGAAACAGAGAAAGAAACACAAATCCTTTATAGAGCCTAATAGAATACTTAGAGCATGTCTGTTAGTACCATTTTATTTCCTCTCCCCATCCCTGAGCAATACTATAGCTTAGAAACTATCTAGGATGTCTAAGACATAGTTGTGAAACTTTAATTTGCATAAGTTTTATTAAAAGATGCATTCCTAGGCTCCACTTTTGATTGTGATTTACTTGTCAGGGCTTGAATACTTAAAAGGATACATGTTAGCAAACATCAGATGGTCCTAATGAAGGTTGCTAGAATCAATGTTGAGAAGCCCTACCTTAGAATGTAGTAATTAGAATTTAAAAGTGGATCTCAGGAAGTAATAAATTGAACCCTGTGGCAGTGATAGTGTTTGCCAAAGAAGTATTTACTACAAGTATCAAGACCAATAGCATAGACATGTTCCTTCACTTGGTTTCATAACACAACATCACATCACATTGTGCCCTATAAATATATGTATAATTACTTGCCTATATAAAATAATATTTTTAAATATTTAATAATAGTATTCTCAGTAAATCCACTTCACATTGTCCTTTTCAGTTATGTTGGCTTGAACAAAACGTTAAATTATCTACTATGTGGCTTGCTTTGAGTTGAACTCAATACAAGTTGATTGTATTGACACAGCAGTAAACAGGTAAACACACCTTGTCATCAGGAAGTTTACATTCTAGCAGGGCAGACCATAAACAAAGTATAAGCTAAAATATATGCCAAGTTAAATAGTGGTAAGTTCTGAAGAAAAAATGAAAAAGGGATGAGAGACAGAGTGCTATAGAAGGGAAAATGCAGGAACAACTTTAAGTGGAATTATTGTGGACAACCACACTGTGAAGTTGAAAACTGAGTGAAGATGGAAGGATGTGAGGAAGTAAACCATATAGATATTATGAGTAAAAGTTTTTCAAGTATAAGGAAGAAATTTAAAAAACATAGGCAGCAATACCCTTCATTGATTAGAGAACCAGCAAGAATGCCAATTTGTCTAGGGAAGGGTGATCCAGGAGGGGCTGACAAGGAAATAGAAGAAGAAGTGACAGTTTGAGTAGCAACTAAGGGCACTGAAACCATGTGTCTTGATAAGTCTTTAGAGGATGCATCACTCTGATCAGAGATGTGACATTTCCCAACTCACATTTCAACACAATGATTGTACATACTGTATCAATAACAACCTGAAGGCCTGGACATGGTAATGGTAGCACTCAAGGAAGGGGCTAAGACAGGAGGATCTCTAGTTCAAGGTTAGCTTAGCTACTGTAGCAGGCAGCTTCAGGTTTGCTGAGATGAACTTCCAGACCAGTCACAGTTATAGAAGCTTATAGATCCAGTCATTGGAGCTTAACCAGGGGAAGTTCTATAATGGCAGAAGGAACTGGCCCTGCTTTCACAGATCCAAGAAGAGAGAGGGAGAGAGAAAGAGAGAGAGAAGCTACAAGCCAAAAGCCACACTGCACAGCACACTTCAGGAACTCCAAGAGGAGCTCAGGTGCTTTGTATATCTTTAGATTGGAATTTCAAACCCATCACCACACCCACCCAGTGAGATCTCCTCCAGTCAGCTGGCTGCAGATCCAAACTACAAACTAATAAAACACTGAATATATTGGGGGCCATCTATTCAAACTATCACAGCTACCAAGCAAGACATCTCAAAAATAAAAAATAGAAATGAAGACATCATGAAAGAGAACAAAGGAGAGTCAGGAGGGCATTCAAACAATTCAAGCAACAGTCATGGCAGCGAGATGGTATGCTATGGATGGTGAATGATAGGACAAGAATAAACCTATTCTTGATAATTTTAAGGGGAAGGATTACATATCTTGCTGAAGGATTAAAGGTGTAGTGTCAGAGATACTATTGTCTATCAAGTTTTTGCCCTGGGTGCCCCCCCTCCAAAATGGATTCTTCACGTCCTTAAAAAAAAAAACTGAAAGAAGAACGCAGACAAAGGAAGATGTGGAGTTACCAGCTCAGATTCCAAGCTTCTAAGTGTGAAATGATTACAGACATCCACGAGGATGTATTCAATTGTGACTGAAGAATTCAGGAGGAATGTATACAATGGAAACACAAACCTAGGCATTACAAGTATTCACACAGTACTTAAAGGCATGGGCTTATCAAATGAATCAGTGTAGATAAAGAACAGATTCCTAGAACACTTCAGAATCAGAGGACAGGGAGACTGGGTTGGGAGCCAAACATAGGCACTCAGTGATGTCCTAGGAAGCCAAGGAAGAGAAGTGAGCAACCAAATCAAATGCTTTTGTGAATCAGTGAAGAGTGAAAATGACATATGAATTTAGACATGTGGAAGTCTTTGGCAACCTTGGCAAGGGCAGTTTGTGTGTGTATGTGGAAAAATCTTTAAGGGGATTTGAAAGACACACAGAAAAGCTGGGCTTGATGGTGCACATCTTTAATCCCAGTGCTCGGGAGGCAGAGGTAGATGGATCATCATGAGTTCAAAGCCACCCTGAGACCACATAGTGAATTCCAGGTCAGCCTGGGCTAGAGTGAGACCCTATCTTGGAAAACAAAAAAAGACACATAGAAGGAGAGAGGATATACTGACAGTAAATACAGATCACTCTTTCAAGAGCTGTTTGTTTCTCTTAATTTCCCTGAGTTTCTATAACCATACAGGACCAATCTCATCATTTATCATTATACTTACTTTACTCACAGGGATGCTAAATTCTACATTATATTTGTATTGTCTTTCCGACTAATTTGGAAGATCTTTGTAGAGAGAAACATCTTTCGTATCTGGAGTGACCCCTTAGTACTTTGTATGCGTCTATGCCTGTAGTGAATAGTTAAAAATACACAGTAAACTAGGTAAACTCTAATGACATCTTGCCCCTTTCCCTAGCTCCCCTTCCTAGCTATTTTAAGCTAGGTTAGATTTCTGCTTCTTAATTTGACCTTTAATGATGTTCACAAAATGGTCTGTTCAAATTTGGTCTTTTAGCATTTTCTTACATAGCCCTGATTTAGTCAGGATAGTTTATTGGCTCTTTCCTCATTATTTTTTTCCCTGCTGTTCTAATTATAATATTACTTTTGTCTGAAAAATCCTTCAATTCAACAACCCTTTCCTTCTGGAAATTATCCAACAAAGAACTTGAATCTCAATTGTTATGCTTTTTGCTTTTAATATGTAGTTACTAAGATTTTATGACTTATCATCTGTCTGTCAGCATCGTGAATTTATCTTGGGCTATTCTGGTGGATATTTCTAAATTTATATACATTTTACTTTTTAAAATGTTGGACCAAGATCAGCAGTCATAGAATTTCAGTTTACTATGGCACCTAGCATTTTTGGGATCAATGAAAAATCAAGTGAGAAACAAAGGAAAAACACACATAAAGATATTTGATATTTGATAATACATGATAGAAAAATAAAACAGTGGACAGAAAGGTCGATGACTGAGAGGATTTTACATTGTACAGTTATATTATACATCATATACTGTCCTGAGAAAAATGACGATGGCACTCCTTTTACAGAAATGTTCTTAAGGTTTATTCCAGGTCAATAGAACTCTAGTCTCTGACTCTAGAATCTAGTTATTTTTCTTTACCCCACATAAAAATACAAGACCACTCAAAATGTAATTAATTTGAAATTAATTTCCAAGACTTTTTCAATTAGAATTGATGACATTTTGGTGGAATTTTGTTTTTAAATAAAACTGTAGCTATACAATGTTAGTACTTTCCTCTTTAATAATAAGTGAGCTTCTAGTTTTACAATTGGTTTGATCTCATTGTATTTTATAAGATATGACCACATTAAAGAGAAATTTTGTTTTCAACAACTTTTTTTCCTCTTGATTCCTTACATCTGTAAAGCTTTGTCAAACTACCACTGAATAAAAACGTTTACAGGCTAGAAATGTCCTCGAGGGAAACATTTTCTTTTCAGAGTATACTTTCTGCCATGTGATCTGCTTTTCGATTACTGATCTTAAAAGCATAAAACAAAGAGTGGTTTATCAAGCAAGTGCTTTCTCAAATTAAGCTCTGTACTTCAAATATATCTTATAAGATGGTCTATGTACTTTTTCAGTACAAGAACTCTTGTGAATTGTGATACATTCTTAACCCTCATAGATCATTAGGGCACCAACAGCAATCAAAGTGAATTAATTTACCCGCATGTATTCTAACAGGATTGAATTCTTCAAGGTTAAATGAGTCTTTAGTTTTGCTTTATCTTTGACCTGTATAAATAGAAAGAAATTCTGTGGAAACATATGATACTGAAAATAAATAGAATTTCCATTAAGAGGGACCAACTAGTGAAGGAAACCAAGGTTTACACTCATCATCCTAGGTGGCTCAGCTTATAGAATCTGTTGTAAATTTCCTGGTCCCAAAGCTTAAAGTTACATGAAATCTTCAAAGAAGTGTCATGAAAAATAAAGTGCTATTTTAGAACAATTTATGATAAAGGAATATAAAGTTCAGATAGTATAATTAAAATTTAATTGGACATTAATAGTTATTTTTCCCATTTTATATAACACCATTTTGAAGGTTGTTTTCATCTTCAATGTAGAGGCTTTGAAATTTAGATTCCATAATTTAATATAAAATAAAGTAGATTAGACACAGCTTAATTTGAAGAGCACAATCTTTCTGGTAACTACTGAGATACTCTTGTATCTTTATCATATATGTTTTATATTTTAAATCTAAGATTTACTATCTCTACCTTGTCAGATTTCAGAAGTGAATGAGGACTAGAGAGATGGCTTAGCAGTTAAGGCACTTGCCCGCAAACCAAAGGACCTTGGTTCAATTCCCCAAGACCCATGTAAGCCAGATGCACAAGGTGGCACATATGTCTGAGGTTTGTTTGCAGTGGGTAGAAGCCCTGTGTGCCCATTCTTCCTCTCTCCCCCCACATAAATAAAAATAAATAATTTTAAAAATTAAAAAAGAACTAAATGAAAAAGAACATTCCAGACATTACAGAGGAATTTGGCAAATAGGCTTGACTGAAAAACTAAATAGATTCTTTCGTTTATCATCTTCTAGATACAGAAATGCAATAATAACTAACCCTGCACACTATCATCTCTTTTGCCAAACAAGAGGTTTTTAAAGTAGACACCTTTCATGAAAATGAACAAAAAATAGCTTCAGTGAAATGGTTATAAGATATATTTTCTCATTGAGGAATACAGGTGCTGTTGACATTTTTCATTCTTTTTGACAATGTGGGCAAATGGAGGATGAAGGGACAGTCTTACCCTCCATCATACACAATGCTTGCCTACCAGATACACAGTGGCCCTTAAGAAATACACAAGATAAGGATGTTATCAGGTATTAGAGAGGTCACTATCACATATATTTTCCTGTGGATGCTTGGCAATAAATTGGCATCTGGTAACCATACTGACTATAACTTTGAAGATCAAGAAAAATTCAAAATTAAAGCATGTGAACAAAGGGACAATGTTTCCCCATCACAATTTGTTTTAAAAAGTTATTGTTCAGTGAGGACTGCAGAAACTCTACTTAATTCATGACAAAACTGTATGTAGACTTTTAGTGAACAAATCCATAGTCAGGAGCAAAAGAAATCTGATCAGATGCATCATCTTTTAATGTAAAATTTCACAGGCTTCTTGCTCCTGACAATGATGTGATTTGTAAAGGGCTTGCATTGTCGTCAGTTACTACAGTCCTCCAGCGCCACCTAGTGTTTTCTGGGTATTGCTGTAGCCCAGCTCACCTACTAAAGCAATTTCTTACAAATATGGTCATATATCCTAACAAAAGGAGAGAATATTCCAAGACTTAATTTTTATGTCTTGTAATTAAGGTATTTTCCATTCATTAAGTTTAATGCCTTTCAATTGATGAAGGGCCCTTGTTTTGGTGAACAATTATTTTTGTTTTTGTTTTGTTTTTTACATCCTTTATTCATTTCCATTGGTCAACACTGAACACCCAATTGCCATTGTTTCCTGGAAAACTTTTGCAGTTGTAGGTTGAGCTGGGTTTTTGACAAATAGCACATCGCTTCTTATTTGACTCGTTTGGACATGTCAGAATAGAGATCTACACAGTCAAATGCAGAATCACTGAAACAGCCAAGAAAACAGAGAAACAAGGTGACCACTGGGCACTCGGCTTTTATGATCTTACCATGCTGACTGAGGAGACAATCATGTTCTTGTTCTCTGACAGGTGATTCACCAAAGAAGAGGTGTGAAAGTGTGTGAAGAAGCTGGTGTATGAAACTACACCATCTCACCTTTAATGAAAACACGTCTTAGACCAAATTATCCCACACACTTAGACATGTACTAAATCAATATTCAGTAGCCAGCAAGTGCAAAACTGCTTATATATTCTACACCATAAGCTCAATAAAGTTCTAGATATCTTCTTTCTAGTGCTAAAATACTTCATGAGTTATTCTCTAGAGGCAGATGTTACAATGTGGTCAGCATTACGCAACCAGAAATTATCCAGAAGCAATGGCTGGTAAGGATGACAACTTAAGCAATATCCCAACAGATAAGTGCTTTACATCTCTAATTTTATGATGGTTACTAAAAGTAATATCATCATATGGAGGGGAAGTATTAAAAATAGTTCCCTCGGCAGAAAGAATGTAAGAGCCAAAGGAAGGATACGACTCCTTACGATGCAACTGTCCAGACAGAAATTGGCCTCAATATCCATGACCTCACAGTGCCTAGAAATACCTTCAAAAGACCCTCATAATAGGAGAAATAGATGATGACATCAATTAAAAGAGAGACTTATGGAGAGAGGGAGTGGATATGATGGAAAGTGGAGTTCTGAAGTGGAATGGGGGAAGGGAGGGAAATACCATGGTTTATTGTCTGTAAGTATAGAAGTTGTCAATAAAAAAAAAAAAAAAAGAAAATAAAATTTAAAAATAGCCCCCTCTATTTGTCAATTGTATTATGCATGCCACAGTAGCATACCAACTCATGTATACTTGGACACACATGACAAAGAGATTTGCTTCTCTGAAGTATTTGATCAGGCTGGTTCTGCTTTGCTCCTTTTAAAATCTCTTTATCAGAGTAATCCAACATCCTGAAAAACAGCTTTGCTTCTAGATAAGAAAGACTAGGATTAGGTCAGATAAAGACCAAGGTCTAAGGAAACAGAATTGCAGTCTGGATCTTTCAAATGCAGATACACACCTGGGTAAAAAACTAGCTCAGTCTGTTCCTGGAAAGGCTAGCCTGCCTCCACAACTCCAATAAGGTAACATGAGAAAGGTGAAGGCTGATCATTTAGGTCTGAATGGCCTTCTTATCCCATTTCAAGCCAGGCCACTGAAGAGAGAAGAATCTAGGCTTCTTGTAAAACTGGTGCAATTGCTTCATTTATAAAATGTGAATAGGAGCAGAAATCTAACAAGGAAAGTTGCAGTTTGAAATTATACTCAGTTTTTAAATAAAGGAAGGAATACTTGTGGTATTGTTTTGCATTGATACCAAAGAAAAGTTGCAGCATTTTCTAACATGAATAAATTTATTTTTAAATGCACTACTACACATGTCATTTTGCTTCAATCCAGAAGGAGATACATTCAATCTAATATAGTCCTTTCCTTTAAAATAATTAGTAAACTCACCAAAAGACCCTGCATAGCATAGAATGGTCTAACAAATTAAGGGCATAGACTATTATTATTGAAACTGTATACAATTTAAGCTCTGTGATGAACATACATCCTTTTTTTTGTATGTGCAGATTGGTCTACATTTGGGTACAACAGGAGATTTGCACGGTGTGGCTTATAGAATGATGTACAATTCACAGTTTACTCCTGCCTAAAAATCACCCTGCACATTCAGGGATGTGCCATCCTCCTCCCTTCTGCCTGAGCCTGGGGTCCTTCACTTGAAAGTCAGTGCCACTATTTACATAACCTCAGTCAGAGGCATGAATTCTCTATGAGCAATCATAGGAACCAAGACTAGCAACACCCCCAAAAATGTACACAAAATACTGTGTTTGCATACAGATCCTTCTTTTTTTTTTTTTCCCAGGAAAGTGCTCTTCTGGCTTTAATCAAATACCCAGGGAGTTCCCACTCTGACCCCAGAAGACCTAAGAAGCACTGCCCATGATAAGCGCTTTCTGGTAGTATATTTTTATTATCATTGTTATTATTGATTCGTCAATCCTAAATTGCCCATAGCAGACTTGGGCACTTTTTGAGACTAGATCCTTTGTAGGGAAGTGCTGCTCTGTGCTATCCTAGTCTGAAGTATCAGATTCTGTGATAATCAGAATCTCTGTGTAACAGAGCCCACCCCTGCATTATGTCCACTGGGAACTGCAGTCCTACTTTGCTCTGTACACCATCTTTAACCAGTGGTCTCAGCCACCACTATCTGCTGCCTAGAGTATATAGTCATTCATTGACTGCTCTCCAGCTGTCCTGTGGTTTGTGCTCAGTGCACACAGCCAGAGCAAACCCTACCATAGTCCACCTTACCCTTCTGAACTAGACCTACCAGCTAGCGGGAAAGCAAAACAGAAGGCCTGAAGATACAAGGCTGCACCTTCTCTTTCCCCACCCTCTAGCCTCCCCTCCCTTCAGCAGCTCTCTCCCTCTACACTGACTCCTCACAGTCTTCAAAGCCAGGAGCATCTTCAGGAACTTTGTGGTTCTTTCTACTTAAAATGTTCTTCTCACTTCCTGGAAAATCTCCCCTAACGTTCCTTTTGGTTGTGACCTCCAGGTCTTTTTTAGAGAGGTCTTTACCCCCTCATGCTAAATTCCACAACCCACATACAGGGCTGCTGAGTACTGCCTCCTTTCACCCTGCTCTGCCCTTCTCCATTGCATCACCTGACATGTGTAGTTCATTGTTTTTTTGTTTTTGTTTTTTTTTTTTTTGTCATCGTCCATCTTCCTTGACCAACCCACCACTACTAACCTCCAAAACCTCTAGAATATGGGTACTCAACATTTATTTCTATAAAGGACCAGATAGTAAATATTTTCAGACCTGAGTGTCATAGAAATTTCTATAGCAGGTTCTCAATTCTGCTATGACAGGGGAAAGGCAGTCATTGACAATACCTAAACAAGGGCTGGCTTTGACAACAGTGACTCAACTAAGAGCAAAACTCTGTGAAGGCAGGACAAAAAATACCTGTTTTTTTTTTTTTTTTCACTGTGTTATCCCTATAACTTTGAGCTGTGCCTGATGCAAAGTAGTTCCTCAACAAAATTTGTAGAATGAATTCATGATCAAGACCAACAAATCAATTTGTTACATATCTCATGAGGTGTGAATAACAATTTTTGGAATAATAAAAATAGAGTTCATGAAAGTCGTCTAGCCAAATAGACAAGTTGGTACAATTATTCTACATCTTAAGAAAAACATGAAAGAACTTGAAGACAAAAAGAATGAGAATGATTATACTTGAAATTGCACATGTGAACAAAAATTCTGAAAGAGAAGAAGGCAAGTTTGCTTTAGTTTCCATTTTATGTTTTCTCAATGCTATGAATTGAACCTCATACCTTGTGCATGTTACAGAGATGCCACATCCCACCCTTTATGGGAGGCAATTTGTTCAGAAGAAGCACAGGGAGAAATGGTCATTGTTGTCCAAATATGCAAATTATATTGAGCAAGAGAGATTTATGATGTACTCTGTGGCAATGAGACAGGTTGAAATATGATCACTGGGTAAATAAGATGTGGAAATAGATGTCTTTTCACTGCTTGACCACTCCAGAGGGGCAGAGGCTATATCCACGTTCTCCTTCCACATACATTAATGCCCTAGGATGCAGCTGTAAGGTCACAGTCAGTGTTGACTGAGTGGATAAGTATGATGACAAGTGAGATCTTCAAAGCTGAGCAGTGATGGTCAGTCTTCCTCAATTTAGGAGTTGGAATATTTAAGAGGAACTTTATAACCACTTGCTAGGGTGCGGGCAATATGACATTTTGCTTTATTATAGTTTTGTGTCACAAATAAAGAACAGGCATTGGTATACTATTATTATCCAAACACATGCTTTGTTCAGATTTCACTAGCTATTTTACTGTCCTTTTCTGTTCAAGCATGCCATTCAAAATACTATTTGACATTTTCTTGCTATGCCTCCATAGATGCCTCTTGATGGTGAATTGTTGAGAAGTGCGTTTTCTTGTTGTCCTTGACAGCTTTATGGAGTACTGATCTAGCATGTGTAGGATTCCCTCTATTTCAATCTGTCTAGTAGTATTTTCCTTGTTATTAGACTGGAGCTATTGGTTTAGAAAAGACAGACTATAGAGTTAGTGTTATTGTTATTCACATTATATCAAAGAAGATATGTTACCAATAAAACAGCATTGTTAACATTGACCACCTAGCTGAGGTAGTGTTTGTCATATTTCTCTACATAAAATTACCCCTCTTCTCCATTTGTTCTTCCATTCCTTGGAAGAAAGTCAGTATGCATAACCTACACTCTTCAGTAGGAAGAGCCAAGCTTCATTTACTGGAGGAGGTAGTATCTTGGTAAATTATTTGAATTTTTTTTATTCATTAGTAATTCTTTTAGGTTATCTCCTGTGTCTCTCAGATATGCTCCCATCTTTTTCTATTCTTTAGCACTTCCTTACTTTCTAGCACAAAATACTGCCTTTTCTTTGCCCTCATCCTAGGGTCACCCATTCTCCAAAGAGCCTTGGTTTCTTTACTTAGAGAATGGTACAAGCCATGTGCGTTGGGTATACCTGATGCTAATAGTCTGTCACTGCTTCTAGCTCTTCCCCCAGAGTCACATATGTGTGCACTCACACATCTAAGTGGGGTATATATTTCTATAAAGATTTCTATGTCTAATTTAACTATAAGTGTTTAGTGATGTGCCTGTCTTTAAACCAGTACCACATGGTTTATTCCCACCTCTGTTTATCTGTAACTTCATTTACCAACGTTGAAAAAGCTGGCCTCCATCCACCTATTTATTTGTTCACTACTAGTTGGATTGGTGGTTTCTGAATTGCTAATCCATAAAACTACCATTTTTTCACCAGGAATTTTACATATATGATGTTGTATTTGGCCTTCTTGACTATGCATTCTATAAAGGAGGAGATTGAAACTAGACCACTCAGTCTATGTTTCCAAGGTCACAACATATACCAAATAACGGAACTGAAATTTGAGTCATTCTTGTTTAGTTCTTTCCATTTTACATATCAATTTTCTAATAATTAACAAGGGAAAATTACCTTATAGCATAGAATTTGAAAATAAATAAATGTTTTTAGTTTTCATTATAAAAGGCATTCATATAATAAATTCATAGATTTATTCTAGGAATGTAGATACATATATTTGTGTATTATATTTTAATGTATTTACATATTTATATAATATATACAATTTGATACACTATTTCTTCTGAAATTAAAAATATTCATTTATATACTCAATGCATGATTTATAAATATATATTAATAACTATTTAATTTTCTGGACAATTAGTAGGCCATAATTTGCTTTGCCAAACATTTTATATTGAAATTGTAGATAATATCACAATCTTTTTTGGAAAATTTAAAAAATGATAAAATTCATTTTCAGATTCCAACAAATAAATCTTCTGGCCCAAACTGTTTAAGGTTTTGAATGCATTTTGCCAAATTGCTACCACAGAAAGTTACACTGATTTAATTCTCCTCAGTATTACTAGAGTGGTTTTATTCACTGACATACTTTAAGATTATTGCTTAAAAAGCAATGTCTAAAACGTGTGAGTTGAATTGAGTTTTGTTTTTAACATGACAATCTAATTTACTCCAAGTCCTAATTCTAGGTATTAAGGGATTCTAAAGAGTGTGGGCTTTGTACTTCAACAATTTAGAAAGTATATTTGTCTGTTCATATTGTATTGTTCCTGCTAATAAAATTTTTAAGGAGATATGCTTCTGCCTCTAAGGCTTAATCATACTTTGTTTATCACCATTTAATTAAGAGCTCCTGATAAGGCCAGTTAAATAAATCAACCACTGTGTAGATCTGTAGATATTTGACTATCATGTTCTGGTCTTTGCTGTAGGCTTATTGGAAGAAGACACAAAATCTACATGTTAAACAAGTTATTTGTAGATTAAACAGATATTATGTACCATACAGAGACAGAACACTATTTGCCATATTTTTTCATATATTATTATGAATTTTTCCATATATTATTATAAAAATACAGAATTACTTCAATGTATTCCTGGATTCATAATAATTTTTAACATTGCTTTCTCAGATGATTCCAAAATTACAATGTTGTGATGAGGATTTTAGAGATTGGGTACCTTTAATAGATTTTCATCATGTTCAAAGGGTTAGAAACTATTTAAGTAAGTTCCAGAGTATGAATGCATTTTTGATGATGTACAAAGCATGTACTTGTGAACATATTAGGATAAAAGTCATTCAGATAGTCCTTCTTCAGCTTGTATTCAACATTGGATAAAAAGCTGAGTGATTTTATCCATTTCTTCACTCCCTTCTTTCAATAAGAGACACCCAATGTTGACCCCTGGCCTCAATAAGTACACAGGGGCACATACATGTCTGAAAAAATATTGACAAGAGTACCCACCTTGAGATCAAAATTTTCCTTAACTCCACAGTATCAACCCTCCCCTCAGTGATTATATGGCACTGATCTTGGACATTTCCCCACAGGCTAGATCAGGGGCATCAGTAGTCAATATAGGATCACAGTGAATTTTAGGGAACATGAGTTGATGTGACAATTTGCTTAGATTTCTTTCTACCATTTAAATACCTTCAAAGTCTGAATGAAAGTGCTAAGGCAGACACCAGGAAAGAAATAGAAGGCTGATTTTTATAAGGAGAAATGAAAGTGTTCTTACTCAATTCTGGTGTGAGACTATGAAACCTTACAGCTAGTTTTATAGGCAGGAGCAGTGAAGCAGGAAATTGCTAATGCAACGTGTATGGAAGAAGAGAGAAGACGGAAGGCAGCCAAGCAAAGGTGCAAAAAGTTCAATATCTGCCCCAAACCATTGCAACCCAGATTAAAGGGAACAGAATATGCATTCCAGAAACGAAATGTCACTTAATTAATTACAGAGTAAAGCTTGATTAGCTTTAAGGAAGCTTCTGAAGAAAGGATATGGGGTTAATTTATAGCCTTTAGTTAGTAGGCATCATTTTTCCTGAACAACTTTGATCTGCTACTGCACTTAGTCCTAATTAAATATAGTGGCTATTACACAAACAATGGATTATAAACGTACAGTCATTCTTTTGGCATTTTATAGAACTTGCTTCTCAAGTATCTAGTTGGTCTATGAACATTTTATCTTTAAGCCTTTTTTGTTTTGTTTTGTTTTGTTTTGTTTTTTGATGTAGGGTCTCACTCTAGCCCAGGCGGACCTGGAACTCACTATATACTCTCAGGGTGGCCTCGAACTCATGGAGATCCTCCTACCTCTGCCTCCCGAGTGCTGGGATTAAAGGCGTGCACCACCACGCCCGGCTCTTTAAGCCTTTTTATACTTAATATTCCACACATAAGAATTTCAAGAGGATATTTAGGAAAAAACAACTTAAAAGGAATCTATTTCCAGATTCTTGCATATACCCTTTCTTACAAAAACTGACTTGATTATTTAGCATTCAAATCTTGGTTTCTATTTTTTGTATGTATATATGTATTGTGCATGTATGTATATGCATGTTCATGTGTATGTGAGGACACATGTGGGTACAGGTGTGCACATGTGTGTGTGTGCATGTGGGGGGACAGAAGTTGATATAGGGCATCTTCTTAATCACTACCCATCTTATTTTTTGAGACAATGTCTCTTACTGAGCCTAAAGCTCACCAGTTGGGTTAATCTAGCTAGACAATAAGCAGGTCTTAGTGATGCTCTTCTAGCAAACAGATGATGGAAAAAAAAATGGTAAGTATACAGAAAAGTGGGTAGGTCATCTAGGTACATAGTCAAGGTTAACACCACTCACCAGTAGTAAGTCATGCTGGTGTCATGGAACCCTGATGTATGCAATGCAAGCATTTGACCTCTTGGTGCTCTTTGTTAGAATGTTAGAATTCTGACCAGGAGAAAGCCTCAGAATGAATCAAGGGGATAGATGTTCTAGAACATATCTAAGAAGTACTCTTCAAAGATGTCCAGGTTATGAAGGCTAAGGAGAGGCCAAGGAGCTGTCACCAATGAAACTGTCTAGGAAGATAAAAGGACTAAATGTCCCATGTTTTTCTAAAACAGAAAAATGACTTCTATGAAAAACAATTATAAAATCTGTATCAATCTGTGAAGTATGCACTAATATTAACTTCTTAGTTTTTATAAGTGCATGATGGGTGTGTGAGATAGTAACATTAGCAAAATCTAGCTGAAGCAAAAGGACACATCTTAGCTGGTGAAGTTCAGAAAGATCCGTCTACAGACTTGGGAAAAGCTTGGGTGTCCCTCTTTCCATGCTCCATGCTCTTTTCCACTGTTCCGGGCTAACCAGACAAATCTTCCCAAAAATTGTCATTCAACATGATCAGGGTAGTGACAGGATTGTTGATGGAGACAATTCCTCCAGTCTGATGACTCCATGATCAGGGTGGCGACAGGGTCATGTCATTGATTGGAGATGATTCGTCCAGTCCAGCGACACTACATGACCAGGGTGGTGATGGTCATGTCATGGTGGGGATGATTCCTGTAGTCTGATAACTCAAAAGCACCAGTCATAAGTTGGTTATCAAGGCCTTTTGAAAACAGATTAATTCTGCACGTTTTATTTGTAGCAAAATATTCACAACAAAATTTGCCATTTTAAGGGTTCAGTTCTAAAGTGAAGTGTATCTACATTGTTGCACAACCAATCTCCAAAAGGGTTTTCATTTTACAAAACTGAAATTCTATACCCAGTAAACACTTCTTATTCCCTCTCCTCTCAGCTCCTAGCAAATATCTTCTATGATCTGAACTACTCTACATATTTCATTTAAATGGAATCCTACAGCACCTGTACTTTTCATTTCACTTGGCCTGATGTCCTTAAGTTCATTCATATTAGAGCATATGTTAGGATTATTTCCTTATTAAGTCTAAAAGTTCATATTTATTTATCCATTAGTCTTCAATGAATATTTGGCTTTCTTCTATCTTTTGGCTACTGTGAATCATGTTGTAAACATGTGTTTTCAAATATCTCTTTGAACTTTGATCTCAGTTATTTTGAGCAAATGCCCAGAAGTCTAATTACCAGTTCATATAGTGGTTCTATTTTTTGTTTTTTGGAAGAAAAACAATCACAATATTTTCTATAGCTGCTGGATGTTTGTTACATTCCAACAAAAGAGGCACAAAATTTGCCATTTCCCCATAGCCTCCATCAATCCCTATTTTCAATATTTTTTATAATATCCACCATAATATGTGTGGTGTACTAAACTTTGTTATGTAAAATCTATGGCCCTTGAAACTGGAAATTCTTTTCTGTTGGCACACTTGCAAATTCCCTGTGTTTTATTCTGTTCTTGTATACAATTTAGATATCCCTTCTCTCTTTTCTGACAGAATGAAAAACAAAAATGTTTGTTCCACCTTCACTAGAAGAAACATGCCCCACACTGCTTCTGAAGAAGAAGTAAGGTACTACTAAGTATGTTGCAGGAAAAAGAGACTGGGAACAAAAAAGTGAAAGGAAATAGGCATCCATTGGAAACAAAGCAGGAGCTATGAATAACCAGATATGAAATTCATGGTGTGTGAAGTTCATATTTTCCTCAAGGTGAATGGCTATTGCATGACTTTCCTTGGGGAGCTGTAACTCTATCCACCTCAGACAGAAAAGGTACAAGAAGAGAAAAAACATTAAAAAAGCATTCCATCTAACCTGGTGAACTAATGATTTTACTGAGGTTACTTATAGGAGCATAGGTGACATTTAGGCACTACATCACCAGGAAATCCACCCCTAGTCAATTATTTGTCTCATAATCTCAGGGAGGGAGCAGCCTAGTAAGATCAAGTAGAGGACTTGTGAGAATAAGTCTGGATTGTAGGATTCTCCTGTGGGTCATCACAGCTGCTCTGCTTCAAGATGGTGATGGTCATGTTTAACCCTGAGGGAACATGTATAGTACCATAGCTAACAGAAAAAGAAGGAGGAGGAGGAGGAGGAGGAGAAGGAAAAGGAAAAGGAGAAAGAATTTGCTCTTTGCATTTTTTTTTAATATGGCATACCTGGTCCAGCCTAGGAACTTTTGCATAGTTGTATGCAAATGGTAGAAAGTTGTTCTGAAATTCGTGATTTTCCTGTACCCTCCTTAATTTTTATTTTTCTCATGAGTTTTATGACTTTCTATCAGACTACGAGGTTTACATATCACATAGTGACTCACTGTCTATTGCCTGTCTCTCTCCACTAGAATAAAACTTTCAGAAGAGTAGGGCACGTTGTCTCTTCTTTAAGACTAATATATTCCAAATTCATAGAATAACGCTTTTTTAAAATATTTATTTATTTAAGAGAGGGAGAGAGGAGGGTGAGAGAGCACTTGTGTTCCAAGGCTTCCTAGCCACTGCAAATGAACTCTAAACCCATGTGCCACCTTGTGCATCTGGCTTTATGTGGGTGCTAGGGAACTGAACCTGGGTCCTTTGGCTTTGTGGGCAAACACCATAACAGCTAAGCCATCTATCCAGCCCCTAGAATAACTCTTCACACCTTGTAAATATTCAAAGAATGTTTGTTGAATAAATGAACAACGAAAATGGTTGGAGATATAACCGTGCAGGAGCACTCACCTAGCATGTGTGAGTTCTGGATTCCAAGTTCAATACCCAGTACAGGAAAAGAGAAAGAAACAAAGAGAAAGAGAGAGAAGAGAACAGGAGAGGAGAGGAAGGAAGGAAAGGAGAGAGGGGGAGGGAAGGAGGGACAGACAGAGGGAGGAAGGTAGGAAGAGGGAGAGAGAAAGGCAGGGAGGAAAGAAAGAGAAGGGAAGGGAAGGAAGAGATAATAAAAAGTAGAATAATCTGCTGGGCATGGTGGCACATGCCTTTAATCCTAGCACTTGGGAGGTACTGGTAGCAAGATCACTGTGAGTTCAAGGCCATACTGAGACTACATAGTAAATTCCAGTTCAGCCTGTGCTAGAGTGAGAGCCTACCTTGAAAAACAAACAAAAAAAGTAGAAGAATCTATTCTTGATGCTTTAGCAGTATCCCTAAAATTCAAGTAGAAAATGACAGAAATGCAGTATTATTCAGTCCATGTGCTAAAGTGCTGATGATGCCACAATCTAGGTTTGCTTGATCCTGCTAACATCTCTGGAGTAGCTTTAGGGAATGTCAGAACTGTCTGTCTAGGGGTCAACAAGGTGACAGAAATATTACCCATTGGTTTCTCCTGTTAGTGGTCAAAGATGAGTCCAGAGATGTACTCCCAAGTTAAGCATATGTATGCACTAGCCTAAGATGAAATGCTAACAAACTATAGCTGTGAGAACATGCATAGGAGCAGTGGCTGAAACACAATTAATGTGATGCAAGATGCACAGAGGCATTGCATACAGCACACCCTCACCCCTTCCTGATCACCTTCTGCTGCTTTTCCTTAGATCATCTTGTCTAATAATTGTTTAAATAACTTACTTTTGCCCTGCCTCGAAACTTGATCTGAAAGATGTTCCATTCTACTAGTTAAATTCTTGTTTTTCAAAGCTGTTTCTAACTTTTTAAAAACTCAGTCTCCTCTTCCTTATAGACTACTCATATTCCCACATGACCATTCCAATTTCTCCAAGCTTCAACCATTCATGGTGTTTGTTTGGCTGTCTGTTTGTTTTGCTTTCATTCTTTCCCCTTCTCCCTTGTTCTTGTTGGAACTTGGATGAGTAAGTGGATGTAGTCCTCAGGATCTTTCATCCCTACAGGCACAATGGTCTCAATCAGTACTCAAAATGGCGAATCTGAGTCACTCTGAATAAGGATGTATTATTGGCTCAAACATGCACATTCTCTCTCTCTCTCTCTCTCTCTCTCTCCCTTTGCAAAATAAATAGCCATATAAACAATGTGTTCTAAGCACAAAGATGTTTTTTGAAAGAATGAAACACTATTTTTCCACGAAATGCTATAAAAATTAATATAAAAATAAATTCAGAAAAAAAATCAAGTATAGAATGCAGTTGCCATGGCCAAATGCAAAATAAAAGGTAATAAAGCTATGTAATTCTTATGAAAAACTCAAATTCTTTTATTTCTATACCAAGCATTTGATACAAACATTCTTACTAGCTTTCCAGTATCAACTTAAGGTTATGGAAAACAAAATAAAAGTTTACCCAAGAACTTCTCATCAAATAGTACCTTCAGATTTTGAGAAAACATTATTTTTGGTTTTCTATAGTCAGAAAAACTTTCAGTGAAGGATAAGAAAAAGGGGAGAGATGGCTCAGTACTTACAGGAACAAAGTGGCATAAGAATCTGGAGTTCATTTACAGTGACAAGAGGCCCTGGCATGCCCATGCCCATTTTCACTCTCTTTCTCTCTCCCTCTCTTTCTCCCTCTCTCTCTCTCCCACTCTCTCTGTCTCTCTCTCTCCTAGCAAACACAAATATTTTAAGAAAATAAAAATAATGCAAATATACAAATATTTCTTCATGATGAGGGCAAAATGAACATGCACTCTTACAAATGCTCCTACAACCTCTGACACAGTAATGCGTGGACCATATGTTATATAAAGCTGTTAGGTGCATCTGTTGAATTGTAGTCAGCCACCTCTGTCCTGACCCAATCCATTTCTGACAGTGATGAATCTGTTCCACAGCATGCAAATGTCACCGATAATTTTGATTTTCACATGTGCTCAGAACACAAAGGGGCCAGTAAGCACCACAACCACTTTCACTTCTCTGCAGGCCTTGTCCAAAGGCAGAGAAGGGAGGAAGGAGCAACCTTGGGCATCATCAAAACCAATGGACATCTCAACGCAGAAGCATCATTCACCTAACTGTCTAATTCCTTGGAGAAAAAGAAAATAGGCAAAAACAACAAAAATTGACCAAATATACTTCATAAATAACTTTTATTGATTTTCCTGGAAACACTGAGGCCCTGTAATCAAGGAGTGTGGAACAAGGAAGATAGGAAGAAGATCAATAGACAAAAAGAATGGAGTAAAGCTGGCTTGGGAGAAGAAAATTGCCTTGGGTTGTCCAGTCTTAAAGGTAGGTTTTATAAGGCTTTTAACAGTTTGTGCAAGCCTTACACCTAGTCTTAAAGAAAATTACCACAATACAAAAATGAGGTACTATTTGGATTAAAAGAGTTATAAAACTATCTGGAGATGAAAACCTTTGCTATTGCCAAAGCCAGACTTCTTCCTCTGTTGGTGCATGTTCTCTGACATCAAATATAGAGTAGACACCTAAGTGCTGTCAGGACTGCTTAGCAGAGGTATCTCTCCAAAGACACAGATTATATAACCCAAATTAAAAACCACCTACCCTGATGAAATAAAATTACCCTAACAATGTATAGTCAATTATCCTAATAAAATGCCCAAGTGAACTGTAGTGAATGGTGCCTCTTGGGTTCAATCTAATCTCAAACTATTCTGATGCTTCCAAAAGCTGTGGCAAGAGTAAATCTTCATAATAATATTGGACTTGAGGGTATTTGTGTGTATGTGTGTTTATTTGTGTGTATGTGTATGCGAAAGTGTGTGTGTATATGTGTGTGTTCATGTGTGTATGCATGTGTATGTGTGTACATGTATATGTATAAATGCATATGTGTGCGCATGTGTATGGGTACATGTGTATATGCATGTTCATATTCATATATGTGAGTGCTGGCAGACATGCATATGAAGAATAGACAGAAGACTACTTCAGTTCTTGGTCCTCATCTCTTCTTGTCCACCACTATATTTTCCAGGCTAGCTGCCCCTAGAGCTTCCAGGAAATTCTCCTGTCTCTGGTTCCCTCCTCCTGGTGGGTACATTGAAACAAGATGGCTGCCACAGTATTTATATGAGTTCTGGAGATCAGAACTCATCTACTCATGCTTGTGCAGCAAACACTTTATCTACTGAGCCATCTTCCCAGCCCCTCATACAACTTTATATCTTCCTCCACTGTATGGATTCCACTCATTCTTTATTTTGTCATGTGCTTA
Organism: Orientallactaga sibirica; assembly: GCA_036365145.1. Classification (NCBI taxonomy): domain Eukaryota; kingdom Metazoa; phylum Chordata; class Mammalia; order Rodentia; family Dipodidae; genus Orientallactaga; species Orientallactaga sibirica. Next base: position 302,363 of record JAEOAD010000019.1, on the reverse strand, counting down.
TATTTTATCTCAACATTTTTTGAAAGGAGGGTTCAAGTATTCCAGTTTGACTTAGCCCTGGCATAACTAGAAGGATCAGGCAGTGAGCCCAGTGAGCTCCTAATACAACATGAAAAATACAGTGATCAAAGTACATGATTCAAATTCAGTCTCAGAAATCGATGAAGTATTATAGAGTGTGATGTCCCATCAATTAGAGAATGTAAATGCATGTTAACTATCTTGACAATCCCACACAAACCTGATGGTAAGGTGTCATGAGTACAGTATGAGGGAGTCACACATATCATGTCTTGTCACTATCTTTGACACCATAATGAAGATAGTAAAGAGAGAAGAGAGAAGAATTCACATTAGCATCTCCATACTAACTTGTATTGTTTACATTCTACTATTTTCTAGTAAAGCACAATAATATAAAAGCACCACACATTGTACTTTGCTTTTGATTTATTTTGTCTGTGATGCTGGGGTAACCCAAGACCCCATACATACTAAGCAATTGCTTTACCATTGAGCTATATCCCCAACCTAAATTGCTTTTCAACTTTAATTTGAAAAATAAGTTTAGACTTAGAGAAATGACACAATAAGAGGATTCACCTTCACCCAGCTTCCTCTGATGTTAATATCTCATATAACCACAGGAAATGATCACAACCAGGAAATAAAAGGTGGTAGTATGTTATTAACTAATCTAAAAGGTTATCACATATCCCAGGTTTCTGATGCAGGACTGGGTTCAGGTTCTCACTTTGCATTTGATTGTATGAAACATTCTGAGCTACTCTTTGTCTTTGTTATCACCTTGACACTGTGGATGGCCGATTATTTTGCAGAATATCCAGGTTGGGTTTGACATCCACAATCAGATCATGGCTTATGTATTTGTCACAGGACTACCACAGAAGTGACACTGTGCCCTTGTTGCTATTATATATATATTCTTATGGGGCTTTAGAAGAAAGCAAAGAAATCAAGAAAGCACTGGGGAAATACTAAGTTTCACTGAAAGATAAAAATGTTGATGTATTTGCAAAAGAATAATGAACTCTTGACAGAAAATGTCTTAAGTCAGGTCAGGTTGGAATGAGGACCTAGTAAAATGTGATCTCTAAGACACTGCCAGAATAATTTGTTAGAAACTTTGAGAAAGCAAATTTTGACACATCCTAAACTTTGTAAGACCTTTGACTTCATAACTTTACTTCTGAGATTCTATCCTAAAAATAACTGAAAACTCCACTATCAGGGTATCATTTTAAAGAACAAAAATTTAAAATTTAAAAAATGAAGAAAATACCTGGACATGTCTATAGTAAATAGTCAGGACTTTTTCAGTTACTCAACACCTAAACATTCCTCTGATTTAGACACTGTAGAATTCAGACCCTTGCCTTCTACAGAGAGAGCCAGTAATGTAAGTCAGTGACACAGCATTTGTCTAGCACCTGGAGCTCCTGGTCTCCATCTGAAGGCAGAGGAGAAAATGGAAGGAAGGAAGGAAGAAAGGAAGGAAGGAAGGAGGGAAGGAAGGGAGGGAGGGAGGGAGGGAGGGAGGGAGGGAGGGAGGGAGGGAGGGAAACAAGTAGGCATATGCCTGCAACCTAGCTTAGACACTGGCACCTAGAATCTTGAAGATTGAGGAGGTAAGACAAAGACCTCAAAGATGTTAAAATTCAACTATAATTGAGGCTGCTTATCCCATTAATGACTGAATCATAATATTATTTCAATTTTTATTGAATATGTTGTAAAAATTTAGGACATTATCCATAGCAAAATTAGACTGAGAATTATGATCTATTGAGGATATGTGGTATTATAAGCTGAATACTGGCCCCAAAAATTCATACCTTGAAACTCTAGCCACCAATGTAATAGCATTTAGAGATGGGGGTCTATGTCAAAGGTCATTGGAATGGGACCTGCATGAGGAAATTAGTGCCCTAATAAGAGACACCAGAGAGTTTGCTTCTTCTCTGCCTCCTGTCACAAGAGAAGAGAGACAGCATTTGCAAGCCAGGAAGAAAACAGTTACTGGAGAAATGAAGGGGTCATCCTCTTGATCTTAGATTGTGCAGCCTCCAGAACTCTAAGAAATAGATTCCTATGGTTCAAACAACTCAGCCTGTGGGATTTTTATTATTACAGTAGATAGAGATAGCAAATGCATAAGGGAAGATCTGGAAAGGTCTAAATACTTGAAACTCTAACTGCCACCAGAGGCTGGTCCATCCATCTAATGAAGCAATCCTTACTGTAACTGATGACCCTTTAGTAATAACATCATATGAAGAAGTAGTTTTGCAAAGGGAAGTCAGTTTTCCTTCTTAATTATTCCCCCAATGTCTTTTGGGAATGCAATCGCAAAGCTAAACTTGAGAAAGCTTATGCACCCAAAGCTTTTCTATACTGTAAATTTTTTAATTTTTATTTTTATTTATTTATTTGAGAGAGAGAGAGAGATGCAGAACTAGACAGAGAGAGAGAATGGGCCACTGCAAACAAACTCCAGATGCATGCACCCCTTGTGCATCTGGCTTATGTGGGTCCTGGGGAGTCAAACCTGGGTCCTTTGGCTTTGCAGGCATGTGCCTTCACAGCTAAGCCATCTCTACAGCCGACTGTACATTTTTATATCAGGAAAATCTGGGGAATACATAGGGAAGTGAATACAGAAAATGCTCAAACAAGTGTGCTCAGTATGAGTACATTTCCCAGAGATGCTGGATTTAACTAATTCAGTCAGCTACATATGATTTTAATTAGCATTTCAAGGGTTTTCTTGAAACTTGGACATAAAAGAGGACATTAAATGAAATTTAGATGCCAGGAAAAAAATCTGTGTAATAAATAGAAATGCACACAAAGAACATGGGATAACAATAGAATGGATTAATCAGCCACAACCTGCCTTCTGTGTACATTTCAGGGTCTGACTCTGTTCCCACCCAGTCGTTGAGAAAAGTGCTGGTGAGGCAAGTGTTAGGATACTGTCAGAAAGCATTGCAGTGTTAGAAGCTATCTGAATAATCATAACAAAAATAAGAGAGGATCAAGGTGAAAATTAAAATCTTTTATTCAAATGACCTGTTTTGCAAAGAAGCATTAGCCATGAGGATGATATCACCAAAATAAATGAATTAACCACAAAAAAATGCCTCCTTGATTTCTGTACATATGTTTCCCAGCTGATGCATAAAGGCCACATGTGTCACCAGTTACAGTATCCCAGGACTCACTGACAGAGCAGTAGTGTATCCTTGATAAGGACTCAGTCACAACACAAGCATCTGCAGTGACCCTTCTGCCAGTTGTCATAAGGGATTTGTGACTTTGAAGACTTCTGGACACTTGCTGAAGCTGACTTTAAACTTTGGCTGCACAGAGCACCACCAATGTTGCTATAATCAATAATATACCTACAGATATCCAAATATACCTGAACCAAGGTGCCCCAAACACTTACAAAGGCTATTTCCCCATTTCTTGAGTATTCTGTTATCAGCTCATCTACCAGCAGAATCCCTTCCCTAGTTTCTTTGAATTGTGGGGTTAATGGAGGGGTCAGTTTCATGCTAATCAGAACCAGGAGTTCTTCAGATATTTTCCAAAACAGACTTTATTTTCCTGAAGTAAAATTCATAAGTACTATAAAATCTACATATATAAGTGGGTTTTTTTTACCTGAGGTAGGATATCACATTATATCTTTGGCTGACTTGGCACTTATTTTGTAGTTCAAGCAGGGCTTCAAACTTCCAATTCTTTTGCCTCAGTACCCCAAATTACTAGTATTATAAGAATGTGTTGCTATGTCTAGATATGCACATAAGTTAAAAAATAAGAGATCACTTGTTATAATAGATAAACAAGAAATAAAGGAAATTAATTAATTAATTATTAATTAATAATACTGAAGAGGAAATGCATGGGCATAATTTCATGAAGTCATAATGAATTAGTCAGATGGATAGGTGCCTGTCACATTCATAGACTTACTGTGAATGGGTTAGCCACCACTAAGGACTGATATATGTGTGTCATGTTGCAAACTAAGGGCAACTATTAAAAAAAAGCTTTCAAACAGAGTAAACCAACTCCCAAATTACAATACATTTCCTCTCCTAAAAAACTCAATAAATAGCCATACTGTGCAAAAATATTTCTCATTCTTGTGAAAAAAAAATGCCTTTAGGTTTTAAGTTACAGAATATCTTAATAGTCATTTGCTCTTGTATAAGAGTATGATGATTGTGCCTGTCTTGTACAGGATATGGTTGTATGGTTGTATCTGTGGTTGTATGATTGATCTGTGGATCAATCATTGTTGCAATCAATAATATACTGTAGTGGTTTGATTCAGGTGTCCTCCATAAATTTCCATGGCCTAAATGCTAGGTCCTCAGCTGGTAGCAATTTGGGAATTGGATCCTCTTGAAGTTGATGTATTGTTGCAGGTGGGCTTATGGGTGTCATAGCCAGCTTCAACATGCCAGTATTTGGCAAACTCTCCAGTTGCTGATATCCACCTGATGTTGGACAGAAAGTGATGTCCACCGTCTGCTCATGCCATTGTTTTCTCCTTCCATCATGGAACTTCACCTTGCATATGTAAGCCAAAATATACCCTTTTCTCTCACAAGCTGCTCTTGTGTCAGATGGTTTCTGCCAGCAAAATGAACCTGACTACAACATATACCTACATATATCCAAAGTGTTGCTTGTGGTATTACCTGAAGACATGTGAATGGAAGAAATGCTGACATGTACAAAGGGTCACTGGAAGCTCTCATTGTTACCTCTCTACCAAAGTAGCAAGTCTCAAACATTAATGTCTTCCTCCAAACCTGAAAATGAAACAGGAAATAGGTCATTAGAATATAAGCTATATGATACCAGGAACCCTCATTTTCTTCACTCGTATACTGCAAGGGTCTAGAATAGGGTCTGTCCATAGGCATGCAATTGTAAGACAAATGATGTATAATTCTATTGAACTGTTTGAAATAGCCTGTGCAGAAGACTTATGGGTCTTGAGAATTTCAGTTAGTGATTGCTTATGAGTTTCATCCATGGTTTCTCTCCTCAAAGGTGATATTTTAACTGTGCTATCCTTGAAATAACTGTGCACAGGCTTTGATTGGCATCTAATATATAGTTTTCAATGTAAGCAAAACATGTTTTTTTTTTCTATAAATCTTTAAAAGCAGAAAGGACCTTAAACACTTTATTGTAATCTGGTAAAGTGTTTTATACCTCACTGTGTTATTCAGCTTTGTGTCACCATGATAAAATTCCTGAGATACAACCATATTCATAGTGGCTCAGTTTATAATAGCAAAGAGCTGGAATCAACCCAGGTGTCCATCACTAGATGAATGGATAGCAAAGATGTGGTATATCTATACTATGGAATTCTACATAGCAGTAAGGAAAGATGAAATAAGGAAATTTGAAAAACAAATAGTCAAACATGGAACAGATCATCCTCAGTGAGCTCACCCAATCACAAAAAGATAATCATCTCATGGTCTCGTTTATCTGTTGCTCCTAACCTGAAACCACCTGAGATGTGGCCAAACCTAATAAGCACTCTGAGGACCAGACAATAGGGAGGGTGGGATGGAGGGAGGGTAAGGGTGTGAAGGAACAAGAGAGTGGGATGGAGGACAAGGGTGGGGGGATACAAATAGGGACCCAAAAGGAAATGATACTATAAAACCCTTTATTCTGAACAACAGGCTAAAACATTGATCCTTCAGCAGGCCCACAGAGGGAACACCTGAACCACAGGAAATTGGAGAGAACATCATGAAGACTAACCTTAATCTTTTCCTGCTTCTCTCTCTCTTCTCTTCTCTCTCTCTCTCTCTCTCTCTCTCTCTCTCTCTCTCTCTCTCTATCTCTCTCCCTCTCCTCTCTATACTCATTTTTCTTTTATATTATCTATCTTTTTCTTCCCTCACCTTCCTAGGTGCTGACTTATAACTCCCAGTGCCAGCACAGGGTTGAGCACAATGAGCTGTTGATCCAAGACTGTAGCGCCCGCGCTACTACTCGAGCGTTTACTGGGTCATTTGTGCTTTAAGAATGTCATTTATTGAATGTAGAGGGTGATATGTCTTACAGCACTGTGGAAATGTACCAAGAAGGTTACTCATGTCCTGTTGTTTATATCCTCCTATCCTGTTGTTTACATTCTCCTATCCTGTTGTTTACAGTTAAGCAGAGCCACCTAAACGGAACTTGTGTTTAGGCCAGGAAATGGGAGTGGAACAGGATGTTCTTGGCAAACAATCCTTGGTCATGTCAGTCAAGCAGGGCAGCAGACTCCCCGGGAGGGAGGGTGGACCCCACACAAGACACCTATAAGGTTTCCCAAAAAAGACATATTTCTGTCAGAGTTCTTGATGACCCACCAAAGGTTAATGGTAAGACCCTACTGTCAAAGACAGGATACATGTGTGAGACCAAACATGGAGAGACCTGGCCAGAATCTGGAAAAGGGTCAGTCCCCAGACAGTTAGTTAGTCTAGTGCCAGAGGGTGCTACACAAGCAACTGGGGGATAATGGCCGACATCTGTCCAAACAATGTGCAGTCTAAGATACCCAGCAGGAAACAACCTGATGTAATGCTCAAACAAGTGCAGTAGTGGCACACAGCCATGGTGGGTAACCAACTGCTTTGATTAACAGATCCAGTCAGTGGAATGGAACTCATTGCTGGAACTGGGAAATAAGTCAAAACCATGTACAAAAAAGTGAGTTCAGTTTCCAAGATCAAGATACAACCAAATGTAGGCTAGAAGAGAACCTACGCATATAAAACTTCCCCAAAACATCTATGGTCATCCCTTCTATCTAGTACTAACTTCTATCTCTGTTTGAGAATTTGCTTATCTTTTACAGATGGACAATGAACCTGAAGGGAGGATCAGCCAACCACACCTCACCAGGGCCCCAGCTGAAACCATAGAGTAATGCAGGGGAAGGGCAAGAATACAGTGTTCATAGTGATCACAATACCAGAAAAAGGCTGAAGGAGATAAACACAGAGAACATCCAACTCCAACTAAGCCAGATATCCAGAGACACAGAGACTCCCCAAAACCTCATCACTGAAGTAGAACTAAAATGACCCCAATGTGGCTCAGGGAAGTTCACGGAAGAGGGGGCGGAAAGAATGTTAGAGCCACAAGTTGGGGCATTATGCAAAGAGACTTGGCCTATCCCCCAGAACTCTTGACTATCCCCACAATGCATGACCCATATTCCCCATTGATGAGGGTCCCTTTGGAAGAGGGAGGACAGGGAGGAGGATAATGGAGCCAACACTATGAATGTAAAGTCAGAATAATATAAATAAATAATAAATTATAAAAACATTCCTGAGATAAAAACTTTAAACTGGGAAAGATTTGTGTAGATTCATGGTTTCAAAGGTTTCAGTCCATGGTCACTTTTGAAATATAGGAAGGCAGTGCATCATGGTGGGCTAACACTTCTAAATGGTGTCCAGGCAGCAAAGAGAAACAACAGAAGGGTCTGAAGTTCCAATATACCCTTCAAAGTTGTACCTTCTACTACTTCCTCTAACTGGGCACACCTCTCAAAGTCTCCACCACTTCCCAACAGTGCTACCAACGGCGGATCAAATCTTGAGCATGTAGCCCTTGGGGGCCATTTAAGATCTAAACTATAATACCTGACTGTATTGCCTAAAAATCATATGAATTCTCTAGCTCTCAGTTTAGGCCTCAGAATCCTTTGGAAATAAAACATAACATCCTAATGGTATGAGATGGTTCTCTGGGGATATAAGGGAAAATACAATCACAGAATGGCAGATAAGAGCCCATAAAATTAGACTCCAGACAACTCAGGAAATTATATTGGTACCAGTGTTAAAATACTCTAAGGTTAAAGGCAAGTTGTTACTCCTACCATAAAGAAAAATGCAATACGTTTTTTGTATGTAAGTATAGAAGTTGTCAATAAAAAAAAAAAAAAAAGAAAATGCAGTGATTATTGGACCTATTTGTTTCTTGCAGGCAATGTTAAAGGATGGGACAGTGTAAAACAAGAGCCTCAAGGTCAGATTCCCACTCACACTCTTATCCTAGCTACATCTTATCTCCCCTGATCCACCAGATTTCTGATCAGTTCCTGAATGCCCTTTCATGATAAGAGCTCTCTGCTTATATTAACCAGAGTTGATTGTTGACATCTGCATTCAAGAACATTTGCATAGTCCTCAAATTGGAAAGCAGCAAATATTTGTTGCAATAAACCCACAGTCATAAACTATGCAAATAATACTAAGTGAAGATAGTAAGATATTAAATATTACATACATATATATAAATTCATGCAATAAATTTTAAAAACTATAACAGGAGATACATCTAACCATTGAGTGGTTTTCTATGATAATGAAAAAAAAAAAATGCTTTTTCTTTTTCCTCCTATATCTTCTTTCAGTTTGCTATAATGAATACCTAATTCATGTGTAATATGAAATACTTATCTTGCAAAAATCAGGTTAGTAGAGAGATAATAAAACTTTAAAAGACTCCATATATTAGAAATTATTAATTTTCTGTATGCTAAACTAGACTAAAATTGCTTCTAATAAGAAATCTGTTACAATAGTGAACCAATAGTGAAAAGTTCCTTGAGTTCATTGAAAGTCACACATAGCATTTCTCTCCAGAACTGCCTGTACTATTTTTCCTGATCAACTTATGGAAATCACTAAACAGCACTATTCAAAAGAAGGTATAGGACTAGAGACATGGACTAGCACTTAAGGTGCTTACCTGTGAAGCCTAAGAACCCAAATTCAATTCCCCAATACCCAGGTAAGACAGATGCACAAGGTGGCACATGTGTCTGGAGTTCATTTGCAGTGGATAAAGGCCTTGGTCCATCCACTCTCTCCCTCTGTCTTTCTGTCTCTCTCTCTCTTTTTCTCTCCATCTTTCTCTCTCATAAATAAATAAATAAATAAATAAATAAATAAATAAATAAATAAATTTTTAAAGTACAAGCTGCACATGGTGATGTAAGTCTTTAATCCTAGCACTTAGGAGGCAGAGGTAGGAAGATCACTGTGAGTTCAAAGCCAGCCTAAGAGACCACATCATGAATTCTGGGTCAGCCTGGGCTAGTGTGAGACATTACATCAAAAACCAAAAAAAAAAAAAAAAAGTGTAAATTATACCTTCAAGTTCAAGACTGGAACCTAGAGCTTGAGCATTAGTTTTCTATTGATACAGTAACAAATTGTCACAAACTTAGTGCTTAAAATCACATAAATTCATTATCTTACTCTTGGTTAAATCAGAAGTCTAAAGTAAGGGCTGAGGAGGCAGATCAGTGAGAAAATGTTTGCGTAGGATTCACAACACCCTAGGTTTGATCTCCCTAAACACATGCACATACAAGAAGAAGTCTATTACAGGGATCTGTAGAGATGCCACAGTGTGTAAGGCACTTGCATGCAGAGCTTAATGCCCTGGGTTTGATTTCCCAGCATCCAAGTAAGTCAGAGTCACCAAGTGGCGAATGCATCTGGAGTTTGTTTACAGTGGTTAGAGAACCTGGTGCACCCATACTCTCTCTCTCTCTCTCTCTCTCTCTCTCTCTCTCTCTGTCTCTGTCTCTCTCTCTCTCTCTCTCTCTCTCTCTCTCTCTCTCTCTATATATATATATATATATATATATATATATATATATATATATATATATATTCTTGAAAATAAATATTTAAAACTCTAAAATAAGTGTAAGACATGTTGGCAAGACTGTGTTCCTTTACAGGCTCTGGGGGAGAATTGGCATTTGGCATACCACCATCTGAATGAAGCTCACCTGTATTCCTTGGCTCTTAATCCCTTCCTCACACCACTCACACTTCAGTTCTCATTGTGTTTTTCTTCTCTGACTCCTCTCTTGCATTCCTGTTGTAAAGAACCTCGTGAGAACAGAACCAATCTAGGTAATCCAGTAATCTCTCCACTGCAGGATCTTGACTTCATTTCTGCAAAGACCCTTTGCCATGTCAAGTAATATAATGATCAGTTGCAGGGATTATGGTGTAGATATCTTTTGCAGGGACAGAACTTTACCACGTTTGGACTTTCAGAACCTAAACTGTCAAATTCAGGACCCACTGCATTTCTGAAAGCAGGAAGGTGTGTTTGGGGGCAGATGTGTTTCCAGACAAAAGACACGCAGAGTACTGGAGTTCTGCCATTATGGAGTCCTGGAGTGTGCTTGCTTCTGATGATGTTTATGGTGGCTTTTCACTCTGCATGGACCTGTGAAAGTGGGCCAGCTTCTTCTGCCATTATGGAACTTCCCCTCTGTCTGTAAGCCTCAGTAAATCCCTTCCTCCCATAAACTGTGTCTGGTCTGGAGGTTCATCCCAGTGACCCAAGTCTTGCCTACTACAATACCTAAAAAAAAAAAAAAAAATCTCAGCACACAGTAGAAATGACTGCTTACTCATGTTTATGGTGGCACTATTTCCAAAGATCATAGAACCACAGAATCAGCCTAGCTGCCCAATAATAGATGAATAGGTAGAGAAAATGTACCATAGATAGATAGATAGATAGATAGATAGATAGATAGATAGATAGATAATGATAGATAGATAGATAGATAGATAGGGATAGATGACTATTAACCGATGATAGATGATGAATTAAAAAGAATCATATATGGATGGAACTGGAGATAATTATGTTAAGTGAAATAAGGTAGATTCAGAAAGACAAATACTGGGCTGGAGAGATGGCTTAGGGGTTAAGGTGCCTGCCTCCTAAGCCTAAGAACACCTGTTCAGTTCTCCAGGTCCCAAATTTAGCCAGATGCAGTGGTGCAAGGGCACAATGCCACACTTGCCCACAAGGGGGCCCACATGTCTAGAGTTTGTTCACAGCTGCTGAGAGGCTACTGGTGTGCCCATTCTCTCTCTCTCTCTCTCACTCTCTCTCCAAAAAAACATAGACAAATATCACATATTTTCTCTCCTATGAAATTTTTTTTTGCATATGTGTGTAGTATGTGGTATATGTGTGGTGTGTGATGTGTGCACGTATGTGTGCAAATGTGTGTGAACCTCATGCATGATTGTGTAGAGACAACGGGAGAATATTGTATGTCTTCCTGTATTATTATACACGTTTCCTGAACCTGGAGTTACTATTTTCAGCCACACTAGCTGACCAGTGAGCTCCAGCAATTCTTTAATTTCTGTTCCCCACAGGACTGGGGTTACAGGCAGCTATTTACACAGGTACTGAGGAATCGAACTTGGGCTTAATCAGGTTTTCTCAGGCCACCATGCTTGTGCAACAAATGCTCTTACCCACTGAGCCATCACCCTAGCCCCAAGTTTTTTTAGGAGGCTGCAAAGAAGAGGGATCAATGGGAAGAAAGAGGGAGTAAATCTGCAAGGGATGTACATGATCAAAATAGTTTTATATACATGTATGAAAATACCACAATGAAGTCCATTCTTTTCTACAATTAGTAAAACTAGTAAAAGGGAATCAAGATGCACAGTGAGAAAGCTATTTCATTATCTGGGGGTAGTCTATTGTCGCATAATCTAACTAGATGCTTTTTGTCTGCTGGGGGTAGAAAACCTCTCTCTGCTCTCTATGGAAAAGGTTCAATTTGTCTTAGAGGACACATTCCACAACTAAGTGGAAAGGTCTTTCATGTTTGCAAAAGCAATGCCAAGTGCATGATCCTTAGCAGTAAACCTCAACAATTTGCACAAAATAAAAAAGATAGACATAGCATTGGCAAACGCACACACACACCCCTCAGAGGTTGTTTCCGACTAAAACATGAAAATTCTACTATCAGGAAATTTTAAAAAGTTCTTCAGAACCAGAAGAATTCCTCTCAGAATGTGAAGCACGCACTTATTAGTGTACTTTTTTTTTTTAATCTCTACTTTCTGTGTGAATCATAAAATGGAAATGACTTGACATACACTGCATGGAAAATGCAGATATAAAAATACTCCCTTAGATTCTCATCTTTCTTTGTCATCTTCCTTTGTCCTCTGGAAGAAGAGGGGTTAAATTCTTACACAGCATTAGAGAACAGATAAATGCAGCCAGAAAATAATGCAGATGCTGGTTGGAAAGAATGGGTATTCTTAGGCTTAGGAGGCAGGCGCCTTAACCCCTAAACCATCTCTCCAGCCCAAAATTTGTCTTTCTGAGTCTATCTTATTTCAATTAACACAAACTAGATTTGCTAGATAAGTTTTCAATATGTGTTCCATTGAATGTGACTACAATTACTGAAAATAGTACAGACCAAACAAAACTTCTTAGGTTATTCATTCTTAAATACCTCTCGAGTTGCTGCCTAAAGATAGAATAGAAGGGGTTAATGCTGGAGATATTCTTTTTGATGTTACTAATGCAATCACTCCACCTAATTACAAAGTTTTCTACTTTGAGGAAAAGAAAGATTTCAAAGAAAAGATTTTTAAGTTGCCAGAGACTGGAAATGGGTTAGCAGGTTAAGGAATGCAAATTGTTAGAAAGTGTTTAATATTATGCTGATTTTATACACAATAGTGATGATGAAAAGAATAGTGGAAGGCTGTCAAGGTTGTGAAAATTAATTAGACTTTATTTACATAAAACATTACCTACTTGAGCAAAGATATGACAAAGAGATTGTTATGGAGTTGTGTGCATTGTGTTCAAAATCACTGTTCACAGAGAGAAGAGTCCAAGGATAAATAATGCATGTCACACACACATCTGGGCTACAAGGCTTCTTACTCTCAAAGACACACAGCTTTGCTGAATTCATTGTTGTTAAGGTGGTAGATTTCTACGTCTAGAAAAAAAATGAGAGAGGACACGTTCAAAAAGGAGCAAGACTAATCCTATGACAAGACCATGAGGCTTCAGAAGCAATATGCCAATATCTAAAGGAAAACAGATGATTTTTCTCATGTGTAAGGAGGCTTACTCAATGTCTCTTCCATGTCCACTGTTTGTTTATCACCATCCCATAGAGGTGTATTGGTGTATTGCTGGCAGTTTAATTACAATCAGTTTTTGCTCCTTATTCATCCCATTGATCTTGCCCTTGCCCTTCAACTTTCAAGACCTAAAGTTGGGGCCAGGTAGATGGCAGAACTTAAAGATGCTTACCTTCAAAGCCTGCTGGCCCTAGTTCAACTCCCCAATACCCACATAAGATAGACACAAAAAGTGGCTCAAGGATGTAAAAAGTAACAGAAATTATGGAATTTGTTTGTAGCAGCAAGAGGCCCTGGCATGCCCACCTCCCACAACCACACACACGTGTGCAAGTAAATAATTTTTTTTTTGATTTTTTGAGGTGGGGTCTCACTTGAGCTCAGGCTCACCTGGAATTCGCTATGTAGTCTCAGTGGCCTTGAACTTATGGTGAGCCTCCTACCTCTGCCTCATGAGTGCTGAGAATAAGGGCGTGTACCATCATGCCTGGTGTAAATACATATTTTAAAGAGATTTGCAGTTGTTCTGGATAAAGTCACATCTAGTATATATCACTGTTCTCCCTTGAGAACATGTGGGTAGTGACAGAAGGCGAGAGGGTGAGGAAAAAGGGAAGCCTAGCAATAAAGCCTTGGTAAAAATTGCCTGTAGAAGGCTGGAGAGAGGGCTTGGCAGTTAAGGCACTTGCCTGCAAAGCCTAAGGACTCATGTTCAACTCTCCAGGTCCCACATATGCCAGATGCACAGTGAGGCAAGGGTGCAAGGTCGCACATAGGAACAAGTGGCACAGGTGTCTGGAATTCAATTGCAGGGCCTAGAGGTCCTGGAGCACCAATTGTCTCTCTCATTCTCTCTATTTTTCTTTCTTCCTATCTCTCTTGTTTTTACTCTCACATTAAAAAAAAAAATCCTATAGAAACATGAAGTTTGACAGGTGACCGAGTTCATTGCTTCTCCTGACCCCATCTGCCCTTGTGTTCCACCCTGAGTGTGGCACTGAGGCTCCAGTCAAGGCCAGACAGAAAGGAAATGAATACAAGAAACAAGGGGCCTGGAGCTCTGGCTTTGAACTGTGGATAAGAAGTTGCTGACAGGTAGCCTGACACATAGCTGGCACAGGACAGAACTAGGCTGCTACTGATGAGACATTGTTTGCACTGGTAATGGGCACCTGGCAAAAAGACATGAAGGAAAGGTCACTGGGCAAGCAGGCATGACTGATAGAGGCTAGGAAAGTCCAAATTACCTACTCTAAGAGGCATCTGCCTCATGGCCTGGAGCAACCAGGAGGAGCCTGGAAAAGTGCAGGTTCTTTATACACCCCATCTCCCCAAGAAAAACAGGCATAGTACCCACCATGCCACAGTGATGAGCCAGCATCTCTTCAGAACACACACCCTAGCCCCAGCAGGTCTTAGGAGTCCTGATTCAGTCCCAACACATTTCTCCTGGCACTTAATTGTGATGTTGACCTTAGCACTGTGATAAGCCTCACCATTAAAGATTAAACTGTGGCCAATATGTCCTAACAGAGCAGTGAAAAACCCAAGAACAAGGAACTGGGCTCATCAAGAAAACTAGGCAAGCTGAACATCTTCAAGGCACTGAATAAAAGCTTGAGGAAACTCATTATGGAGAAAAAAAATGAAATGACTTATGGTTCTGTTTGAGCTTATTTCAAATTAGAGTATGAAAGAAAGAGCACCTGAGATCTAAGGCTCTCCTTGAAGGCAAATATCTGAGAAACAGATCTGAGTAGAATTGTACACAGCCCTTTCGCACCCAACAGCAGTCAGAGATGACCATGTGCCCCCCAGTGCATGTCACAGCAGCTAACATGGTCTTCCACTTGGCTAAGTCAGTCACGCTCCCTCTACCAGGGTGGGCAGGGCTGGGGGTGCCCTGTCAAACAGGTCCTCAACCTTCCCTCTCTATGTCTATTCCCAGCCGAGATGAAAGCTCAGATGATTGTAAACAGCCTGACAGCTCTATTAAGACAAAGGAGACAATTTTTAGCTGGTTCAAAGAATTGAAAATAGCTCATCCAGAAAACAAAAACATTTCAAACAACAAAATTAGGAAAACGCATTATAGAACAATAACATATTAGTGCACATAAAATGTAGGCTATGTTTTTTTAAAATTCCTTTACAAATTACATTTCTTCTAATAGACTCTGAGCCAATTCCATGAAGTTGGACTATTACACACTTAATTCTTTCAAATGCCACTATAGTGATAAAGATTTCTGTTGAAGAGCTTCAGGACATGTTAACAACCATCACCATAAAAATATCATTTAGTGATCTTTTGTATTTTCTAAAGTAGAATAACAATTAGATCCCAGTACCTAGGAGACTGAGGCAGGAGGATCACCCTGAGTTAGAGACCAGCTGGCCTAGCTGTAGAATAAAAATCTGTCTCAAAAAAAAAAAGAAAAGAAAAAAGATTAATTACTATATAACTCAGGTTTGACTGTAGATGTAGTACAATCCAATTAGCTTTATAAATTAATAGCATTTCAACTCTGGGTGATAGTATTTGATTTGTCAGTTTATTGTATTCAGTATGAGTTCAGAACTCCACAGTCTGATGAGTTACTGAGTCTTAATTGAATGGGTGAGTGGGTTAACAGTCATCTAGAAAAGTGCCTATGCTCATACTTTTATCAGACCACTGTGGAAACACACTTTCTCGGGTGTAACACAAAGATAGCATTCTGCATCTGGTATTTTATAGTGTTTATGGTAGAAGTCAGAAACAAGCTGCTGATGGTACCCTGAGCCCAAAGATGGTTTTTCTTAATCTTTATTACTTTTTCTTCTTCTTTTTGTTTTTTCCCCATTACCACCACCACCACTGATTGGGACTTTTTTTTTTTTTAATGAATTAAACTCAAACAAAGAAATGCAGTGTTCTCACGACTCTGAAAGGTAGAAGCCACTGAGCTGAGTGACTATATATACCCCTACTCTTCCCTATCTCTAGTGGCCTCTGCTATGTACCTGCCACCTCCCTGCTATCAAGCATTCACCTTCCCTGCCATTCATCTATGCATGGGGTTATGCAGTGTGTATCTGGCCTAGAGGCCATGTCCTGGCTAGAATTTTCTACATTTTTGTAATGTAAATTCCATAACTAAGTCCTTGATAACTTTCTCTCCTTTTCTCACCACTCAATTCACCAAGTATTTGGATATAAAAGGAATCACAACATCAAAGTGGCTAAGCACTGCCTATAATCTGCCCTACAATGCAGAAATGGAAGGTGTTCTTAGAAGGAAAATGGGGGGAAAAGACATTTCCAACAAAGAAGGAAACAACTGAATAGCCAAGGAGACAGAGAAGAAAAGCAAACCCAAGGAGAGAAAGACAGCCTCCTCCAGAGACACCCACAGTGCCACGCACAGCTGTAATCCCCTGGGTGCAGCTTAAGCCCATGGCTCCAGTTGTCCACCTAGGATGAAAACATCATGCTAGAACAAAATGGATATGGAGAAGGAGGAGGGAGAATCAAGTTTTCCTGGGGGGTAATAATGCCATCCAATCACTTGAAACATGAGTAGGGATATCCCAAATGCTTACCACAAATCCATTAAAGGAAGGAAATTCTCCTGAAATGTGTCCCTATGACACTGTTCATTTGAGTGTTCAAACTCACCTACAAGTCAGTAATAAGCTCTAACTCATCATCTTCTAAACTAACCATTCCAGCAACAGAAAAAAACAAAATAACAGTTTCATGATTTCAGCTTATTCCCAATATTTAATAATAGGAGACATTTTGAGGGCACCAACAGGGTTGCTTGTCAGGAACTCCTTTTACATAAGGCTAAAAACAAGCCAGGAGTGACACTTGAAATTGATCATCCTTTTACCACTCTGTCAGGCTTCCGAAAATTAATGAGAGGGCTGCAGGAGGGAAGTGACTTACCAGAACATCGCAGATTTGCTGATCTTGACTCGCTGAAATTCTGCTTACCTCATGCAAAGCTGTAAGCACTCTACTTCTCCACAGTACCTCTGCTTTACCCAACTTTTCCCAGCCTCCTCCACTTGACATTACTCCCTCCACCACAAGCTTACAGAATAGGAAGAAAGCAGCAGACGTCTCCACTTCGTGACAAGTCACAAACATGACAGATACCATTCAGCCTTAAACTACAAAATTCCTGTGTGTATATAAAAATCAAGATTCAGAATGCAGAGTGACATTTACTCAACATTACTGGTGGCATTTCAGAGCATGCAGAGCATTGCTCAAGATACAATGAGAAAGTTACCTGTGGGTTGGGGAGACATCTATGTGGATAAAAAGGTTGAGTTCAGCTCGTCAGCACCATGTAAAATGCTGGGCGTGATGGCACAAGCCTCCAGTTGTAATTGTAGGCTTGCTGGCTAGCTAGTCCAGTCATACTGGTGAACTCAAGGTTCCATTAGAGACTATCTCAAAAAAATAATTTGGAGAGCATTTGAGGAATATACCCAATGTTGACCTCTGAACTCCACACACATACATTCACACACATGAACACACATACCCAGATGCACACAACACACACAAAAGAACGTGACGTGGGTAAAGTAATGCTCTGATGAGGCAAAGTTGATCAGACTGACCTCTGATATTTTACAAAATAGCTGATACAATATTCCCTGCCCCTAAATACTATAAAGTTCTCAGTGGCAGTTTGAATGGATGTCCCCCATTAGATTCAGGAGTTTATTAAAGCTTCTTGGATTTCCAGGTATCTGGCTGGAGGAGGTGTCACTGGGTGGATCCTGGGGTCCAGTCCCAAGGTGTTGGGGGTGGGGAGCAGATCTGAATTCCAGCCTAAGGTATGTACAGTGCTTGAGCACTGCCGGGGGATCCTGGAGTGTGCTTGCTTGTGGTGCTGCTGGTGGTGTTCCTCTCTCTGTATGGATCTATGAAAGAGGGCAAGCTTTTTCAGCCATTATGGAACTTCCCCCGGATCTGTAAATAAATAAATCCCTTCTTCCTCCCATAACGTATGCCTAGTTTAGAAGTTCATCCCAGCAATGTGTGACCAACCATGACATACTCTAAAGTTTAAAGAAAAACATAAACTCAAAATTTTAAGTATAACAAATGACAACCATTACTATGGTGTTCCTCCCATTATGACACTTGAATAATGAGCGAACCATACATATTTGACCTTCACTCCCCTGCAAGCCCTGGGACATGGACAAGCATCTTTTGTACCAAGTCAACATTGTACCTAGTGGGTCTTTGAGGAATCTTTGCAAGCTCACAATGCTGAAGTCATTATCTCTCCTTCTTGAATCAGTGATAAAGGAGCTTGGACTTATGTTGCAACACCATATTTTTCTTCTCTCAGTGTTCAGTATCTAAATTTGTTAAAATCTTGTTTTTCATAAGTTGCCTTTAATTTCCTCTCTCTGTGCTTTTGAATTCTTGCCAAATTCATATTAGCAAAAGAACTACTTGATTTCTCTTTCGTTACACCCTTTTTCTCTAGTGCTTTTATAACTTGGAAATCTTGATAAAAAGGCAGCCACTGTCTAGACTTCAACAGAAGCATTTTTTCTTCTTAGTTGTCAGCTTTTAATGCACTTAGCAGTGCCCCAAAGTTATTTTTGAATATATTCACTAACGCTATCTTCTACATGTTCTTTCTTCTACTACTAAATTAGAAACTCTAAAAACCAAAAATTAACTTCTATTAATAGTGGGACTAAAATCACAGAATATGGAGTTAAACTTCCTAAAATCCATTTTCAGCTCTCCTACATATTAGCTATGCAGACTCGAGAAGTTACATGAACTTCTTTAGGCCTCAGTTTCTGTCTCTGAAAAATAAACATATACAGGACTCATGTTTTAGACTGATTGAAAGCAAATGAGTCAATGCCTTTGATGGATTTAAAAAATGAACCCTACTCTATGTAAAATTTCTTACCTATATTTTGCTTTGTCAACATTAAAATATTTTCTGATGCTATTTTTAAATTTTAAATATCTGTATTTAACCTGTGCATTAAATTAAATAGATTTTGTAGCTTGTTCTGGAGCTAAATTTACAATTATTCTAATTTTATAATGGTTAGATATTATAACTAATCTTAAATGTAAAAATTAACAAACTAGGGATGGGGAGATGGCTTAGCAGTTAAGGTGCTTGTCTACAAACCTAAGGAGCCAGGTTCAATTCTCCAGGTCCCATATAAGCCAGATGCATCTGGTGGCACATGTGGCTGGAGTTCTTTTGCAGTGGCTAGAGGCCCTGGCATGCCCATTCTCTCTCTCTCTCTCTTTCTCTTTCTCTCCCTCTTTTGCTCCTCTGTCGCAAATAAATAAATAAAAATAAATGTTTTCTTTTAAAAAATTAACAGCCTGGAGAGATGGCTTAGCTCTTAAGGCATTTGCCTGCAAAGCCAAAGGTCCCAGGTTCAACTCCCCAGGACCCACATAAACCAGATGCACAAGGGGGCATGTGCATCTGGAGTTCATTTGCAATGGCTGGAGGCCCTCAGCACCCATTCTCTATCCACCTCTTTCTTTCTCCTCCTTCTCTCTCTCTCTCTCTCTCTCTGTCTCTCAAATAAGTAAATACAAATAATTTTTTTTAATTAATAAACTGGCCTAGAGAGATGGCTTAGTAGTTAAGTGCTTGCCTATGAAGCCTAAGGACACCAGTTGGAGGCTCCATTCCCCAGGACCCATGTAAGCCAGATGCACAAGGGGACGCATGTATCTGGAGTTTCTTTTGCAGTGGCTGGAGGCCCTGGCATGCCCATTCTCTCTCTCTCTCTCTCTCTCTCTCTCTCTCTCTCTACCTCTTTCTCTGTCTGCCCATTGCTCTCAAATAAAATAAATAAAAATAAACAAAAAATTAACAAACTACATGCTCATATCAGCATCATAGAGGCTAAGGAATAATAGAGTGGGACAGTGAAGAGGAGCTAGCTTCAGATAAGAATAGAAATGAATCATTTCCTGAGATTATTTTCAAGGATGATTGTTAGAATTAGAAATATTAAAATGTTGGAAGCCAAAAGTGGAGAATCATTCTAGGTAATGAGAATAGAATGTGCAAACTCTTAGAGGAATAAGAAAGCTGGAAATCTATAACTGAAATTCAGCATTAATTATTTTAAAACTGCTTTGGCAATGTATTTTAATGATTCCTGGTTTAAACTCTTGTTCTTACATTCTAAAATGTAATAACTGCTGTCTTTAAACCAAAACAGTGATCTAGACCCAGAAAGTACAGTGGAATGCATTTTCACCATGCCTCCATTGTGGTAGTTCAGGTGGTCAGGAATGAACATGTTATTAAAAGAGACTTGCCTTCCACTTTTTGTAATTCTCTCCGGTATGCATGGAGCTTGAGCTGCTGGAGGCCTGAGCAAGGTGGTGGCAGCAGTAAGCTTACGTATGCATGGAAAGCCAATGCTTTGCTTATGGACACATAGCACATGAAAGAACAAAGCCACGCACTTCCTGTAGCTGTTGCTGATGATGATTCCTTAGCAAGGTATTTGGACTTTTCTCAATGTAACTTCCATGTTCTTTGTGGAGAAAAAGCCCATCAAGCCACTTTCTTATAAATTTATGCATCTCCCTCTTTATTTTTTATTAAAAAAAGAACTGTTTGAGTTCATGCAAACTAGGGAATGTAGCTAAAATATTGAAATCACACTATTGAAGAAAGAAAAATAGTTAACTAAGCCTCTGATAGGTAGACTGCCCAAGTTAATGCTTCCCTTGTGCTCAAGTGAAGCTCCTGACAAGCTGGGCTAAAATGTGTTCCAGTAATTGCTTCTTTTCTTAGCATTGCTGAGTAATTGCTTCACAGCTTTGCCCTCACGGCACACATACATAGAGTTATCATGATGTGATCCCCAAATGATGCCTAGACCCAAAGAGCAACGTTTTATAAATCCTGCAGTCAAGAAGAATGGGAAAGATTAACAAGAGAAGTAATTCTGTTTTTAGTGTACTGGCATCTTGGGCTTTCATCCAGAAAGAAGAGAAATGCACCCAGAATACAATCACAGCTTGTACTCAGCGTTATCAGTCCTCCCTCGATAGCAACCCACGCAGCCACAGACAGCCCATCCAGATGCTTGGCCTTAGCATTTGTTCCAACTACAGGAACAATAGAAGATATGAGATGTTTTGTAGGTTCAGAAAAATGCTTTATATCCTCAGGTCATCCATGAGAGGATATGTCCACCCTCCCTGTCCTAGGTCTCAAGTGAGGAGAGGTGGACATTGAGATACTTTTAGATTTTCTACCCTCAATAAAGCTGATTATAAACACTATTCCTTCTCTATTTCTTAAACTTTCCCCTGGCTTTCTACATATTTTTGATGGGTACCCACTGCTTAAGGTTCAAAAAGTTTCAAAAGCCTACTGTGATAAATAGTGCCTATTTTGCTTTAAAACCAGCTTTTACTGATGGCTGGTAAGCACAAGAATGTATGGGAAAATTGCATAGCAACCTGAATTGGCCAGATCACAGAAAAACTGGGTCTTACCCCAAGATGTGACACACCATCAGATTGGTTTCCCTGTAATTGAGTGCCTCACATCCCAATTTGAGTGTTTTGACTTGAAATGAGACACACACACACATGGTGTCTGGATCTCTTGTGTCTGTTTCTGAGGTATTGATTCCAAAACAGACCACAGGATTTTCACTACTTCCACGAGATTAAGAGTTTGGTGGGGGCTATTAACTATTTCCATTAGTAAAGGAGAACCAATCCCCTACTACACAGCACAACTTCTTAACATTTAGAAAGTAAATGAATAGAACTTGTTCTGGTCTATTCTAACTTTTTTATTCTAACTTTTCCTATGAAAAGGAAGTTGACCATGATTTTATTCTCTATTCCCTTTATTCCTTGCAGCCATCAAGCTCTCTAAATTTCTAGCTGCACATTGCTGAAATATTTTATTGAGAATTTCTCCTTGCTTCCTATAACTCAAATAAATATTTAAACTCCAGAAAATGAACTTGCAATAGGTGATGGGTGATCATGAAACTGTAGGAAATTGCTTGAGAGACAAGTTCTAGGATCATATAGGAAAATCACCAGGAGTCTCCAACTAAATTATCTCACGTCCCAAACCAAGCCAGCTGTTGCCAACTGACTGTTGAATTGCATGTGTATGAACCCATCTATCCCAAATGGACTGTCACTTTAGCTTGTTTCAGATTTGCTCACTGGATAGACTAATAGTTCCCACCCTTTGAGAATGTCTCCAAATCCCTAAGATCTGTTCTAATTGCCAAAACATATCTAGGCTCATAAATAAAAAAATTTTTTAAAAAACCCCTGCCACTACAAGAATGCATTGGCAATATTGAATTTTGTCCCCTTCCTAAAAAGTCCTATCCATTCAACAGATGAACAAAAATATAACCATTGCTCTTGGCTCAGAAATATGGAATATGTTTGCCACTATTACTCATTTTCTTCTTGCTGCTGTCCCAGCTTATCTCTTCTGTTTGCTGGAGTATAGATGCACTGCTTTGACTTATTCCATTACTTATGTGACAAAGGCTAACCCACCAAGGTCAATGTTGGCTATCATCCATTATGTTGCCAATATGTCAGCCATGTTTGATGAGGTGTTGCCCTGCAGGGTCCCTAACTTCTGTTACTGTCTCGTATTTGCCTCTCAGCCACGCCAGAATTGGCATTCCCAGGTATGATACCATCTCATCTCCTAATGTCTTTCTGGATTAAAATGGTCCAAGAATTGGCTATGTTCATAGAGGCCAAGGCTAGTGTTCTGCATGACTGAGAAGGTGCGGTCAAATGTTCATTACCTAGGGAAAGGGCTCAAACTGAGTTGTAATCTTTTGCTTGAGTGAAAACAAGAATAATTCCAACATAAAGCCATAGCTGTGGTAAATAAACTTATATCAAACATTAAATTTCACATTATATTAGCACGCCCATTAAATTAACTTTGAATTTTAATAAATGTTAGCAATAGATCAGAGAATTTTAAAAGAAGGAAAAATGAGTGATTTTCTTGCTGTTGTAGATAACATGCAATCTCAGAGACATGATTAAAATCCTAATCCTAGGTCAATAACCACAAGACTCTGATCTCAGGCTTTTGCTCCTAGCAAACCTGACAACTCCAATGGCAGACGAAAGCACAGAAGTCGATTATAAAGAAAATGCAACTAGTCCATGTGTGCACTTCTTCGTTGTCTTCTCCTTTTAATCAATAGCACACTGCGTCTCCAGCTTCTATTGAATTAGGTTTACAAAGCTTTTTTGTTCTCACCTGTCGCTAAGAAAAATCATTCATGGCATCCTGGATCTGAACTAGCGGAGACTGCATGAATCAAAGGTAAAAACGTTCCTTCCCTGGGGAGGCCGCCAGCTGTCTCATTGAGTCAGCTCTGCTCTTGGCTGATTTGGAGTCTACCCTGGCACTGGCTCCAGAGTGCCGTATAATAAGGTACCACAATGCAAACTGTTACCAGGGAGAAATAGAACATCTGGTCGGGAACAAAAAGCAAAGTCCATTGCTAAGAAGCTGCCTGGCCATCATCGTTCAAGCGTGAATATGCCGGGTCCTGTCACCTGAAGGGGGGGGGGATGTGTCCCTGGAGCCAAATAAAAGAAAATAAAATGGAAACCATAAGGGAAAAAAAAAAAAACCTGAGAGAGATTATGTATTTTATTTCTCAGTTTTTGTCTAAGTTTAGAAAAATACCCTATTGTCTTTTTATGAGCTTTACTTTTAAAAACTGAAAATTTAAAAAGCAGAGTCAGCTGATCCATGTATTTTTATTCTGTGATGTGAAATTGGGGATTTGATTTGTTTGTTTTGTTTGTTTTTTTTTTTTTTTTTTTTTTTTTTTTTTGCTTGGCTGCCTGAAGCTTCCTTTGCCATCCTTCTATTATAAGCAGAGCTAAAGATTGGCTTCTGTTTTGTAAAACTATTTTAACTGCCAAAGACCTATTGATGCAGACAGCCAATGTGACACCAGTGAGAAGTGGCCTAAATGATGCCTACCTACCACCACAAGCCTTCCACCAAGCAAGCTGAGCATCTACAGTGGGCTCCAGAGAGTCTGTGGCATCCATTGCTGTTTTTGTTGCTGAGAGTACTAAGCAACACCTTCAGAAAAGGGGAATCTGACTTCCAACAGCTTTAAAATGCAGATTTAGAAAAAGGGCTTACCCTGTTGACAAAGCCCCTGTCAAAGTGAGTGTCATTATACTCTATGTAAGGTTCACATACTTCGTTCCCTTCCAAAGCCATCTGTCTGAATTTAATTCACTGATAATTTTATCTGTCTCCCCATGCTTTGCCTGAAACCTCTCCATTGCATTTTTTATTCTTCACAGATGTTAACTCTTTGAATGACAGTCCCAATGCCTTTAGAATTTTGATGAAGATATATATGTTTTCTGAAGGATCTCTCACAGATGCAACCATTTCCCATCACCCTGCTGCACCAGCTGTTGTGCTTTCCAACAAAAGTTGTGCTTCTCTCAGGCAAAGCTGGCCCATTTGCAAAGCTACATCCATGGCACTGCTGAAGAAGATTCCTGCAGGACATTGTCCCAAGCACATGATAGAGTTAGCTTTTTTTTTTTTTTTTTTTTTTTTTTTTTTGAAGAGAGACACAGAGAGAGGAAGAGGAAAACAGGTAGAGATGGCCGAACGAAATCCAGATGCGTGCCCCCCCTTGTGGTCAAGTGTGGCATTGCACCCTTGCGTCACTTTGCATCTGGCTAAACGTGGGACCTGGAGATTGGAACTGCTAGAGATTGGAACCAGCGTTCTTAGGCTTAGGAGGCAGGTGCCTTAACCACTAAGCCATCTCTCCAGCCCCCAAGACTTAGCTTTTAAAATGCCTTTTTTAAATGAGACAGAGTGAGAGAAATAGAATTGGTGTTTGAGGGCTTCTAGTAACTGTAATAGAACTCCAGATGTGTGTGCCACCTTGCACACGTTGCTACCTCGTGCGGGCATCATCTTGTGTGTCTGGCTTATGTGGGAACTGGGGAGTCGAACATAGGCCCTTAGGCTTCACAAGTCAAGTGCCTTAATTGCTACGCCATCTCTATAGCCCTAAGATACCTGTTGAAACTAGTCCTTAGAATAGATTGTAGTTCTACTTCAGTGATGAGGTTTTGGGATCCTCTGTGTGTCTGGGTATCTGGCTTAGTAGGAGTTGGATGTTCTCTGTGTTTATCTCCTTCAGCCTTTTTCTGGTGTCATGTTCACCAAGAAAGCTGCACTCTGGCCCTTTCCCCCATTACTCTATGGTTTCAGCTGGGGCCCTGGTGAGGTGTGATAGGCTGATCCACCCTTCAGGTTCGTCATCCGTCTGAAAAAAGTAAGCAAGATCCCAACGTGGCTCAGGGAAGTTTGTGGAAGAGGGGGCAGAAAGAGTGTTAGAGCCACAAGTTGGGTCATTATGCACAGAGACTTGGCCTATAACTCTTGACTGCCCCCACAATACAAGACCCACATTCCCCACTGATGAGGGTCCCTTTTGAAGGGGGAGGACAGGGAGGAGGATAATGGAGTCACCAATATGAATGTAAAATTAGGATAATATGAATAAAAAATAAATTATAAAAAAGAATAGATTTTAGAAGGATATTAGAAGAATTTAGAAGTATTTCTTCTGATTAAACAAATGCATGTATTATCCTCAAAATGCAGATTATTCAAGTCACTATAACTATTTGAAAATTAACTGACTTTCTAACCCTGATGGCTAGCTAGCCCTCATAGTGCTGGAAAGTGCTACATGACCTGCTGGGGGAAAATGGGCACCAACGTGTGAACAAGCAAGGAATCCTGGTAGATATGAAATCAACTTGCCAGGTAAGATGTAAATACCAGTGCAATAGTGACAGTGAGCCTAAGCAGGTAACCAATGGCTCTCAGATTCCCAGATGAGAGACCCACTCAATGGGAAGGAACTCACAGCTGGTACTGGGAATCAAGTCAGAATCCTATGTAATGATGATGGTTATATACTGCAGTGAGAAGCTCTCACAAGTCTTTGACCAAAAAAAGAGGCTACATCCATCAAAATCTCTCTTAATTAACCATGCTTATCTCCTTTAACTTATGCTGCTCTCACTACCCATTGGAGAATCTGTTTTCTTTTTTATAGGAGGCAGTGAAAACTAAGCAGAACCAAAATCCATCAAGACAAGAAAAGATAGATGACTCCCTGTCATGAGATGAGCCATCTCTTGCACATCAGCCAGGGTCCAGATGACACCACAGAGCAAATGGTGAGGTAAGCAGGAGTGCTGCTCTCATAGCCAGCCTGACAACCTGTGCCAGGGAGATGGTGACAGACACTGTGAACTCTCAAAATATATCAAAGCAGAATTCCAGAAGTTCCTGAGAGCTCACCACTAACAGAGACTTGTAACACACCTCATGGAATATTACTGAAGAAGGGGTGGAAAGATTGTAAGAGCCACAGGGTGAAAGGAGTATCCAGAGGCATTGTCTCCCACACAATGACTGACTACTGCTCTCACAACTCATAACCCATAACCTCATGGTAAATACCAGTAACCCCACTGAGGAAGGCCCTTAATGGATTGGAGGTGAAGAGGGAAATGGGCCCAACACATTAATTGTCTATACAACAAAGTTTCTAAATGATAATAATAATAAATTAACTGTATAAAAACAGTTGTTTCTTTTTTCCTCTTCTAGACCGTGAATTTTTTTTTTTTTTTTTGTCATTTTTCTGTTTGGTTCTTTCTTTCAACAGTGCAATTTGGTCTGTTATCCAGATTACCAAATCTCTAGGCTCATAAGAGCCTTCTCCCATAGCAGCCAGGGATTATAGGCATGTATCTCTGTATCTGCATCCAACTTAAAGTTGCTGCTTTGTCTGTGTGTTAGTTAGACTTTTATCTCTATGAAAAATACCTGTGAAAGACAATTTAAAAGAGGAAGTATTTCATTTTGACTCATTTAATTTTGGTTTCAAAGATTTCAGTCAGCTATCTCCATCTTTCTTGGAGCAGATGATCTCAGCGGTGGTGCAGAGCTGTTAACTTGAAGGTGGCTAGGAAGCAGTGTATAAAGATGGAAAGATGGCTAAGCAGTTAAGGTATTTGCCTGCAAAGCCTAAGGACCCAGGCTTGATGTAACCATGTAAGCCAGATGCACAAGGTGTCTGGAGTTCATTTGCAGTGGCTGGAGGCCCTGGAGTGCCTATTATCTTTATCTCTCTTTCTATCTGCCCCCCTCAAATAAATATAAAATATTTTCTTAAAAATGAAGGGACAAAGAACAAGATGTCCATCAAATGCACAAAGGAGTGACTTACTTCCTCAATTCCAGCAACAGATAGGACAGTTGATCTCTATCGTGAACTTGATTGGATCAGAAATCAGGTAAGAGACACACTCATTGGGCAGATCTGTGAGGGTGTTTCTCGGAAGGATGAACTGAGACGGGAAGATTCTTCCCATGAGTCAGCAGACCTTCTAGGAAAGAGTAGTGTCTTTTTGCCTAG
Source organism: Orientallactaga sibirica (assembly GCA_036365145.1). Classification (NCBI taxonomy): domain Eukaryota; kingdom Metazoa; phylum Chordata; class Mammalia; order Rodentia; family Dipodidae; genus Orientallactaga; species Orientallactaga sibirica. The sequence goes on along the minus strand of JAEOAD010000019.1, from coordinate 274,794 downwards.
CCACACTTGGTATCTGCTGATAAGTGCATTTACCATGTTGCTGCCATCCTTGGCCACCATCAAAACCTAGCTTGTTCAGTCTCCCAATAGGGAGTAAAGAACAATGGTTCTCCAGGAATTCTCTAGGTCTTCAGTACTAGATTGGGACTACTGAGGTACCCAGCAGACAGCCACTGAAGGACTGCCCAGTTCCTGTTGTGTGAAGTTTTGCTCTGTGTGCTGTGGTGGCTGGTTGGCTTTTTCTCTCTGCTTGGCCTGTGGAGATATGGAACTTCCCCTTCAAAATATATGGTCTGGAAGTTCATCTCAGCGAACCTGAAGCTGTTCAATAGGAGTGAAGAACAATGGTTCTCCAGGAATTCTCTAGGTCTTCTGTTGGGACTACTGTACAGAAACCTGATAAATAATAAATCCCCTTCAAAATAAAAGGTCTTTTCTGTTCCTGTATGAAACCTGATAAATAAGATGTCACATCTTGATGTCACATCTTGCTATAAATTTTTCCCATGAACTATTTGTTTGTTTGTTTGTTTGTTTTTTTGTATTTTGAGGTAGGGTGTCATTCTAGCCCAGGCTGCTGCTCTGGAATGTACTTTGTAGTCTCAGGATGGCCTTGAACTCATGGTGATTCTCCTACCTCTGCCTCCTGAATGCTGGGATTAAAGGCATGTGCCACCACACCTGGCTTCCCATGAAGTATTTCTACATATATTGAAAAAGGTGTGATTGAGGGCTCTATAGGAAGTAGGTAGGAAGTTTACAATTTACCCACAATACAGGGTTTGTGGTCAAGTAAGTAATATGGGACAAAAATCAGATAATGATTTTCATAAAATACTACAGAAACACAAACAAAAAATGATATTTATTTAATCAGAAACATGTTTCACATTCTACAAAAGAAACCAATTGTTACTTTGGCCTTGAAACATTTTAGTAAAATGTGAAGAGTAAAGATGAGAATAAGAAGGCAACCAGGTATGGGAAACTCAAATAATGGAATTACTAGAACATGCAGTGAGCTCTAGGTACATAAAATGTGCTAATTTGGCTGGATCAGAGACGTGACAGAGAAATAAGCAGTGAGGGGTGTGCTAGAGCCATGATTTCTGATGGAATGATACCACTGAGCAAAGATAAAACAAATGGTGAACGGTACTTTCAGAAGAGGACTTCAGTGCCCTGTAGGATGGATTAGTAACAAAGATATTAAAAAATAGGGAAACATCAAAAGTGCCATGCTATGGAAAGAAATACAAGCTCTGGATTAGGGCAGGTGTGTTTGGGAAGAAAGTCAATGAATTTGCTCAAACTTTCCAATCAGACAGATGGGAGAGGTATACTCAAAGCAAAAGGCTCAGGTGGCTGAACAAAACACTCAGACAAAAGTGCTTTGCAGTTTTGTCTCACTCTAAGACAACACTTGGTCTTCCAGCTATCACTGCCATTTTCTAAATGAACCTAAGTCAACCCTTGTGGAAGTGACTTCATATACTAGTGATTTGTTATTTTATTCATTTAGCCCTGATATTGTTTCCTGAGCAATTACAAAGTTTATAAAACTGCTTTTGTGCTTATTTAGACTTGAAGGTTTTACAGAAAAACAACATTCTGAGAACCTGATATAGGAACTAAAGAATGGCCAGGAAACAAAATGTTCACTCTGGTGTTTCTGGTCTAAGGAGCATTATACAAGAGAATCAGTGCTGTGATTAAAATAGTATATGCCAGGCTGGGGAAAGTGGCTCAGTGGTTAAAGGTACTTGCTTGTAAAAGCTTCTGGCTTAGGTTCAATTCTCAGTGTCCATGTAAATCCACATGTACAAAGTGACATATGCATCCGGAGTTCATTTGCAGCGGCAAGAGGCTATGGCACACCCATATGCTCTTTCTCTATATATCTTCCTTTTCTTGCAAATAAAACTATTTTTAAAATAATAGATGCTATTTTTATAATAGAACGTATTGCTTAACATTGGAGATGACAATTATTGTGGCTCCTATGAACAAGGCAATACATTTGAATCTTCTCAGAATATGATTTGTGTTCATTTTCTTTGAGTTAGAAGATTGTTTGTGGCACTTAACCGGGCCACTAGAATAGCAAAAATCCATTTAGAGAAAAGTCTCTAAATGCTTCTCAGGGAGAAACTTAAGGGAGAATTTGGCTTGCTGAGGAAGGATAAAGGATATTGTTAATCAAAGCCCCTTTCCTTTTCATCCAAGGTGCTTAGCTCCACCATGCTTTCCCGGTGGTTAGGAAGGCTCTCAACTGAGGTATCAAAGATGATTATCTCCACTTACCAGCATTAACTCAGCTTCCAAGTCAGTCCTCAGCATTCTTCTTTGTCTTCCATGAAGCATTAAGGAACTCTACAGCCCTCAGAATTGGTGAAGCTCGGGGAAGAATCATTGTATCAGGCTGAGTCTCAATCAACCCATGTCAGAATGTGATGTAAATGAGAAATACACCTCCCTGGAGGGCCCCCAGTGGAACAGGGGCAGGGACAAGGGAAAGGATGGCACCAACACATGATGTATCTATAGTACATAGGTCCATAATAAAAAAATAAATCTAACAACCTGAGTTCAGTTCCCCAGTATTCCCCTAAAGCCTGATGGACAAAGTGGCACATGCATCTGGAGTTCATTTGCAATGGTTAGAAGTCTTGGTGCACCCACTTTCTCTCCCCACCTCCACTGCACATCCTTGCAAATAAATAAAAATATTTTTAAGGGCTGGAGAGATGTTTTAGCAGTTAAAGTGCTTGCCTGTGAAGGCTAAGGACTCATATATGTAAGCCAGACACACAGCAATGCCAGCACACAATGTCCCACATGCACACAAGGGAGAACAAGCATCTGGAGTTCAATTGCAGTGGCTGGAGGCCCTAGCATGCCAATTCTCTCCCTCCTCCTCTATCTCTCCCTCTCTGTCTCTCACATGGGCTTGCCTATATATTTATTTCCAAAGAGTTTTATTTAGGCTGATAGCTATTTCATGGCAGAATCACATAGATCTGTAAAGCAGTGGTTCTTGAGCATGGGTAATTTTCCATTACACCCCAGGTGTGCCCATTCTCTCTCTCTCTTTCTCTCTATCTATCTCTCTCTCTCTCTCTCTCTCTCTCTCTCTCTCTCTCCTTGTAAATAAATAAAAAATATTTAGATTTGAATGTTTTATTGAAAAACAACATAATGAAAGCCTGATATAGGAACCAAAAATGGCTAGAAAACAGTGTTCACTATGATGTTTCAGGTCTAAAGAGCATTATACAAGAGAATCAGAGCTGTCATTAAAATAGTATATACCAGGCTGGGGGAGGTGGTTCCAGGGTTAAAAGGTATTTGCTTGTAAAATCTTCTAGCTTGGGTTCAGTTCCCCCAGTATCCATGTAAATCCAGATGTACAAAGTGGCATAAGACATGGAGAAAACTCAAAACTCATCAAAGCAGACAATAAGAGGCTATAGAGAGCTGAAAACTACATGAGGTATCTATCATGCCCTCCACAGCTCAGAGAATATTGTGGAAGATGAGGAAGAAAGAATGTAAGAGCCATAGGATGCAAAGACATACTTTGGAGCACTGCTCTGCTGACATGAACTGATCTGTACATTCATGACCATACAGTGATTATCAACACCCCCATAAGCCTGCACTGTTCTGAGCTCATTGACATTTTGACATGAAGGATGGAGGAGGACAAAAGGAATGAGACAACAAAACAGAGGAGGACTACCTGGAAAGAAAAGGATTCTCAGTGGAATATGGAAGAGAGGGGACAAAAGAGAATAACAGGACAGAAATATGATCAAACTATAGCATATACATATATTAAAGTTCTCAATTTAAAAAGAAAGAAATGGGCTGCAGAGATGGCTTAGTGGTTAGAATGTTTGTCTGCAAAGTCTAAGGACCCAGATTCAATCTCCCAGTACCCCCATAAGCCAGATGCACAAGAGGGCGCCTGCATCTGGAATTTGTTTGCAGTTGCTAGAGGCCCTGGCATGCTCGTTTTCTCTATATATATCTGCCTCTTTCTCCCTCTATCTCAAAATAAATAAATAAAAATTTTTAAGAAAAGAAAAAACTTACAGACAGGTAGATAAGCAAAAAATATGATCTAAAGTTGAAATAAAAATAGCAGTCAATAGAAAGTTCCCCAGGATAATGCAGATGCAGATGCTGTAAATACCAGAGAAGAACTCTTGAAAAGCTATTTTTATAAACACATTCAAAAATGTGAAGGAAATGATGGATACAATGAGTGATTAGGTATAGGATACCAATATGGAAAGTATAAAAAAGTACCATTTTGAAAATTCAAAAACTAAAGACTAAAATATATGAATTTAAAAAAATACTTACTGGATATGTACAAGAACAAATTAGACAACAGAAGTAACAGTGTTAATGAGTTTAAAGACATCTTAATAGGAGTCACACAACTAAACAACAGAATTAAAAGCACTTTTTAAAAAGTGAACAACAGCTATGTCCTATGGGACCACAGCCCGATGTTTAGTAAACATATGATGAGAGTCTCACAATGATAGGAAGGGAAAGAAAAATGAAGGTGTTAAATATATGAAGAAATAATGATTGAAATTTCCCTATATTTGGTGAAAGATATCAACCCACACATACAAGAAAGTGAAACATAAATCCCAAACAGAACAAATACAGAACCTATCCAGACACATGGTGGCCACAACAATTGAACCAAAAAGTCTTAGGATTCTCAAGGGGGATATTACACACAGGGAAACAATAACAATGTTTCTGACTCCTCAATGAACACAAAGAAAGCAAGAAGACAGAGCCTTTCAAAGCATTGAGCAAGCTGTTTCAAAACACTGGAAATCAGTTCACAGAGGACAGTGGTCTCTGAGAGTCAGGAAGTAATTGAGGTGAGCCTTGGTTTACTCCAGCTTCCTGGTTTGAAGTTTCCATGTGATTTCCCAGGAAAGGAGAAACCAGTGAGATCTAAGCTGGGAGGCTATAGCTCAGAGTCCAAGAAAAACAAGACAGCTAGAAATGCAGGAGAATACCAGAATGGAGAGATGTACACAAAGACAAATGTAGGGAAAACTTCAGAGCATCTCCCTTAAAACACAAAAGGTTCAAACTGTGTCCAAGAAACTTAACTGCATCACAGAACAGGGCATAGATGCATCCACCACTCAACCAGATGGAATTCACAACATCTGGTACACTATTGTGGTAGAAAGCCTCAGTTCTCTGAGCTGTACCTCCACATCAGGTACAGTTCTGAAGGAAGGGATTTATTGAAGCTCACAGATCCAGGGGATGTTCCATAATGGCAGAAGAAGCTGGCCTGCTTTCACAAGTCCAAGAGAAATAAGCCACAAGCCACCACCAAAAAGCAAGCAAGCATATAATACAAGAACTCAAGGCTGAACTCCAGCACTTAGCATATCTTCAGACTGGAATTCCAAATCCACCCCCACACCTTAGGGCTGGACCCCAAGAACTTCCCAGTGACACCGCCTCCAGCCAGGTGGCCAAACTACAAACTTTAATAAAATCTTGACTATATTGGGTGCCTCAAAGCTTTCCCCCAGTAACACACTTCCACCAGCAAGACTCCACCTCCTAATGGTTCCACAACCTTCCAGAATAGCACCACAAACAACATGAATCTATAGGGGGTATTTTACATTCAAATTACACTCATACGTTCAAAATGTTAAGTAAAGACAAAAAATATAAACTGAGAGGGAGACTTCTCTGAAGCCAGGAAGCTACAACAAGATACAAAAATAACATATGAGAAGTACACTGGATGAGAATAATGACAGATATTATAAAAGAAAAAATTAGTAGACTTGAAGTGAAAAGAAAAAATATTCAAAATATATTACAAAAAGAAAGCAAATTTATAAAACTAAAGCATACATAAACTGTTAGCCAACTTGGCCTAGTATTTTTATATTGAAGTCACTGATTGAGAAGAGAGGAAGAGAAACATTTGAAGAAATGATGGCCAAAATCTTTACCAATTGGTGAAAATCATATTTCTTTCTTTTTGTTTGTTTGTTTGTTTGTTTGTTTGTTTGTTTGAGATAGAGTCTCACTCTGGCCCAGGCTGACCTGGAATTTACTATGTAGTCTCAGGGTGGCCTCGAACTCATAGCAATCCTCTGACCTCTGCCTCCTGAGTGCTGACATTAAAAGTGTGTGCCACCATGCCCAGCTGAAAATCATATTTCTACAAATTAAAGAAACACAATAAATCCACAGAATAAGAAAAAATTATACACACAGTTTGTCAAAACCAGTAATAAAGAGAAAACTCAAGGACATTCAGGAATAGGGAAGACATGCTGCAAATAAAATAAGTAGACATAAGGATAGAAATGATTCCATCTCAGAAGTAAAAGGAACAAGAAGACAATGGAGCAACTTCTTTAAAATTCAAAAGAAAAAAATCTGTCAAACTACAACTTTATATTTAACAAAATATGTTGCAAACATGAAAGCAAAATAAAGATGTTTTTAGATATAAACAAACCTTGAAAAAGTATTTGTCACTAGCTGACCTGCACTGCAAGAAGTGCTAACTAAAATCCTCCAGGCAGAATGCAAGAGATGTTGGATAGAAATATGGTTCTAGTTAAAGGAATGAGAAGTACTAAAAATAGTAGCTATGCACTCTTATTGAAATCTCTTTATAAGAAATTTTGCTTTATAAGAGAACACTAATACTATATTTTGGAGCTTATAACATGCATGAATAAAAAGGTATTATATATTATACATTACATATTATAAATAAAAGGTATTATAAAAAGAACCCAAAGTCTGCAAAGGATAAATGGAGATATTCTACTGCATGACTATTGTTATATGGGGAAGTATATTAATTCTAAGTAAACTGTAATAAGTTTAGGATGTATAATTCAGTTTTAGGCTCATCTCTTGAAAAACCATAGACATAGCTCAAAGGACACAAGAAAAGAAAATATTATAAAAAGTCAATTATCCCAAATTATAACTTTGACACTTGTTTGTTATGTGTCTTTATTCAAGTTATTTTGATTTCTTATACCTTCAGTGTCTTCATCTCTAATTAAATACATTTAATAATTTTATCCTCATTAAATATTAACCATATATTAAGTCCCTTGAGGGGAGAGGTCATATCTTTATTATCTTTGATATTTCTATGAAAGAATACTTACACCTTCTTTCCTGGTTTATTACATTATTACATAAAGACAATAGGATCTGCCTTCTGCTGCAGTTACCTTCATGTTGTCAGGACAAACACCTGACCAAAATCAGCTGATAGGAGGAAAACATTATTTTTTTTACAGTCTCAAGGGAAAGCTCCATGATGGCAGGAGAAAGGATGGCATGACCAGGGGTTGGCCACCACCTCTGTCACAGCAGGTGACAAACAGCAGCAGGAGAATGAGCCAAGTTCCTACAAGAGGAAGCTGGTTATAACATCCCTAAGCCTGCCTCCAACAACACACCTTCTCCAGCAAGGCTCCACCTCCAAAATACCTCAGCTGAGGATCAAGCATTTAGAAACCCTTGAGTTTACGGGGATCACCTCATTCAAACTACTACACCTGCTAAGACTCCTTGAGGTCTAGGTTAGGTAGAATTCATGAGAGATCCCAGCACAGAGACCAGTGAATATAACTCATCTTTCCTTTTTGTAAAAATCAGATACATTTAAAATAAAAGAGCCCTATCTAGAAATAATGCCCTGATAACTGAATACTGCCGTTTGATTTGTAGACAACTCTGGACAACCCTGGACAACCCCCTACTTTTGTTTCCAAATGTGTAAGGACTTGGTCTTCCTGGACTCTTCTTGTAGGCTCCTGAACTTGCAGCCAGATGGCAGAAGATGTGTGATGAATCCCTTGCTTAAGGATATGCTGATGGCAAGATGGCATGCATTCCGTTGAAGAGAGTACATAGGTGGATAGACTCTTTCCCCAGTGAAATACAAAATGTTACATAGATGATTCCACCAGCCCATGAGTAGACAATCATTAAAATCGCTCTAATCTGGCTGGAGAGATGGCTTAGCTGTTAAGGCGCTTGCCTCCTAAACCTAAGAACAGGGTTCCAATCTCCAGGTCCCACGTTTAGCCAGATGCAAAGTGACGCAAGGGCGCAATGCCACACTGGCCCACAAGGGAGTGCACGCATCTGCATTTCGTTCACAGCAGCTGAGAGACTGCTGGTGTGCCCATTCTCTGTCTCCCTCTTCCTCTCTCTCTGTCTGTCTCTCTCTGTGTTTCTCTCTAAAAATAATAAAAAATAATCTCTCTAATCATAATTAGTCACAGACCACCTGTCCACGGAGAGCTATTCTTAGGTTGAATAGCAACAAGGAGAGACAAGGGAAGCACAAGTAGACAGAAGCTTCTGTGCATCACTGAGTAACGTAAGCCCATCTGTCCGTGAGTGCTGCCATAGGAATGTGGTGGGAATCAGCCAGTTCTTAGAGTTGTGGAGCAAAAGTTTATAGACTTTCCTCTGCTCCTCTGATTATACACATTTTATAATAAGCTCTAGATTACAAAGGTAGTTCTGCTGAGGGGGAGGAGCCATTTCCTTTGCATATAGAGGAAGTCTACAGTGTAGTCCTTTATTGTCCTGAATTACCTTTGAGACTATTAGTGCATCTACATCCTTGGCTGCTCTGAGCTCTGGTGGCAGGCCTATTCATAAGTCCACATGCAGGCTCGACAGGCTGGCATCATGCATCGTTACTGGAATTTATTCTCTACCTGGAATGGAAGTGGGTCATCACACCCACATCTGAGAAAGGTCAGACTTCAGAACTAGTTTTCGGTATGCCCGCTGTTCTCCTGTATGTTAGCACACTTTCCAGGGCTCTACAGAGTCTACTTTTGAGAATTTTTAAAAAGGGAGAAAGTTGGCATGATGTCTGTGATCTACTGAAATATATTTTCTAAGGGCACACTCCTTTAAAAAAACGGGAGGTCTGGTGCCCTCCCATCCCCTGGGTCTCTTTTGCTGAATCTTCAACCATGTGAAACCTGGAACACATGCAAGAATCTGTTAGATGTTGAAAGAAAACAATATGCCCAGTCATTCTGACATGGACCTGCCTGGTCCTGGTCTCAACCATCCTTGAGTTCCTCCTTCCTATGCAGTCAGTCAGGACTATATTCTAGAATATATATATACTTTGATAATTTTGCTAATTTGAACAGGGAGGGGCAGAAACATCAAATGTTTCAGTGTTGGAACCTCACTGATATCTCTGCGTTTTTATTATCTTATAAAATAGCAGTTTCTCAATGAGTTACATGAGAATTAAATAAGATGAAGTGCCTGCTCATAAAGAGATTTCATCATTTATATTTGTGTTATTGTACCAGGACTAGAAATAGATGTTTCATTGAATATCATACCTGGAAATAATGACATGTCTTAATAAAAACAATCCCCTGGGGCTGAAGAGATGGCTCAGCAGCTAAAGTGTTTACTTGCAAAGCCCAACAACATGAGTTTGATTCCCCCGTACCCATGTAAAGTCAGATGCACAAAGTGGCTCATGCATCTGAGTTCTTTTACAGTGGCCCAAACCTGGCATGCCCATTCTCTCTCTCTGTTGGATGTGGTGGCACATGCCTTTAATCTTAGCACTGGGGAGGCTGAGGTAGTAGGATCACTGTGAGTTTGAGGCCAGCCTGAGACTACATAGTAAATTTCAGGTCAGCCTGGTCTAGAGAGAGACCCTACCTCAAAAAAAAATCCCCTAATCTCATCTCATAGAGGAAAAAAATATTGTGAATAATAGATCCTATTATAAGGTACAAGCTAGTGTGCACTGTATGCAGGTTGTGTAGATTGACACTTTCCTTTATGTCTGCTGGTGTTGCTGTTCTTAAATTGGAAGGTAAGAGTTGTTATACACAGGAAGTTTAAAATACTGTATTACTGTTTCTAAGTAGATGGTTTATATGAAAGTATTACTCAAACAGTTATCTTGGCAGAAGAATATGGATAAACTACTTCAGTGGAACTCTAGATAATAAATATCTGAGTTTACAGTGTCATATGGGCATTGTCACACCTTTCAACATGATGATTGTGATGGGAAAGCAGCTGTAGAAATACATAAATGATACTCATGGTTATGTTACAATAAAATTTTATTTATGAATCATGGAATTTGAGCTTATAACATTTCATGTCTCGAATATTTGCTTTCAATTTTTTGTTTCAAATATGTAAAAATGTAGAAAATTACAGTCAGTAATTATAATATATGGCTTTAGAATATGAGATAAAGGTCTTTAGAAAACTAGCCTTCACTTCTGATCTTTTGTACCTAACTTAATATTTTAATAAATAGCAATTAGCAGGAGCTGTGGAAGTGGCTCAGCTGTTAAAGGTGCCTGCTTGCAAATCTGTCAGGTTAGCTCAGTCTTCCTCAGTGCCCAGGTAAAAGCCCAAAACAAAGTGGAGCTAGTATCTGTAATCTCAGCATGCCTACACCATAGGAGGCACAGCCAGGAGGATCTGGAAGCTCCTAAGCAGCAGTGGCAAGGAAGACAAGAGCAACAGTCTGTGAAAGGTCAGAAGGGAAAGACAAAAGAAAAATCAAGGATGACTCCTCAAATTTTAGCTACTTGACAGATAAAAGTTGGTTATATGCTAAGAAAGTGAGACTGGGGAAAAATGGATTTTAGGTGGAGACAGATCAAGCATTCTATTTTGGTCATGCATTTATCCCTTGGAATCCACAGGCCATTGGTTCCAGCACCATTTCTAGATACCAAAATCCACAGATTTTTCTAAACCCAAGTCCATCTGTGTCTATGTGTGTTCAGTACAGATGTAAGTTTTTTAAGTATTTTTTAATTGTGCCAGCAGAACCCACAGTTATGGAAGACCAACTATATTAAACTTTAAAGTCATGCATTAGTTTCCCAAGGCTTTTGTAGCAAATTACCACAAGCTTTATAACTTAAGACAATAGAAACTTATTCTCTACAGTACCAGAAGCCAGAAGTTCAAAATCAAAGTATGGGCATGGTAATGAATTCTAATTGATTCATTCTATCCCTACATCTGTTATAAACACAAATGAGCTTTTCAATTAAGAGAAAGAACTGCATAATGATTAAGAGGAGAGAAGCTTTGCATGCGGAGAGTGAAGGTAGCAGAATCAACCTGCCTCACATACATGCCTCCTTACCTTAAGGGTTCTTTCAAGCTGATTATTTTTGAGATATTGCAGACCCAGGAGAAGCTCTAAAAACAGAGTAGAAGTTATCCTTCTGTGAGGCAAATTTATATCTACTAACAAAATCTTCACTTATAAGTTATCTGCTTCTCTGGACCAGAGTTTTATCATTGTTGAGGTTACTGACAACTCTACATATCAAAACTTGCAATTACTTACACGCTTTGCCTGGTCAACATTTCATAACTGCCTGGCCCATTCCTTCCCTCCTGCTTTCAGCTGAAGGTGACATCTAGGTTTCAATTCTAAGCCGCATCAAAAAATTGTCCTTCCCTCCAATTTCCTCCCATGTGTACATTGTGAGGTAGACACATTAATACACTATGGGTTTTCTCTTGTTTGTCTTTCTTTTGTTAGAAGCATCCCAGTCAAGGTCTTGAAAACATTGTCAACCAAAAATAAACTCAACCTATTAAAGAACAAAGAAATTAAATTTATTTGTGGCTAATTAGGATTTCAATCAGAGAAAACACAAATTCAGACAATCTTGAAAATATGCTCCAAGGTTTTATAAATGATAGTTCTTTTTGTATCTATAAACTCCAATAGGGTAGAAATCACTTTAATTCTTAATCAAGTATTTTGATTAATACTGGCAAAAGTTAAGCTGTCTTGTAGAAAAGGGATTGGGTACTGTAGCATCACCAGGTAGTTTGAGAGAAGGATCGAGTGTTTAAAATTTCAGGAGAGGATAACAGTCAAGGTTTCATGAATCTATAGTTTGGCCAAGTACAAAAATCAGCACACATCTAGGTGGTATGTCTGAAGCCCAGTTTAAAGGTTCATTTATAGATATGTCAAAGATTGATTAACAATGGCCTCCATTTCAAATGCCCTGAACAAAATGACTCCACTTTATTTGGTTGTTTGTCCCTTAACAGGGTAAAGGGAAAATTATGTTTTCTTCCCTTATGGTAGCCTCCCTTATGCTGCTGCTTACAAGTTAAGAAACCCTCTCTGGCTCAGGGAAATTCACAGAAGAGAGGGAAGAAACATTGTTGGAGCCTTAAGTTGGGTCATTATGCACAGAGACATTGCCTCACCCCCAAAACTGATGGCTACCCCCACAATGCAAGAGCCATAATCCCCAAGGGGGAGGACAGGGAGAAGGCTAACGATGGTACCACCATGGCTGTATACACATTATATAGATAACTAATAAAAAATTAATTTAATTTTAAAAATTAAAAAATTAAAAAAAGGAAGAAACCATATCTGTGTAGATCAGTTGTTTTGGCATCTGTAAGCTGAGTCTGCTAAGACAGTCAGATAATAATTACTTCAAGTTAGGTGAAATTCTACAAGTTAAGGTTCATACCTCCACAAGATTGCCCTCACTTCAAACTCTAGCCACAAAGTTGGGGTCCTCCAGGCCATCTGCACTTCTGACCAAATGGCTGTGAATTAAGAGAGTCATACAACCTCTTCAAGGGTGAGAATCTGCTAGAACAATTCTCAGAACTTAGAAAAACACTACTATGCTATCACGGTGTTATTATAGCAATAGCATTAAATAAAAATCAGGGGCTGGGCTTAGCAGTTAAAGCATTTGCCTATGAAGCCCAAGGACCCAGATTCAATTCCCCAGAACCTATGAAAGCCAGATGCATATGGTGGCACATGTATCTGGAGTTCATTTGCAGTGGCTAGAGGCACTGGTGTGCCCATTCTCTCTCTCTCTTTCTAATTCTTTCGCTCTCAATAAAAAAAAACAAATTAAAATTAAAAAATTTTAAATCATATAAAAGTGTAGTCACAAGAGACGCAATCTAGGAGGGTTTCACAAGTGAACTCTGTGCATCTTCCTAGGGTTGGAACATGCCATCCAAATTTTAGTAGCCAGTGATTTTATTGAAGTTTCATTATACAGAGATGATTTGCAATTTCCTTCACCATGGGATGGAACTCACTCTTTTTCTTCTTAACAGGCTGGATTCCTGATGCTTTACTCAAGGCCCCAACCCTCTAATAACATGGTTGTCCTTTCCAGCAGTCATTCCTCATTTGGAATGACCCAAGTTTTACAGGAAAACTGCAGTGATTTTCAATCAAATATTGCATAAGGAACATTGCCAAGGAACAGTGAACAGCAGCTACTACAGTAGTAGAAGCCATGCTTCTGTGGGCGTGAATAGAATGGGAGGGATGTCTAGCATGTCCAGTACGAGTGGTGGATGGCAAATGTAACCTTCCCGATCACTGACTCTTGGTCAACCATAGTCACAATCAGGGCGGGCCTTGAATAGCAACCACACTAGAAAATTGCAAGGATCTGAAGACTTCCTCCAAAGAACTAAAGACAAAGGAAAACCTAATTCTTTTTAATATTTTATTTATTTATTTATTTATTTACTAGAGAGAGAAAAAGAATGGGCGTAACAGGGCCTCCAGCTTCTGCAAATGAACTTCAGATACATGCACCACTTTGTGCATCTGGTTTTATGTGGGTTCTGAGGAACTGAACTCAGGCTGTCAGGCTTTGTAAGCAAGCACCTTTGCCGGTCCCCCCCCGCCCCCCTGGCAGTCAGGGCTGAAGAAAGAGCCAGTCCATCGGCTCCTCTTGGGGCTGAGCAGGATGATGGGTGTTGGCGACCCAGACCCCCTCCTCTAAAACACTGGAGAGAAAAACACACTGGGTCGGAAGTCTTGTCGAAGCAGGAACTCATTTTATTGTAGTAGGAAGATGTTTATATAGCTTTGAGAAAGAGGGTGGGTCTCAGGATGGGAAAAAGGTGTAAGGGCCAATAGTGTTCCACCACGTCAGCAGTAGCTGGGCGGAGGCAGTTTTGGCTTAGGCTTTGCTGAGTCACTCCTAAGCGGGAGTAGGCCAAAGACAGGTCGCTAAACTCTAGTCAGGCTCAGGAAGTTCCACTAGGCCTCACACCTGGGCCTCTTAGGGCCCAACACACCTTTAACCACTGAGCATCTCTCCAGTCCTGATTCTTTATTATATAAGAAAATAATGACCTATTCCAAAAGGTTGTTGTGAAGAGTAAGATACTTGGTACATGTAAAGTACTTACTGTCTAGTGTTTAAGACATGTCAGCTATTCTTACTACATATTGGGTGTTTCCAAATATGCTCATTAGGTGCTATTAAAACACACACTCATGCAATGTTTCCCTTCGTGATAGACACAATCCACCTTGACTTCTCTGAATGAAATAAACCCCACAGGAAATTCTGACTACAATGAAAAACCTGGTTTTTAGGATCTAGGCCATCCTTAATATCTCAACATGATGTACCAAACAGAGTACAGTTCTTCTAAAAAAAATGAGGTTGACTGAGAAAAATTTCTAGATATCAGTGCTTCAAATTAAACCTTCCAGCTACATTGAAACATAATCAAAGTATATGTTCCACTTTTATTCATTGTTTTACATGTTTATTCAGTGCCACGGATTCTTCTAGGTCTTAAAACTATAGTTGTGAACCAAAGCTATGGCCTTCATGAGTCTGTGTCCTAGTGGGAAATTCAGATAGCAAGTTTATCTTAAGAATGTTTACTTCTAATGCATTTACTATATTAGACTGATGACAAAAAGATGTAGATAAATCAATAGAATGGGGGAAAGGGAGAATGAATTGAGTGGTCAGAAATATCATGAAAGCACTTATAATGAATCTAGAATGAAGGGGTTCATGTGTCTGCTGACCTGTATTTCTGCCACTCTTTTCTTCCCTCACCCTGTCACTAGATTAATCCAGTTTGACCTGGTTAGAGCTTCCAATTTCTCCCATATGTCAAGGTTGGTTAGAAATTCACTGAGAATCTACACTTAGACATTTTGAGTCAACATCACATTTAAAATATACATACAACACTGATCTCAATGCCTTAAGAATTTTTGTCAGTGAGATGGTTAAAGAATAATTTTTGAGGAAAGAATATAGAAGCAACTAGTAGTGGTGGTACATACTCATAATCCCAGCATATAGGCAGACTGGGGCAGGAAGATGAGTTCAAGGCCAGTCTGGACTATACAGGAAGACCCTTTCAGAAAGAGAGACAAAAGAGAGAGACCAATTCCCAAGGCAAGGAAACATGGCAATTTTCTTGCAAAATCAGCATAATTTGAGATGATGACCTCCCTATTTCTACAACTACTGATTTCAATTAATATTAAATTACTTATCAGAGATAGCTTGAAATATGACTTTTTTATAGTCAATTTAACTTAACATCATTTCTCAGTGGTAAATTCTCTTGGCAAAAAAGGTATTTTTACAGATAATTGGGCTTGTGAATGAAATCTAGGCATTTGAACAAAATATAACTTATTCTGTTTCCAATGTGCTATAACTCTGGCCTCCCTACTGGATCTAGCAAAGCATGTGCAAGTGACAGCTCTTGATTTTAATCAAAGATCCAATACTGCTCTCTGAGAGTCATGGGGCAAATTGCCAAGCTGCCTGCCTACTCCACCATCTATTCAGAGCAAGCAGCCCTTGGATAATAAATGATGGACCACTGAAGTCACCAACAAAGGGAAAGTGCATTGATAACTTATCTTCTCTTCACAAAAATTCAGCAGAAATATTCACTAAGCCATTGTGAAAGAAGGTTGCAAAGATCAAAGAAAGAAGGAAAGACAGGAAGGGAAAGAGGGAGAGAACAAAGGGGAAAGAATCATGAGCAAAAAAAGGAATTTTCCTTTACTCTCAGAAAATAGCTCTGGAAACAGATAAACTCCTTAGTTAAAGTCACAGAAGGGGGTATGCTCAGCTTTATTACAGG
This sequence comes from Orientallactaga sibirica, assembly GCA_036365145.1. Taxonomy (NCBI): domain Eukaryota; kingdom Metazoa; phylum Chordata; class Mammalia; order Rodentia; family Dipodidae; genus Orientallactaga; species Orientallactaga sibirica. The sequence continues at coordinate 258,780 of JAEOAD010000019.1, read as the reverse complement.
ACGGCAGGGCTGTACATTGCAGATCATTACAGACAGCATCCTATGAAGAAAGCAGCGGACATATACAATCAAACCATCTATTGAGGCATGGGACCACGAGCAGCAGCAATCACCATAGAAAGCAGGGCAGTGACAATGCCATTTTAAATCCGTTTGATAGGCAAACTGTCTCAGTTAAAATTGCTCAGGGTGGATGAGTTTAAAACTCGTTATCTGTGGAGCAGCCTATCCCACGATACCACTCTATTTACCCAGATGGAGACTGGAGAATATGGGCAAACATTACAGCTCCAGCCTCCACATGCTTTGTAGATAAATCCAGTGCAGAACTTGTGCTTGGAGCCTTTGCAACGGGCTCTTTTCCACTGTAGAAGGAAAGGGTGGGGAGTGAGAAGGGAGAAAGGGGATGTCATTAAAAGACACAGTGCATAGAACTGTGAAATGGCAAGGTGTGTTTACTATGCAAGCTATTCTGTCACTTAATGTCCCCACTCTATGGTTTTAAGAGCTGGAAAGTGTTCTAACTTGTTCAAGCAGGCTACTTACTTAGTAAAAATCATTATATCTGGAGACACCAGTTAGCCAAAAGGTAACTTCACAAAATGCAGGTCATAAAATACATATTTGTTTTATGGTTGGATTTTCACATTTTCTCACATCTCCCAATGGGAAGCCTAATTAGTTTCAGCTTAATGAAGTGAAGCGTCAAAAATGAAACTAAGGGACAAACTGTTTCTGTAAAATACAATAAAAATAATTCTTGAAAGAAATGTTGTTAGGGAAGGTTAGAAACATATTCTATGGAGAAGATGAAAACTGGAACACAAAATTTAAGCATTCGGTGTAAGAATTTTACCAGGACTCCTCTGAGCAGCCCACAGATTTTTGTTGTCCTTATTGAAAGGAACAGCTGGATTTGACTAAACAAAAGACTGTCTTGACAAATGTCCTAACTCTGATGATGAACAGTGGATTTTTTTATCAGTCCATTTCTACTTTACTTATGGGAACTTTGTTATCTTAGCTATAAAGAAGAATATCATGATCATAAAGGTTTCCCTTTTTCCTCTACCAGGAGAAAGATTTTGTTGCAATTACTGCTTTGTGGCTAAAATGCTGCCTTTGGGAATTTGTGGTTTGAATAAGCATTTTTGTTAGATGTGTCACACGTACTTGGTGTTGGGGGTCACAGGTGTGAGATACTCACTCTGTCACATTATTGCTATCTCTTTTTTTATGTGTAAAATTAGAAATTGAAATTAGATCATCTAATTCGCATCCAATGTTCTATGGATTGAATTTCTTGTTTTCTGCACGTATATATGTGTATGTATGTGCATGCATGTGTATATTGTGTAAGTGCAGGTATAGCTAGACTAGCTGGCCAGCAAGCCCTGGAGAGCCCTTGTCTCTACTACCCACCCCCAAACTGGGATTACAAGTGTGCAGCACCAGCTTTTTACATGGGTGCTGGGGATCTGAACTCAGGTCCTCATGCTTGTGTGATAAGCACTTTCCCCACTGAGCCATCTCCCTGGTCCTGGTCAGATTCTTTATTGAGAATTGCAGAATAGTAGACAATTATGTTCCGACTAAGAGAACATAGTCAACACGAACTATAGCAAACATTTGAATGATCACTTTTACAACAACACTATAGATTATTATCACTTTAAGTTATGTTGAGTAACATAATCAATACTGGAAAATTAGATAAAATTTTTAAGATTTCACAGTTATAATATAAAAGAGGTCTATTAAACTTAGATTTACTTTATCGCTATTGTAGTCAGGTTCACCTGACCAAGGGTAGTTTGTGAGAAAAAGGTTTATTTTAGCTTATGGACTTGAGAGGAAGCTCCATGACGACAGGGGAAATGATGGCATGAGCAGAGGGTGGACATCACCTCCTGACCAACATCAGGTGGACAACAGCAACAGGAGAGTGTGCCACATTGACAAGAGGAAGCTGGCTATAAGCCAGCCCCCAACAGTACACTGCCTGCAGTAGTCGTTAATTCCCAAATCTCTATCAGCTGGAAACTTAGCATTCAGAACACCTAAGTTTATTGGGGACACCTGAATCAAACCACCACAACCACAAAGTCGAGTTGAACCACTACACATCTTGCCATCTATGAAGAACATTGTCAATCTCATGGCCTCATTTTACATTTGAAGCTGACATTTAATAAAATCAGCTAACTTGCACTAGGTCACAAAGCTAAAAGTATCAATATTAGGGCTGGAGAGATGGCTTAGCAGTTAAGGCATATGCCTACAAAGCACAAGGACCCCAGTTCAAGTCTCCAGGTCTCCCGTAAATCAGATGCACTTGGTGGCGCATGCGTCTGGAGTTTGTTTGCAGTGGCTAGAGGCCCTGGCGCACCCATTCTCACTCTTCCTTTCTCTGTCTCTAATAAATAAATAAATAAATAAAATAAAATCTTTTTTAAAAAGTATCAATATTAAAAATGGTCTATATTCGTTCTCCTCCAAGTTGTTAATTAATACCTGACACCACATGGCCTGTTTCCTGCAGTCACAAGACAGTATGAAAGCCAAGCAGGAGGCTGAGATTCCCTGTGATTCTGATAAGATTTTTCTTTCTTTTTTTTAGCAAGAGAGAGAGAGTGTGTGAGAGAATTGGTGCACCAGGGCCTCAGCCACTGCAATCGAACTCCAGATGCCTGTGCCACCTAGTGGACATGTGTGACCTAGTGCTTGCCTCACCTTTGTGCATCTGGCTTACATGGGATCTGAAGAGAGATGAAAAATGGGTCCTACGGCTTTCCAGGCAAGGGCCTTAACTGTTAGGCTATCTCTCCAGCCCTCTGATGATAAGACTTAATAAACAAAGTTCAAATAGCTAGAGGCACCCTTACTGATAAGGCCAGAATAGATAACATGTTCTAAAAGAGCAAGAGAATAAAACACAGAGGGAATTACAGATTGGATTAAAAGGGCTTCAATGATATCCAGTCCTTTTATCATCAAATTGCAATCAAAATAGTATCCAAAATATTGTCCCCTGTTACTGGGAATAGTCCAAATGAAAACACGAAATGCCCTGAATCCAAGATCTTTTTTTTTTGGTGGTGGGGTTGGGGGGTGGGTGGTTCCCAGCTTGCACTGGCTTTTCTGCAAAGCATGAAGCATGGTGCAGCAATTAAACAGGGCGCCTCAGTTTCCTGCAGAGGTCTCATCATTCATCACCACGATGAGCAGCTTTTGTAATGGCGAGCAGCTTTATGCTTAAAACTTTAGTCAATTTAAGCAGTCATGAGGAAGGCTGCCATGCCTTTGCACGGGGAGAATATGCACATATATTTTGTCCCATCAAAGATGACTTGAAGAGCTTGCCTCCAATTTGCTTTGAGAAAAATGGCCTTTTAAACTGAGATTAAGAGGGGGGGGGATCTTCTAATAAAAGGGAATATTTTTCAAAAACTTGCAAGTGACTGCAAAGCCAGTTAACACAGAAAACCTTGTCACCTTAAGTATGCCATTTGTTATCACACATGCCGGAATACATCTATTCATCTTCTTTTAATTGCTTGACTGTGCTAGAAATACAAAGCAGCTCACTGATGCAGAGACTGTGGAAGAATATTTTGTCATGGAAACTTTGAAAACATTTCAAAGCAGGAGCTCTTCTCTGATGAAACGAAACCTTCTAGCTGTTTGTTGGGCATTGTATTTGGCTGATAAGATTCCAGAATAAGAGGCCTTTTCTTTGAGTGGTTTTGTGTCATCTTTTGCTTGCAGATGGCTTAAAAAAAAATCTTGCAGTTTTCCAAGCAGAGTTTAGGAGATTAGTAAACGATTTTTTTATTTTCTTGCAAAATTACAAACAGATGAAAATTAGCAGATAAATACCAGCTACCCCTCTGAAGGCCTCTAGAACCAGTCTTGGGGCATCGGAGCTCACTCCAGAATTTTGCTCGAGAAGTAACAAGGAGACCATTAGGCAGGGGCAGCTCCAGCAGCTTGGGCTCCCACTAAAGCAAACTAAGACTCCACTCCGAGTGGGTGATCATTCATACCCACGGGAGACGAAACAAGCTTCACCCACGAGAGCTGCCAACTGACCCCAGCAGAGACTTTGCCAGAGACCCCCAACCCACCTCTAACTAAGGACATGCCAATTTAACCAAACAAATCATTCCTTTGTCTTTCTTCCCAGAACACCTCACAAGAGCTTTCCCCTCAAAAACTCTCAGGGAACTTCTGCATTTCTTGTGGTCTGGTATTGATGGATTCATGAACCACAGTTTGCCCAAATAATTTTTTTAATTTTTAATTGTTTAATGTATTTTTTTATAAATTTATTTTTATTTATATTATTCTAATTTTACATTCATAGTGGTGACTCCATTATCCTCCTCCCTGTTCTCCTTCTTCCATAGGGACCCTCATCAATGGGGAATGTGGTTCACACATTGTGGGGGTAGTCAAGAGCTGTGGGGGATAGGCCAAGTCTCTTAAGGTATATTTTTTGTTTTGTTTTGTTTTGTTTTGTTTTTGTTTTTCAAGGTAGGGTCTCACTCTAGCCCAAGCTGACCTGGAATTCACTATGTAGTCTCAGGGTGGCCTCAGACTCATTCTGATCTTCCCAGCTCTGCCTCCCAAGTACTAGGATTAAAGGTTTGCACCACCATGCCCAGTTTCAAGGTATCTTTTAACAAACCAAATAATGCATGTATATGTATTTAATATTGCTTAAGCCTCTACCATGTGTTTTATCATCCAGGTATGTTAACTGTATTATTTCATAAATCTTTATAGCAAGTAATTCTTTTCACTGATAACAAAATTGACAGAATAATAGTTAATAAATAACAAAGTCAGGGTGAGTGGGATAGGGGACTGCATGCCTTTAATCCCAGCACTGGGGAGGCAGAGGAAGGAAAGAGGATATCTGTGAGTTCCAGGCTAGCACAGAACTACTGAGTAAGTTCCATGTCACAGTGACAGGCCCGGCTCCTGCCCAGACATGGCCCTTCACCTGGAATGATGGGGAGCTTGAAAATGTTTTTTTTTTTTTTTTTCCAACCCTTCTAATCCATTAATCTTCTACCAAGATATATGTAATCTAGGTCTTCCAAGAGGAGTTCCTGACCTTTGGGGATTCAAGATAATTACTCCAGAGGGGAAATAGCCATAGGAGGGTTTCAGAAACATAATTTCTTAATGTAACCACAGCCTCCAAGGAGTATTTTCTTTTTAAAAAATTGATGGCAGGTGGATACACCTGTTGTTATATCTATTGAGTTTGCCTTTACTTGCCCTATTTCATGATTGCTGTTTCCTTTGTCAAAAAAGCAGAGGGAATGTGCATGCCCGGGCCTCCTGACTGCAGATAAACTCCAGATGCATACACCTCTTTGTGCATCTGGCTTTACATGAGTGCTAGGAATTTAACCTGGGCTGTCAGTCTTTACAAGCAAGGGTCTTTAACTGTTGAACCATCTCCCCAACCCCTTTTTTCTCTTTTTCATTAAAAAAAGTGTACTTGGGCTGGAGAGATGGCTTAGCCATTAAGGCGCCTGCCTGCAAAGCCTAAGAACACCCATTCAATTCTCCAGGTCCCACGTTTAACCAGATGCAAAAGTGAGGCAATGCCACACTTGCTCACAAGGGGGCTCACGCATCTGTAGTTTGTTCACAGTGGCTGAGAGGCCACTGGTGTGCCCATTCTCTGCCTCTTCGTCTTTCTCTCTGTCTCTCTCTGTCTCTGCTCTCTCTCTCTCTTTCTCTGTGTCTCTCTCAAATTAAAAAAGGAAAAGTATACTTCCCTTTCATACCTACTTTCTCTATTCTATAATGTATTAGGAAAATTTTGAGATTTTATTATTAATGTATATTAATGGTACACTTAATAGGATTTACAGTAATATTTCCAGTCATGCATACATAATACATTGATCATGCCAGGTGATAAGCAGTCTATATCACTTTTCATCATATTTATCAAAGCAGTATCTCTCACTTAAACCAAGGGCTTGCTGATTGACCTAGTTAATACCATTACATTCATTTCATGAAAAACACTTGTATATCACTAGCTAGTTTACCAACAGGATCCCCTGTTTTTGCCTCTGGAACATTAGAATTATAAGCAAGCTGCCATGCCCACCCCGACTTTATGCCAGTGCTGGGGATCTGAACTCTGGCCCTCACACTTACTCTGTGAGCACTTTATTCAATGAGCCACCTCCTCAGCCCCAGTGTTATTTTTAAAAGTGCTTGGAAAATGCCATATTGATTTATTATTCTTAGCAGTGATTAGAGCAAGACATGAGACCTGTAAGGATAATTCCAAAGGCCAATATTTGACTGTAATGAAAGTAAGCAGATTGATAAAATATCTTTTACTCCAATCCCATTACATTCATTTCATGAAAAAAATGCTTTTATATTGCATTATTTCCTCTTCTTGCTAATATCTTTGTCATGTGGGGAGATATCAGCATTTTAATGATTTAGTTATTTAAACTTTCTGATAATCTCTGTCCTTTGAATGACCCTTCTACCTCACCTCTTCCTCAGTTATAAGGATGGAGTATAGGAATTGTCAGCAAATCAAGTAACAGAGCATTGGAAAGGTTATTGTGCCAGGAACTGCTATTATCTTTCTGACAAAAATTATAACAAGCACAGGAAAGTGTGCAACTGGAATTCATTAATAACCTACCACTCAGGAACAAAGGGTATTACCCATGGTGCAGATTTAGAAGCAACAGAAATGGTTGGTATTCAAAGAAATGCCATAATTTATGTCCAGAATTGATTTTCCTAGACTTTCTGCTGAGACTGTCAATAAATGAAATGGCTATTAAATCCAGCATTGGTGGGAAGAATATGATGCATGTCAACTAAGAAATTGGAAGTTGCTTCATTGTTTACCACCTTTATAAATGCTTGCCTGAGCTCTCAAGTTAAAGCAACCCATTATACCCTGGAATTCTGCTTAATAAAGGTTTATGTTAACTCTATAAGGTATTTGTATACTTCTTCCAAAGTGTGGCTGAAACACACAAATGATGCTTGCTGATAAGATGACACTGATTATAACACATTTTATTTCTGAAATTTAAACTTTATGGGAAAATGTTATTAAATGAATTTCACACACACATCACACATACATAGGGAGAAAAGTGGGAGGATGGGGAAGACTGTTTGGGTAAAGTACTTGGCACACAGAGCAGAGTATGGATCCCCGGAACCTATGTAAATATTAAGTGGGCATGGTAACCACTCTGTAATCCCAGCACTAGAAAGGCAGAGACAAATCCCCAAGACAAGATGGCTAGTCAGATTAGCTGAAATGATGAGTCTGGGTTCAACTGGGAGATCCTGTCTCAATAAAATAAAATAAAATAAAATAAAATAAAATAAAATAAAATAAAATAAAATAAAATGAAATAGAAGAATTCACCCAACTTCAACTTCTTGTCTCCATACACATACGTGCACACAGGCACCTGCACAAAGACATATAAAATGTATATGTATGTATTTATTGTACGTCATTCATAATTTGGACTACAAAAGCATTTCTCACCTGTACTTATTGAGTGCTGTCATGAAGTATACAACCTTCATATATCACATCATGTCACTTATACACCATGGCAAAATTTTGAAGTGGATATTTCTGTTATCTTCATTTCAAGCCCAAGAAATCCAGGGATTAAAGGATTAAATTGTCCAAGGTCATTTTTCTCTTTGTACTTCCAATAATCTTCTAAATTTTCTTTCTTAGTTGGAAAACACATATTTTCTCTTTGCAAAAATATATTGTATTATTGTGACAGAAACACCATGTCAATTCTTCAAGGTCTTTTCATATGTTATAATGTTATGATAAAGATAAATTTGGCATCAATATTATATATTTATTTCCTCCCTAATATTCTTTTTCTTAATGATCTCTTCATGGTTTGTAAGTTCTTAACAATGGGTTGTCCCTAATGTTGAAGAGGCTCTGACAGGACCAGCTCATCTCAGGTTCTTCCTTTGTGCCCTCATAAGACTCCAGCTTCCTGACCATGGTTCAGATGGCTCTGGAAAAAATAAGGGGGAACAGCTAAGGCATGGAGCATGCTAAACTTCCAAGCAGAATCTTAGTGCCAATGCCTGGGCTAGTATAAGACTGACTTTACTCATCCTTTCTGTATTTGAAAATTTTATCTTTGAACATAAATAGGGGGTATTAAAAAATACAGAAAGGTAATAGCTATATGTATGTAACTACTACATTATCTTTTATAGAAATCCTGATGAAATTTCTAGGAACATTTAAGTATTTGTCAAATGACTAGAAAACCAACTGGAAACTACAGACTAAGGTATTTTGGCATAACAGGGTACTGAACAAGAGGGAAAGATTAATTAGAAGCATTTGATTCTCAACAGATTTCACATATCCCTCCCTACTTCCATTCCAATAGTCCTATCTGATGGCTGTTGAATAATGACATTTGAATTCTCTGAGAGTATTATCTTACCTTCAGTAGCAATCTTTCACTATAGTGCTTGCTCATTCAACACCTGTTATAATTTCCAGTGAGATGAAACATCAGAAAGTCATTCAAATCCATAGGCTAAAGATGCATCTAGAGTGACAAAGTATAGGATGAAATCCATTATCCTGATAAATTAATGAACAAGGACAGTAGCCCTGAATAAATTGAGCCACAGGAACTTTTTTCTCTCAATGGATATTTTGGGCCTGATTCATCCACATAAGTAATTGCCTCTGCTCTTCATTTCATTTTGCCCATGTCAACACAACGAAGTCTCAGCGCTTGAGTTTTTGAAAGCTTCACTATTTCATGTCGCGTTAGCAAGTGAGACACACATAGCAAATTCTGGATGGGGTTCTTGTGACAAATGACTTCTATGGTTTGCACGTGTCTCTTCAATGACAGCTGCTGAGAAGAAGCATCACCTCCCAGCTGCACAACTTGATCCTGCTCTCCCTGGTGAATTAGGAGGGATTGAATGTTTGGCTCTAAAGTGGCACTTCACACTCCTCTCATTGAATATCACAATTGTGCCCAGACTAAAGGAAACAAAAAAACCCATCATTGGCAACTGATGGGAGAAAAAATAGCCCTCTCATTACAGAGATAATAAGCAGGATGTTCCCTGCAGCCTTTCTTCTTAATTCTCCTTATTGTATTATATTAAATGATGCAGTTTGAAATTAAGGCTCTGGCAACCTTCATGCACACTCTGCATAAACAAGCAAAACAGAAACACAGTTAAAAGAGCAAGTACAAGCCCCTTCCAAAGGCCATCTGTTTTCTTCCTGTTAGGAAACTTCAATTCATCAGCAAAACTGTAAAGAAAATATTTATAACAAAAGTGTAAGGCTGTATTCTGAAACTGCTTGGAGTCAAGATTAGGGCAACATCAGATACTGTGGTTAGGTTTTGTCACTTCACAAGTAATTTAGATAGTCACTAAACTCCTGCAATCATTTGATTTATTATTCACCTCTTCATTTAACAAAATTGACTCAAGATCCTCCATGTATCAGGGACTGTGTAAGATGCCTCTAGTTCCACATCTTTGGGTCAAGAGTATGATAATATTAATAATTTGATGTTATTATATTACTGAGCTATGCCTACCTCTTTAGGTTCCTACAAGCACTACTATAAAGTCTAAAACAAATTAAAGTGTCTTTGGTGTCTACCAATCACCAAGCATAGGAAAGGTACATAGTTAGTCAGTTACCTGTGAAAAAAAGCTAAATATGACTATAACTTAGGGGAGATTTTTATATATCAACAATTGTAAACTTTTGTTGTTTGCTGATAAATCTGATGAAATACTTTTCTATTTCCTATTTTAATATCTTGTTCTTCTCAATAGAATGAAACCAGTTATCATAGGCTTTTGAAAATGCCACAAAGAAAGCACACTGCATAAATATACAAATAAATACATAGTATAGTTAAACAATAAGAGTGACATATAGTCCAAATGTGCTAAGTAAAATGTTCTCTTGAACTTCCTATTCCATTTTTCCCACAACTTAATATTCCTCTTATCTGACAAGAAGTCATAACCATAGCCTAAACAAGACAGGACAATGGAGCTAAGCATGGTGGTACAGAACTATGATTCCAGCACTTAAGAGGTGGGAACAGGAAGATTAGTTAAAAGAAGTTAAAAGCCAGCTTTGATGAGCTTGAGGTACGCAAGAGCTATATGAGACCGTATACCAAAAAGATCAAATAAGGGCTGGAGGGACGATTTAGAAGTTAAGGCATTTGCCTGCAAAGCCAAAGGACCCAGGTTTGATTCCACAGAACCCACATTAGCCAGATGCACAAGGGGGCGCATGCATCTGGAGTTCGTTTTCAGTAGCTGGAGGCCCTGGTGAGCCCATTCTCTCTCTTGCTCTCTCCCTCTTTCTCTGTCAAATAAATAAAAATATTTTTAAAAAGATCAAATAATAAATAAATTAATATATATGACCATGGAGATGGATCTTGCATAAACAACAAATAAAACAATACTTTGGTTAGCAAATAGGTTGGGATGGTCATATTTGTTTACACAGTATATTCCACAACACCCTAACAAATTTAGAACTTGAACCATAAAGAGATCGTCCCAAAGAAATCTACAATGTGCAACAATGACTTAGCAATTAGATACAAAGTGGGAACACAATGTTGAAGGCCAGAAAGGATGGCAACTAATTTTATACAATATAAAATATTTGGCAAAATTGAAAGCCTGTGTCAATTTGGAAAGAAAACCATTGGCTTACAATCCATGGGACTCAGAAGAATGTGGAATGTAAATGTTGGCAGAAGATTACAAGAATGTATACACTGAGGAAACATTGGGTAATATATAAACAGAGACAAAAGGATGAGAACTGTTCAGACATTTAGAAGCTTGCAGGTTGGAAAAGTGACTATCCTAAGCCCCAAACATTAAGACTTGATATCTCAAAAGACTCTGCCACAAAATTGAAGTGAAACATTCCCAACAGAAAAAATGGCCTAGGATAAAGATGAGTTAAGTGTGGAGCTTTCCCAGTCTTAAAAATTGCCACACAATGTTGAGAGGGAAATCTACAGAAGAAAGAAAACAACTAAAACCAATTTCATAACTGTGTTTAGAAGGGAGAAAGCTGTCTTCTAGATGTGCTTGCTGGAACATAGAATATACAAAAAGTAAATAGATAAAAAGACTCCCTATGATTTTGTGGAAACTGCATTGCTAAAGAAACCATTGACCTTTTGAGACTTACAACCTTTGTACTACAAACAAGCTATGGAAGAAGTTTGCTAAGAAAACCATACAGCCCTAAAAGAGGATGTGTTCCCACCACCCACTGTAGAAACAGCTGAAGAGAGAGAGTATTGGAAAAGAAAGAACAGCTTTCTTAGATGGTACAGTTTGCTCCAATGGAGGGCAATTGATCAAAGAGCTCTTCTCAAGGATCAAAACTAAGACCCAATCAAGAAATGCTTCTCATTTCCTGATGTGAGGGAGGGTCTCCACTATGTCTACTATGTGCCATTCACCACTGCTAGGGCTTTCAATCATCTTATTTCCAAATGGGAAAGTATAATGGGGCTGTCAGGATACATCATGAGTAACAAGGGAAAACCAGTGAAGGGTTACCTTGCAGCCCATAGTCCCCTCAAGCAATCTTCTCTAGATCTGTTAGAACAGTCCATGTATCCCATAGATTTTAATGCAGTGAGTAGATTCCATGCTTGGGTTTCTTCCCTAAAAGTGGGTTGAGAGATCTTACTAGTGAAGAAGGGAACAGTTAAAAATTTGGTGATTTGAAGAGATGCTGGCAGAAAAGATAAAGTAAGCTCCAAATATACACCTGTCTCTCTACATATCCAAATCCCCAAGCACTTATCTGAGAGGAATCATGTAACAGGATCAGGCCATGGAAGATAAGCAAGCAGGAGGGATTCATGGCTCCATCTTAGCTCCATGCATTCTACATCTTGTCATGTTCAGTGGCCTGGAGGCTATGTGGCCCAGATGACAGAGCTACTAAGAGGAGGGCATCAGACTCTGCTTGACAGAGAAATATCTTTTATTTGTACAGAAGTCAGTAGGATTCTTTGAATCATTTAGTTACTTATCATCACAGCATAGCTGATCCCTAAAGTTTTGCTATTAATGAATGAAGAAGGATGGGTTTGAAAAGAGCTCATCACTGTGTAGGATAAGTGAGCTAAAAATGTTAAGGTGATAATATACACATCTAAGATGAGCAGCAGCTGACGTGTAAGTTAGACTTAAGTAACCATCTCTTGGCCCCTAATGCTCCTCGCTGCCTATGGGAAACAGATTTTAAAACAATTGCAATGGGATGTCTCAACCTCCTCCTAGGCGAGGATTTAAACGCATATAGCTATGTCTCATACAACAATGTAGCAAACTTAGAGAAAAGTGTTTCTTGGGCTATATAGGAACCTCATTTGAAAGCCTCAGCCACAGAAAGGAAAGACTGCATGAATGAAGTCCATTCAACTACAAAGCCGTAACTATGGAATTACAGAGGGTTTCAGGTATTACAAAAAAGGGAGATTGTGAGAAGATAAAAATTGAGGTGAACACCTGGGGTTTTCTTTGTATAATTTTTCTCAAAACTCTGTATGGCAGAAAGTCAGTTACACCCTTCCTAAATTTCCCAGCACTCTGGGTTTGAAAGCTCTTGGCAATCATCGTCTACTCTATAACTTCCTGATTTCAGTAACAAATATGAGACCCAAAGAAGATAGGGAATTTGAGTAATGGCTCACTGACTGAAAAGAATGAGAACTTCGGATTCAACTTTCCACACACTACAATTCTCCCTTCCCAGGACACTTTCAGGACAGAACAGAATTTAGTTTTACTGTGCATATTTTTGTTCACTATTTTTGCTCTAAAACAATTATCTAGGAAGTCATCGATAATAATCAATGGGGACCTGTGTACACTACCCAAGTTCCTACAGAACAAACTTGCCCAGAATTTACCTTGCTTATAAAAGGACTGCCCCCACAAATGGTTGCTGGGACTTCAAGCTTGCACTTTTCCTTTCTGTTTTACAGACTTGACTACCCTTCTGCCTTCAGTTATATCATTTCCCCTGCCCTAGAATCTATATTACTTGAAACAATAAAACTGGTCTTATAGTAATTATTTCTGTCTTCAAAAGATGCAAAACTATTTTAGTTAACAGAGTGTTAGAAGCAGAGCTATTCCTGTGTCTATCTTGAGTAAAAGAGACAGAAGACCAGAGAAGACTCAACTTTCTGGTGACATAATCTTGATTCTAAGACTTGAACTTGAACATGAGGAACCCTCACTCTTGAGAACAAGCATATGCTTAAGTAACTTGCTAATAGACAGCCCAGCCCCACTTTCTTTATACAGAGCATAATAATAGAAAGAAAAGCTTCAACTTTTCAGTTACTTTTATGATTCATCTCTGTTTTTATGGACATCCCAGCACAGTTCACCTCATTAGCCACTACAGAAATTTTAATTCCTGAGTTAATCCAGTCTTCATTCAGCAAAATGGATATTAATATTTTTATAATGTAATTTTTAATTAAATATAGCACCACCATTATTACACCCCAAAAAATCTAAATAGAGTTTGAAAGAGAAGACAGACACTATCACAACAAAAATCAGCAAATTCTGTTCACATGCCTTTCAAAGGTCTAATCACCTATGAAGTAATGAGAATAAACTGTGAGATAATGTAGGACAGATCTAATTAAGATAATGAGCTACGATTATGGACATGATTTTCCAGGGTTAAAGATCTTAACAAAAGGCAATCTATGAATATATTTTAACCATCCTCTCTGGTCTATTTGCTTATATTAACTATGCTTCTTTAAAAAGGAAAACATTCATCAGAACTAATGACCCTGAGTCTGCTGCAACTACAGGGTTTTAATTATTTTGCTCTCACTGATGCATTTAATAGTTTGACAGGCTCTTTTTTGTAATTCTGTATATTTGATTGAAACTGTATCTTTTTAAATCATGCTATTCAAGGGGAAAGAGAGACGTTACAATCAGTATTCCTGTGGCACCTTGGAAAAGCACATTATGGAAGACATTTTGATTAAGCTAATACAGATTTGGATAGATATTTCTGGAAGGAGTGAACTAATTAGCCTGGCTTCAACAGCAGTGGCAAGCAAGACAGCCAAGGAACAGGTGTAATTAAGCTTTGTAGGAATGCCTAAGGCCATTTCCACTCCCTGTCCAAAGAGGCAACTTACAGTAACAGAGAAAAAAGTCAGAACAGGAATCACTTAATCTTTTGGTTACTAATCATTAATCAACACTAGGAGTATTTTCTGAGAAGTGTAGAACTGTGGCAGGAGACCCCTACAACAGTCTATGGCTGAATATGGCATTGGTAACGATTCAGCATTGCACACTGGAAGGAGAAGCTGGTTGACTAGTACTCTCTAAATCTGATGGGGGAAGAAACCATAATCCAAGTGTTGCTAACATATTCTGTGACTCTCAAACATTTGAATCTAATCGGTGAAGCTGTGGGTTCCCATCTCAGTCTCAGCCCCACGTGTGTGCCACTCTCACCAAGCAACATTGTAGATGTTAGACGATGGGATACACTCAGCGCATTCCTGGTAGTCAAGTGTCAATGTGGCTCTGGTATTGTGTTTGACTCCAGCTCCAGGGGGCTTAATACGTCAATGAACTCCTCCAGGAATAGCCTTCAGGACTGCTCACTGAAATCATGAGAGCCTACAGATCTCAAAAATCATAGCCAAAAGGACAGACTCCAGAAAGACATAAACAACGCATTAGAAAGTATTTGAGTTGTAAGCTCCATTTTCTCTGGATTTTTCTTGAATTTTGATTGATACTCCTTTCTTCTTTTTCTTTCCTTTTTTTGTGATTCACTGAGTTTAATTGGGGTTGTTTGCACGCACGTAGATGGATTGTTATTTTCTGGTGCATAGGCAACTTGCCAGTGGCTATATCACTGAAGAGAATCAATTCCCCACCCATGTTGACCATTAGCTTCCAGTAGCTCCCCAGGGAGGGGTGGGGAGCCTCTTGATCCCCTCCCCCATCCAGATGTACTACAAGGCTGAAATAGGAGGGCACTGACCATGGTGCAAAGGATGAAACTGCCTGTTCACCTAGGCCTTATTTACAGGAGACAACCGCCTTTGAGAGAGGCATTTGCCAGCCTTTGAGTGAATATCCCCTACCTTGGATGCCAATCCCCACCCAAGCTTCCCTCTATCCTTGTACGTATCAGCCAAGACAGAGGTTGCATTTTTTCCATCTCCTTAGCAGTCTTTCCAGCCCCTCAGTTTCTGCTTGTGCTTTGTACATTCTTACTCTCCACCATGACATCCTCCCCTCCTTGCCTGGTGAACTCCTACTCACCCTCGGGGCTTTGGCTGAAAGAATACCTCCCTCTGGGCTCTCCCTATACCTTCCCCACCACTCATCTCTAGCCTACTTCATCCCGATCCCATGTGTCCCTCTCTTTCTGGTGCCCAGCCTAGTGCTCTTAGAATTATTTACTATCAGGTTTGGCTTCCCAACTAGGTATGGAATATTGAAGACAACAGCGATACCTGGTCATCTCTGTAGTCACAGAGCTAGAAGACATCGCATCATCATCAACCACGTAGGAGCTCTCTCTCTCTCTCTCTCAACGCTTCCCTCTTCTAGTAATACATGCTAATAGGTCCCTTGTGAAAGCTCATGCGGATTGGCATCAAGAGAAGAGAGTCTGTTTAGATATTCAAGTTTTACTTGGTCAAGGTTTACTTGGAGAAATAACTAGTCCAGAGGAACAACCAGAGACTGTGGGAAGACAAAATGAAATGTGGGAAATACTAGCTAGTTAGTAAGTGTCTGAAGTGCTGATTGATAACCCTAAATAGTATTCGTACTTACATGGGTCTTAGGGTTGTTGTTTGATTCCCTTTCCTCTTTCTCCACATGGAACTGATTTAGTCAGATGTTAGAGAAATACACTGTTTCCATAAAGGCCAAAGACTGTCAACCTTGAACATCGGATTTCATTTAAAATCAATGCTATTCCAGCGTATGGTCTCAAGGTATCCCAACATAGCACCACAGTAATAACTGGTTATATTTTGACATTTCATACAGTATTGTTCCAAAAACTCTATAATCTGGGGTTTGACTGATCTTTTGTGCTTCTCTGACGTTACTCTGGGTCTCGAGGTTGCACACTAATACTTCTGTTGTCTTCACCATCCCTGGCACTTCAGTCTCTGAATCATTTCTATCTGTCCTTCCAGGCTGACAGTCTCCACTTGGGAATATGTAACCAGGATTTGTATTTGCAAAAATAAATACAGGATTTATTAACTTTATACTGAAATACGAACCAAAGGCATAAAATGTGGCTTTAGAATGTTTGTTATTTTTTTAAACTCACAAAATTTATATTCCTTTTAAGCCAACCAGGAACATAAATACATTTTTTATCTGGCCTCTCTTATGTGTATGCACCATGGCATTACACAAAGGGGAATATTGTAGGCGATAAACTACAGTATATAATATCAATTCCATTTAAGGTTTCACCCATGTAATTAAATTATCTTCTGAAGGGGAGTGTGGGGAGGGTGTACTTTCACAAACACAAGCCTTAGTGACTCATTATCTAAGACCTCTGTGATTGTTGCTGTTGTTGCTCACTGTTGTTTTCATCCTGGATAGTGAAATTTGATTAAAATTTTTCTTACAACCAAAAGTGAACTTTTTCCATCCCAGATACACTATGTCTATCATATTGACAACTGCTTACTAAAGAGTCATTTCCATTATTTGGATTCCAAGGGGAGGATCTTAAGCTTAGATTTCACTTCAAAAGTATATTGGCTGTGACATTCAGAGTCTTTTTTTCCTATGGAACTAATAATAATCTAAGACTGACTATTTCTAACTTTATAGCAGATAAAGTTAATTGATTTTTTTTCCTTGAAATGGTACCTCCAATAGTACAGCAAAGCATGCTTTTGTGGGAAATGTGGACATAGGTCTTTTTAAAAGATTTTCTTAATAGTTAATAGAAGAGCACAAAAAATCTTAGACTTTTAAGAGCAAAAAAAATTTAAAAGAAGGCAAAAAGGAAAAAAATTTAATTCCAGCACCCAAGTGTCCCGGAGTCATCAGACACTGGATGGAGGCTGGAACGAGAGAGACCTCAGCCATCGTCATATGAAATCTGAATTGATTGCCCATCCTTCAGCTCTGGAGTGAAGCAGTAAAGGATTAATTTTATCTTTTTGCTGGTAGAACTGTTTTTAAGGAAGCAATTTTTTCCTGTAAAATAGAATTTTGTCTTATTTTAGCAGTGAGAAAGGCAAGGGGGGAAGGCCACACAAGTTATGGCATGCTGCCTAGTACAAAGTCAGAAAGCATGTTCTCAGGTGGGATCCCATGAGCATGCATAGTATACACATAAAATCCAGCCTAGAATTGCTAAAGATGAAATACACTATTATGAATGCCATTTCAATTTATGTCTATATAGAATGTAGCTATTTCTGTCTGCCAAATATTTGTAGATCAGACTTATCAAATGGGGGCAACATGAGAAAAGGAATTCCTCTTATTCCCTAACATATAAAATGCCTTTTTGATTATGACCACATCCACTTGTCTGAACAATCCAAATTAGATATCATCTAAAAAGAGCTCTTAAGGGCCATGGTAATCCCAGAGATGCAAAACAAAAAATGGATGCTTGGGAAAGATGTTCTAGATAAGTTAAAATAATTGTATCATGTGTAATTAAGACTTTTTATGCACACACAAGAGTAATCTTGGCTCTGTCCTTAATCTTTACAATCTCAGTACACAGCAAATGCTGGTGGCCATTCTGTCGTGACTGCCCCCATGCCCCTAGCTCATTTCTCTTCTCCAAACCAATGTATGAATTTAGTTCTGAGGCCCCAAGCCCTTTCTCTCCCAAGACTGCCTTGGAAATATATCAAATGAAGTTGATTTTGGATGAGCCTACTAGGAAATTTATATCAATCTTTCCACTGATACAAACTTTTTAAATGAAAAATATAATATTCTTTAACATTTTAAATGTTTTAAATAACTTTTTTAAAACATCAAAGAGCTAATAAGAGAGTGAGGAGTAGCTAGGCCAAACTCTGAATGCCAAACAGGAAAAAAAACAGAAAAGGTAGGCTAGTTTTTTCTCTGTTAGCATTTTGCTGTTGTGGTTGCTGTTCTTTGTTTTTGTTTCTTGAGGCAGACTCACATGTAGCTCAGGTTGTCTAGTCTTGAGCTTGTTATATATCAAGGGTGGCTTTGAACTCCTATACCTTCTATCTCTACCTCCCAAGTGCTAGCATTACAGGCATACACCATCTTCTGTCTACTGGAAAGGGCAGCTTAGATAATAATACATAATTAGCTGCACTGAGGAGATGGGGAAACAAAAGTTGGAGTCCAAGGCCACCAAGGTCAGGGAACTTGTTAAGCCATCTTCTGCATTAAACTGAGACTTTAAAAGGCTCCACCTTTGCAATATGGAGAAACTGAAAGCAATAAAGCTGTCATTATTCAGACAACATGATTGAGGGTGCAGAAAATTGAAAAGAATCTACAAATAAGTTATTAGAAGTTAATAAGTAAATTTATCAAGTTCACAGAATACAAACCAAAATCAGTTAAGTGTCCCAATGATAGCATCAAATACCTAGAAAATGAATTTATTAAAATGGTAATATTTACAATAGCATCTGTAAGGCAAACACTCAGAAATAAATCTAATAAAAGATATACAACACTTTACATAAAATGGTAAAACATTGCTGAAATAAACTAAAGATCTAAATAGGGGCTAAGAAGATAGCTCAGTGGTTAAAGACATTTGCTTACAAAGCCTACCAGACTGGGTTTGATTCCCCAGTACCCATGTAAAACCAGATGCACAAAATGGTGAATATATGCATCTGGAGTTCATTTGAAGTGGCAAGAGACCCTGACATGCTCATATGTTTTCTCTCTCTCTCTCTCTCTCCCTCTCTGTCTCTCTCTCTCACTATCTCTCCTCACAAATAAATAAAAATATTATTAGAGGACTTCCGGGTAAGATGGCAGCATAGGAGCCATGCCTAACCAGATCAGGGAGGGATTTAAGCAAAACTACACCAAAATACACTCTTCTTCTGAAAAGTGCAGAATAGATTTTCTGGTGAGGAGAAACAGGAGATGGCCAGAATCCTACTGTGGAGCTTGCAGCCCCATCCTCGATGAGAACTTTAAAACACTCAAGTAAGAAATTGCAGAAGACACAAGGAAATGGAAAGACAGCCCATGCTCTTGAATTGGAAGAATCAATATTATGAAAATATCAATCTTACCAAAAGCAATCTACACATTTAATGCAAGCCCCATTAAAATCCCAATAGCATTCTTCACAGAAATAGAAAAAACAATCCTAAAATTCATTTGGAAACACAAAAAAACCTCAAATAGCTAAAACAATTTCATGCAATAAAAATCAGGCTGGTGGTATTACCATACCCAATTTTAAGTTATATTACAAAGCCATAGTAACAAAAACAGCATGGTACTGGCACAAGGACAGACAGGTAGATCAATGGAACAGAATAGAGGAGCCAAATATTAATCCAGGCAGCTACAGCCACCTGATTTTTAACAAAAATGCCAAAAATATTCATTGGAGAAAAGATAGCCTCTGCAACAAGTGGTGCTGGGAAAACTGGACATCTGTATGTAAAAGGATAAAAATAGATCCTTGTCTCTTTCCATGCACAAGAGTCAAATCCAAATGGCTCAGGGACCTTAATATCAGACCTAAAACTCTGAAACTGCTAGAGGAAAAGGTAGGGGAAACCCTTCAACATATTGACATAGCCAAAGACTTTCTGAATATAACCTCAATTGCTCAGGGAATAAAACCACTAATCAACCACTGGGACTTCATGAAATTACAAAGCTTTTGTACAGCAAAGGACATTGTGAATAGAGCAAAGAAACAACCTACAGAATGGAAGAAAAATCTTTGCCAGCTGTACATCTCACAGAGGATTAATATCCAGAATATACAAAGAACTCAAAAAACAGAACAAGAAATCAAACAACCCAGTTAAAAATGGGCTATGGAACTAAATAGAGAGTTCTCAGAAGAAGAAATACAGATGGCATATAAACATCTAAAAAAGTGTTCTACATCCCTAGCCATCAGGGAAATTCAAATTAAAACCACTTTGAGATTCCATGTCACTCTTATCAGAATGGCAACCATTAAGAAAACAAATGACAATAAGTTTTGGAAAGGAGGCGGAAAAAAAGGAACACTTCTACATTGTTGGTGGGAATGTAATCTGGTGCAGTCATTGTGGAAGTCAGTGTGGAGGTTCTTGAGGCAGCTAAAAATAGATTTACCATATGATCCAGCCATAGCACTACTAGGCATTTATCTGAAGGACTCTTCTCACTACCTTAGAGATACTTGCACAACCATGTTTATTGCTGCTCTATTCACAATAGCTAGGAAATGGAACCAGCCTAGATGTCCCTCCACAGATGAAT
Organism: Orientallactaga sibirica; assembly: GCA_036365145.1. Classification (NCBI taxonomy): domain Eukaryota; kingdom Metazoa; phylum Chordata; class Mammalia; order Rodentia; family Dipodidae; genus Orientallactaga; species Orientallactaga sibirica. Next base: position 238,164 of record JAEOAD010000019.1, on the reverse strand, counting down.
GGATAATAAAGATGTGGTACATTTACACAAAAAGGAAATTATTAAATTTGCAGGAAAATGGATGGATCTGGAAAGAATTATATTAAATGAGGTAACCCAGGCTCAGAAAGCCAAACGTCATTTGTTCTCTCTCATATGTGGATCCTAGCTACAAATGTATAGACTTATGTGTGAAATGGAACCAAAAATAGGTACTAGAAACCAGTAAGCTGGTAAAAGGCTATAAGGGAGGCAGGAGAGGGAAGGATTTAAGTGTATGGTATTGCACATATGTAAGGAGAAGAACAGATTACAGGAAGGGGAATGGCCTAAGCAAGGCCATGGGAAGAGAATGCATAAAACAAGGGCAGGGGGAGGGTCAATCAAAATTCAAGATAGTCTGAATAAGACTTATGTAAACCTACTTTTTTGAATAATGGCACATCCAGAAGCTGTAGACTGTTACTAGAAAATTTTCAGTGCCTGGGATGGGATACCTTCCAGTGAATTTACCCAAGGAGGTACCGGTAGCCTCCAAAACATTAAAGGCTATTGACAAAGCCCTTGGTTGCCCTTGAGAAACAGATGATAAGACCCTATTGCTGAAGACATCTCTTGCCTGAGAGGCAAGGTCACTGAGAAAGCAAGCTTGTGCTGAGCAGAAAATCTTCTCCCTGTAGACCACCCAACTGAAAGCTGGAAAAAACCTGCAGTGCATGCAGCCCTATGGGAGACAGAAGTCATCAGCAGTGAAAACAGTGGACACTGAAAACTCAAGTTTGGCCAGACAGGCCCAATGACTGAACAGGTGCAATAGTGGTATGTCTGCTCTTGGGAAAACCAACTGCTCCATAATTGGACTGAAGGCCCTCTCTATGGGAGGGAATACATACCTGGTACTGAAAAACCTAAGCAAAAGTCTATGGCAGGGGAGGTCATGTGTCTTAGGGGTATAAAGCCTGCACTTGTCTGGTTAAATGTATATATTATTCCCACCAAGCTACCCTGAAAGCACTACACTTAATGTTCATATTCACATATTAATGCTACTCTCACTTCTGGTTAGAGAAGTTTCTCTTTTCAGATGGCGATGACCACTGGGATGACCCAAAAGGCAACATAGTGCTGAGAAGAAGGGATGGAGGAGTGCCCAGCACTGAAACACCTCTGTCATGCCCTCCAAGGCTCAGGGACCATTGCAGAAGAGGGGGCAGATAGAATCAGAGATCCAAAGGAAGGGTATGACCCCTTACAATGCAGCTGCCCAGACAGAAATTGGCCTCGATATCCATGACCTTGCAGTGCCTAACAATACCTTCACAAGACCCTCATAATACAAGAAAAAGATGATGACATCAAATTAAATGAGAAACTAATGGAAAGAGGGAGGGGATATGATGGAGAATGGAGTTCTGAGGGGGAATGGGGGGAGTGGAGGGAAATATCATGGTTTTTCTGTATGTAGGTATAGAAGTTGTCAATAAAAATAAATGAATAAATAAAAATATTATTAAAATATCTAAATAAATTAAAATATATATATCACTTATCCTTAAATACAGTTGAATTATATTTTCAATCAAAATTCCAGCAGTCTTTCTTTTATTTGTGTGCATGTACATTGACTGCCTGACATGTTTTTATGAAAGACAGCATATCAGCATAAAAAACAAAGTTATAATATTTACCAGTTAGTAGTTTACCAGTTAGTAGTTCCTAAATGCAGATGTTTCTTAAAATGGTGCTGAGTCTATTGGATATCCATAAGGAAAACAATGAAACTTGACCCTTATTTGGATTGTGGGTTTTAAAGTCAAAGGTGAAGCAATCAAAATCCACCAAAATACAACAATAGAATAACTTTGTGAGCTTAGACAGAGATTTGTTTAACAGCACAGAGTGAAAAGGCAAATCACACAGCAGGAGAACTTCTGCATAATTCCAATAACAAAAAAGGAGCCAAAATCTACAGTGTGTAAGAATGACTATGAGTCAGTAGAATCTGCCAGACAAGTGGGCAAAAGACTCCAAAGTCAAAAGCATTAATAGAAAAAAATATTTTATTAGTTTTAATGGAAACCATTAATGCATTTTATTCCCATCTTAATAATCTAATAATATATACAGGTAAAAATATAACAAAGAAGTGATGAAAACAAGTGTATATAAGTAATAAGCAATAGTTTGAAAGTTAATAATTTGTGTACAAAATGTAATGTCACTGGAGAGATGGTTTAGTAGTTAAGGTGCTTGATTGTGAAGCCTAAGGACCGTGGTTCCCTTCTCCAAGACCCACATAAGCCAAATGCACAAGGTAGCACATGAGTCTGGAGTTTGTTTGCAGTGGCTGGAGGCCACTGCCCCTCTTGCTCAAATAATTAAATAAATAATTAAAATGTAATGTAATTAAGAGTATATTGCATTCATTTTGTCATTTGTCAGCATCATTTTCTGTAACAACTTGTCAACAATTTGGGAGTTCATTGTTTCACAAAAGTAGACTTATAATAATGGAATATCATAGAAACAAAATAGAAGTAAGATAAAAACTAAATCTAAGATATATTTGAAATAAGTAGAAATATCACATCCACACAACATACTAAAGAGCCACTAAAAAGTACCACTTCCTCTCACCATGTTTTGATTGAAACAAATAAGGTTTACACTTGGAATTTGTTCCATGTGACATTCTGTGACAAGGAGCAGTGTCAGCTTACTCATCATTACAAAATATCACTTTATAAAGCATGCTTATTGTTATTATGCAGAGTCAAAAGGCCATTATACCTAATACAAAGGAATAAATTCTAAAATATAGTATAAAATTTCGGATGTATAGTCAAAGCGATACTAACTGAAAAATCTAAACTTAGATAAAGACTAAATTTCAACCAAGAAAAACAAACAAGTTATTGCCACAATGAACAACATGAGTAAATCTCCAAATGTATTATTGGTGGCTGGGAAGACAACCCATTGGTTAAAGGCACTAGGCTGCAAATCCTACTGACCTGGGTTCAATTAACAAGATATCCATGTAACCTGCTCACAAAAGGTGGCACAGGTGAGCCCATGTACACACACACACACACACACACACACACACACACCTGCAAATAAATAAATAAAAAATATGTTATTGAGAAAATAATTTTTAAATGCAATGTAGAACTCTGTTTGTATAAAATTAAAAGCATGCAAATTAATCTGTGATGTCAGAAGTTAGAAGAGCAGATGCATTGAGAATAAAAACACAAGGCATCAGCCCTACTTCCTCTCTGGGTCAAAAAAGTTAGGAAGTACTTGCCATTCATGTTTTCACTAGGCTTGGATATTCCTCAAGGTAAAAGACATCAGTACCTGTGAAATATATTTTTGTGAGTATTGTAATTACCTTTGCATTGCTGAGACAAAACAACCAAAAGTAGCTTATGGGAGAAAAGGATTTATTTTGACTTAAAGTCTTAAGGGGAAGCTCCATAATGGCAGGGGGAAGCATGGCACATACAGAGGCTGGACATCATAATATTGCCACAGGAGGTGGAAAATGGCGGCAAGAAAGTGAGCCAAACTCTGACAAAGGGGAGCTAGCTAAAACACCCCAAAGCCCATTCCCAGTAACACACCTCCTCCAGCAAGGTTCCACCTCCAAAATTGCCACCATCTGGGGACAAAGCACTGAAAAACATGAATTTATGGGGCACATGTGATTCAAATCACCATATGAGATTCTAATAAGAAGTGCTGTGAACTTCTAAGAATTAGTTCAACAAGGATTTAAATTATTTTGCAATAAACGTAATAAGGTTTGGGATAAACAGCCAGATGCTTCCTGTTTCAAACCCCAACTCCATCTGTTTATAGCTTTCTGACCTCAGTAAATTTAACTTTCATGAACCTCAGTTTCCCCAAATATAAAACAGAGATTTATGTAAACCTACCACTAGGTTACTATGAATAATAGTAAAGTGAAATATCTAAAAGGACTTTTGTACAGAAAGTTCTTTCCATTGTGTACATGTATTGAGTTTGTGCTGGGGTCAAACTCTAGCTGGTCACTTTGATTCCATCTTCAAAGTGGGAATGATAAGTCAGTTTATGGTAAAGATATAAGACATATCTTAAATATTTTCAAGGAAAATTTTTCAAAGTTGTTAAATAAAAACACCTGTGGACAAAAATTTCTACAATAAACCACCTACTACAAAATGCACTATGATCTAAACTCAAATCACCCCTACATGATGCCTCCATAGAAAATCAAAGTACACAGAGAAGGGATCATAATCCCAGAGAGAGAAAATCCTTAGTCTTGTTTACAGAAGCCTTAAATTTTACATACTGCATATTGTTGGCCTTTTCATCTTTTCTTATCTGTGATATGAAAAAGATAGTGTAGCTTACTGAGTTCTAAACCCAACAATAGGTACCTTTGTCCACTAAGTTTTAATATGTTCCAAAGGGTTGTATGAGTAGATTAGAAAGAGCAGAAAGAAGTCAAAACATATATCCCTCAACCTCTTTTGAGGAGAAAGCTATACTCCTCTGTCAAATGTCTCAGTAGCACTCTGCACACAGCTTTATTGCATTCAGGTCCAGTGAAATATATATTTGTGAGTGCTGTGATTACCTACTTTCCTCTCTCACCCCCAGGACTAAGGACTAATAAGACTTTCCTACCTTCTACCCTACCTCACTTTATCCAGTGACTTCCCAGTACATTACCCACCACATTTGTAAAATTCTTCAAGTTGCCCAATATGGATTGGCTTAAACAGATATTTTATTTATGATCTTATAATTTAATATTTATATGGTATGATTCCATGTTTACTTAAATAAATAAGCATGGATATTATATATCTTTCTCTTAATGATTCAGGTTCATCATAAGGACTCTCAGAGATAGCAGGATTATTCATCAGCTCCTTCCATCCACACTGTTCTTTTTTATTTTACAGACATTATATCATTGAATCTTTCCTTTTACACACACACACACACACACACACACACACACACATACTACTGACCTGATAAGTCCATTCTATAGAATGAAGGCAGTGTAGCTATTACGTAATAGAAATAAGAATATGAAGTCAAGAAGATCTCACTGTAAAATGCATCCCCACCCATTAGAAGACATGCAAGCTCCCTTCCCCACTATACTGTCTTGAAGGACTGGAAAAGTGTATAGATCTATCAATTCTTACACTCAGTAATTTACACTAATGTTCATGTGGATTGACAGAGATGATTCATTTATGTTCTCTAATTGGTTGAAAATGAGCCTGCAGCTACAGAGCAAATCTGACAGTTTCCTCCCTATGTATTCACATGGCTGGAGCAGCCAGCCTTGCCTGTCTAATTGGCTACTTATGATCTCCTATCAGCCAAGAACATGAAATGTGCCCTAATTGGAATTATTTGTGAAGTGAAGAGTAACAATTTCTTGAATGAGGGCTGACAGACTTTGGAACATGGAGCTTGTGGAAGCTATTTTCATCAGTCAGCAGCTGTATTTTAGATAGTACTCGTATTAGTTACTTTCTTGTCACTGTCACAAACTACCTGACAGAAACAACTTGAGGGCAGACAGATTTTTTTTTTCATGGTTTGAGGGAATATAGTCCACCATGGTGGGTCAGACATGGTTTTGGGAGCAGCTTACATCCTATCGGCAGTGGGGAAGCAGAGGTACTTTGATAGCGATGAGGGCCACAACCCCAGATACACACTTTCTTCATCAAGTTTCTACCTCCTAACAGTTCCTCAACTTGCCAAAATAGCTCCACCAGCTGGTGATCAAGTATTCAAACACATAAGCATTCAAACTATAACAGTGCCGTACCATATTTTAATGCACAATGAAAATCACTGTTTGACCACATGAAGAGGATGCATGTGACTCACCAGCTATCAAGGCCCCAGCAGAACCCATCTTCATTAGAAACCTCCAGAGCTCAGTCATTCAGATGAGTACAGAACCCAGCCACTCGCTTCCTCCTAGCTAACATCTTGGACATCATGGAGCAGAAATACATATGTATCTATTTATCTACACTGGTTACATATACACATATGTAGATCATACATATATGCATTATTTATACATATACACAAATATATGGCAAATGACACTATCTGTTAGCAAGGACTCTGGAAAGCTAAATTGAAACCATGTCCCCTCACATTACTCAGTGCATACCCATATATTTAATCTTATTACCCCAAGACCAGCAAAATGAAAGTGCAAAACAAAAGGGAAGATAATAGGATTGAATAGTATTAAGTGTGGGCAAGACAGACGAGAAAAGTACAGTTCTCTGCAGAGTTCCACACCCATTAATAACCACATCATTATTGGCCCTACTAATAGTCTACATATCTAATCAAAAATGGCACTTCTGCTCTTCAGAGGTGAGGAGGAGATGGGTGACAGGAAGTTTTGGTTCCTAGCAAAAGGAGTCAAGTGAAGAACTTTCATTTCATTATAGGGGTCATTACCAATTCTAAGGTAAAACTTTTTATACACTAGTAGGGCAGGGTAGGAGAGAGAAAGAAAGAACTAAAACTAGCCTGATGCATCCATTCTAAAGATCAAGTGAGCCCCAGTGTTAAGTAAAAGAAATGGGACGATGAAGCCAAGAGTATTGCACTGTAAAATGAGGTGCCCTTATACGCATTCTGCTATTTATCCTTAACATTAAGTTGAAGTTGCCTTCTCAAGCTACTTGCTGCCCCAATCCTGTATCCTGTGTACAGGTGTGGATGAGCTGAGTGACAGCCTTCCTTTAGAAATGTTCCCTGGATCTGAATCAAAAGGAAGGCACACTCTCAAAGCAATGCGAGTATATGTGACCTATTGGACTACAGAGTCATGTGCACGGGAGCTCATGGAGTACCTGGGAAAACCCAGCACAGTGCATAATGTGAGGGTGAGTTGAGAAAATCATATGTAAAGTAACTACATGGATGATGATGAGTGAAACAAAGCAGAACTTAATATGTGTTACCTCTGTTAATGCAGCACAGGGTGCTTAATGGTGTGGCTGGAATGATGGGTAAAAGAATATAAGGTGAGTACAATCCTCTGATGATCCTACTTTGTGAATGGACAGTCAGCACAACCCTATGCATGTGCCCAGGTAATTAGAGAGCTGGTAACAACCACAGCAACAAAAGATCAGGTAATTTTTCTCAACACAGGGACAGTAAGAGCAAAGACCTTGGGGCAAAAGATGCCTAGTGTTCAAGGAGTGGCATTAGCCAGTAGAACTGGAGCAGAAACAATAAGACTATCCACAAGAACAACCAGAGGTTAAACAATGGACGGACTTGAAGGTTTGTGCTTCCGCTCAGTATCATTGTAAACTATTGGAGCATTTCCAGATAAATGACATTATCTGGTTTCCTTTTTGCAGGATGTCCCTGGCTGCTGTATTAGGAATAAAGTGAAAGGTCCAATTAAAGCAAGGTTAGAATTGTTGCCTTACTTTTGTTAGAATTATCTGTGGCTTGGCCCAACCAGTGGCAGTAGAGAAAGTGGATTCAGAACAGATTTTGAAAGTAGACCATCAGGTTCAGCTGTGAGAAAATTAAGTGTGAAAGATCTTCCTTTTTTACATTATTTTTCATCATAGTATTTATTGCTGTCTGACATACTGCATGTTTAAATTTCAATTCATTTATTGTCCCTCTCCTATAAATAAAAGCTACATGAAGGTAGAGATTTCCATGCCTGATTTTTTTCTGTAAGCACTCAATGTAGTTAACAAGATTAATTTATCTGAAGATTTAAACACAACTATTATGATGTTTAACCTTGTCACATCCTCTTCCATTTGCAGACATTATTTATTGCAGGTTTGATCTCACTCCACTATGAGTCACTTACCTCAGTAAATTCACTTTAAATTGATCTACATTGTTCAGAAAGTGCCACCTAAATTACTTCTTTGGCTTGGCTGCCTTATTCTGCTCAGTGGTATAAACAAACATCTTTTGATGTGCAAGACATGGGATTAGGTCATGGCTGATCCTAATTGGCTTGATTTAATTAGTGTGGATGTCAGTACCGCACATTTACAAGGGCAGATGGTGCAACGATCTGTCTTGTATTGAGGTAATGTACCTGTTTTCTGTTTTGAGTGTGTGAGCTATTGATGAAGCTGTTTTGACCCAGCCATTCTGATGCCAAGGCCCATATGATGAGGCCAATTTAGAGGGACCATTTTGAGGCAGAACATTGATACCCCATCTTCTGAAAAAGCTGCCAGATTTCCACATTAGTTTTTCTCTAGCACATAAAGAGCTTCTTTCCACATACAAAATGCAGAGGATGAGGTTGAAGATGAGACCTGTCGGAAATGGGCTGAGAGTTGGACTGAAGCCTCCCTACTAAAATGTCTGCAAGCCCTTTCATCCCTTTCAGTAACTCCTCAGTTCAACAAATAGATGAAGTCAAATAGTCAAGAAGCATTGTCAAGAAAAAGGTGGACGGTGTCCTGTTGCCTGAAGATTCCTATTCCAGGAACTCTTTTGGAGGGAAGAAGCATACAAGCACTTTCTTCCCACAGGCAGGACACCCCCAACAGACTCAAGACCAACTCCACCAAAATTCAATAGGGCTTCCCTATAGAGCATGGATGAGGGGTGACTACAGGAGTGTGGAGACCACAAAGAAGCCATAGCATCAAAAATTCTAATCCCATCCTGGTTGACAACCTCCCCATTGCTACGTGGATGGACCCCTGCTTCCTTCTATCTTTCATCTTCTCTGTACTCTACCTCCCCGTAAGGGCCACAAGGCCTCATGCATCATTGCATATAGCCGGCACAGAGGGCACTTGAGATCCCAGGTAAGGATCTGAGGAACCTTCCTATACCTCCCCTTCTAGGAGGGAACATCAGCAGGCCCAATCTTGAGAGTCCCTCCTGAGCTGTCTCTGCAACTGCTGCTGATAAATTGTTGTTGTTCTCAGAGGACTTTATCAACACCTCCCCTTTTATTAGTGACTCCCAAGGGCTATGAAATATTTGGAATGGGATTCCCCATGCAATATGTAAAAACAACACAAATAGCTCATATCAAAAAAAACAAGTTAAAACAAATTCATTGAAATCATCTAGTTGGTTTTCATTTGCAATCATGAACTGGGACATCATCTCCTCTAGAAATTTAGAAGAGGTTCTCTATTGAGCTGGGCAGAAGAACTTGAAGTTACAGTATATATATATATATATATATATATATATATATATATATATATATGGCATGAACTGAAAAGAGGGCAATTTTGGAGAAGGAAGATAAGAGGATCAGTGGGAGAGGGAGAAGAAAAGGGGGTAATAGCGGTGAATACAGTGAATAATAGTACAACCATGCATATGTAAGAAAATATCATAATGAATATCAACCATATATATATGTATATATGTATATATATATATATGTATATATATATATATGTATATATATATATATATATATATATATATATATATATATATATATATATATACAATAACCACAGCTAAAGGATAGCACTTGACGAAGAGGCAACAGAGCAGCTATCATTCAAGACACCTGAGGCCTGTGGCCAAGGAGGTGGCCAAGAAATGGACAGATGAGGAACTGCAGGAAATGAAGGGTGAAGATAACTGAGGAGGAGATGAAGGCCAGCAGTAAAATGAGCAGGAGCTCCTGTATATATATGCACATAAATCTAGATTCTCTGTATCACATTAATTTTATGATACAAAGAGCTTTTGTCAAGCCTCTTTATACAAATTAAGTCTCATATATAAGTTAACTACATTATTTTTGGTTTCACATAAATCATATATAGTAATGTTTTATGGGTGTGTATACTTGTGTGTGTTGTGTGTGTGTGTGTGCATACAGAACTAATACTTGTATTTGGGGTTCTGTTAATTGCTCAGCTCAAAGTAAGAAAGCTTACTGTACAGGTATGTAGGACTGAGAAGGCCCAAGACCATCTGAGTTTTATCCCAAGCACCCATGTAAAAATATGAGTGTGGTCCTGCTCTCCTGTATCCCCAGTCCTGAGATAGCCAGAGACCAGCGGATTGCTGGGATTCACTTGTTGGCAAGTCTGACAAATGGCAGCAGCTTCAGTTCAATAAGAGACTCTGTGTGCATGAAATAAAGAGGAAGAGAGAAAAGGGACACTCAACATTCTCCTCTGGCCTCCCCATGCACAGGGCATGCATGCATCTGCACACATACATGCATACACTACACACACATACCACATTATGCACACAACATACACACACACACACTGCACATGTACCCAAAATAAATACTTGTATTTTTATTACTACATCATAAACCACAACACATTATGTAGCTTAAAAACATGTACAGCTAACGAGGTCCTCTGTGGGAAGGTTGCAATCAAGGCGTTAGATGAATTGCATTCTTTCCTGAAGCTCAGAGTCCTCTGCCAAGCTTGCTTGGTGGATGGCAGCATTTAATTTCTGCTATCTGGCAGGCAACCATATCCACAGGCTTGTCACACCTCAAGTCTGGCAAAGGGTAACCTCACCTCTGGGAGAGCCCAGCCCCTTCTTTAAGAGCTTTCATGTGATCAAGTCTGGCTCATGCACAATAATCTCTTATTATCATAAACATGACATGACCACAGGAGTGACATCACTTCATCTCTGGCCAGAAGGAAACCACAGATGTCACCTACACTGAAAAGGAGAGTGTTACACACAGAATGGACACCACAAAGTAGAGGACCACTGAGAGTCACTGTCCACAGAGTCAATGAAGATTTGCTTAAATTAACTCCAGGCTCTGTTACAAGTATAATCTGTTTTTTGTTTTTAAAAAATACAGCTATTATAACAATGAAAAAAACAGAAACTCAAAGTTTCCTGTAATTGGCTGAAATCAGAAGTAGAAAACAGATCTTGCATTCTGACAAGCTTGTCAAAATATTCTATTATAGTACATGCACACTGTGCTAGGTAAAGTGCTCACAATGACCAACTCAATGATTCAATAAAGGAAATGGTCCAAACCAAATATGTCACTTTCATCTAAAAGAAAAGAAGAAAAGAAAATGCTGGAAAAACATATCTAGAATTGGCTTGGAGGAATCCATTTAAATGTAACAGTGAGGTATACTTAGCATGGGCAGGTGATAAGGAGAAGGGGGTGTTTATATGAACCCCCTAATGTCCTGGCATGACAAAGCCCTTGAGAATGCTCTGGGAAAACTTTCTTTCTTTTCTTTTTTGTTTGGTTTTTGGAGGTAGGGTCTCACTCTAGCCCAAGCTAATCTGGAATTTACTGTGTAGTCTCAGGGTGGCCTTGAACTCATGGCGATCCTCCTACCTCTGCCTCCAGAGTGCTGGGATTAAAGGCGTGTGCCACCACACCCGGCTTACTAGGAAAATTTTCTGTTCATTTTCTCTAAGGAGTCACTTCTAGCAGATACCTGACCATAGGGCCCAACAGAGTGTGTCTATACAATCAACCCAAAGCACAACCCTAAAAGAATATGCATGTGAACATAACTGAAAAAAATGCCCACCTAGGATCGTGTGTTTGAACACTTGGTCACCAGCTGGTGGTGCTGCTTGAAAAGGTTGTGGAAGCTTTAGGAGGCAGAGTTTTGCTGGAAGAAATAAGTCATTGAGGGAGAGGGTTCTTACAGTTTTACAGCTTGGTCTCACTTCCTGTTCATTGGCATCTTCCTGGCTGTGGATTCAATGTGACACGCTTGCTTCCGTTTCCTGCTTCCATGCCTTCCCTGCCATATGGAATGCATCCCCCTGAAACTGTATGCCAGTTCTCCCTTTCCTTCTTTAAGCATCTTCCTATCAGATCACAGCAACAAATAATGTAACTAGTACACCTAGATATAGTAGTCCTAGCTCGACTTGGAATATATTATTCCATGCTTTCCTGGCTCTGGGGTTTATTCTGATAGGTCTGATGTTGCTCTCACAGGCTTGCTTCTGAAAGTGAGTTGTTTTACCCTTACAGCTTTAAATATTTTTCTTTGCTCTATAGTCTTAGAATTTTAGCAATAATATATTTTGGAGAAGTTTTTCTTGCTCATATCAATTTCCTTACTCATCTTACTCCATATTGCTAATTGTCCTATATGAGTCCTGAATTGTTACATTGTTCATCTACTTATCTCTATCCCCTTTAAAGCCATTTGTCATTTTTATCATTAGGCACTTGAAACATTTCAGTATCTTTGAGTTTGGGTATTGGGGGACTGTGATCTCTTAGATTATTCACATTGTCTTGCCATTATGTTTCTTGTGTTTCAGTGTTACAGTTTATACATGTATTGGGGTAAATAGATATCTTGGAATAATGTGAGGCTCACCTTAGTGATCAGCCTTTTCTTTATGGCTCAATGCCCAGTACCACTGAAAACGAGAACATGCTGGGGTGAGTCCTTCGCTTCCCCTGTCCTGCTGAGCTACTGGGCTGAAGCTGCAGGCTGTTCCCCCACTTAGCCTTACTTTTTTTTTTTTTTTTTTTTTTTTGGAGAGAGACACAGAGAGAGACAGAGAGAGAGGGAGAAGAAGACAGATAGAGATGGGCACGCCAGCAGCCTATCAGCTGCTGCAAACGAAATCCAGATGCGTGTGCCCCTTTGTGGTCAAGTGCAGCATCGCGCCCTTGCATCACTGCATCCGGCTAAACGTGGGACCTGGAGATTGGAACCAGCGTTCTTTAGGCTTAGGAAGCAGGTGCCTTAACTGCTAAGCCATCTCTCCAGCCCTCTTACTTTTATTGTTACTTTTAGCTGTCTTGTCATCTCTTTTGTGACTTATGATGCTCTTCTATGTCTTTTTATGTAATACAGACTCTTCTAATTTACTGTGTCATTTATAATAATTTTATTGCAGAAGTCTCTCTTATCAAACTCATCAGATATGTCATTATTCAGTACACACACTCCTCTGAGAACATAATTCTTGAGAAAACACTCGGCCTCACTTCCTTATTTCTTTATCTTCTTCAACTATTTAGAACATTTAGTGGAATCTTTCAGGAAACACTAATACATTCTTATAAAATGATTTAATAAAATTTGTAGTGACTGAAAATGTCATACTTCAGGGATATTTGAATAACTCATCAACCCCAAAACACAAACAAGCTCTACTCAGGAACACATCTATGAAATTATAATACAATTTTCACTCTAATCAAATAAATATGGAATTTCCTTAACCCCAATAAAGTCTAATAGTTAATTTGAGAAAATTAAATTACACAGGTATCATGCATTTTCCAGAAGAATGAAATGCCAAGTAATTATATCACAAAGTGCATTTATAAGATTGTTTTATTTATTTTAATTTTACGTTCATGTTGGTGCCTTCAATAGCCTCCTCCCTGTTCTCCCCCCTCCAAAGGGATCCTCTTCATTGAGGTTGTTTTGTGATGTCTTCAACAGACATTATGGAGTGCCTGCCTACTGAAGCATCAAGGGACAATAGAAATATAAAGAAGACATTCAGAAAAGAAGTCTGAAGAATAAGGAGATATTGCTACTCATGACCTTTGTTGCAGATGGTACCACAGAATGGTCTGAAAAGACAAGAATCAAGGTAATTGATGTAAACCAGGGAAAGTACCAAACCTTGTAGGGACAAGAGCTGTGATGGTAGAGGTCTGAGAAGCTTCTGGAGATGATCAAGGGTGTGAAGCTCGGATAACTCTAGAGCAAGGTAGGGCCTCACTTTTGACTAGTGTCTCCAATATTGTTCTCTTGTGTTAAAGTGATCTCATGCTGTGTAGGTAATGGGCCATTGTTCTGCCAAAATAAAAGACAATTTCAGGGCTGGAGAGATGGCTTAGCAGTTAAGGCGCTTGCCTGCAAAGCCAAAGGACCTTGGTTTGATTCCCTAGGACCCACATAAGCCAGATACACAAGGTGATGCATGCATGTGGAGTTTGTTCGCAGTGTCTGGAAGCCCTGGCATGCCCATTCTTTCTCTCTCTCTCTCTCTCTCTCTCTCTCTCTCTCTCTCTCTCTCTCTCTCTCTCTCTCTCAGCCTCTTTCCCTCTCTCAAATAAATAAATAAAAACATTTTTTTTAAAAAAAGACTATTTTACCGCCCTATATAATACATAGAATATGGATCTTTTGTCCCATGTGACAAAATACATTTAATAAATATATTCAAATACATATCTATTATACAAGGAGTCTTGCTTGCAATGAGTAATTTAAACCTTGAAAGTAAATGCAACACTGTTTCTCAGATTACAACCTACCTGGAAATTTGAAGTATCTTCCAATGTATACCTCCAAATCACTTTTTTACTCTTGGTTTAGGAGGTACCAAAGAAGCACAGAGAAGATCAGCCAGGAAAACAACATCTGCCTCCATTTGTCTCAACAAACCTGATTTATCTTAGCCCATACACATGTCCTTTTTCCCTTCAGGTATAAAATTAGGAAACACTTCTCCCAGAAAATGTCCATGGCCTCTCAATCCAGGAGGGTCTGGATTCTCATTCATATCCTATTCATATTATAATTTCCTCTTAATTACTTCTTCCCTTTTATGAAATTTGTTATGAACTGAATGTTCATGTCACCCCAAAATTCTTAAGTTGAGGACCTGAGTGCCAATATGATGGTAATTAGAAATGAGTTCATTGTGAGGTAATTAGGGTTTAATAAATTCATGAGGGAAAGAGTCCTCATAGGAGATCAGTGAACTTATAAACACTTTCCCTCTCCTTTCTTCTCTATCCTTACTTCCCTGCTTCTTCCGACTCTCTCGTTCCTTGTTTTTATTCTCTTTGTCCTGCATATGAAGACCCAGCAAGAAAACAACCACCTGTAAACCAAGAAATGACCTGCATAGGAACCTAACCATTCTGGCACTCTGATCTCAGACTTCCAGCCTCCAGAAGTGGAAAAAGAAATTTCTGTTATGCATATACCCAATAAGTGGCTTCACCTACCCAACCTGAATGATTGAGACAGGGTATAAACTCTTGAGAAGAAGGTTTCCACCTTAGTGATTGCTCAAACCCCAGCACTAATTACTCCTAGTACTTATTAGGTATTCAATAAACTTAGCACCAGTGCTTTTTCTTGTACAAAATGAAGATTATAATAGTAGATAAATGATTTATAAAATATTTAGCCCAAATTATGTGACCTGCAGACCAAGATGTTGTTTTCTTGACCTTATCAGAGAAAGTTCACCTGAGGCTTATAGAACTAAAGATGATATCCCTCATGTTCTCTCAGTCATTTGAAAACATACAGCAAATGCATTTCATTACTGCTCACTCCACTGTCTCCATATTTCCCACTAGTATCTACTATGTGCAGATATTAGGCTATTTGACTAAATAACAAAAAAATAGGGATTTCTAAAATATATATATATATATGCTAAATAACAATAAAAATTGGGGCTGGTGCTACAAAGCCAATGAAAAGTGTCAGGATAGAGACAAGTAAGGGTATTTACTTGTATTGGTTAACCAGGAAAGGCCTCACTAAGAATGTGTGATATTTGAATGCTTCCCAAGGAAGAACAAAGAAAAGGAAGAAAAATTTTTTAATTTTATTTTATATTATTCTAATTTTACATTCATAGTGGTGACTCCATTATCCTCCTCCCTGTCCTCCCTCTTCCATAGGGACCCTCATCAATGGGGAATGTGGGTCATGCATTGCGGGGGATAGGCTAAGTGTCTGTGGGTAATGACCCAACTTGTGGCTCTAGCACTCTTTCCGCCCCCTCTTCCACAAATTTCCCTGAGCCACGTTGGGATCATTTTAGTTCTACTTCAGTGATGAGGTCTTGGGAGCCTCTGTGTCTCTGGATATCTGGCTTAGTAGGAGTTGGATGTTCTCTGTGTTTATCTCCTTCCGTCTTATTCTGGTGTCGGGTTCACCAAGAAAGCTGTACTCTTGCCCTTTCCCCCCATTACTCTGTGGTTTCAGCTGGGGCCCTCCTGAGGTGCGATAGGCTGATCCTCCCTTCAGGTTCATCATCCATCTGAAAAAAAATAAGCAAATTCTCCAATGGAGAGAGAAGTTAGTACTAGATAGATGGAATGGCCATAGTTATTTTAGAGAGAATTTTATGTGCATTGGCCCTTTTCTAGCCAACATTTGATGGGAGCTTGATATTGGAGAATTAGGCTCATTTTTTGTACATGGTTTTGACTTATTTCCCAGTTCCAGCAATGAGTTCCATTCTACTGAGTGGATCCATTAGCCAAATCAAGAGCAGTTGGTTACCCACCATGGCTGTGTGCCACTACTGCACTTGTTTGAGTATCATCTCAAGTTGTTTTCTGCTGGGTAGCTTAGACTGCAAGTTGTTTTGGCAGATGTTGGTCATTTTCCTCCAATCGGTGTAGCACCCTCTGGCACTAGACTAGCTAACTGTCTGGGGAACTGACCATCTTCCAGACTCCAACCAGGTCACTCCATGTTTCGTCTCAACTGCATACTATGTCTTCAGCAGTAGGCTTTTACCATTAACCTTTGGTGGGTCATCAAGAACTCTGACAGAAAACTGTCCTTTTTGGGGAAGCCTTGTAGGTGTCTCTGATCAACAGCTCATCATGAAAGTTAACCCCACGCTGGTACTGGAAGTTACAAGTTAGTGCCAAGGAAGGAGAAGGAAGAAAAAGATATGTAATATAAAAGAGAAAGAGAGTATAGAGAGGAGAGGGAGAGAGAAAGAGAAACAGGAAAAGATTAAGGTTGGTCTTCATGATGGCCTCTCCAGTTCCCTGTGGCTCAGGTGTTCTCTCTGTGGGCCTGCTGAATGATCAATGTTTTAGACTGTTGTTCAGAATGTAGGATTTTATGGTACAATTTCCATTTGGGTCCCTATTTATGTCCCCCCCAACCTTACCCTCCCTCCCACTGTTTCGCTCCCTCCCACCCTTACCCTCCCCCCCAATCCCACCCTCCCTATTGTCTGGTCCTCAGGGTACTTATTAGGTATGGCAGCATCTTGAGTGGAGCCACAGATGAATGAGACCATGCGATAATTATCTTTATGTGATTGGCTGAGCTCACTGAGAATGATCTGTTCCATGCTGTGTAGAATTCCATAGTGTAGATATACCACATCTTTGTTATTCATTCATCTAATGATGGACATCTGGGTTGATTCCAGCTCTTAGCTATTATGAATTGAGCAGCTATAAACATGGTTGAGCAAATCTTTCTGATCTGAGGCCTAGAGCCTTTAGGGTAAATGCCCAGTAAGGGGATAACTGGGTCTGTTGGTTGGTCTATGGTCATCCTTTTCAGGAATCTCCATATTGCTTTCCATAGTGGTTGTATCATTTTACATTCCCACCAACAGGGCAAGAGTGTTCCTATTTCTCCACAGCCTTGCTAGCATTTGTTTTCTTTAGTTTTTTTAATGTTAGCCACCCTTACTGGGGTAAGGTGGAATCTCATAATTATTTTAATTTGCATTTCCCTGATGATTAGGGATGTTGAGCATTTTTTTAAGTGTGTGTTTGCCGTTTGTATTTCTTCATCTGAGAACTCCCTGTGCAGTTCTCTGCCCCATTTTGTGAGTGGGTTGTTTGACGATTTATTGTTTAGGCTTTGGAGTTCTTTATAGATTCTAAAAATTAGGCCTCTGTCAGTTGAATAGCTAGCTGGCAAAAGTTTTTTCCCATTCTGTGGGTAATCTGCTGGCTTTGGTTATAGTATATTTGTCAGTGAAAAAGCTTTTCAGCTTCACGAGATCCCAATGGTTGAGTGATTGTTTAATTTCCTGAGCTGCTGGGGTTTTGTTCAGAAAGTCTTTTTCCACTCCTATGTCATGGAAGGTTCCTCCTATTTTTTCTTCCAGTACTAGCAGAGTTCCTGTTTTTATATTGAGGTCTTTGATCCTCTTTGATTTGGAATTGATTTTTGTGAATGGCGAGATGTGTGGATCAAGTTTCATTTTCCTACATGTGGTTCTCCAGTTTGTCCAGCACCATTTGTTGAAGATGCTGTCTAATTTCCAGTCTACATTGGTAGGACCTTTGTCAAATATCAAGTAGCTGTAGTTACTTGACCTAAAGTCCGGGTCTTCTATTCTGTTCCATTGGTCTATAATCCTTTTTTTATGCCAGTACCATGTTGTTTTTATTCAATGGCTTTGTAGTGTAGCTTTAGATCAGGTATGGTGATGCCTCCAGAGGAGTTTCTTTTGCTGAGGATATGCTTGGATATCCGAGGCCTTCTGCCTTTCCATATGAATTTTGAGATCATTCTTTCTATCTCTGTGAAGAAAGAAGTTGGGATTTTTATCAGTATTGCATTAAATCTGTATATTGCTTTTGTTAAGATTGCAATTTTCACAATGTTAATTCTGCCTACCCAGGAGCATGGGAGGTCTTTCCATTTTTGCAGGTCCTCCTCAATTTCTTTCTTGACTGTTTTTATGTAGAAAAGGAAAATTTGAGGCAGAGAGGAAAGAAATTGGGTAGGTAGTGCCACATGAATAAGGTCAGAAATGTAAGGAAGAGTAGAAGGTCAGGGTCCACAGCAGGACTTCATATGGACAGTAGGAGGATTTTAGGGGAACTTAAGTGACCCCATAACTGGCCAGTTAGCCATCATATACTGAATATCTTCCACATGGCCGGCACACAGCACACATGCATCCCCTTGCTTTGAAGAGCAACTATCACTGTTCCCTTTGTTCCAATCATGTATGCAAATTAACCCCCCCCCATACACACACACTACTACATAGGAGAACAGGAATTTGGGAACAATATTTTTTTATTTTTGGAGAGAGGCACAGAGAGAGACAGACAGAGAGAGAGGGAGAGGGAGACAGATAGAGAATGGGCGCACCAGCAGTCTCTCTCAGCTGCTGTGAATGAAATCCAAATACATGCGCCCCCTTGTGGGCAAGTGCAGCATTGCGCCCTTGAGTCACTTTGCGTCTGGCTAAATGTGGGACCTGGAGATTGGAACCGGGTTCTTAGGCTTAACAGGCAGGCGCCTTAACCTCTAAGCCATCTCTCCAGCCCTGGGAACAATATTTTAAAAATACAATGTAAGCCTATCCATTTTACCTTGAGTCTCATTGCTTAAGAAAATAACCTCCTCTGGTTATTGCCAGAGTAGCCACTGAATGAAGGCTCTCTAACTCTGTGCACAAATGAATAGATGATAGCAAAGCTAACTGCAGCTCCAAATAACAGAGCCTATAAATTATTCAAGCCTAAAACAGTTAGTGTTCCCAGAGTAAATATTTTCCTATATCATTTATCAATAATTCAGATTTCTGTTTGAACCACCTGTCTTCCTGAATTCTTAGGGAAACTGAACTGAATATACCATTGCATGTGACTCTACTTCTGCTCCAAAAGCCACAGGGAATGAAGCTGCAGAGAAGAGAGGTGCTCTCTCTGTGGCCCCTCTTGTCCCATCCACTTTCTTGTCACAGACATTTCCAAAAGCCTTAGGCAGCTTTGAATAAGGGGTTGCTGATGAAGAGTTAAGCAGAGGGCCCCACCCTCCCAAAAGCATGTTCAGGCAATTGGGTGTATTGTGGAAAGTACAAACTATAGAGTCTAAGGCCCTAGATTCAGTTCCTCCCTTTGGTCCTTATTATAGTATTAGAGAAATAACAATTTTAAATAGTACCATCAAATTCTGTGAAGAAATAAAATAAAGGGAAAATAAAATAAAATAGAGCACCATAGGGGAAGCTGGTGGAATTCTGAGTCAACCAGTTTGGAGAAGAAGTAAACCAAAAGTATATTAAGATTGTACATGTAACAATTTAAAAATGAAGTGAAATATGAAATATTCCATAGAAGTGTGCTCTCTTACACATTTGCTCATGTATAGAACTAAGACCATAATCTGAGAGGACAAGAGTCAGGATTCAGAGCACCTTACCATGGTGAAGGGAACTAGCAAATTATGATAAATGAAATGAAAGTCAAGATTTTCCCTGCCTCTAACGGTCTAATTACAAAAGAGCCCAGGGCCTGGGTAGTGTGTGGTCAGCCCACCAGTTCTAAACCAGGCCTGCAGAGGACCGGTGGATAGCCTGCTTCTCTGTCCCTGAGCTCTCCTCCATGCTGCTGTGCAGCGCACAGGTTGACTCAACCTGTGGGAGAGTGAGACACTGTTACTGGATTTTACAATTTAAACTGGCATAACCCCGAAAATGCACAGCAGTGAGTCCATTAGGAAGAAGGGGCCACAGAGTTTTATTTATGATGTTGCATTTAAAAGGACTGTCAGAGTGTCATTCACTAAAAGCATGCTTAGTTACCTCCTTAATAAAAACGGTTTTTAAATTCATGATATGAACAGTATGTTACCGAGATCATATCTGTAATGATACAATTCCAGCTGGCCCTTGGTACACTAGCAAATGGGAAAGACGGCCATTTTAAAGCAAAAAACCAAGCCATTGGGAAAGCTGGAAGGTGGGTAATCGTCATTGGTATATTTAGCCACCAGATGTCACCCTTGGTTTAAACAAATGTACTGAATTCAGCTAGGGGCTAATTCATGCTGTTGTGTATCTTAGAAACCTAGGCGAACATCCCATATAAACAGGCCATGAAACAGGCGCCAGTTATTTCTTGGCTATTGACAGAGAAATCAGCACCTTCAAATTCCCCTATAATGCCTTTCCTGTTACATAGTTTTGTTTTAAAACTAAGCTAAATGATGCTCTTTAAGCTACTGTTCTATAGCTATGAAGAAAAATCACTTCAAAACGAGAGCCTGTGTCTGTCACATGGCTCAATCTGGGTTTGTTCACCTTTTCTATTTAAAAAATGCTACTCTCATGGGCATTGGCAGTTGAAAAGAACTTGCTAACCAGTCTACTTTAAATGTATTCTTTTTTATACAGGCAGCATTTAAACAGCGACCCATAAAAGACAGTTTACATCTGTGAAATTTGTGAATGATTTTTTT
Source organism: Orientallactaga sibirica (assembly GCA_036365145.1). Lineage (NCBI taxonomy): Eukaryota > Metazoa > Chordata > Mammalia > Rodentia > Dipodidae > Orientallactaga > Orientallactaga sibirica. The sequence continues at coordinate 217,219 of JAEOAD010000019.1, read as the reverse complement.
CATCAAATGTGTATACTTAAGATTTATTTATTTATTTATTTATCTTTTTGGTTTTTCAAGGTAGGGTCTCACTTTAGCACAGGCTGACCTGGAATTCACTCTGTAGTCTCAAGGTGGCCTCGAACTCATGGCGATCCTCCTACCTCTGCCTCCCCAGTGCTGGAATTAAAGGTGTGCGCCATCACGCCCGGCCAAAATTATTTCTTAGCTTATCTATTATTTATAATTATAAAGAAGATTAAATGACATTCCTCGCCCTCACTCAAATGTTCCAAGTGTATTCTCTTCCCTCCTTCCCATCCTCACATTTCTACTACTCTGTCAGGGAGAATATATCTAGTACATTTCTACTTCCTACTACAAAGATGTCTTGGAAGTTGCTCACTATTATTTTCTGAAGGAAAATGAAGACATTAGACCAACAACAGAACATGACAAGGGCCAGGTCTGAAGAAACTTAGAAAAATACCAAGGGAGAAAGCAAAGAAGCATGTGTAAATGAAATGCAAAGGAACACAACTTCACATAGGAATTTACTACCAGCTTATTCTTACAAAACCACGTGACTGCAGTACTGTGACTTCTATAGACATGTGACTTGGTTTTTCTTCTGTTTGGCAATAGAATTATGCTTGTTACTCAAACAAAACGATGAAAAATGTGTAAGGCAAGGTGAAGAAAAACACATTGTTAATTTATTTTAGTCATAGGAATAATTGTTGAAGAGTTTAAGTAAAATTTGCTACTGAAAACAGGATATTAGGGGCTGGAGAGATGGCTCAGCAGTTAAGGGACTTGCCTGCAAAACCTATCAACCCGGGTTCAATTTCCCAGTATTCATATAAAGCCAGATGCACAAAGTGGCCCAAGAACATGGAATTTGTTCACAGTGACTGAGACTCTGGAATGCCCATTCTCTCTGTCTGTCTCTCTTCTATCTCTTTGCTTGCAAATAAATAAATACAAATATTTTCAAGACAGAATATTATTGATAATTTAAATATGTTCAATACAGTCATTTTTTTCCAATTTTATGAACATTGAGTTGATTTTTATCTCTAGGATGCAACCAATAGACTTCTCAGAAGAGTAGCCTTCTATTATTCACACATTTCTGGTCAGTGCATTGCATAATAGAAAAGTTATGAAAATCAGCAATATCATTTTGTTTCAAATGGGGTGTGTATTATTCCATTAACATAACTATATTGATCTAATTACATTATTTTCAGTAGAGTGCAGGATGGAAATATAAAATTGACAAATGGGAGCCAAATGAGGACAAGAGTTTACACAAAGTCTCATAAATCAGGAAATAAGGCACATTTAACATAATTGCCACCAACTAGAAATATTAAGTGATATACATTTAGTTGTTTTCTTAGAATAGAAAATCTGACACATTTTTTACCATTTATTTCAGAGTGGCTGTCTATCTGCTAGAGCATTTTGTCTCTTTTGTGAAGAGGTGGTTTGAGGTGACCTAATTATCTGGGTCATTTATCACATAAAGTATGATAGGCTTCAACCACAGCCTTGAATCCAGATACTTGCATCCTACCCCTAGAGATTCTGATTTAATTGGCCTGGTCGTGGTAGAGTCATCAGACATTTAAAAGCTTCCCAGGAGATTCTAATGGACAGGCAAGGTTGAGAATCACTGCACCTAACCTCATATTTCATGCATGCAGTTGTTAACAGTATTATTGCTTTGCTATTACTGCTGTTGTTTATAAAGAAGTCTCTTTCCACACTTGGTTTAATTGTGCTTGGAAAAAGAGGATTGCAAACTAAAATCTCACAGCCAAAGGAGGTGAAAACAATTAGTAAATGAATTTGCATTCATTTTTTAATATCCTGGATACACTGCAGAATACCCAAAAGTCAACTCTAGGGCATTTTCAAAGGACATTATTGGTATGGGGGAGTCTAATATCAAATCATTTCATTACTTTATTTTATATATATAAAGTATTTTAAACTTTTTTCTATTCTACCCTATTTCTTAAATTTACAATAGATTGGATTCTCTAAAAGAAGCAACATGCAATTCATGTGTGCTGAGTGAAGGAGGGGAACCACTGGAATAATTGTTATCGGGATCTCACGCTAGACTTCCCTAGGCTTTGGTTTCCCAGTCCTTGTGATCTCCACGAACCTACTTCAGATAAGACACGTTGACCCAGTATAAAATACAGACAGAGTTTATTAGAGAATAATATGAGGTACTCTCAATGGTGAGAGTAGATAATAGCCACAGAGATCAAATGCCAACCTGCATGTTTAAGTAGGCTATATACTACTTTCTAAAGTCTTAATACATAGCTTTCCGGGGAGGGGGGCATTTTCCTATTCAAGTGATTGACAGACCCATGTAGACTAATTCATAAAAGAGGCAACTATATGGACCAGAGTGAGACCCTACCTTGCAAAACCAAAAAAAAAAAAAAAAAAGAGCAACTATAGTATGCCTTTGATCTTTACCAGAAAGCTTCCTGATAAATTAAAATTTTATAATCTTCCTGGCAGTTCAGGTCTTATCTCCACCCATGTCTGAGATATAACGTAGATCCCATTCTTTTGCCCAGTAATTGGCTTCAGTTTCTGCTTTGGTAAGATACAGATTATGAAGGAGAAATCCATCCTCAATGACTTTAAAAGACTGCTCATTTCTAACGAGCTACCTAACATAAGGATCTATGAACACACTTCAGGAAATGCAATCCAAGAATATATCTTTTAAAGCAATAGCAGGTAAGACCTAGAACCAAAATGTTATCCAAAGATTCCACTCATCAGTTCTGATATTCACTTGCTTTTCAAGATTCACTTGTGGATATAGTGCTAGAGCACCTTCCTATATTTGGAAGTTGTTATGCTTTGGAGCACCAAAGTCCCGAAGGCAGCACTCTTGAGAGGTGAATGAATCATGAGGACACTACATCAGTAGGTTAATCCATTGATGAATTGATTCTGAGCAGGCTTGTAGGAAGTGGGGCCAGGATGGAAGAAGAGGATCCCTAGAGGTTTGCCTTTGAAGGGCACAGATTGCCCCGCACACTTCGTGTCTCTGTTCCCTAGCTGCCATGTGATAAACAGCTTTCCACCACCATTCTCTTCCACCAGTGTTTCTGTCCTGTCACAAGCCTAAAATTAATGGAGCTAGCTGAAACTACATCCTTTAAAACAATGAGCCCAAATAAACCTTTCCTCAAAGTTGTTTATATCAGACATTTTGTAACATCAAAGAAAAATTAGTTAAAACATAAATTTTCTGGTTGGAGAGATTGCTCAGTGGTTAAGGTGTTTGCCTGCAAAGCCCAGTGATGCCTATTGACCCAGAGTTCAATTCCCCAGTGCCCACGTAAAGCCAAATGTACAGAGTGGTGCAGGCATCTAGAGTTTGTTTGCAGTGGCTGGAGGACCTGACACACCCATTCTCTCTCTCTCTCCTCTCTCTCTCCCTCTCTCTCTCTCTCTCTCTGTCTTTCTATCTCTCCTGTGTGTGTGTGTGTGTGTCTGGCTTTCCCTGCTTGCAAATAATGAATAAACAAAATAATTTATTAATACACATAAGTTTTCTACTAAAGGCCAAGCACAACAGTTAAGAGAACATTGTTAATCATACAGCATTTTCACTTAAGCTTTTGGAACTACAGTTCCTTTGCCTATAAAATAAAGAGGATAAGCAGGGCATGGTGGCGCACGCCTTTAATCCCAGCACTCGGGAGGCAGAGGTAGGAGGATCGCTGAGAGTTCGAGGCCACCCTGAGACTACATAGTTAATTCCAGGTCAGCCTGGACCAGAGTGAAACCCTACCTTGCAAAACCAAAAAAATAAATAAAAAAATAAATAAATAGGATATGCCTTATGGCATTATATTTGATATTATTATTACTGTTGTTATATATAACAGGATACCAAGTAACATTTAAAAGGGAGACATCAGGCTAGAGGGAATGCTTAGTGGTTAAGGTGCTTGCCTGTAAAGCCAACAGACCCAGGTTCGATTCCCCAGGACCCACACCCAGATGCACAAGGAGGTGCATATGTCTGGAGTTCGTTTGCAGTGGCTGGAGGCTCTTGAGCACCCATTCTGTCCCTCTTTCTCTTTCCACCTCTCTTTCTCTGTCAATTAAATAAATAAATAAAAATATTTTTAAAAATTTTAAAGGGAGACATCACATTACCACATAAAGAATTTCAGAGGAAAATTCTGAGAATCTACCCTATAACATTATAGTGTCTGCACTTTCTTAAAATTTTATTTGCAAGCAGAGAAATACAGAGAGAGAGAAAGACTTCTGAACCTTCTGACTCAATTTGAGAATATGAAGTTTGAGAAAAAGAGGAGAGAGGAGAGAGAGATGTCTTAGCTTTCTGACTCAATTTGAGAATATGAAAGGTAGAGAGAGAGAGAGGAGATAGAAAGATGTCTGAATGTTATGACTCAATTTGAGAATATGAAAGGTTGAAAGAGAGAGAGAGAGAGAAGGGCTGTTTATGAAGGGAGCCCTTGGAGGACAATGGCTGTCTTGTGAGCAGGCTCCAGCATCACACTCTACAGAGGAATCCACCTGGCATACTCAGAGATCCTGAAGCTGCCCTTTGATGATCTTGGACCTATTTTCTACCTTCTGCTCAGAAAATCCAGAGAGCCAGGTGTGGTTGACTACCTGTTTGGGGGGAGAAAACCTACCTGCCTTTCCAAGAGTTCCCCAGGATAAACAGCACCGCAGTGTTTTCAAGGACCAGAGAAATAAACAGAGAAAGGAGCACATCTAAGTCTAGGCCACTGTGGGTCCCGGAGAACAGGAGCAAGAAGCTGGGAGTGAAGCCAGACTCATAGGACCCGCAGCAAGAGAAGCAGGTGTCCATCTGAAATTGAGATAGCTCTCTCAGCCAGCAAATGAGGAACAGCAAGAGGAAGACCCTCAGTGAAGGGAATTACAAAAATTTCTAAAACAGTTCCACAAGAGAGAGAATCTACTTTAATCCAAAAGTCCAAGATGGACAAGTAGAAAAGGCTAATGAAGGTCCCTTTGCAGGACTAGAATTCAGGAAAAGGAAAAGCAAGCCAGGTTGGGTAACTAGAGGTTTTCCTATTGAATCAAAGTCAGTGCTTGGTTAATGTCTTGGGTCTGTAATATGGTTAGTGAGTTAGGCTTGTGTTAATGTTTTTAATCAACAGTAGAATGGTCTGTTACTTTAGCATCAGCAAAAAAGGCATGGAGTCTAGAGAAATTTTCATCCAGGAGCATACAATGATAACTGAACAATTTTTTAGAGTCTGTATATATAAAAATGCAGTTGATTAGATGATAGGCCATGAATCTTGAAGTTAACACAATAGAAATGTGGGGGGGGGAGGTAAATGTGTGTGCATGTTTGTAAGCAGAAAGTTTTGTAAATTCCCATGAATTTATAAACAATAATACTGTCAATGCTTACAAGAGGAAGGGCTTTTTCAGGCTTAAAAATTCCCGAGGAACACGATCAATGGCACAGAGGCACCATCAAACAGCCAGTAAATACTAGCAAGCACAAAACCCGCATAGTGCAAACTGCTCTCCCCACACCTTAGAGCTGGACTTCAAGATCCACCGCCACATACATGTCTTCCCTAGTAGGGTTCTGCCCACTGGGCACTCAAGGTTCAAGCCTGAGTCTATGGAGCGACATTTAAACCACTACATATATCACCTGGGAGCTTTTTAAAAATGTAGGCTTTCAGGCCTACTCCAGACCAGAAGGCTCATAATCAGAATTTTAACAAGGTTCTTAAGGGACTCATATGCATATTAATGTTAGAGAAGCATAGCCTTGTACAACACTACCCAGGCACCTTAAGAAAAATGTTGTGAGATTTTAATACCTTCTGTGTGTGACATTGCCAGTCTATTAACATGACGTAAAGGACTCCTACCATCAGCCAACACATTACAGCACTTTGGCATTGCAATGCTCCTCTACAATCTCACTTTGTCTCTACTGCTCTCACAGGTAACTAGTGAACTTTTTAAAAAAATTTTTTAATTATTTTATTTATTTTTGGACAGAGACACAGAGAGAGAGAGACAGAGAAGGAGAAGGAAAAAGAGAATGGGTGCGCCATTAGTCTCAGCTGCTGCGAACGAAATCCAGATGTGTGCACCCCCTTGTGAGGCAAGTGCAGCATTGCGCCCTTGCGTCACTTTGCATCTGGCTAAATGTGGGACCTGGAGATTGGAACCGGGTTCTTAGGCTTAGCAGGCAGGCGCCCTAACTGCTAAGCCATCTCTCCAGCCCCTAGTGAACTTTTCATCTGATTTGTTTCACATGTTATCTCTTGAATTTAGTGCATAGGCTGTTGATAAGACAAGGGACAGGAAAGCCATTTCATCACCTGTTATTCCTAGGCCGCCTTCCAGTAACAAAGAAAGATTAGATGTTTTAGCAGATGTTATTGGGTAATATGTGCTCATTAGCTCATTTGCACAATATGACTACCAGGGTTTCTAGAGTTGGTGGGCAATATGAGAGACAGCACTGGAAATTACCATAACCTCAGGAAAACTTGCTTGGGCAGCTTCATCTACAGACATGGAGACAAATTATCACCTTAATTCTTCCCTCTCACTTGTTTCAACCTCTCTTGCTAACCAGAAAGTCCCTGGCTGCAAATGAAGAGACAGATTACCTTATCATCTAAACTTGAGTGGGTGGACTCCAGTATGAATTTATAAACAGGTTTCAGGCTGTAAAGCCAAATTAAATACCCAAAGTTTTTTAAGAGGGAGGCTCCCAAAACCTGTGCCAAATCTGAGCATCTTGGGGTGTGTTTTGTGAAAGAGTATCAAATCAAAGTTTGCTAAGTGAATAAATAAATCATAAATGTGCCAATGAAATGAACGGCTTTGGGGCTTATATCTTTATGGCCAATTTGTTTTTCTGAATTCCCACATTTCCCTGATGAATAGAGTTTTTGAGCAAGATTGATTGCTCCATTCCTACTAAAACTTGAACTCACCTAGCAGCTTAAAAATTCTGTGCTGTTTCAACCTAACAATGCTAATGACATCCAGACAGAGCAATTGTCTCAAGATCATTACCTACAGTGTTAGTTTAAATCCAGGTTCCACCTCTTTAAAGCTAGTTCCCTAACTTTTGGGGTCCTTGAATCCTCCCCAACAATATAGGACTAATAACTTCTCTTATGTAGGGTTATTGCTTGATTTAACTAAGATGACATCTAGGCTTGATTTCCCAGGACCCACGTGAAGCCAGATGCACAAAGTGGGGCATGCATCTGGAGTTCATTTGCAGCAGCTGGAGGCCCTGACATGCCCATTTTCTCCCCCCCCCCCTCTCTCTCTCTCTCTCTCTCTCTCTCTCTGTGTCTCTCCTCCCCCTTTCTCTTGCAAATAAGTAAATAAAAATATTTAGCTAGGATGACATCTGTAGAAGTTTGCAACACAGCATATGATAGGTACATGGTAGATACTCAGCAACTTATTACATGTCTCTTACAACCTCTCCCACCTAGTTGCATGCCTCTGGCTTCCCTGTTATTACTAGATTCAACAATGACTTATCAGGCTGTTTAAAATATTTTATTTGACATATTAAATATATGCTTTGGATATCATGTAATAGTTCTTTTTTTGTTTTTTTGTTTGTTTGTTTGTTTTTATTTTTTGAGGTAGGGTCTCACTCTAGCCAAGGCTGACCTGGAATTTACTATGTAGTCTCAGGGTGTCTTCAAACTCATGGTGATCCTCCTACCTCTGCCTCCCATGTGCTGGGATTAAAAGAGTCCGCCACCGTGCCCAGCCCTCATGTAATATTTCTATATGTATACATTGTGTAATGTTCAAATCAGTGTAAGCATATCTATCTCATTTTTTGTAGTGATATATAGTCCATAGCATTTGTAAGCACCCTACTGAACAACAGCACACTAGAACTTTTGCCATTTAACTTAGTATCTATTAACCAATATTCCCCTCCCTTCCTTGATCTTTACTTTCCCAAGCCTCTGATAACCACTACTTGACTTGCAAGCTCTTTGAGATGAGCCTTTTAGATTCTACCTATGAGTGAGCTCATGCAGCATGGCTTTCCATGCCTGGTCTATTTTATGTAACCTAATGTCCTCCAGATCCATCTCTTATAGCTGAATATTCTTCCATTGTATATATCTACCACATTTTCTTTATTCACATGTCAGTTAAGAGATGCTAAGATTGCTTCCATTTCTTTGCAATTTTGAGTCATGCTATCATAAATATGGGAGTGCAGATGTCTTTTTTTGACATGCTGATTCAATTTCCTTTAGCATCAGGACTGCTGAACCATATGATAGTTCTGTTCTTCCTTATTAAAAGTCTTTTGCATTGTTGTGTATAGTGTGCATGTGTGTATAAAGGTTCTTATGTATGTGGGTCCACGGGTGAGTATGCAGGCACATGTGTGCATGGGTATGGAGGCCAGAGGAAAACCTCAGGTGTCATTCCTTTGGTATAACAACCACCTCTTTTCATATGATTTGTTTCACATGTTATCTCTTGCATTTAGTGCATAGGCTGTTGATAAGACAAGGGACAGGAAAGCCATTTCATCACCTGTTATTCCTAGGCCGCCTTCCAGTAACAAAGAAAGATTAGATGTTTTAGCAGATGTTATTGGGTAATATGTGCTCATTAGCTCATTTGCACAATATGACTACCAGGGTTTCTAGAGTTGGTGGGCAATATGAGAGACAGCACTGGAAATTACCATAACCTCAGGAAAACTTGCTTGGGCAGCTTCATCTACAGACATGGAGACAAATTATCACCTTAATTCTTCCCTCTCACTTGTTTCAACCTCTCTTGCTAACCAGAAAGTCCCTGGCTGCAAATGAAGAGACAGATTACCTTATCATCTAAACTTGAGTGGGTGGACTCCAGTATGAATTTATAAACAGGTTTCAGGCTGTAAAGCCAAATTAAATACCCAAGGTTTTTTAAGAGGGACGCTCCCAAAACCTGTGCCAAATCTGAGCATCTTGGGGTGTGTTTTGTGAAAGAGTATCAAATCAAAGTTTGCTAAGTGAATAAATAAATCATAAATGTGCCAATGAAATGAACAGCTTTGGGGCTTATATCTTTATGGCCAATTTGTTTTTCTGAATTCCCACATTTCCCTGATGAATAGAGTTTTTGAGCAAGATTGATTGCTCCATTCCTACTAAAACTTGAACTCACCTAGCAGCTTAAAAATTCTGTGCTGTTTCAACCTAACAATGCTAATGACATCCAGACAGAGCAATTGTCTCAAGATCATTACCTATAGTGTTAGTTTAAATCCAGGTTTCACCTCTTTAAAGCTAGTTCCCTAACTTTTGGGGTCCTTGAATCCTCCCCAACAATATAGGACTAAAAACTTCTCTTATGTAGGGTTATTGCTTGCTTTAACTAAGATGACATCTAGGCTTGATTTCCCAGGACCCACGTGAAGCCAGATGCACAAAGTGGGGCATGCATCTGGAGTTCATTTGCAGCAGCTGGAGGCCCTGACATGCCCATTTTCTCCCTCTCTCTCGCTCTCTCTCTCTCCTTCTCTGTCTCTCTCCCTCCCCCTTTCTCTTGCAAATAAGTAAATAAAAATATTTAGCTAGGATGACATCTGTAGAAGTTTGCAACACAGCATATGATAGGTACATGGTAGATACTCAGCAACTTATTACATGTCTCTTACAACCTCTCCCACCTAGTTGCATGCCTCTGGCTTCCCCTGTTATTACTAGATTCAACAATGACTTATCAGGCTGTTTAAAATATTTTATTTGACATATTAAATATATGCTTTGGATATCATGTAATAGTTCTTTTTTTGTTTTTTTGTTTGTTTGTTTGTTTTTATTTTTTGAGGTAGGGTCTCACTCTAGCCAAGGCTGACCTGGAATTCACTATGTAGTCTCAGGGTGTCTTCAAACTCATGGTGATTCTCCTACCTCTGCCTCCCATGTGCTGGGATTAAAAGAGTCCGCCACCGTGCCCAGCCCTCATGTAATATTTCTATATGTATACATTGTGTAATGTTCAAATCAGTGTAAGCATATCTATCTCATTTTTTGTAGTGATATATAGTCCATAGCATTTGTAAGCACCCTACTGAACAACAGCACACTAGAACTTTTGCCATTTAACTTAGTATCTATTAACCAATATTCCCCTCCCTTCCTTGATCTTTACTTTCCCAAGCCTCTGATAACCACTACTTGACTTGCAAGCTCTTTGAGATGAGCCTTTTAGATTCTACCTATGAGTGAGCTCATGCAGCATGGCTTTCCATGCCTGGTCTATTTTATGTAACCTAATGTCCTCCAGATCCATCTCTTATAGCTGAATATTCTTCCATTGTATATATCTACCACATTTTCTTTATTCACATGTCAGTTAAGAGATGCTAAGATTGCTTCCATTTCTTTGCAATTTTGAGTCATGCCATCATAAATATGGGAGTGCAGATGTCTTTTTGACATGCTGATTCAATTTCCTTTAGCATCAGGACTGCTGAACCATATGATAGTTCTGTTCTTCCTTATTAAAAGTCTTTTGCATTGTTGTGTATAGTGTGCATGTGTGTATAAAGGTTCTTATGTATGTGGGTCCACGGGTGAGTATGCAGGCACATGTGTGCATGGGTATGGAGGCCAGAGGAAAACCTCAGGTGTCATTCCTTTGGTATAACAACCACCTCTTTTTTTTTTAAATTTTTTTTTTTTTTTTTGGAGAGAGACACAGAGAGAGACAGAGAGAAAGGGAGAGGAAGACAGATAGAGATGGGCGCGCCAGCAGCCTCTCAGCTGCTGTGAACGAAACCCAGATGTGTGCGCCCCCTTGTGGTCAAGTGCAGCATTGCGCCCTTGCTTCACTTTGCATCTGGCTAAACGTGGGACCTGGAGATTGGAACTGCTGGAGATTGGAACCAGCGTTCTTAGGGTTAGCAGGCAGGCACCTTAACCGCTAAGCCATCTCTCCAGCCCAACAACCACCTCTTTTTGAGACAGAGTCTCTTATTGGCCTGGATCTCACTATTTAGGCTAGACTAGGCAGCCTGTGAGTCCTGGGGATTGCTGCCTCCTCCAGCTCACATCACCATGCTGGGCATATTACATGAGTTCTGGGGATAAAATTCGGGACCTAGTGCTTGTGAGAAAGCACTTTCTCAAGTAAGCTATCTACCAAGCCCTATTTTTATTCCTTTGAAAACTTTCCATTTAAATACTTTGCACTTCTAAATCCCCATATTTCCCTGATGAATAATCTAAATTGTGTTCCATTGATCTATTCCCCTATTTTATGCAAAATTTGTACTGCTTTGATCATAATAGTCTTATACTATATCTCATGATTCCATAAACATTTAAAAATTGTTTATAGTTCTGCAAAGAATATCATTGCTATTTTGATAAAAATTCACCAAATTTTCAAGTTGCTTTGTGAGTTATGGCCATCTAAAAAATATTAAGAAGGGCTATTTTTAACTTTTCAATGACCTTCTCAGTCTTTCACCAATGTTTTGTAGTTTTCCTTTTATTTCTAGTTTTCATTGTGGATATCTTTCTCCTCTTTGGCTAAATATTCCTTTTGAAAGCTATTATTATTAATGGTATTGTCTTGGTTTCTTTTTTTTAATTATTATTTTTTATTGACAACTTCTATACTTACAAAAAAAAACCCACCTGATATTTCCTTCCCCTCCCCCATAATTTATTGGCATATAAAAATCTTACTGAGTTTTGCATGTTGATGTGTATCTTGCAACCTTGATGACTTCATTTATTAGTGCTAATAATTTCATGGTGGAGTATGGATTTTTCTTTAATTAAGATTCTGTCATCTGTAGACAGTGACAATTAGACTTCATCCTTTCCAACATGGATGTTCACATCTTTCTCTTGCCTGATTGCTTTAGCTAAAATTTCCAAAACATTGTGGAATAAAAGTGGGAGATCTTAGAAAGTTTCCAGCTTTTCCCTATTCAGTATGATAGTAGCTGGCCAGGGAAAGGAGTTATATATGGTCTTAATCATGTTGTATCACAGAAATTTAAATTTTCCAATTCTATAAATTATTACAAATTAAGACACTGGTTTTTCTTTCTACTTTCAAATTCATCTATCATTTCATGCTCACTTAAAAATACTTTATTGAATACTTCATAAGCATTAAGTATAATCCAAATATACCCAACTAGAAGTAAGCTTCCTTAAGAAATAGTTATATAATAAATCCTCCAGCCAAATTTCTTGGGTTTTTTTGTTGTTGTTGTTGTTGCTCTATATAAAGTTCTATGTGCCAAGAAGTTCAAGTGCACATATGCCAGTAGAAAGAAGTCAATAACAAATATATAAAGAGTAGCTATTGAATATACTCATTTGGAAATCTTTTCCTATAAGGTCATATTGAAACCATGCTATATAGGAGGATCTGTAAATATAAAACACCATATATTTATGTATATTCATATATATGCAGTTCTTTATATGTAATAAATATATATAGCCTTACTTTGTGTCAAATATTTTATAATTTTACCTAGGAAAAAAGCTCAAATATTGGATTTATTCTGAACAGGACATCTGCCAATGTTTCAAACTCCATTTGGTGAGAAGAGGCACTTCATAGGATGAATTTCTCTCGAATGCTGTCCTATATATGCCATGACTCTCCCAAGGGCAGTCACACAAGGAGGATTGACTTAATCCTGATCAATAATGAGTTGCTTGCATTAGGTACTTACCAGCACATAATCTTTGGTTACTTCAAACTCTATCAAACCAAAGCCACATGACTAAACTAGGGAGAAAAACATCTGTGGTCTCCAGAAAACCAGAACGCTGTTTTATGTGTTGGATTTAGCCTTGGTTGCATGTGCTTTCATAACCTCTATTTCCCAGGGTGGGGAAAAAACTACAAAGATCTAAAGTATAAATCTTATAGATATGATCAAGAATAAAACTGGGAAGTGAATCAGGAAAATAAAATCTGAGAAAGGACATTTTCAAACACAAACTACGAAGTCCCAAGAATATCTGTGATCACCAAATGAATAAGGCAAAGTAGACATTACTTGTAGACCAAGATGAAACTTCTGATTAGAACAGTGGTTGACAAGCAATCTTACCAAGCAGCAAGCTGATGACAGCCATAGGGGGTAGAGGAGCAGAGCCTTGTGCTTCTTTTGAACTGTGTCATCTCTGGGACTTTAGGAAATATAGCATCAAATTCATAAACAATATGGCAGAAATATATTTCACCCTTATGTATCTTGCAGAAGAGTTTCATAGTGTTCCCATGGGTCATCTCACACCTGTCTAGAGCAGAGGAAGGCAATGCCCTTGCTCATGATCCAGATGAGTTACCATGGGACCCCAGAATTCCACCTAGCTCACAGCTGACCTGAACCACAAATTTGTTTAAACATTTCCATATAACAGGATTTTAAAATTAATTGTGACCTTGTATATGTTCCTACTGATAGTAATTAATAAAATAGGCTTTATAAAAAAGCCAAATAAAGATGAGAATATTTTTCACATTATTAAAACAGAAGATTCAATATATTAAAAGCTAAAATAATTCCAAAATGCAATTTAAATTCTTTTTGAAACAATGAAATGAAAAGCCAACTTGGGTACACAAGTGTCACACATCTCTCCTTCATTCTAATACTCCCTGCCTACAGAGTAAACATACACATACAGATAGGAAGTGAAATACAGCTCAGTAAATCTTGACAAGCAGCCAATACTTGCCAAGACAGCTCTGAAGAAAGCTAGATTGGAAAATATAGCTCGGATTAAGACAAGTTAAGTAATTTCTCCTGCTTGTTCCACACTGAACTGCTGTGTTTCACATCTCATTCTGGAGAGTGGGCCATCACCACTGCCAAGAGCAAAGAAATCAATATAAGATCCTTCCATAGTAGCAAGGTGAAGGAGGAAACAGGCAAGGAGGCACACACTTGTTCCCTTGCCTCATTTGGAGCTGTATTGTTCCTGGCTAATGTTTTCACCAGCAGTCTGAATCAGCCTGCCATCTGTGTTAGAGAACGATGCGAAGAAGGCTGGACTGCTTTGTGCAGGGAAGAAGGCTGTATCTTTCTTACCATGCCAGAAGCCAGATTAAGAAAGCAGGAGAGTACAAATAAATGTAAACCAAATGTGACTCAACCCCCAAGTCCACTTGACCTTTAAGTCCAGCATCTACCAGTCTTTGACTTTTCTTGAGTGAGATTTAGCTCAATGCCATCATATTGGTTTTGTTAGTCACTCAGAAGCCGCATTCTTGCTTCTGCTTATACTAACCTCTCAGGGGTTCCTACAAATGACAAAATAACATGCAATTGTCATCTTTCTCAGTCTGGCTTAGTTTGATTAACATATGATTTCCACTTCCAACCATTTTTCCTTCAAATGCCATGATGTTAATTTTTCTTTATGGCTGCATAAAATTCCATTCTCTATGTGTATTCCATTTTCTTTATCCATTTGTCTACTGGTGGACATCTAGGACGGGTTAGCTTCCCAACTACTTTGCATGCTAACTGAAAAAAAATATTAAAAAGAGGGGGAAAAGGAGTCATTTTTAAATATATGATTCACAGAGTGCTGGATAGGCCTGTGTCCAATCAGTTGGGTGAAATGTGAGCACTGAGGGTAAAAGACGACAAAGTCAAAAATGCCTCTGGAAGCTGCTGCAGGCTGCCTGGTATCTTCTATCCTATCAAGGCCCAAATACAGCTGACTGACAGCAATGGTTTCCAATTGATGAAACCTTCTGAGTAAAATTTCCATTTTTATTTAATTCCTAGTTTTGATACTTTTCTCTCATATAATCTATAAAGATCTAAAAACAAAACTTAATTTGAGAGAGTCCACTTTCAATGAATGGAATAGTTTTTAACATGATTGCCAAGAAATTTTCATGGATTTTAACTTTTTTGTACTAAATTCATGATTAGACAAAGTTGGTGCATAACTGGATATCAAGTTACAGTTTACATTCACTTGTGTTTACTTTGCCATTTTAAACAAAAGTATTGCCAGGAAAGCTAGTCAAGAAAATTTCTTACTGATCTCAATGAAATTTTATATACATGCATAAAACACAGACTATTTCACTTGTAGTATATTTATTTGGTAGTCATATCTATAAACACACTCAGTTGAACTACATTTGCAAGAAGTGAGGCTCAATCAAAGTGAGAGTGTTTTGATTTTTGTGTGTGCAGGCAGCATTAAAAAGTGGATTAATCAAAGTGGCAGAGTGGAGGATGATTTTTGAGACTGTAGTTAATTCCAGGTCAGCCTGGACCAGAGTGAGACCCTTAAAACCAAAAAAAAAAAAAAAAAAAAAAAAAGTGGATTAGAGCTGAGCATGGTGGTGCATGCCTTTAATCCCAGCACTCAGGAGGCAGAGGTAGGAGGATGGCCACAAATTCAAGGACACCCTGAGACTACATAGTGAATTCCAGGTCAGCCTGAGCTAGAGTGAGACCCTACCTTGAAAAAAACAAAACAAAACAAAAGTGGATTAGGGTCCTCAGGAAGAATAGAACCGATAAAGTGAATATGAATATAAGAGTTTATAAAGGGGAACTGTTGAACCATCTTATAGGATATGGGCTGGGTGGTCCAACAATGGCAGTCTGCAGGCTGGAAGGTCAGAACCCAGTAGCTTCTCAGTACATGAGGCTGAGTTCCTCAGCAGTCCTAATCTAGCACTGAAGACCTGGAGGGTTCCTGGAGAGTCCCTGGCCTTCAGTCCACATTGCAAAGCTGATGAAGCTGGGTTCTGATATCCATGAAGAATCACAGCAATAGAGTAGATATACACACCTGCGAGTAGCCCAGGTAGCAGGCCCTGTGTTCTTTCCAATCTTCCTTATATTTAGTCACCACTATGACTAAGGGTCACCCGCTATGGAAGAATCTTTGCTCTTCAATCATTCCTGGAGATGCCCTCACAGACCCATCCAAGAGGCATATCTGTTATTTGATTCCTACTCTGATCAAGTTAACAACAGAATTTAACTGTCACACAAATATATTTTTAAAAACATGCATCCAAAGAAACAATAACAAATCAGCATAATAGTACCAACCAATGTCCATGCATGGCTGGGGCTGGAGACATGGCTTAGTGGTTAAGGCATTCGCCTGCAAAGTCAAAGGACCCAGATTCAATTCCCCAGGACCCACTTAAGTCAGAAGTACAAGGTGGAGCATACATCTGGAGTTTGTTTGCAGTGGCTGAAGGCCCTGATGTTCCCATTCCCTCTCTCTTTCCCTCTTTCTCTCTCTTTCTCAAATACATAAAATAAATATTTTTTAAAAAATGCATGGCTGGCTGGGCATGATGGTGCATGCCTTTAATCCCAGCACTTGGGAGGCAGAGGTAGAAGAATTGCCATGAGTTCAAGGCCACTGTGATACTACATAGTGAATTCCAGGTCAGCTTTGGCTACAGTGAGATCCTACAAAAAAAAAAAAAAAAAAAAAAAAAAAAAAAAAAAAACATGGCTGAATAAATAGACCCAGAGTAGAGAAATAAATGAGGGATGTATAAATATAATACATAAAACTGGAGAGGTGGCTCAGTGATTAAAGGCACTTGTTTGCAAATCCTGGTGGCATGGGTTCAAATCCCTGGTACCCCCATGAAGCCAGATGCACAAAACGGCACATACATCTGGAGTTGGTTTGCAGTGGCAGGAGGCCCTGCCCATTTCTTCTCTCATTCTCATTCTCCCTCTCTCTCCTTAGAAATAAATAAATACTAAAGAAAAATGTAAATATAATACATGAAGTGTAAAATAATTTTATATAGAGGAGATAGCAAGAACATATTTCTAAATTCAAGGTTTACAAAGATAAAATAATGTTCAGTCAGGTGCTTAAAAGGCTGAGAAGAAAATAATTTAGATCTCTATAATTTTTCATCCACTTTATTGATTTTGAACTAACAGGAAATACTAAAATCTAAGGACAATCACAAGTTCAATGTATGGAGGAAGAGATTTTAATTAAATCTTATAAACAGAATAAATCTCACTTAGGTAAGAATGCTTCTTCTGAAAGAAACCAATGATGAAAATGTTTGCATAAATTGACCAAGAGCATTAGAAAAATTAAGAAGAATAAGACCAAATTAATTTATAAATGTAGATGATTCCCACACACTAAGCAGTAGTAATGCAATAGCAAAGAAACACAGCAGGAAGTCAGGAAGGAACTAGTTTCACAGTAATAGATTTACAAAGAGATTTTTTTAAAGAATAATTAGGAAATTTCCTGGCATAATAAGGACTAACTGAAGTGACATTTAAGTTGTGGGAGTCCACACACCTTAATAAGGCCTATATATAAGGACAGTTTCTTTAGCTCTGACATTTTCCTTGCTGAGTTTCTTAAAGAGAGCTAAATCTAAGGAATTTCAACCTACATGGTGCATATACTAAGTCACAAAAGGAAGACAAAGGGCAAGAAACTAGAATAACTTGTTTAGAAAAGATGTATTTCTCTATCAAAGTGTTCGATGTTGTTCCAAGTCTTCTAAAACATCTGTAAGATGACACATCATCAACAAAGATCCAAGAAAGATGGTGTCAACTTCCCAGGGAAACTCATCTTCTGTTAACAAAGGAGAGGACAAGCAAGAAGAGTAAAGTCTTCTAAGCTCACTACAACTCCTAACTCCAAAAACAACTAGTAAGAAGGATCACTTCTCTAAGAGAAATAATTCAAATGATCAGATCTCTTAAGGAAACATCAATTCACCCATGTCACTATAAATGTAATTCTCTTATTATTTGCAGCAAATGCCATTTCTTCTCTGTGGCCTGAAATAGTTAATTCCTTCCTCCTCCCTGGCATATACCTACTTTTCTGACATACCTCATCTGTTCTCTGCAATGTAAACCTAATAATAAAGAAAAAGAAAAGAACAAAGCTAAGCCTTACTAAGTTTGACTAAACATTTTGACAATCAGGACAGACCAAGGAGACCTAATTTCATATATACGTCTACCCGCTACCCCCCAAATACTTTGATTTAACTAGTCCTTTAAACATTCAAGGTTTGAGGGTTTCTGGTTGTTTTGTAAGACTAGTATTAAACTAAAACACATGGGTTCTTTTTGTTTCTGTTTTATTTTTAATGAGGTTGAGCCAAGCATCTGTTCCTATCAGCAGCAAAAGTCACTGGATCCAAGAGCTGGGTTGTCTCCAAATTTTATGGATATTAAGAGGAATAAGAGACAGTGTTTATATTTTTTTAATCTCTTAGTTTCTTAATCTTCTGGATCCGTTAATGAATATTAACTAGTGAATGGGTAAAAGAAGAGGAAAAAAGAGGGAGCAGAAGAGAAGGAAAGAGGGAGGAATTTTGTAATGTCAAAGCGATTGAAGGATCTTTAAAATCTCATGGAGTAAGAAGCCTACCGGGCGGATGTAACTTTCCTGGAGCCAAGCTGGCAGTTCCCTATGTGAGCTAACATTTCTCACTTAATAAACCATATACTACAATCAGTCTAAATTAAACAGTCTGACTTGCTATAAATGAAATTTGGCCTACCAGTGTTCCACAAATGTAGTCAACAACTTGTGGTCACCTTACGCCAGGCTTTTTCTCAGACAGAACGGGTTCTGCCACTGTTATCCCAGGATTGCTGTTAGTCTTTGTGGTAGCTTGAATGTATGCCCCAGGCGTTTTGTTAAAGCTTCTAACATGGACATCCAGCTGCCTGGCTGGAGGAGGTATCGCTGGGGCAGATCCTGGAGTCCAGCCATAAGGTATGTGTTGGGGGTGGATCTGATTTCCAGACCAAAAGGTACGCAGAGAGGTCTGAGCTCTGCCTGGGTCCCTGCTGCTGGCTGCTGGTTTTGTGCTTGTTTGTGGTGGTGGCTGTTTGGTAGTGTCTCTCTGCTTGATTTTATGAATGGAAGTCAGCTTCTTCTGCCATTGATACAAATTCCCCTTGCATCTGGGAGCTGAAATAAACCCTTCCTCCTATAAACTGTGTCTGGTTTGGATGCTTATTCCAAGAATGTGGAACTGACTACAACTGTCTTTGTACATCTCTCTCCTAAGCATCCTAGCAGTGAAAATTATTTCTCTAATCATGCAATGACTAAGTGCATTTGAAATACCTAGTTCTTATTAAAGTAGTAGAGCTTCCTGGATCCTACTTTAAAAATCAGCAAATGAAAACCATTGCATACCAAGCCCAGGAATACATAATTCAACAAGCTCTCTCTCCTCCCAGGTAAGTATTAGTAATGCTGAAGTTTGAGAGCTAACATTAGTATATAATAAAGGATATTAGATTTCAATAGAGAGCTGGAAAGGCCTGCTACATTTATTTCTGCAACTATTTATTACTTACCTACATCATGATCAGTTGATCATGTTGGAGGCTCTATGAGAGGCAAAAGTAAAACAAGACCCAATCAAGAAGCCATTAAAAGAGCTTACAGTCCCTTGAGAAATATTAACAAGTGAACACAAAATTACAACATACTTCGAGACTTTTGAATACAGGACTGACAGGAAAGTGCTGTGGTATTAGGATTTATGAAAGTCTTTAAAGCAGATACCTGAGAACTATAGAGAAGTAGGAGCCATTCAGACAAAGAGGCTCATAAACAAAAGTAAATAGAGTGTGTTTGTGATGGAACCAAAGTTCTGTGCAACAACCCAGAAGCCATAGAAAGCATGACATTTGGAGATACCAAAGGCTGCTCGGTCGTGTCAACTCTTACAACGTGGGTGGTGGTAGTAGAAGTGGGTGAGGATAGTATGATAAGAAGATTAATAAAAGAAATAGATGTATGTGGCTGACAGGGTTCCTTGCATGCCCTACAGCCCCTCTTCCCTCTGTTGCCAGAACAGGTAAGGGGTACGTGTGTCCTTTGCTTTAAGGACAGAGAGTATTAATCCAGGTATTTTCACTTCACCATCATGAGCATGAGCATAGAGTTGAACATATGACCCATTCTGACCAATGAGGCTTCCTTCCAGGCTAAAACCATCAAAGAAGAAGCTATTAACCTTTTGTAGTTGTCTAAAATTCTTATACAAGTCTTAGAAACAGAAGCTTCTGGGATTGTGGAAAAGACTGCAAAATTGCACAGTGCTGACCAAGTCATGCCAATTAGTTAAGCTGATAAACACATCCTTGGAATTATTAGGTTTTTGTCCACATTTCTTGGCATATGAGAAAGAGAATGCCTGTATCATTGAAGCCTCTTCATAGCATTTCCCATCCTGGCCACTGAGTATACTCCTAGGGGATTTATGAAGACTGACTTAGTAAGCCTGGTCCCTATCTCCAAGAGACTTCCAAGTTACTCTAATCACCACCTTTCTCTTTAGCTCTGAGTCATAGAAATGGACCTTGCTGGGCAAACACTCCGCCATTCATCACAATCCTCATGCCAGAAACCTTTCATTTGCAGGACGGACACCTATTTCTAACTAAAGGGGGGCTTAATAGAAATGCAAGGCGTTATCTCGTATAATCCAAGGAATGATTGGACAGTCAGCTTCTAGGAAGACAGATCTATAACAAAGGTTCAGGGACAGCTTGATCAGGGCTTCTGATAACACCAGCAGGGTGACACAAGCCTCCTACTTGTGCTTCTTAGTGAGGTGGTTGCATTCTTCCTCACAGCTGACCAAGAGCCTGTACGAGGTAAGAAACATGACATGGACAGATCCAGAGCTCCTCTTTTTGCTCCTCCTCCCTGGAAAGGATTGGGGCATGCCCTTCAATATTAAATTAGGAATCTTACTGGCCCCATGATGTAGCTCAGGTACCTGAGACAGGATGTTTACCTGAGCCCAGGGGTTCAAAAGTAGGTGGGCAACATAGTCAGACACTATATTGAGAAGGGAGGAGGTGTCATTTCATTTCCATGAATGAAAGAGTGGTGGAGGATATTCAGCAAGAGAAAACCACCTCACAGGGAACTACCAAAAGATTCTAATCAAAAGAAATAATTAAATGTGTACTTAAGAATGATTGCTCAAGCTTTAGGCTAGAGACTGGTGAGGGATGTAGCTCCAGGAGGAAGGGTAACTGAGAAGTGCTGATGCCTGAGCCCAGGTAAAGAAGATTAAAGCTCTGATTTCAATTGCATGAATCTGACCCCTGTGGTTACCCTTTCCCAAAGCAGTAAGAAACAAGTTCAACTTGTTATTTTGTCCATAGCGGGGGTGGACAGAGTTTTAATTTATAGTTAGAGTTTTAAGTAAAGATTTTGGAAAGAGATTAATCAACTTGCTAGCTTTTATCATAAACTGACCTCTTTGTAAAATCTATTCTTAAGAATCTTTAGTGTTTTGTTGTTGTTGTTGTTGTTGTTGTTGTTGCTGCTGCTGCTGTTGTTTTTCAAGGAATGGTTTTGATCTAGCCCAGGCTGACCTGAAATTCACTATGAAGTCTCAGGGTGGCCTTGAACTCATAGCAATCCTCCTACCTCTGCCTCCTGAGTGCTGGGATATGCCACCACGCCCAGCAAGAATCTTTAGGTTTTAAGTAATGCTAAAGGTAATACTTATTCAATGCTAATTTAACATAAAGTCAATTAATAATTTGCAAGTTTCTTTAGGACATTGTGGTTGTTTGATTCAGATGTCCTCCATAAACTTATGTGTTCTGAATGCTAGGTCCTCAGCTGGTGGTAATTTGGGAATTGAAGCCTCCTATAGGCAATGTATTGCTGGGGGCAGGCTTATGGGTATTATAGCCAGCTTCTCCTTACCAGTTTGGCATGCTATCCTGTTGCTTATTGTCTACTCGATGTTGGCAAGGAGGTGATGTCCACCCTCTGCTCATGTCATCATTTCCCCCTCCCATCTTGGAGCTTCCTCTCCATTCTGTAAGCCAAAATAAACCTTACAAAAAGGTGCTTTGGGGTGCAGGAACACGTACCTGACTGCAACAATAAAATTGGTACCAAAAAGTGGGGTCGTTACTGTTAGACATCTGATTGGCTTTTGGTCTTTTGGGACTGATTTGAGGGAGGAAGGTGGAAGGATTTGAAACCTTGGCCTAAGAGATGCCTCTCAGTGTTAAATACAATGATGGATTTTTCTGGCCAGAGTTGAAGACTGTATGCAGTAAGAACTAAAAATTGTGAAGTTGTAGCATATAAGGAGAAGAATTAGCTCTGTCTGTATTGGGCAAAAGCAAAAAAAGTTTGTGTGAGATTGTGCAGGGCTGCATTGCATAGAAATGGACTGGTGTGAGAAGAGGGATATGGCACAGAAAAAATGAAGTCTTTGGGCCCAAACCATTGCCCATTCAGCTTCAATTGTTTGAGAGATTACAACCACTGAGATTGGGCCAGCTGATCTGCATTAAAACATTGGGAAAAATGCAGAATCTTTAGAAGTAAGGGGCCTGAATGCTAAAGGAGTTTTCTGTTCTTCAAAGTTGACGTTTATTCCCTCTTGGCTTAATAAACTGGTAGCCCACCTGGTATAATGGAATATAACAAATGCAAGAGATAAAGGGTCATTGAATTTGCAACACAGTTTTTGTTTGTTTGTTTGTTTGTTTGGTTGGTTGGTTGGTTGGTTGGTTGGTTTTTCGAGGTAGTGTCTCACTCTAGCTCAGGCTGGCCTGGAATTCATTATGTAGTCTCAGGGTGGCCTCAAACTCACAGTGATCCTCCTACCTCTGCCTGCCGAGTGCTGGGATTAAAGGCGAGCGCCACCACACCTGGCTTAACAGAGTTTTGTTTCTTTGGAAATGTCCATGAGCAATGTGAAGCAGGCTTGATGGGTTACCTGCATGGAGTCCCAATGGAGCCATGCGGATGGACCATGTGTTGCAGTAGAAACCTAGTGGAGATGCTGGGACTATAAGGATGACTACCAAAGACAGCTGCCTATACCAGATGAAGTTTTCCTTATAAGTTTAGCTTATAAGGACAAGAAAGAACTTTTCCTGTATTGGGCTGGAAGCAGTTTGTGTGAGTCTTGCTGTGAATAGCCTAGCTGGAAAAGTAGAAAGGGCACTCCAGAGACTTGTCACTGGTTAGAGTTGTCAGACTTGGAGCTATAGTTTGATGTTTGCCCTGTTTGTTTTAAATTTTGCTTGAATATTTCTTTGATATGCCCAATGGCATCTTTTGCAGTGCGAATGTTTATTCTGTACCTTGGTGGGTATTTTTGTTTGTTTTTTTTTGTTGTTTGTTTTTTTTTGTATTAGGACTCAGTTAAAAGACCTTGGATTATGGGGATGTTTGAACATCATTGGGATTGAAACTATGAGGACTTTTAAAGCTGGACTGAATGCATTGAATTTTACATTATGGATGGTTAATCACTTTCAGGGGTCTGAGGGCAGAATGTGATAATTTGATTAAGGTGTCCTCATAAACTTATGTGTTCTCAATGCTAGGTCCTCAGCTGGTGGTAATTTGGGAATTGAAGCCTCCTGGGGGCAGCGTATTATTGAGCTTATGGGTGTTATAGCCAGCTTCCCCTTACCAGTGTTTTGCACACTCTTTTATTGCTGTTGTCTATTTGATGTTGGCCAGGCGATGTCCACCCTGTGCTCATGCCATCATTTCCCCCTACCATCATGCAGCTTCCCCTCCAGTCTGTTAGCCAAAATAAATCCTTTTCTTCAATAAGCTGATCTTGGTTGGGTTCTTTGTGCAACAACACAAACCTAACTGCAACAGACATAAACTATAAAATATGCAATGATCCACTCTTAAGATATGTTCCTATTAATTCAACATATTTTACTAGAAAACCATTTATTATGTGTTTTACAGAAAGAACATAGTTTGTCTGAAATCAAAGGCAGATGAAGCCTCAGGCTGTAGTAAGATGCAAATGGAAGTAAACTGGAACTGAAAGCATGCTTCCAAACTAAGAAAGATCAAATACGACTATGTATGACACCAAAAATAATTAACCAGACTGCATTACCAAATTTGCCATTATGATAATTCAAACATAAATTAAGTATTTCAATTATTATGATGTTTAGATGTATAATACTTTTCTTTTTGATGTCTAAATCTGTGTAGGTGGGCATTTTTAATTGGATGGTCTATAAACCAACACATCAGAGGGAAAAACAACAATGGCTGGAGGTCAGTGCGAGTAACAAAAGGAAAACAGAAAGGAGAGGGAAGAGGAGGAGAAGGAAGAGGCTTATTTTCTCAGTGTGAACTATTAAATATTTACTGAATATATTTGGTCCAGCTCCCTGTTGAGATTGGCAGGAAAAATTGGTATAATTCACCACTGCCAACTTAGCAATCAATGCTTGGAAACTGTCCTTAGGATCACGGAACCAGATTTGACCTAAATAATAACTCATGATTAATTGCTCAAAAAAGAAAAAAAGAAAGAAAGAAAGAAAGAAAGAAAGAAAGAAAGAAAGAAAGAAAGAAAAGAAACAGAGTTCCTTACAGGATTTTACATGTAGATCTTCCCTTTGTATTCTCTACCTTCCCAAACCTAAGCATGTCAAAAATATAATAAATTGGGTTTCTATAGAGCTATATTATATAAAAGTACAGTATGTTTACATGCATTTCTTTGATTAACTGATAACAATTTAGGATGAGAGTTATCTGTTTTTATATGTGAGTAAATAGACTTAGAGGCAGTGAACAATAGTCCAGTGGTTCCAAAGCTTGTTTTCATGTAGAAATCACATGGACAACTTAAAAAAAAATACTGATACTTGTATTGCCACGGTATAGACTGAGATTTAATTGGTCTTGAGGCAGAGTGGGTAATCCTTTATTTATCTTGAGAGAGAATCTCACTATATATCCCAGGCTGACCTCCAACTCACAGTCCTTTTGTCTCAGCTTTCTGAGGGCTTACAGGAATGGGCCACCACCATGCCTGGTCAAGTTTTGGAAATTTTAAATGTAATTTTGATGTAAGAACAAGTTTGTGAAATACCAAACTAGCTGTTCCAAATCACCCAGATGGCAATTAATGCAATTAAAATTAGGGTGTTTTGATGTCTAGTCAAAGTTTGTGGAATTATATCTGGCATAAAGTTCAAGATAACAATTATCCTCAATTAGTATCTATTGAGTTTTATAATAGATGTTTGCAAATTCTGGCTATAAACGTTGCCTGAGGTCACTATTTAAAAGATTTTAGGACCCTCACTGCAGTTTTTGATATGAGAAGGGCCTGAGGGAATGTGTATATTTTACACACACTTACCTGAGGACAAAATCAGTTTGGAAAACTCCCATAAAGAATATCAGCATATTAGCTATGTTGCTGCTTATGAAAGTTTGGCATGAAAAAATGTGAAGACTCATAGGAAACTTTATTAAAACAAAGGGAAGAGAATTCACCCAATCTTCAAAGGGTCTCATATGCAAAATTCACTTACTTATTAATAACAAACTTTTGAGTTAAACTTTTATTGAACACTGGCTTCCAAAGCACTGTAATAAATGTGTTAAAAAGACACCCATGAGAAATAAGGCAGAGTCCTTGCACTCAACATCCTGAGTGTATATGTGTATCTCTTGTTGACAAATGCCAAGTGGTTGAGTGGATTCTGATTTACAAATACCATAATCCTTGTTTCCTAATGCAGAAAGTTTTCATTTACTATAGCTTTAGCAAGCATTCACTGAGAACTCCAATAACAATCTAGTAGAAATCAGGAAAAGCTGCAGTAGCATGGATGCTGGAGTATAAGGAGGGGTCTTAGGAGTTTCTGAGGAACTCAAAACTGGGAGTCAGTGGGCACCTCCAGTTAATGCTAGCCTTGGCAATTAGAGACCACAATCACTCTTGCTGGCATGAGTCAAGAGAAAAGAGTGTGGGAGAAAAGAGTAGGGAGAGGTGAACAAGAGAAGACAAGCTGAAGTCAGTGTTGCAATGTGCAACAACTAAAGCTGATAAATGTTTGGAATTTCTTGATTAGGCAGTTTGTTTTGATGTAAGCTTTGGAAAATTTTGAAGTTGGGATTGAAGCCAAACAAAATAATGTATCACTAACTTAATATTTGAGAAAGAGTAACTCCAAGATGCCCAGTCTTCTGCTACTTAACATTTTCCCCATGACTTATCTCTCACACACTCTTGATTCTTAGCATAAAATAAGTGCTTAGAACAGTAATTTTTGGTATCTGAACCAATTTACTAGTGATTAAGATACACAATCCTACCTGGAAATAAGTTTTTAAATTCTAGGTAAGAAATAATCAAGATTGGAGAAACAATGGACATAAAACTGAAAAAATGGATAGGAGGGTTGAAAAACATCAAAGAAACTGTACCTTCTTGGAGTGGATCATAAGCGTATAATAAACAAGAACTATTTTTAGGTGGGGGTGGGGAGACAGAGTCTCATGTCACATAGGCTGGTCTCGAACTGTAGCTGAGGATGAGCTTGAACTTTTTATCCTTTTGCCTCTACATCCAGGGTGCTAGATTACAGATGTGCACCACCTTGCCTTGTTCATGCGATACGAGGCATCAAACCTAGGGCCTTGAGAATGCTAGGCAAGCACTCTAGCAACCGAACTATAACACTGGTATATGAAGCCAGAATTTAATAGCTGAATAAATACATGAGGTAAACTACTAGAAAGGAATTCAAATTTTTTTGAGGTTTTTAAACTTTCCAAGATAAAAAATAAAAAAAACTCTGGGAGGAAAAGATTGTTCAGTCATACCAAGTTTGAGATAAGATGTGTTCATTGAGTGAGCAATAAGTCAACCATAGCATGATGATTTGGATTCTGGGGATATTTTTTAAATCCAGTTTTATAAGAAAGTCAACTCATGATTGCTGTTTGCATTCAGTTGTCAGCTCCTCAGCGAGTTAATGAGATTCCAAGGGCCACCTCTGGACTTTCCAATCCCCATTGTCTTCTACAAGTCTCTTATACCAATTCAAATACCACTAAGGAATAAAATCACTTAAAATATGGGCAAAAATAAGAACTTGGACCAGTGTCAATCTCACCATCAGGGAGTGTCTAAGATAAGCAGCTTACTTTTGCCAGGCAGCAACAGGGAGGGAGGAAGGGAGTCATGGACGTGCAGCACTGTGAGATTTCAGGAACTAGACTCATTATAAAGTTGGTCTAGTCACTACAAGGACTGAATTTTGTAGTAAGAAATTTAGGGGTCAAGATTAAGCTGTTATTTCCCAACCTTTTCAAATCTGAGGATCTCTTGTATGGTTTTTTGTTG
Source organism: Orientallactaga sibirica (assembly GCA_036365145.1). Lineage (NCBI taxonomy): Eukaryota > Metazoa > Chordata > Mammalia > Rodentia > Dipodidae > Orientallactaga > Orientallactaga sibirica. The sequence continues at coordinate 189,973 of JAEOAD010000019.1, read as the reverse complement.
ATGTCAAAATTAAAACTTTATTTTTTGCCAATTATAAAATACCCAATGTACATTTTTTTTTTTTTGGAGAGAGACAGAGAGAAAGAGAGAAAGGGAGAGGAAGACAGATAGAGATGGGCACGCCAGCAGCCTCTCAGCTGCTGCGAATGAAATCCAGATGTGTTTGCCCTCTTGTGGTCAAGTGCAGCATTGTGCCCTTGCATCACTTTGCATCTGGCTAAATGTGGGACTTGGAGATTGGAACAGGCGTTCTTAGGCTTAGGAGGCAGGCGCCTTAACTGCTAAGCCATCTCTCCAGCCCAATGTATATGATTTTTAAAAGCCAAACATTACTATACAATATAAGTGGAAATCCAACTTTCCCTCACTTCCATAATTTCCAAGATGGCCACAGTTAACATTTTAGTGAATATCATTACAAGATTTTAGTGTTACATGTAAAATATCTATATAAATAGAACTATACCTTACATGGTATTATGCAAGCTGCTATTTTTCACATAAAATATCAGTTTTTAATACCAATAAATGTAACATAACTTAGCCAATATTTATTTTGCATGAACAATTTACTATTTTGAGATATGATTTTACTTTATAATATCACTTTTATTTAAAAAAACCTTTTTAACAAAAGACAAAAACAAATTTAAAAAAGCTTTACCTAATAAAATTTGCATGCTGCAGGCAGCTTACTTTTCCTAGGCAAAGTGAATCAAACTTGGCTTCACCTGGTTCTCACTTACTAATGGAACCTTCTACAACTCTACTTAGGAGCACACTTGTATGTCCTTAAATGTGGGTGGCTTAATCAAGGATTTAAGGAAATTCTTTTTTTTTTTTTAATTGCACAACGCTCCTTTATTACACTGATCTGGAAAAAAAATTAGTAGTTATACCCAAAATGAGAACTGAGCCCACATGACAGGACCAAGTAATTGGAACATGATTTATAAATGAGACATAGTGAAATACACACTTGGACGTGATCAGGGGACATTTCATTTCACTGCCACAAAGCCAGGCAGAGGAGGGATTCTAAGACACACAGCACGAGGCACTCCTACCCCACCTCTTCAAGGCCACGGAACTTAACCCATTTTGGTATGAGATATGGCTTATTTTTAAATAATTTATTATTTTGTTTATATTATTCTAATTTTACATTCATATTGGTGACTCCATTATCCTCCTCCCTGTCCTCCCCCCTACAAAGGGACCCTCATCAATGGGGAATGTGGGTCTTGCACTGTGGGGGTAGTCAAAAATTATGGGGGATAGGCCACATCTCTTTGCATGATGACCCAACTTGTGGCTCTAACACTCTTTCTGCCCCCTCTTCCATGAATTTCCCTGAGCCACATTGGGATCATTTTAGTTCTACTTCAGTGGTGAGGTTTTGGAAGCCTCTGTGTCTCTGGATATCTGGCTTAGTAGGAGATGGATGTTCTCTGTGTTTATCTCCTTCAGCCTTTTTCTGGTGTTGTGTTCACTAAGAAAGTTATACCTTGCCCTTTCCCCACATTACTCTATGGTTTCAGCTGGGGCCCTGGTGGTGTGATTGGCTTATCCTTGCTTCAGGTTCCTCGTCCATTTGAAAAAGATAAGCAAATTCTCCAATGGAGAGAGAAGTTAGTACTAGATCCATCTGAAAAGATAACTTATTTCCCAGTTCCAAATTCTCCAATGGAGATCAAGAACTCTGACTGGGAGTTAAATCTGTCCTTTTTAAAAGAAACTTTGAGAGGAGGTCTCTCCAATCAACAGCTCATCGTGTTCTCTCCAGTTTCCCTATAGTTAGTACTAGATAGATGGAATGACCATAGTTATTATAGAGAATTTTATATGCATAGGCCCTCTTCTAGCCCACATTTGGTGGGAGTTTGATCTTGGAGACTGGGCTCATTTTGTGCATGTTTTTGACTTATTTCCCAGTTCCATTCCACTGAGTGGATTTATTAGAAAAATTAAGAGCAATTGGTTACCCACCATGGCTGTGTGCCACTGTTGCATTTGTGTTTACCTAAGAGCATCTATTTCGTGACAGGTTGATTGCTGCTGGTTTGAAGTTTCCAATCTCCTTCACCCTTCTGCTGATACCAGGTTAGCTGAGTTTCCCCAATTATTCTATGGACAGATGTCGGTCATTTTCCCCCAGTTGCTCATGTCAGTACCTGTGGGCACTATTGTTTTAAACAATGCTAACCCTATTGGTGGAAGCTTGACATTGGACTGTCTCTTCCAGATTCCAGCCAGGCCTTCTCATGTCCCATGTCTTTGGCAATAGGGTCTTACTATTAACCTTTGGTGGGTCATCAACTACTCTGACAGAATCTGTCTTCTTTTGGGAAACCTTGTAGGTCTCCCTGATCAACAGCTCAGTGTGGATGTTGACCACATGCTGGTACTGGGAGTTACAGGTCAGTGCCACAGGAAAGAAAGGAAGAAAAATATAGGTAGTATGAAAGAGAAAGACAAGAGTAAGAAGAGGGGATGAGTGGGAGGAACAGGAGAAGGTTGAGGTTAGTCTTCATCCTACCTTCTCAAAGCCCCTGTGATTCAGGTGTTCTCTCTATGCACCTGATGAAGGATCGGCCTTTTAGTGCATTTACAGGTTAAAGGACTTTTTGGTACCATTTCCAATTGGGTCCAGTATTTTGTCCCCCCTTAGCCTCCCTTCCCTCCCCACCATCCCTATTGTCCAGTCCTAAAAATGTTTCATAGGTGTGTCAGCATTTCAGGCAAATTCAGGTTAGGAGCCACAGATTAGTGAGACCATGCAATGCTTATCTTTCTGTGATTGGGTGAGTTCGCTGAGAATGATTTGTTCCAATTTTGACCATTTTTCTTCAAATTGCATTGTGTCATTTTTTCTTAGTTATCCATTCGTCTAATGATGGACATCTGGGTTGCTTCAGCTCTTAGCTATTATGAACTGAGCAGCTATAAAAATGGTTTGAGCAAATATCTCTGAACTGAGGCTTGAAGCTCTTGCGTAAATGCCTAGTAAGGGAACAACTAGGTCTGCTGGTACCTCTATAGTCATCCTTTTTAGGAGTCTCCATATTGTTTTCCATAGTGGTTGTACGAGCTTACATTCCCACCAACAGTGAATGAGGGTTCCTATTTCTCCACAACCTCGCCAGCATTTGTTGTCATTAGATTTTTAATGTTTGCTATCCTTATTGGGGTAAGATGGAATCTCATAGTTGTTTTAATTTGCATTTCCCTGATGGTTAGGGATGTTGAAAATTTTCTTAAATGTGTATTTGCCATTTGTATTTCTCCCTCTGAGAAATCCCTGTGTAGTTCTCTGCCCCATTTTGTGAGTGGGATGTTTGAGTTTTTATTGTTTAGGTTTTTGAGTTCTTTGTAGATTCTAGAAACTAGGCCTCTGATGTGTATCCAGCAAAAATTTTATCCTATTCTGTGGGTAATCTATTGGCTCTGCTTATTCTATGTTTGTCTGTGAAATAGGTTTTCAGCTTCATGAGAACCCACTGGTTGAGTGATTGTTTAATTTCCTGAGCTACTGGGGGTTTTGTTCAGGAAGTCTTTTCCTACTCCTATATCATGGAAAGTTTCTCCTATTTTTTCTTCCAGTAGTAGCAATGTTTCTGGTCTTATATTGAGGTCTTTGATCCATTTGTACTTAATTTTTGTGCATGGTGAGATGTGTAGATCAAGTTGCATTTTCCTACATACGGTTTTCCAGTTTGTCCAGCACCATTTGTTTAACATGCTGTCTTTGTTCCAGCATACATTCTTTGGGCCTTTGTCAAATATCAAGTAGCTGTAGTTACTTAATCCAAAGTCTGGGTCCTCAATTCTGTTCCATTGGCCTATAATCCTGTTTTTATGCCAGTACCATGTTGTTTTTATTACAATGGCTTTGTAGTATAGCTTTAGGTCAGGAATGGTGATGTCTCCAGAGGTGTTTCTTTTGCTGAGGATATGCTTGGATATCTGAGGCCTTCTGCCATTCCATTTGAATTTTGAGGTCATTTTTTCTATCTTTATGAAGAAAGACATTGGGACTTTTATTGGTATTGCATTAAATCTATATATTGCTTTTGGTAAGATTGCCATTTTCACAGTGTTAATTTTGCCTATCCAGGAGCATGGGAGGTCTTTCCATTTTCTCAAGTCTTCCTCAATTTCTTTCTTGAGTGTTTTTATGTTTTCATTGTAAAGGTCTTTCACCTCCTTGGTTATTATTATTCCAATGTATTTTTTTTGATGCTATTAAAAATGGGACAATGTCACTCATTTCTTTCTCTGTATATTTGTCTTTTGCATATAGAAAAGCTACTGATTTTTGTACATTGATTTTTTTTATCCTGCTACATTACTGAAGGAGTTAATCAACTTTAAGGGTTTGGGGATGGAGGCTCTTGGGTCACTTATGTATAGAATCATGTCATCTGCAAACAAGGCTAACTTAACTTCTTCCTTTCCAATTTGTATACCTTTTATTTCTTTCTCCTGTCTTATTGCTTGAGCTAGTACTTCCAGTACTATGTTGAAAAGCAGAGGTGAGAGTGGACACCCCTGTCTTGTTCCTGATCTCAATGAGAGTTCCTTCAATCTCTCCCCATTAAGTATTATTTGGGCTTTAGGCTCTTTATATATAGCCTTTATTATGTTGAGATATAGACCATCCATGCCTATTCTCTCCAATGTTTTGATCATGAAGTGATGTTGTATTTTGTCAAAGGCCTTTTCTGCATCTATCGAAAAATCATGTGGTTTTTGTGTTTATTTATGTGGTGTATTACATTGACAGATTTCCATATGTTGAATCAACCCTGCGTTCCTGGGGTGAAACCTACTTGGGCCAGATGGATAATGCTTTTGATGTGCTATTGAATTCAATTTGCAAGGATTTTGTTCAGGATCTTTGCATCTAGGTTCATCAGGGAAATAGGCCTGTAGTTTTCTTGTGTCATCTCTGCCTGGTTTTGGTATTAGGGTAATACTAGCTTCATAGAAGGAGTTAGGGAGCTTTTCCTGTTCTCCAATTGTGTGGCGCAATTTGAGAAAGATTCATTTCAGTTCTTCCATGAAGGTTTGATAGAATTCTGCTGAGAAGCCACCTGGTCCTGGACTCTTCTTTTTAGGTAGATTTTTGATTACCCTTTCAATCTCGGTGGTTGTGATGGGTTTGTTCAGGAGATTAATCTGCTCTGAGTTTAACTTTGGTAGGTGGTATGTGTCTAGGAATTCATCCATTTCCTCCATATTATCCAATTTTGTGGAGTAGAGGTTTTTGGAGTATTGATTAAAAAACAAAAGAGAGACTGATTGAGAGGGGCAAAAAGTATGATGGAGAGTGGAGTTGCAAAGGGAAAGTCGGGTGGGGAGGGAATTACCATGGTTTATTGTCTATAATTATGGAAATTGTCAATGAAATTAATAATAATAAAATACATGATTAAAACTCATTAATGGGAAGACTTCTACTTCTGATTGAAATGGAATAAAATGAACCAGACATATAATTTTGCTTTAAATAATTAAAAGAAATCCAGTGTCATTCAAAACATTGGCCAATAGGTAAAGACCAGAGATCCTTTGGAGACAGATGACACAAACATTATGGTTTCCTTAACACACCACCTTGAAGAAGTTTCCAGGGCATGCTGGAAGGCAGGGGACCCAGGCACAGCCTCCCTGAGAAGAGGAGGAGATGGGAGTATGAGGTTTCCAGGAGGCAATGTACCAGAAAAGAGAGAATTACATGGAGAAAGAACTCCAGAGGTCTACAAATCCTTAAGTACTCAAGTATTAACTTATGCATATGAAGAATCACTAGTATAAAGACTGGGCTGCAATGGTATTTTCGACTGTAGGGGCTTAGGGGCTGGAGTGATGGCTCAGTGGTTAAAGCACTAGCTTGCAAAGCCCAATGACCCATGTTTGATTCCACAGTATCCACCTAAAGCCGTATGCACAAGGTGGGGCATGCATCTAGAGTTTGCTGGCAGCAGAATGAGACCCTAGCACGTCCTTTCTCTTTCTCTTTCTTTCGCTCTCTCTCTTTCCTTGCAAATAAATAAAATACTTTTTTAATGTAGTAACTTAAACAAAACAATTTAATTTCTGTTAACTTGCCCTTGCTCTGGCAAAAATACCTGAAATAAGAACTTCTAAAGGGGAAAGATTTGTTTTGGCTCCTGATTTCAATCCATATTTAGTTGGCTCATGTTTTGGCACCAGTGGTGAGTGAGAATATCCTGGTGGGAGGCATGTGGTGGAGAAAAGTGGCTGACCTCATGGTAACCAAGAAACAATGAGAAAGAGAAGCAGCAAGGTTCCTGTTACCTCTTTCAAAGCTCCACTATCTCCCAAAACCACCTTAAATGCATGGCTGTTGAGGGACAGGTGAGAGCTATACTATACAATTCCCTTCTCATTTAAAATAGTCCAGGCAGGAGGACCAGGGCAGACTGACAGTTCAGGGAATCAGGGATCCAGCCAGATTCCTTGCTATGCCCATGTACTGTCCTCACTTGCATAGTCAATGGGGTGATTCATCCAGCATGAGAAGAAAAGGCGAAGATTCAAGTGTTTCTTTGTTTCTTTTTCTTCTTCTTCTTTCTTTTTTGAGTAGGGTCTCACTCTAGCCCAGCTTACCTGGAATTTACGAAGTAGTCTCAGGGTGGCCTCGAACTCGTGGTGATCTTCCTACCTCTGCCTCCCCAGTGCTGGGACTAAAGGCATCAGCCACCATGTCTGGGCTCAGGTGTTTCTTTTAAGGGCAAGATCCAAAAGTTATTATGCACATCTTCTAGTCACACAATGTTGGCTAGAACAAGGTCATATGGTCTACCTTACAGCAAGAAAAGCTAAAAAATACAATATTGTTTGAATAGTCTCAGCTGAAGCTTATACTACCTAAATAAAGGAGAGAATAAATATTACAGAAATATTAACATTTTCTATTTGAAGTAAGCTTGTGACTGGGTTCAAAATAGTTTAAAAAAAGACACAGTAGATTAAGATTTAGGAAATGGGGACCATAGTCCTAATTCAGCTTCCAATTCCATGATTTACATTTATTATCTACATTTATTATCTGCACCAGAGACCTAGTGATCCTTCTAAACTGCCACTACACAGAAGGAATGAGCCCAAATACCTAGGGAGTTCCATCCTAACCTTTCAGTTAAGTGCTGTTCTGTTCTAGACAAATTATCCTCTGAGGTTACTAACCTTTTGCGTACCAAGGCAGGGTACAGTTGTGAACTATGGGCTAGCTTTGTCCAGCCCAGCATAGGTCCTGGTCATAAGCAGAATTCCTACCCTATTGTATACAATAGGTAATATTCTCCACCTAAAGTAAGAGGCCCTATTGTGATGTCATCACCAGCATTTTCCTTCCAGAAATTCTACTGAATGATGTGGGGGGAGAAGGGAGAGATGCATTAGCTCTTTGGAAATCTAGGCTAGTATGCATTGAAAATAATTACTTTTTTATTTCAGTGTAAATAAGCCTCTTCAATTCTCTTCAATTGTCGTCTTGATTTTGAATTGAAAGGATGTTAGTTTTAATTAAAAAGTTAGTGCTGCTAATTAAACATTTGTTCTATTTTCATATGTACACGCTAATTTGCTTAAAGATATCACCAGCTCTACAGAGGACATAACAAAAGCTTTGTGTTTCTACATGGAAAGCTCAAATTATACCAGAAATTAAACCAAAATTAGCCAATATGATTAATCTTCATTATTGAGTATATTCACTTCCTTAAAAAGTATTACATAAATCCATCAAAATGACTTTTTTCCAATAAGATGTACCTTAATTAAAAAATTCCTAAGACCATTAAGACTCAGAAAAGAATTTTACTTATAATTTAAAATACCATGTTTTCCAAGCTTCATTTTTTTTTTTTTTTTTTTTTTTTTTTTTTTTTTGGTTTTTCGAGGTAGGGTCTCACTCTGGCCCAGGCTGACCTGGAATTAACTATGTAGTCTCAGGGTGGCCTTGAACTCACGGTGATCCTCCTACCTCTGCCTCCCGAGTGCTGGGATTAAAGGCATGCGCCACCATGCCCGGCTCCAAGCTTCATTCTTTTAGATCATCTTTATTTTAATCAACAAAAACTTTGAAAGTGGTTTTATATCTCATTAATAATTTGAACTTTGGAGAGATTTGTATGTATGGCTCTTATTAACCACATTGATGATAATAATAGTTTAAGTTCTATCTTATTATCCCCTACTATGGCTCAGGAAAAATGAGTAGATATAAGGGTGTCAAATATGAGGCAGAAAATAAAAAGAATTCAGAGCTGCATAGGACTAAGAACATCGCCTGCATTGTGTATTTGTTTGGCTTATGCACCTATTTTCTAAGAGAAAGGGCATTCCTCCCATTCATGCTAGCTAAAAGGTTAAGAAGCATTTAAATATTAAAAGCTGTATAGTAACAAGTCCTTAAAATTGATTCTATAATATGTATATTGGTTTGTCTGCCCACATATACATATATAAGTATACATGGGAGAGATCATTGAGGTTTATGGATTTTGTTCAACTTGAAACAAGTACATATTCATATATAGCAGGAACATTACACTGTTCGTGTGAGATGATGTATGTTTCTAGTCTAATTGAGCTACCTTAATGAAGAAAAGTGAAAGTAACTTGGTAAACACTAAAGAGAATTCCTTAAGATCTTACAACACTTTCCTCCTAAAACCTGATTTGCTATATGAACTATTTTTTATAAGTAGTTGTTCATACATGAGTGTTCTCTTTAAGAATTAAGGTAGAAATTTGGAGCTAAAACAACAGACCTCAAACTTTGTTTTTCACTTTTTGCTGTTTTTTATTGGAGGTGGAGATTAAAGCAGAGAATTTGTTATTTATTTTCATGTTTATCCACATCTTCCATTAGTAGTAGTTTCTTACAGAAAATGTTTCCTACACTCCTCTGTGAATATTGTCCAACCTCATAACTTCATTATTACTTTTGCTGTGTTCATTTGGAAGAATAAAAGCAGGAAGATACTGGATGTGCTGTGTTTATATATATGTGAATGGATTGTGCAAATGTACCAAACTACAAATGCCATTGCTTTGTACTTCTTTTTGACCAGCTGTATTAAGATACAATTCACAACAATTCATGATTCTAATATATTCAAAAGTATGAAAAATGGCAGTGTCAATTGTAGGACATTTTTAGAACATCCTTTCTAGCTCTACACCCTATCCTATCATTTTTTCTTTGGCACAAATCATCAGCAATGAACTTTTTGCCTCTACAATAGAGTTCCCTATTCTGAACCTTCATATGAATGGAAGAATATAAGACATGGCCTGTTGTGATGGGCTTCTTTCACTCAGGATGATGTTTTCAAAGTTCACCTGAGTTGTAGCATATAACACTACTTCAGTCCCTTTTGGTATCAAGTAATGTTCCATTGTGTGAATATATTATTTTGCTTATCATTTATTCTCTGGCTGACAGTTGGGTTGTTTCGATCTATTTTGCATAATGCTGTGGTATCAGTTACCTTTTCATTGCTGGGACAAAGCACTTGGTCAAAAGCAGCATAAGGAAGGAAAGGGTTTATTTCAGCTGTCTCAAGGGGAAGTTTCATCAGGCAGAGGATGAGCGTTACATCTTGTCACACCAGCTGGGAGGTAGCAGCAAAGAGAGAGTTTGGCTCACTCTCTATTAACCTCAAGGCCCAGTGACTCACCTCTTCTACTAAAGTTACACTTCCTGAAAGTTCCACCAGCTAGGGATCAAGTATGAGGCTTAATCACAAACACATGAGGCTAGGGGACATTTCATATTCACACTCTCACAGCTGTTATAGGCATTCATGTATAAGATTTTACTTAAAGATATGCTTTCTTTCATATCTCTGAAGTATAGATCTAGGAGTAGAACTGCTGGGTCATCTGGAAATCTGTTCAATGGTTTGAGGAACTGCCAGATGGTTTTATGAGGTAGCTGCACCATTCCATCCCCACTAATAGTGTGGGAAGGTTCAGGTTTTCTCATATCCACATCTGTACTTACCTTGAAGAGTACTGCTTTGCTAAGGATGGTGGTCTAGAAGGAGGGTGACACTCTGAAGACATAGTGGCTGTTCTATTAACACTACACTATTAGGACTACACTGCTGGGATGGTTACTCTTCATTGTCACCTTGGCTGCACATAGGAAACATGCCTCTGGATGTGTCTGGTGAGGGAATTTCCAGAGACCTTAACTGAGGATGGAAGAGCCACCAGGATGTAGGTGGCACCATCCCATGCACTGAGATCCCAGACTGTAAAAGAAAGGGAAAAGGAGAAAGCCAGACAAGCAAGCACTAATCTTCATTTCATCCTTCTTCCCCACACAGTGTAACTTCTGTTTCCCATCAAACCCTGCACCCAAAGAAAACCTTAAACCCTTCTTTCCTTAAATTTCTTTTGTTACAACAATGAGAAAAGTAACATACAAATGCCTACCTCCCCATTTCTTTTATGCAAGAGAAAAATAAATCCTTAATTGTGTTTAATCTGTTGTGATCCTTAGTCACTATTAGTGGGTGACTAACTGCATGCCAAATTCATGCAGTCCTGTTACCACATCTTGAATCTGTTTTTCCTGGGGAGAACTTTCTTTGTCATCCTGCTGAACTATGCAGATTGTACCTTAATTCTTTCATAATTTTAGATCCCATCATTTAATCATCATTCTTAGGGTTGGAGAGATGGCTCAGCAGTTGAGGCACTTGCCTGCAATGTCTAACAACCCAGATTTGATTCCCCAGTACCCACGTAAAGCCAGACGCACATCTGGACTTTGTTTGTTAGGTCCTGGTGTACCCATTCCCTCCCTCCCTCCTTGCCTCCCTCCCTCTCCTTCTGATTGCAAATAAATCAGTAAATAGAAAAAATATTTTAAAAATAATCATTCTTACAAATTGTTTCAGATTCTCAGTAGAACCCAATACATGCTTTGTATCAGCATTTGTACCAGATACATTTGAAAATGTAGAATAAGCAGGGATTGTTTCCTTCCTCAACTGTTAACCTAAGTGTTAGAAAAAGGTTAATAATGATAAAAGTCATGTATACCTGGGTGTGGTTAAGTACTCCTCTAATCCCAGCACTGGGATTCTGAGGCAAGAGGAGCTCCAGTTCCAGTCTAGCCTGGGCTACCTAGAAAAACCATGTCACAAAAAGAATTTCTCTTATATTCCCTAAGATTTTGTACCACAGTGACAGGCATGCTTATATCACATATATGTTTGCTTTCAGACACTGTCTTCCAAGGCACTTTTAGCTTCTGTGATGTTGGACTTAGACAGCCAAGGTTTCCATCTTAGCCTTTAGAAGGGCGAAACAAAACTTAAGTGGTTATATGAGTAAACTTCACAGACCCACACATTGGTGTTAGAATGACCTGTACTTTGAGGGATACTTTCAACACACATGTAATTTTCCATTCTCTCTCTCATAAGAGCTGACAAATACAAATATCTGCCTCAAAACCAACCTTTGAGAGTGGTGTTAAAATACATTTTATTTACCTAACAAATCTCTCAAGTCATGATTGATAGTAAGAACATTAGAGTCAGGAAAATTTGTGGGAGGATCTAGTCCTTTCCCAGTGGTTCAGTTAATTAACATTCAGCCATTTACTGAGTACCTCCAATGTTGGAAGTAGCATAGCATGGTGTAGTGTTTACAGTAATAACCTCAATGCTTTAATTTAGTTTGTGGTTCTGGGGATTAAACTCAAGGTCTTTATACTGCTTAGTAAGTGTTCTAAGACTGAGCTACATCCCCCACGCTTATAAACTCTTTTAAGCCCCAACCCTAAGTCCAAGCCCCTGCTCACTAGCACTGACTCATATCCTCGGCTTCTCTGTCCTCCTTGTGGCCCTCTAGGCAGTACCTTCGCCTGTAAGATAAAGATAAATTTTATTAACTATAATACTGGGTTACTATAGGAATAAATGTAAAGGATACAACTCCCCAGGGAGCACCCCATGCATGTTAGCTGTGGATTTCTCATTTGCCTTCCTCATTACGCAAAACTATCATTCCATCCTGTTGAATTGTTTCAAGCAGGAACCACTCAATGACCTTACTCACAGACATGTAATATAACCAGGGAATGGACACAGGTTTATTTCAACAAAGATATTAGGGATCACCTACTCCAACACTTCCTGTACACCAGAGAACAAGGTTTGGTTCCTTCCTGGTCATAAAAGGTAAAGAGTAGATGAAATGCTGTGTCATAAACGAATATTCAAAAGTGCAGGTATAAAAGATATAGGTCTGATACTTTTATGGTATTGAAAACAGCTATTTTATGTATATTTTAATACATTACTCAGTTGTTCCTCCCCCCCCCCCCCCCAGCTCAAACTCGGTGTCAAAAGGCAGACCTCTAACTTTTTTTTGTTTTTTGTTTTATTTTGGTTTTGGCCCTGAACTCTTGAAATTCTCCTGTTATTTAAGGGTATCAAAATCCACCCTGTTAAAAGCAGCAGCAAGAACCGCACACTATAGCGGCCAACACTAAGGCTTTGCTGCTTGGGCCACCTGTAGCCAGGTCATTGTGACGCAAAAGCTAGGGACACGTGGAACTCCTTCAGGAGAGCTGGGGCGGGGTCATCTTGGGCGGCAGGTCTGAACTGGGGACATCCCAGGAAATGGGGGGATCACAGAAAGACCCCAGGCTGCAGAGCCAGGGAAACTCAATCCCTCCATCCCCAGTCTGTCCCAAACAAGGTGAGACCATCGCCCCCACCCTGCCGGGATCCCGGGGTCCTGATGCCCGGGGTGGCCGGTCGCTGTGCCCCGGAGGGCGGGGAGGGGACGCGACGGCGCTGGGGTGGCGGAGGGAGGGACGCCCGCTCCCGGGGCGTCGCGCTGCGGCGCGCGGGCTCCGCGCCGCGATTCCGGCTGGCGGCGGCCGCTGCAGGAAGGGCCGGCTCCCGCGCTCCCCCGCCCCTTCCCTCGCCTGCCGCTGACGCTGACGTCGGCCGGCCGGAGGAGCCGGAGGGACGCTCCGACCAACCGACCGACCCACCGCGGCCGGGAGGCTCCTGGGCCCCGGGGCTCCGAGGTACCTGCCCTCCGGGGCCGGGGCGGGGGCGCGCCGGGCGGGCGGCACGATGCAGCGGGAAGACACGCGGCCGCCGGCCGGGTCGTGGTGCCAGCGCAGGATGCCCCTCTGCCCGCGGCGGGCGGCAGGTGACGGGCGGGTCGCCTCCTCGGCCCGTCCCTGGTCTGGCTGCGGGGACCGCCGCAGCCCTTTCCCCTCCCCCAGCCCTCCCTCGGGCCTGGGCAGAGCTGGAGGATGCGCGCGCCTGGAGAGCGTGCGTCAGCCCCGGGGATGGGAGGGGGGAGGGAGGAGGGAGGGAGGGAGGCCGGCCGCAGCGGGCAGGGAGCACCTGCGTCCACACCCACGCGAGCCCGCCGCGGGCCTGGCACCCCAAGAACCCTTGTGCTCGGGCACTGGCTTCCGGGGATGACTTAGGGGCAAGTGCACGTGCCACAGTGCCTGGCGTTTGCCTTTTCTCTTCGCCCGGTTGCCAGCCATAAGAGCGGATGAGCACCGGTGTAGAATAGCTAGTGCCGCGAGGCCTGATCCGGTCCCCGTGGATGGCGAGGTCACCGAGCTGGCCACGTTCTGCAGACCCTGGCACAGCCCTGGTTTCTTTGGGTGCCGAGCAGCTGACTCCGCCTTTCCTGCCCCGCGGCAGTTACTGCTCCTGCTTCCTCTGGAAACGAATATCCTGTTGTTCTGTCTGTCTTTCCCTCAAGTGTCCCCGTTAACCTCGCTACTGTCCTTTTACTTGTCCTGCCCCAAAGCTTCTCAACTTACCTTTGGGGCTGTCTAACGTCCCGCGCTCATAGATTGGCAAATACCATTCACTGCCCCTTGGAAGAGAATTAAGGTGTAAAAGGAGAAACATGGTCCTTGTTTTTAGATAGCACTGAAAAATATGAGCAAAGAAAAGGGTTTGTTCATCCGCTTGGGTGGCAGCCTTGGTATCTGAGAGCTGGTAACTTTAAAAATGACCAGGGTCTGGGAAAAAAATACATCACCATGTGTTTGATATGAGAATGACACGAACGGAGGAAGAAGGACACATGTGGCATTCATTGCCTATTATGGTCCTATAAACTATCACTCATTGCAAGCATCTTCATGTCTGTATATTTCAGCAAAGTGTCTACAGAAAATTCTCCATTTGATTTTCATGGCCTTCTGGTTTAGATCTGACCATGAGCAGTGTTTCTGGAGTTGGGGAGGGGTGAAGTAGGAAATGCTTGTTAAATTCTGGCTCCAGACTCAGTTTCTTGCCTTCTGTTTAATTCACACACACTTAAAAAAAAAAAAATCATTTATTTGCAAGCAGAGAGAGAGAGTTAGAAGAGAGGCAGACACAGAGAGAATGGGCACACTCAGGCCTCTAGCCACTTCCAAGAACTCCAGATGCATGTGCCCTTCATGCATCTGGCTTACGTGGGTCCTGGAGAATCGAACTGGGATCCTTTGGCTTTGCAGGCAAATGCTTTAACCTCTAATCCATTTCTCCAGCCCCCATACACTTTTAAAATTGTTTCTTAGTGAGTTTTCAACCCAAAGACTTTCTTTTTTGGTTTCTGTCTTAAAACATCTTTGTAGAGAATACCGTACCATAGGGGCAAAATGAGTTTAGACATTTTTTTTTTAATTGCCAGAGATGTTACTTTCTAGTTGTAATTATTTTATTACTTAGGTAAATAGCTCCACATGTTATTTAAGATGACTCTTTCCAGAACATGGTGGTTAAAGTACAGAGAGCTACTTGTAATAGTAGAGAAACCAGAGGTTAAATAATTGAACCAGGACCCTCCATCCAAACAACATGGAGTGGGAAGACACTGGCTAGTAATTGCGTGGGCATTTTATGTTTCAGCCATTTCCTCTCCATTTGGTACACTTGAGTGCTGTGTGACTGTTTCTGTGAGCATCTTTATTGCTGTATGTGTCTAAGTTTATGAAACATACATAAAATTTTGTGTTGCAGTAGAAAATCCTCAGCATAGAGGTGTTTTCAAAATATTTGATGAAACAGGTACATTTTATTTTTCAGGTATAAGTAGCTTCCTGGGAGGTGAGCAGGTGTCACAGAGCAAACCTGTGTTGAGCATGAACTCTGAGGTTTCAGAAGCCTCCCACAGGCGAGGGAGGGGACACTGGTAGGCCACCAGGGTCAGGAACATGCTTTCTCTTTATAAGTTGAGCCTGACAGCTGGAAACCTAAGGATAAATGGGATGTGGTAAGGCCACAGGTCACTAGTGTCCACCTACATTATCAAATATAGGGGACTTATGGTCAAAGGTGCTTTTTGCATATAACTAGCCATGTGTCCTTCATGAGGCTACTGAAGGTGGCTAAGTCACTGTGCCCTTATCTATAGAACAGGAAAACTACTTATTAGGGATTAGTGAACACACACACACACACACTCCTGATGAATACTAGTGAAGAGTAGCAGTGACTTATTCTTTCACATGATAAACATGTGCTGTCCATATCAGGAAAAAAATGTTACTGCTGTACATGTGAGAGAGGGAAGGTGTTCCAATTTTATTTAGGGTGGTCGAACAGTTTTTTGTACCAGCACTCAGACCTGCATGATGGCGCACGCCTTTAATCCCAGCACTTGGGAGGCAGAGGTAGGAGGATCACTGTGAGTTCGAGGCCACCCTGAGACTACATAGTGAATTCCAGGTCAGCCTGGGCTAGAGTAAGACCCTACCTCAAAAAAAAAAAAAAATACTCTAAAATTGAGGGATGTAATCTGTGGTCCAAGAGTCAAAAGCAGACTTCCTACCAGTCACAGACTGGAAAGAGGGTAAATTACCTTTCTAAGCTCTTAAAAGTTTTTTTTTTTTTTGTATTTTATTTTTATTTATTTGAGAGAGAGAGAGAGACAGATAGAGACGGAGGGGGCGGAGAGATGGGCATGCCAGGGCTCCAGCTGCTGCATAGGAACTCTGGACACACGTGACACCTTGTGGATCTGGCTAACACAGATCCTGGGGAATCAAACCTGAGTCCTTTGGTTTTGCAGGCAAGGACCTTAACCACTAAGCCGTCTCTCCAGCCTCTAAGCTCTTTTTTCCCCCACTTACAACCTGGACTCGTCACCCCTTGATCATATTCTACAGATGAAATCATGGTGTTAAGTGCTTCATAAATGTAAAGTTCTCAGTAAGTGGCAGTCTGCAGGTCCAGCCCTTTGTCCAACACATTTTACTAGTTTATAGCTATGTTTTCAGGTACTGTGCCTGGTACCAAGATGGCAAAGATGAACTTGAGGACTCCTGTACAGATAGAACTAGCTCATGCAGGAGAGTAATGGAAATGTAGTGGCATCCCCAACCTGGGGCAGTTCTCAATTAATTGAAACATCAATTGGAAATTAGTTAATTGGAAAGGACAAGAATGGGAGATCCCTCAGGACGGAGGCAGAGTGCATGTGTTGGCTGAAGGAGGCCTTCCTTTGGGAGGTGGCACTTGAAATTCTAGAACTGTTAATTTGTAGATTGGACAGAGGAAGGGAAGGCTTTCCAAGTGACAGCATCTACCCAAGGAAGTTTTAGCTGTCCGAAATGACCTGAAGGAATAGTTCAGTATGAGACACAGAAAAATTGTGGAGAAAAGGAATCTTGTAATTTTTTTTTCTAAAAAGCTCAGAATTTCTCTAGTGGCAAGAGAGAGCAATTTGAGTTGTAGAACAAGCAGCATGATTAAATTTGCATTTTGTAGTAATAGTGCAAAAACTAGTGCAAAAGATTAGAGTGGGAAGACTCAGGATAGCACTGCCTCGGAAGGATGAGCTCGTGAAGGTAGAGGGAAGATGGCACTGAAGGAAGGAGAATGGAGAGAACGCAGAGAGAAGAGTTCAGAGGTTAATCAATTCCTCCACTTTAGACTTGGTCTTGGGAGGTAGTGTAGAGACTCCTTGGAAGAGGGAAGTGACTTGGTTTTAGATATGCTGGATTTGAAGAGCTTATGGACCAGCCATGAGAAGACTACCACCTTAGAGGGCTAAGGTAGCTTAGTGGTAAAGAGCTTACCTTGCATGCATAAGACCCTGGGTTTGATGTCCAGTATTCCAAAGGAGAAAAAAGGGAGAGTTGGAGAGATAGTTCCGTGAATAAAGCACTTGCCACAAAAGCACAAGTACCTGAGTTCATGAGTACTGAGTGCCAGAATCCGTGTAACTCCAGATGCTGTAGCATCTGTAACCCCAGCATCCTAGGGTGAGAAGGGAGGCAGAGACAGGAGACTCTTAGAAACTCACAGGCCAGCTTGCCTGGTGAAAGCAACATTGAACAACAAAGTGAGAGACTCAAAAATGTTGGAGGGTGTGGACTGAAGTACAGAAGGTGTGTGAAATCACCAGTTGACTCTTACAGATCACTGGTGTTTGGGATCTGAGCACTGTATTAAGGCTTTCTAGCGGGACAGAACCAATAGGATGAATAGATATTACAAAAGGGGTTTATTAGGTTGGCCTATGCAATACAGGCTTGTGTAGCCCAACAGTGGCTAGGTGCACACTGGCGAGGCTGAGAACTGGTAGCTGCTCAGAGCATCAGTAACAGAATGGACACGCCCAGCAGCAGTGGGCAGCAGTGGGCAGCAGTGTCTTCTCTTTGTATCTGAGCTGCTGACAGAAGGGCTGCCCATTCTGGGGGTAGGTCTTCTCCTCTCATTTAGTCTTTCCTGGAAATGCCACCACAGACCTGTGCAGAAACAGCACTCTTAGTTCCTTTTAGATCCAACCAAGTTGACAATTAGGATTAGCTATGACAGGCACAGAGGGAAGGGGGTTTTAGATAGAGTGATTGCTGAGGAATCAGGGAAGGGAGACTGCATAGTCAGAGGGCAAGTAAAATGAAGCCTGGAGATGAATATACAGTGAAAGACTTTCTCTAGTGTGATAAAGTTTAAATTCTGCCTCCTGAGCAAAGGAGGAGGATGGTAACTTGGGGAAAAAGAGGTTGAGGAGTGTGAGCACAGAGCTGAAGGCAAGGAAGGCTGGTTAACTTTAAAGAGAAGGAATACTAAATTACTGGCCGTGGGCAGAAGCAGGAGGGTGTGAGTAATTCCTCCCAGTGAGAAGTAAGGGAGTCGCAGTGGTTATGGCCACAGTGATGCGCAGTTCAAAAGAAGTGACTAGGGTCTTGGAGAGCAGAAACCGTGAAAGAAGGTGCCCAGTGCAAGCCCAAGGCCATGGTTCTCAGAGTGCATGAACAGGATACATCACTCTTGTGAGCTTTCTGCCACCTGCTGCTACCTGAGGCCAGAAGCTGAGTATCCTCTCAGTGAATGCTATCCCTTGGTGTTGCTATGCACCATAGTGTTCTTATGCTGAAGTATATAAACATTGTGTTTGTGCCAGCCTACGCCTTTTTCTGCTTCCTGCTTCTCTCTCTGTCCTCCTGACCTGGAGCCCCCGTAACACTTCCTGGTTATTCTATATGGGCTGGCCCTACCAGCTGTATACCCACCAACCCTGTCTTTCCAGATCCCCAGCAAAAAACAGTCAGCCTTGCCCTTGTGAGCTCTGGGTGCTGGCACTATTTAATCTCATAAACTCGTTCCTTGAGGAAGTAGATTCTGGGAAGGAGATCATTTATTGGTTCTCAACATCAGCTAGATGACCCAGTAGAGACAAGGATGGGCTGTTAGTAGGAACACATGATAATGTAGTTGTCTTTTTCTGTTTCCTTTTGCTGATGACTCTAAGGTCTTCTTCATTCTTTGCTCCTAAGCCAGCTCAAATGCAAACAAGATTTGGTTGCCACAGTTTAACCAAGGAAAGTCCTGGAATATGTGCCATTTCCCAAGCAAGGAGCAGTGGTGGCTTGTTTGCAGGACCCGTACACAGCAGTGACATTTCATAAACCACATAGTGGCGTATGTTTATTTCGCCACTCTCAGTCTAATGAAATGAAGCTCACTCTGTGCCTTGGGAAATTTCCTTGTCATAAGCCTCAATTCCCAAATCTGTGGACTCAGTGATCTGCACATTCTCTAGGCCTCAGCTATGAGAGCCCACAAGGGCAGGGATACAGCCAAGTCATCTCTTTAAGATGTTTCCAATTAGGAATTTCAACTAAAGGAAAAACTTGTATTTACCTAATTATCTCTCGTTGGCATTCCTCCTCTGGGCACTTTCATACAATTGTGGCCCCTTCATTTACACTCTTTTTAAAATTTTTCTATTTTTATTTATTTATTCATTTGAAGGGAGGCAGATAGAGAAAATGGGCATGCCAGGACCTCCAGCCACTGCAAATGAACTGCAGATGCATGCATCACTTTGTGTTTCTGGCTTATGTGGTTCCTGGGGAATTGAACCTGGATCCTTTGGCTTTGCAGGCAAGCACCTTAACTACTAAGCCATCTCTCCAACCCTCATTCACATTCTTGTTTCATCCTATAATGATCTGAACAATGCTTTTTTTGTATATTCAGTACATTTCATATGTAAGTAAGTATATATTTTATACTTGTATAGAGAGACACAGCTATAGAAAGATTTTCATATTTTTGTGGTACTGGGAGTGACACTTGAAGCCTTATACATTCTAGACAAGCACTTTACCACTGAGGTCCACCTCCCAGCCCATTTTGATTTTTTTTTATATTTTGTTTTTTGGGGTAGGGTTTCTCTCTAGCCCAGACTGACTTGGAATTTACTATGTAGTTTCAGGCTGCCCTTGAACTCATAGCAATCCTCCTACTTTTGCCTCCCAAGTGCTGGGATTAAAGGTGTGCACCACTATGCCCAGCCTCCCTTTTGTATTTTTGTTTTGAGACAAATTCTTGCTCCATGGATCAGGCTGGCCTTGAACTCATTCTAGCCCAGGCAGACCTGAGCTTGTGTTCTTCATGCCTCAGCCTCCAGGGTAGCTGTGATTGCAGGCTTACCTTTTCACTTTTGGTGGTCTTAGAATAGCCCATCCACTTTGATTATTATTCATGTGAATCTTACTTAAAATAAATAGTATATTTTACAGATGGACTGTTCCATTTAGAATAACTTGTCATGGAAATGTAGAGTGCAACTATTTTTTGGGTCACTTAAAAATATACGTATATCCAGGCATGGTAGCGCACACCTTTGATACCAACATTCAGGAGGCAGAGGTAGGAGGATCACTGTGAGTTCGAGGCTACCCTGAAACTACATAGTGAATTCCAGGTCAGTCTGGGCTAGATCAAGAGCATATCTTGAAAAACAAGCAAACAAAATGTGTGTGTGTGTGTGTATGTATGAGTGTGTATGTATGTATGTGTGTGTGTATATATATATATATATCCAATTTTATATGTATTATATGTACATATAAATTGTATATATACAATTGTTTTGTAGTGATGTATGATGGAATAATGACCAGTGATTCTGAGAAGAAAACTGATTAAAAGTATTGTATATCTCATACAAAATGTTAATGACCTAAGTTATATAAATAATTTCTAGGGCTGGACAGATGGCTTAGCAGTTAAGGCGCATGCCTGTGAAGCCTAAGTACCCAGGTTTGATTCTCCAGGTCCACGTAAGCCAGATGCACATGGTGGTGCATGTGTCTGGAGTTCGTTTGCAGTGGCTAGAGGCCCTGGTGCACCCATTCTCATTCTCTATCGCTCTCTCCCTCTCTCCATCTCTAATAAATAAAAATAAATCTTAAAAAAAAGAAAGAGTTGGAATACACATTGCAACTTAAAAAATAATTTCTAGCTCTTTACTGATTTACCTAATAGCTTAGACCAAGGCTATCCAATAAAAATATAGTATATCCATATATATATATATATATATATATATATACACACACACATACACACACATATATGTTTATATATCTAATTTAATATATACTTAAATACATATTATAATTATATATATATATATATACACACATATATATTTATATATATCTAATTTAATATATACTTAAATACATATTATAATTATATATATATATATATATATATAAAAATTTTAGACCTTCTAGTTGTGGTAAAATGCTTTAATTTCAAAAAACTAAAAAGAAACATAAAGTTAACTTGATAATATATCTTATTTATCCAAATATATTCATAATATTAACATGAAATATAATAAGAAATATATAGCATTTAGATAAAATATAATTAAATATATTTGTATATCATGTATTATTCAAGTGCATATTATACATAATTATATTTTAATTATGTAAATATAATTTAAAAGGTAAATATATAAATTTTAAATATATATGGATATATAAATGAAATGTAAATAATTTGTATATATATAAAAGATTGATTTATGTATGTGAAATTTTATTGATTTGATAGGTCTTAGAAACCAAATGGAGTCTTACACACAGAACACATCTGAATTTAGACTGTGAATAAGTCTTACACATAGAGCACATCTGAATTCAGACTAACTGTACTTCAAATGCTCAGTAGCCACATGGCTAATGACTACTGTGTTGAACAATGCAGTCCTATGTGATAAATTATTGCAGACGATCCTTTCATCATAAAATTTTAGGCTTGGTTACATTGTAATGCACCATTTCTAAGAGCCTTCCAAATCTTATAATTTGGTCTCAAAATTGAAATGTAACTTAAGAATAACATTTAGTTCAATCATTTAATAATGTATCATGCTGGCATTTGAAGAGAATAATGTTTCTTTAATAAGTTGACTCAGACCTTTGTCTGTCATACTAGGGTGTTATTCATTCATTATCTTTTAAGGTTAAAGTTTTAGAGAAAACATTGTCAATACAGATTAAAATCTTTATGCCACATATGAGTTGGCATTTGAAAAATCCTATAAACCTAAATAAAATCAAATGTGAATATAATTTGTGTATGTTTCCTTCCTTCTTCCCTCCCTTTTTTCCTTTCTTTCCTTCCTTTCTCCCTTTCTTTTTGTACTTGTTTTCTTTAGCAAAGACAAACTATTTGTTCTTTTGCTATTTTTGGCTTACAGATTTCCTTTGGGATTGTTGCCTGCAAAATGCCAGCCTCTTGCTAGTGCTGCCATAATTTTTGCTGTAATACAAAATTCACCTGGGATCATCCTTTGATCTTTTTTTTTCCCCCCATTGCTAAGGACTGAACCCAGGGCCATGTACTTGCTAGGCAAGCGCTCATCCACTGAGCTAAATCCCAACTGGAATCATCCTTTGAAAGCAGTGGTTTAGCAAGAAGAAAGGAGTAAGACCTGGACCACACTCTTGAGTTGTCTAGTTTATTTTCTTTTAAATTTGTTTCATAAAGATAAAATATTTTAAAATAACATTAATACTTAAAGTGAAGATGATTATATTTTAAAGATTAGCTTGGCTTTCCCTTATTTTCTATTATATTTGATATTTTTCTTTGAGGAAACATCTTTTGAAATAGATGAAAAGGCTGAGGTAAGCACCAGACTGCTATTAGTTGCTGAGTATTTCAGTTCTAGCATTGCTGTTTGTGAACTTGACCTTGAATCAGAACTTAGACAAGGCATTGGCATTTTTGTACCCTACTTTCCTCATCTTAAAAAGAAAGATGTTGTGTTGCTTATCTCTAGGCATTCTCTCAGGTGTAAATGTTTCCAAAAGTAACTAAAATTGGTTGTCCGGGTTTCTGGTTTATTTGTTTGCTTGTTTTGGATTTTGAGGTAGGGTCTCACTCTAGTCCAAGCTGACCTGGAATTCACTATGTAGTCTCAGGCTGGCCTCAAATTCACAGTGATCCTCCTACCTCTGTCTCCCAAGTGCTGGGATTAAAGGTGTGTGCCACCAACTGGGGTAATGTGGGAAGGGGAAGAAAGAGAGAGAAGGAGAATGAATGGCCAGGCCAGGCCAGGCCCTCTAGCTGCTGTATATGAACTACAGATATACGCAGCACTTTGTGCATCTGGCTTTATGTGGGTACTGGGGAATTGAACTCTAGTCATTATCCTTTGCAGGCAAGTGTCTTAATTGCTCATCCATCTCTTTAGCCTGGATTTTTGTTTTACAGCTTTATGATTGAAGGCATATTTATATCAGCTTGCTTAGTCTTTTTTATAGAGGATGGTGTGAATCCACATAGGTGAAGAGACTTGGAGGCATCAGTTTGTGGCATGGCTATGGATGTGCAAGCTTTTCCTAATATTCAGGAGCACATTGGAGGGCACTAAAATTTGTCACTGGGCTGGGGAGATAGATTAGATAGTAAAGTGTTTGCCTTGTAAGCATAAGAGCCTGAATTTGATCATTGGAACATGTAAAAATGCCAGGCATGGTGAGGCTGCCTATAATCACAGTGCTGGAGAGGTGAGGACAGAAGGATCCTGGAGCTGGCTGATACGCCAGTCTACCCTAAATATTGAGCTCCAAGCCAGTGACAGACCCTGCCTTTAAAAAGGTGGATGACATATGAGAGGAACAATACTAAAGGTTGTCCTTTGAACTCCACATACATGTACAGGCATGTATGCCTATACACTCATGTACACCTGCACACATGCACACATACACACACAAACATAAATAAAATTATGAGTTTGATTTTAATTGTCTTATGGAATCATTAAGCTTCTCATTCCCTGAGTATTTTTATATTATTTTTGAAAATCTTTTATTGTTATTATTATATCTGAGTTGTTTTGAAGTGTAAATAAAATCATTGCTTAGAAATATCCTAAGATACCCCACTTCACCCCTAGCCAAGACATTAATGTGAAATGTAGCCAGAGTTTAAGTAAAAATGCATCCATCTTTTTGCTGCCTTGAATAAGGCCAGAATTCTGTTTTCCTCTTGTAAATTTGCTGACTCACAAAATTAAGGTGTGATCCTGCTTCACATTTACTTGTGAACTTATGAAATGTCAAAAATCATTTGCAGAAGACGCATAGACTAGAAATAGAAACCACTGGCATGCTCAAGTAATCATAACCTTATGAAAATCTAAAGGAAAAGCTGTGATATCTGAGAAATAGGAAAAAAAAAAAAACCACCCACAAGAAAACGTGCCAAAATAACCTCGTCTAATGTTTAGCCTTTACAAAGATGGGAGACTAGTTCAGCTCCTGTGCCCCTTTGTACTCTCCCCCTTTATCATCCCCATGAAAACATCATCTTGTGAACCAAGGTTTTAAAGTGATAAATGTAGTTAGTTATGCACCTAGAAATTTTAGGTTTTTTTCTCTGTTCATAATGAAACTTTTAATATTGATACTCAAACACACTTCTCATAAGAAATTTTAAAAGCCATTGATGACATAAGAGAAAGTGAGTAGGGATAAACATCTAGGAATATGAATTTAAAATATACTCCACCAAAAGAAATGTTATTTTTCACCTTGAAATCTCAAGCATCTGCTCTTGCTCTTCTGGTCACAAGGCAAGCACAGGAGCCAGGGTTAAAGCCCCTGCTCTGAAGCCAGTTGGCTTCTGGTTCCCAGGCTAGTTGGATCCCAGGCCACCAGCCCAAGAGGCAAGGGCTCTCTCTATTCCATTGTTTCTCACCTCCCTTTAGGATCTACACTGTGCTTTACATTAATTCTGAAGTTACTCACAGGAGAAGCAGACCTGAAGACTGTCATTTCAGATCACTTGAATGGAAATAGTGAATCTAATATAAACTGAAGAAAAGTTAGGTACACTTGAGCTGTATGAAATGATTGTTCAACATGTAGTTTGAGTGTATGAAAGGACATAGTATTAATAATTGGTCATTTTTCTAAATATGGTTGATTTCTGAAGTAATAGAAAAATAGAACAAAGAGGGGCTGGAGAGATGGCTCAGCAGTTGGGCACTTGCCTGCACAGCCTAACAACTGGGTTTTGATTCCTCAATACTCATGTAAAGCCAGATGCACAAGGTGGTGAACACATTGGAGTTTGCAGTTCTTAGAGGCCCTGGTGTACCCCTTCTCTCTTTCTTTCTCTCTCTCCCTCCCCCAAATCTCTCTCTTTCTCTTTGTTTGCAAATAAAGAAAAATAAAAAATAAAAATATTTTAAAGAAAAATGGAACAAGGAGATGATATAAATTGCTCTTGATCAATGGGAAGCTAAAGGCAAGAGACATGCCAGAAGCTTCTAGCCTATCTGATGGACACTTCATAGGCCAACTCCTTTGTAAAGGCAGGACACAAATGATCCTCACTAAATGTGAAGTAAACACCCTTGAGTGTCTACCCTCTGGTGCTGACTGAGTAAATCTAAGTGCTGAAAGTGACACACAGTCCCTTCAGCCGCTGGCCCCTGCATCTTCCCTGTCATGTCTCTTGTCTTTATATTACGCACAACTGCTCAAAGTTGCTTACATGGACCACTATGTGGTGCCACTGCACGAGAATTTTTTCTTTATTTCCTTCCACATACATACTTCCACGTTTTGTTTGACCTGCAAACACTAATTTTTCGGACCTGAGGCCAGGCAGGAAGCCAGCTCTGTGCCTTCTTGTCAATGTCCCTTTAACACTGCATGTATTGCCTTGTCCTGTCACTCATTCTCCACCAGGAGCAACACAGCCATTCCCTGATTTCTTTGTCAGTTACATGCTTGTAGCCAAAGACATTCTTTTTTTATACTTTTTAAAATCTTTTTCTTTTTAAGTGGAAACTTTGTATCATCATTCCCCTCCTCCCTGCGCCCACTCCACTGAGCCCTCCTTAGTGGGATTGCTGTATTCACCATGTAGTTGTAAGTTATGACTTGTGAGAGCAGCACTCAGTCATTATGGGGAGGGCTATGTCTCTGGATATTCCTTCCCACCCTGTGACTCTTACATTCTTTCCACCCCTTCTTCACAAATTTCCCTGAGCCTTGGTGGGTATACTTTAATTCTACTTTAGTGTTGAGTTCTCAGCAGCTTCGGGATTTCTGCTTTGGTGCATTTTGAGTATCCTCAGTGTCTGTCTGCATCACGCTGACCCAGGTTATAAGACCTGAGGTGGAAGTAGTGCCCTTGCTCACATTGTCAATTCCTCTGTGGTTTCACCTGGGCCCTGGCTGCTGTGTTGGGGGTGGTTCACCTCCTGCAGGGAGTCAGCTGTTTAGTCTTGTCTTGTTGGTAGTTGATGGTTGTCCTCACTTATTGCTGTTTTCTGAAAAAGAAAACAGATTGACCAATGGAGAGTGAGATCAGAATAGGTTAAAGTGGATAAACATTGCTAATTTAGAGAGATTTTGATGAGTGTAGCCTCACTTTTTAGACAGAGTTTCTCATTGGAGTCCATTATCTTGGTCTCCATAGGGTTCTGCTTGGTTTTTAGTTCCAGTTATGTGTTCCTTTCCACTGAGCAGATCTCATAGCCAATTAACGAGCCATTGGTTTTCCACCTAAGGTGTGTGCATCTTGTCAGGTTTGTTGTTTTCATATAGCAATGTCCCCTGCTCGATTATGACATTGTTGGCCATTTTTCCCCAGCAGCTCATGTAGCACTTTTCCGCACTGTATGGGCTAACCATCTGGGAACTGGCTTCCTTTCAGACTCAGCTGGATCTCTCGATGTGGTGTCTTCAGCAATAGCATCTTACCTTTTACCTCAGGTGGGTAATCAAGTGCTCTGACAAGAAGCCAGACTTGTTTTGGGGACCTTGTAGGTCTCACCTATCAACACAACATGGATTGTAACCAATTTCTGGTACTAAGAGTTACAAAGCCAGAGCCAAATGTTTTAGGGTTAGGCTTCATTCCTATTCAGGGCCCTTCTTACCATACAATCCCTCCGTATTTCTATTTAGAGTTATATCTTTTAGTCTGCTATCCGGGAAGGTTTCTGTGGTGCCAATTCATTTTAGATTTGGTAGTGTATAAACATTATTGATTTATCTTGATGTCCCATTTTTATCAAGTTTAGTTGCAATGAATAATTCTGCATTTCATCAGCTATAAGAAGCCACACTGTTCATGAGATCTTACCGTGCTATGTCTCATGAAGGAAGGAGTGACTGCCAAATGTTTGGCAAGGTAGTGGCTGTAACACATGTCCCATTTTAGGAATGGTGAAATGTGAAGAGATATGTATCATAAATCTGATGCCATGTGGTGCTATGAAGCTGTTGTTTGGGAAGGAATGGTCTTACTGTAGGGTAGTTCTAACATGCCACTTTTGCACTCACATGGCTGTGAGACAGTTCTGCTTTCTAAAAGTGTATTTCTTAGTGGGAGAAAGGCAGACCGCTTCCCAAAGAGTGATAAATGCTGATCTGTACAAAAGAACAGAAGAGCTCTGAGGTAGGGATGTTTTTCATCTCGAAAATAGAAGCTTAGTAAGTTAGAAAGGGAGGAAAGTTACAAATTCAGATCTGCCTGCCTTTTGAGGCACTCTGCCATGTTCTTAGTACATTTAAGGGGAAGGGATTTTGGGCACTGGTTCAACTAGCCCTTCCACTATCAAAAACCTTCTCATTGAATGGAAGAGAAAATTCTATTGAAACTGGAAGGGTAACTAATTTTACACATGAAATTTTGTACAGGAAAAATGGCATACTTACAAAGATACTATTCAAGAGGAAGATAGTTGCCTATTGAATTATTTCTATGGGTTAAGAGTTCCTATATGGTAAAATGATGCATATCTTACTTTTTGTCTTGAATAACTGTTGGCTCAGGAATTTTCAAATCCACTGTGTAATGGAAATGTAATTAGAGGTGCCATCAGCTTTCCTATGTTATGTTTCCAAGGAGAAGAATCCAATATCATGATTCAAGCCATGCAGGGATAGCTGATTCCCTCTAGTTTTTAACAGTGAGTCAAGCTCTGTGTTTCAGCATTCTATAAACGTTAGGCTATTGTGAAGAAAAAAAAACCCACAACTTTTGTATATGACCAAGCTATCAAGTCGCTCAAAATGATGTTTAGATAGTTTTAAACAGTAAGAACAATTGGGACAAGATTATCAGTTACTTCTAATTTTTATTTGAGAGAGAGAGAGAAGGAAAGAAAGAGGCACACAAGAGGGAGATAGAAAGAGAGAATGGGCACACCAGGGCCTCTAGCTACTGCAGATGAACTCCAGACATATGCACCACCTTGTGTATGTGGCTTACGTGGGTCATGGGGAATTGAAGCTGGGTCCTTAGGCTTTACAGGCAAGTGCCCTAACCATTAAGCCATCCATCCAGCCCCTCAGTTACTTTTTTTTTTTTTTTTTTTTTTTGGTTTTTCGAGGTAGGGTCTCACTCTGGCCCAGGCTGACCTGGAATTCACTATGTAGTCTCAGGCCCTCAGTTACTTTTTTTGTTGATATGAAAACATACCAGCCAGGCACAACATATGGAAAGAAAAAGATTTAATTTGGTTTGCAGTTTCAAGGTGATGTTTCATCATGGTGGAGGAGGCCTGACAAGTTGGAGCAGGCATCTGTGTCATGTCGTAGCACAGGGAGGAGAAAGAGAAGAAGACATGGAACTGGGCTGTAACCTCAAGGTCTGTCTCCACTGACATGTTTTCTCCAGCAAGGATCCAACTCCGAAAGGTTCTACCAGCTTCCCAAACAGTGCCACCATCGGAGGACCACATGTTCCAGCATAAAAGCCTATGGGACAGGGTACTTGACCTCAGACCACCACAAGCAGTTGTTGTTGTCTTTTGCCCATTCATATGAAAGAATCAAATTGAGAGCTCAACCCAAAAGCATATAAAATGAAGAAAAATGTGGACTAAGGAAATGACATAGGGGTAAGGCCCTTGCTGCACAATCCAGCTAATAAGAGTTTGGATCTCCAAAACCCATGTAAAGCCAGACACAAAGTGGTGTACATTTGTGTGTCTATAATCCCAAAGTGCCTGTGACAATGAGAAGTAAAACCAGGAGAATCCTTAAGTTCAAGGGCAACTTATTTTGGCCTTCCCAGGGTCAACATCAACAAGAGAGACCCTGTCAGTAAATAAAGGTGGAAGGAGTAGACTAACACTCGGGTGTGGACTATGCCCTCCATGTGTACATGTATACCCAGACACACAAATAAAAAGCAATATAAAGGAGGGAAATGTACATCATGAGTGCACAGAACCCCAATACAAAACCAAAACCTGGTATTCCCTTTCCTGATTCACTTAGATCTCCTTACTAGGAAGTATGATCTCTCAACCAACTAGGGGTTGCTCAGAGCAGCTAGGGCTTTAATGCATGGCTTGATCCATCCAAACATAAGGCATACAGCAAGCCCACTAACATGCAGCTGGGAAAGACTAAGTAGGTTAGATTGAGTGTCTTAGTACCACTTGTCACAGGTGCTAACTTCTGAGCAGAAAACACTCTTTCTCTTCTGTCTTCCTCTTCTGACAAAGAACTTACTGTTCTGGAAGTCATTGCCACCCTGTCATATAAAAAATAAGAACTTAACTATTGATTATATAATAACTTTTTTGGCCCCAATTATTTAAGCAGGTCTTTATTAATATTGGTGAATAGTTTAACTGGAACACAGACATTCCTGTAGGCAAGATGAGCTAACAGACATACTTCTGGTACTCTTGTTTGTCATTATGGTTCCCACAGTCCTGAGGACACTGTTAGTGTTACGGTTCCCATGGTCCCGAGGACACTGTTGGTGTTCTTGTCTCTGTAGTTGCGGTTCTCACGGTACCGAGGACACTGTTGGTGCTCTTGTCTCTGGAGTTACGGTTCTCACGGTCCCGAGGACACTGTTGGTGCTCTTGTCTCTGGAGTTACGGTTCTCACGGTCCCGAGGACACTGTTGGTGCTCTTGTCTCTGGAGTTACGGTTCTCACGGTCCCGAGGACACTGTTGGTGCTCTTGTCTCTGGAGTTACGGTTCTCACGGTCCTGAGGACACTGTTGGTGCTCTTGTCTCTGGAGTTACGGTTCTCACGGTCCTGAGGACACTGTTGGTGCTCTTGTCTCTGGAGTTGCGGTTCTCATGGTTCTGAGGACACTGTTGGTGCTCTTGTCTGTGGAGTTACAGTTCTCATGGTCCCGGGGGACACTATTGGTGTTCTTGTCTCTGTAATTACGGTTCTCACAGTCCTGAGGACACTGTTGGTGCCCTTGTCTCTGGAGTTACAGTTCTCACGGTCCCGAGGACACTGTTGGTGCTCTTGTCTCTGTATTTATGGTTCTCATGGTCCTGAGGACACTGTTGGTGCTCTTGTCTCTGTATTTATGGTTCTCATGGTCCTGAGGACATTGTTGGTGCTCTTGTCCCTGTCATTTTGGTATTCACAGTCCTAAGCAAGTTCATACCTCCTTTTCTTTGTTGCTCTCCTAAGGGAACATGTCTCTTATACTTGTATCTCTTTTATACATATTGTCACTCCATGTGCTATCCCAACACAAGATGACCTCAACAGTAATTGGGGAATCTTTGTCTTTGTCATTAGAAATCTATAGACCTGGCATCCTTTATTGGGCTTATTTTAGAAAAAAGAAGTAGTATTATTAAAAAACGTTTTATTTTTTTTTCAAGGGGAGAGAATATGAATGGGTGTGCCAGGGCTTCCAGCTGCTGCAGACTTCATACATATGTACATCAAGCTTTATTTGGGGACTAAGGAATCTAATCCCTGTCTTTAGTCTTTGCAAATGGGCCATAACTCCAACCCCAGTGTTTTTTTGTTGTTGTTGTTTTGTTTTGGTTTTTGTTTTTTGTTTTTCAGTTTTTCAAGGTAGGGTCTCACTCTGGCCCAGGCTGACCTGGAATTAACTATGTAGTCTCAGGGTGGCCTTGAACTCACGGCGATCCTCCTACCTCTGCCTCCCGAGTGTTGGGATTAAAGGCATGTGCCACCATACCCGGCTCCAGCCCCAGTATTTTTAAATTATAAATTGAGTAACTAATCACAGACATTTTTCTGTTTCATAGTGAGTTATTTTTGAAACAGAATTTGAAATATTGGAGATTCATGGTCTTATGTCAAGGGCCTTCCATCTGTCTTTATATATCTGTCTTTTCTGCTAACCTGGTCCTGTATAATACTATAACCACTAACCTGTTGAGACTATTAAGAGTATTTCATGTGGCTGGCCTGAACTGAATTTCACTGTGAAAGTAAGTAAAATATATGCCACATTTCATGCTTGATGCAACATTATGTGAAACATATCTTAGTAATGTTTATATTGATTATTCGTTGAAATGTTTAAAATATGTTATGCTAAATGACAAAATTAATTTCATTGTTTCTTTTGACTTTTTTAAAAAACATTTATTTATTTGAGAGAGAGAAAGAGGCAGATGGGATTGTGTGGAGAATGGGTGCACCAGGACCTTTAGCCACTGCAAACAAACTCCAGATGCATGCACCACCTTGTGCACCTGGCTTTACATGGGAACTGAGGAATTGAGCTTGGGTCCTTAAGGCTTTGCCGGCAAGCACCTTAGCAACTGAACTATCTCTCCAGCCCTGATTTTTGTAACATAGCTCTTAAATCATTTTAAGTTGAATATGTAGTTTATAGGGTTTTTCTATTAGAGCTGATCTAGAGATGATAAGTCTCTTCAGGTCAGGTACAGTGCCCGGTACATATTAATTAGATACTCAGTACATATTTGGAATGCTAAGATGTAGAACTGAAATGAAAGGTGAGGATTATAATGACTTTTTGAAGCAGTGGGATCTTTACTGTATGGATTTGGAAACTAGTAGGGCAAGATGGGATGGGTTATGTCAAGAAATCTGCCGATGTTTATTAGTTGTCTCTGATATTTGGAGTTGTCACATGTCAAACAAGATGTGAGCCCTGGCTGTTGCTGCCTCTCATATGATGCGGAGATATGTCATGTGTTGTTTCCCAGGTTGGACCACTATTATTCTGTCACTCTCCTGCCCTGTAATCCAGCAGTTTGTTCAAGAAAGATCCATTTCCAGAAAGGATTTTTCCTGGTGTAACATTTTACTATGGTTCTTAAAATTTAATATGCTTAAAAATCACTTGCAAATTTTGTTGTAACTGAATTTCCAAACCCATTCCCAGAAATTCTAGTTCAGTGGGGGTGGAGCCTTGGACTCTTCATGTCAACACTGTAGAATAGTTTGATGTGGACTTGGCAACGCTCCCATAGGAACACTGCCATATGGCATCATAATGTAGGAACAATCTGGAAGTCTAGGCAGGAGGAAAAGTTTGTTCATTGATTTTTTTTTTTGTTATTGATATAAAGAACTAACATAGTTAGGTACAGTAATAATCAAAATTATTCAAAAATAACTAGCAACAGAAGGAAAAATCAAAAGACAGCCCATGGGATTAAAAGGGAGAAAATAAGGGTTTTACTACAATAAAAAAACAAGTCAAAAAGTACCAGTTCATGGTGAAATCAAACTCAATGGAAGAAAAGATTAATTTTATCTTTGAGCACTTCCTTTACTGGGAGATTTGGTTGGAAGTTTCTTTTATATTTTATTTATTTGAGGGAGGCAGATACAGTGAATGGACACCCCAGGGACTCTAGCCATTGCAAATGAACTCCAGATGCATGCCCACCTTGTGCATTTGTCTTACATGGGTACTGGGAAATTGAATACAGGTACTCAGGCTTCTTAGGCAAGCACCTTAAGTTCTAAGACATCGGTCCAGCCCTGTTGTAAGTTTTGAACTAAATAAATGTGTACTTGCAGCAAAGCGTTGTGTATATGAGAGGACTGGGAGCTCATGGCCCTTAAATGATTGCACTGAGTGGATGGCACACCTCTCATTCTGAGTGTCTTTCCCAAGACGAGTTATGCAGATACCCTCCATGAGGAAGAGAGACATTGGGATACTCCAGAAGAAATCCCTCTTCTTCTCGTTTGCATACTAAAAGTCTAGAACTTCAACACTTTAAATTAGTTCCCTTAAAACATGTTTTAAAACAATTATGAAATACCTTTAATAATTTAAGGGTACTGTCCACCAGGCTGCTGTCTAAGACAGAAAATGTTCATATTGATTTTGTGTTATATCCAGAAGCGTTCCTATGCTGAGTGTGCACTTGGCAGCTAGAGGTCCTGGGTCTGGCCAGAAGCCCTTGCCTGGGTACTGAGCTGTCATCCTCACTAACTGCTAGGCAAGTTGGACTACTGTTGGGGTGGGGCTAGTCAGTTTAGCTTTTGGAGCTGGCTGGCTTCCATGACAGAATGAAATATAGTGAGGGCAAAGACATGAAGTGGCTCCCATTGTTACTAATGAAAATAAAATACAGGGCCAATAAATAGCATGTGCTCATCCTTTCTACCCGTCTCCTTCCCAAATTCTAGCCCATCAGGTCTTTTTTGCTTTTTGCTCAGATTATAACTATTTTGCCTCTTTTGTTTGTACATCATACTGATTCCTTTCTTTAAAATGTGGAAAATGAAATATTTCAAATCTAATAAAGAGGCACAGTGTGCAGTCTAAACAATAAGAATGTTCCATGTTGAACGTAAGCCATTGTGCCCTCTCAAATCATATCCCACTCCTTGCAAAGCACAGTTTTTATTTTTATAATACAATATAGTATATAATAAATTCTTATGTTTATATGTGTCAATTAAATTTAGTTTAAAATTAAATAAAGCCATGATGGTTTCACTGTCTAAAAGATGTAGTTAGTACAAGTTCATATTGTGAGTTATGGTCTCATAACAGTTGAACACATATTTATTATTTGTTGCTTTTTTTTCTAGCTGTATATCTCATAAAGACTTCGAAGAAGACTTAAAATACATTCTTTTAAGTGTGTGTATGTGTGTGTTCCTGTGTACACAGGTGCAAGTGTGTGCAATAACCAGAGAGCAACCTTGTGTGTCATCCTCAAAAATGCCACCCACCTCTATTGGAAAGGGTCTCTCATTAGCCTGGAGCTCAAAAATTAAGCTAGACTGGCTTACCAATGAACACCAGGGTCTCTGCTGTCTCTGTCTCCCCAGTACTGATAGGCTTACAGGCATGTAACACCACTCAGCATTTTCATGCAGGTGTTGGGGGTTGTCAAACTCAGGTCCTATACTTGAGTGGCAAGCACTTGAAGGATTGAGCTGTTTGCCAGCCATAAAATAACTTTTATACTTTAATTATATATATATCAATGATAAGTAATATCAATCTTCATATTTTAAGTTTTATATAAATGACCATATATATGATGTTGTTTTCTGAAACCTGCTTGTTTTAATTATTATACTGCCTTGTTACTTATTGAGCTTCATTTGGGATATTTCTTCCAGTATTACTTCTTAGCTTATCCATTCATGACAACAACTTGTAGCATTACTGTAGAATAGTGTTTGTCCCCTAGTATGCAGTCAATTACTTAGACTAAAAAATGTTATGTGCCAAACTAATATATAATTGTAATGTAGTATGTAACTGTGAAACACTGTTGTTTTATTTCAGGTTTAAAATAACATACCCTATCATGCTTTTTCTGTGCCCCTTCTCTCCAAATCATCATCAGTAGAAAAAGAAGAAAACATGTCAGGACACAAATGGTAAGGAAATTGTTTTTCCTATATTGAGATATGTTAACTAAGTGGAAATTGCATAGTTTCTGATCAATAGATGTCAATGAAATGGAAAAATATCAAGAGACACATTAGCAATAAATGCCCATTTATTTATTTATTTTGGAGAGAGACACAGAGAGGGACAGGGAGAGGGAAAGGGAGACAGATAGAGAATGGGCGCGCCAGCAGTCTCTCAGCTGCTGTGAACGAAATCCAGATGTGTGCGCCCCCTTGTGGGCAAGTGCGGCATTGCGCCCTTGTGTCACTTTGCATCTGGCTAAATGTGGGACCTGGAGATTGGAACTAGGTTCTTAGGCTTAGCAGGCAGGTGCCTTAACCGCTAAGCCATCTCTCCAGCCCCCTTTTATGCCTTTTAAATAGGGCATAATTTAATATTTTTTACTAAATATTGAGGATTAAACAAGTAATAAAAAAGTAGTATGAATTCTCATGTATATTCTCTAAGAAATCTACTTAGGTATAAATTTTCTCTTAGGAATTTAATGATAATTTTTTTCTTTCTGCCATATTATATAACTTAATAATCAATGCATTTTATTATCTTATAAGAGAATGTTATGTAGTAAAGCCATAGGATGGTTCTGTAATCACAGTACAGTCTTATTAATTTATTGTTATTGCTTCAACTTTTAGAAGCATTCAAGGTCAATCATGGTTGAAAATGTATGTTACTGAATATAGCCTTACATGTTAATTCTGTCATTGATATGACTAGACCACATCTAGGCAGCATGTAAGCCTCTTAGAAACTTCAGAGACCTTCAAGTAATGATCTTAAAGGAATTTAAGAAAAAGATTTTATTTTTGTTTCTTTATTTGAGAAAGAGGTATATACATATATATATGGAGAGAGAGAGAGAGAGAGGGAGGGAGAGAGTGCACACCAGGGCATCCAGCTACTGCAGACAAACTCTAGACACATGTGTCACCTTGTGCCTCTGACTTACATGAGTCCTGGGGAATCGAACCTGGATCCTTTGGCTTTTCAGGCAAGTGCTTTTACTGCTAAGCCATCTCTCCAGCTCTCAAGTAATGTTTTTGAAACTGCTGAGCAATGACACACAAAGAAAGCAAGCATATCTTTGTCACGTTTACCTTCTTTAATTTGTCATTAAAAAAAAAAAAGATTTCAGGTGCTGGAGAGATGGTTCAGTGGTTACGGTGCTTGCCTACAAAGCCTAAAGACCAGAGTTTGATTCCCCAGTACCCACATAAATCCAGATGCACAAGGTGTCACATATGTCTAGAATTCATTTATAGTGACTATAGGCCCTTGTGCATATATTCTCTCTCTCTCCCCCCACATATAAATCAATAAACCAATAAAATATTTTTAAAAAGCAGGATTCAAGTGGATAGTTATAATATGGAATATACTTTTTAATCCCTCCCCTCTTATTATAAAAGCAATCAGGCCAAAGTCCTCTGAGATATCAAACCTTAAACATCAAAAGAATTTTTTTCTTGTCTTAAAATATAATGAGTTAAAAAAGTAATTAATAAATGGCTAAGGTATTTAATTGCTTTGAGTATTCTCACCTGACAGTCATCCAGGTGTTGTCAGTCTGTTTTTCTTTAGGCTTCATCTTAGGACCTGCATAGGACCGTCTTATCCTGCAAGAGGCTCTTGGAGATATTTACTCACCTATGAGATTGGAAAGTCCCAGGATGTAGGCCCTTTCCCAAACTTCACTTGGTAGCTTGCTGTGAAATGCAAGGGTTGAAAAATATATTGCAAGACCTAGATTTTCATCCTGAGTGGCTTCAAACAAGATCCTTAGTCTTTTGAAAACTAAAGTTCTTTGCTAAATGATGCATGATGGAGGTGTTCACTAGGTTTCTAAAGCACCCTTTTTTGTCCAAAAGTGGATTATTTTTCCTGTTAATCTATGATCACTGACCAAAAAGGAGATATAGTACAAAGAAGTCCATCCTATGTCTCATTCTATAGAATCCCAGTCCCCTAAAATAACCCAGTCCTTAGGGTAGATGTATATATTATATAGAAAATAAGAGTTGTATCTTATGTTATGAGGCCATAACACAATTCTTAATGTAGGAAGATATAAAAGAAACCTTAGATGTCTTCCATCACCTACTTGCCTCACCCTTTAAAGATAACTGTTGTTAAGGAAATCATCTGAAAGGCTTTCTAACTTTTTAAGAATAAATAAGTGAATTGAAAATTGTTTTAAAAAGAAAATTGTAAATGTAATGAATTTGTAAGTAGAAATCATTGAGTGTTGAGACACTGGCATTTTGATATGTGTAAAGCAACTCATGTTTGAGGGTATAAGCCTGGTGCATCAAGAACAGGATGGTTTGTGCTAGAAGAAAGTATGTGTCAGCAAGAAGGACTGCTGTGGGCCGTGTGTGAGCCTTTGGAGCTGCCACTGAATGGAGGAGGGTACAGATAGCAGGGGAGGGGTTGAGCACCTGCTGCAGTATCTCCATCAGTATTTGGGATACTCTGATCACTTTATGGAGTTTTGTTTCATTCTCAATTTGGGGTCTAAATTTTCCTTTACATACTTTTAAATTTATTCCTCATTCTGATCTTCCTAAACAATGATCTTGTATCTACTTTTTAAGTGTTTTGTTGAAGAATTGAATTTTTAACATCAGAAATCTATAGCAGATTTTAAACTTTTGTTTTGTCATTGTGACAGGTAAATTAGTCTGCCCTCTTAACCAAATTCAAAGCGCACACTATTAACTGTCAATACAGCAAATCTTTTGAACTTACTCGTCTTACGTGACTGAAACTTCATGTGTTGATTACTATTCTCCCATGTGCCCTTTCTTCAAGCCCCCATCCCCATTCTACTCCCTGTTTCTGTGAATCTGTTTTAAATGCCACGGTAGCAGATTTTAGTTATGCTGTTTTTCAGCACCTTCTCTGCCTCCCTTCCTGCCTTCTTCCATCACTTCACTGTTGCCATAATGGAGGAGTGGAGATGCACTGGTGTCTGTCTTTATCTCTGAGTCACTGGGCTGCTCAGAGCCAGTCGCCTGGTCACCTTGGCCTTACTCTTTCCACCTCCAAAAGGAATGTATTCAACCTGTTGATAGAGATATTCTCATCAAAGTTTTGTTTCTTGATTTCCTAAAACAGTTTCAGAATTTCTTATAACTTTTCAAGTTGTGGAGGAACGTAGAAAGAGTTTATTTTTTGTGGTGTTAATAATTAGTAATGTTAGTAATTTTTGTAAGTATGTATATTAGAAACTCATGTTCAGTAAATTACTTCATAATATAATGTCTTCATCTTTATGAGAGTCATGCATAAAATAACTCTTTAAATGTTTTCAGCAGTTATGCCTGGGACTTGCAGGATCGGTATGCACAAGACAAGTCAGTGGTCAATAAGATGCAGCAGAAGTACTGGGAAACGAAGCAGGCCTTTATTAAAGCCACAGGGAAGAAGGAAGATGAACATGTTGTTGCCTCTGATGCAGACCTGGATGCCAAGCTAGAGGTGAGCCCTTTTCATTCTCAGACCTATGTGGCCTCCTGACTAGAGTCACAGTCTTAGATCAAACTCAACTAGGCCAGCCTAGGTTTGTTTATGTTAGACAGTGAGAAACATCTAGGATCATAAATATCCAATCCCAAAATATTTTGTTTCCAAATCTAAGCATCCTTATGTAATCACCAGCATGCCTCTTTGTCGATTTGCTCTTCCAGCACTTAGTTACCGTGTGTGGTAGGTTTGCAGAAAATATTAAGCACAAATAATAATGAGGCTAGTGATACCTGAGGACTCCGAGTTAGAGACTAGATTCAGGCAAATGTCTACATTTAAAACAAACAAAAAGGGATTCAGGTAAAATGAGCTGAAAACTAGCATCTATTAAATTTTGTATGGAGCCCTGGTAATTTCTAGACTGAAATAACTAAGTAGACATTTAGTTAAATGGGCTGTACATCAAACAAATATCCATTTGATGTAGACCCCCAGCACAGTTATCCAAACTTTTGCCATCGGGACACGATGCTGTCATCTGCAAAGTTATCGAGTTATATAAAACTTGCAAAGAAAAACCCCATCATGTTTTAAGTAATTTTTCAGTTTTATGTTGGGCCATATTCATACCTATCCTGGGCCACATGCAGCCTGTGAGCCGCAGGTTGAGCACCACATTCTAGCTTATGATTAGAAGTATGAATCATGAAGGCCCACTAACTCGTTGTTTTTCTACCAGCAGTCTATTTACAAGTTGGAAAGCAAGCTTACCACTTCTGTTAGTGACAGAGCACAGGGAAGAACAACATGGCTATGGCCTAATAGAAGATTCAATAGGATCTTTAAGTTTAATGTGCCAGCTAAGGGCAATGAGCTTACATAAATTTCGTAGGATGAAATAAAAAGATCAAGATTTCCAAAAACTTTCCCAGAAGAGTAGCTGGGATGGAGGCAACTGTATATTATGCTGGAGCAGAGGACTAAGGAGACAGGTTAATTGTCAATTACATAGGAACACGTGTCTTGTTGGAAGAGGGAGAAGATTTATTCCATTCATCTGAGGCTAGAACCAGGCTCATGCAGAACTTGCTAAGGTTTAGGCTGCCAATGAGAGATAGGCTGACTTTGAAGCTGGGGCTGTGCTGAACAGTGAATGGGATTTGAGCTACTTTAGTCCTTGCTAGCTTGGGGGACATTCTTAATGTTTACTGCCCTTGTTCTCCTAGTACAGGAAATGAAGCTGAGAAGACTTACTTATTACAGCTATTAGGAGTGCTATGTCAGTTCATAACTAGAATGATGGCACATGTTTATTGAGTGCTTATTCTGTCCTGGGGACCATTGAGTGCTTTCTGAAAGCTCCTGACAACCTGATCCATGCCTCACTACCCTAGGCTTTTTCTCCTACAATTCTTACACTGTCTTCAACACCCTTCAGCTATAATGGCTTTTGCTTAGTTCTTAGGCTACAGCCAGCAAGTTTATTCTTGTTTTAAAATTTTTCACTTATTTGAGAGAGAAAGAACGAGAAAGAATAGACATGCCAAGGACTCTAGCCACTGCAAACTAACTCCAGACACATGTACAACCTTGTGCATCTGGCTTACATGGGTACTGGGGAATTGAACCTGGGTTTTTAGGCTTCATAGTCAAGCGCCTTAACCACTAAGCCATCTCTCCAACCCCAAGTTTATTCTTATCAAAGAATTCCCTGGTGTCTGCTTGGACACTCTTCTCCAGACATTTCCTTGACTGGTTCCTCCTCATAGTCCTCATTGTCTAGAAGTCACCTTGAAAAACCTTACCTCACCATGCTGTTTAAAGTCACCTGTTCTCTAACATGTAGCCTCATGACCTTGCTTTATTTTGCTTAGAGTACTCATCACATGAATTTTCTCCATTGCTGGTTTGTTTGCTTGCCTGCCTGCCTGCCACTGAGAGGTCAAATTCCACATTAGCTTTAATCACCAGTGTGCCCAGCAGCTTACATAGCACATGTTCAACAGATATTAAACCAAATGACTAGGCATAGTAGTGCAACTAACATTGGTTCCAAGTCCTTTACTTCTACCATTAGATGTTCTCAAATAGAAGTTCACATGATATTCTTTTTATTATTTATTTGAGAGAGAGAGAAAGAATGGGCATACCAGGGCCTTTAGCCTCTGAAAACAAACTCCAGACATGTGCATCTCCTTGTGTGCATGTGTGACATTGCACGCTTCTGTCACTGTGCATCTGGCTTATGTGGGACCTGGAGATTCAAACATGCATTCTTAGGCTTCACAGGCAAGAACCTTAACCACTACGCCATCTCTCCAGCCCCATATGTTATTCTTTATGAGGAGATTCCAACAGCAGAAAAGAAGAGAGCATGGAGACACCTATGCTGATTGTGTTTCTCAAAATATAGTGTAAATAATTTAAATTATGTATGCTTTCATACATCATAGTTTTTCCCCTAACAATCTAACGATTATAAGCATTATTCAAAAAGTAATTTGAGCTAGGCACAGTGATGCACCTCAGGAATCCCCAACACTCAGGAACGAGGACCATATAGGCTGTCCTCCTCACTTGCACTGAAACAACTATACTTTCATCTAAAGGGTACTGGCTGTTCTAGACAAAGTATCAAAGCACTGAGCTGTACTGATAGTTTTACTTGGGTTGAGGGATTCTGTTGAAGAATATTAATGTAGGTATACATGCTTATGGAAAGAATGAAGTCCCTCAGTGAAACATGGTGACTGCCCATACACATGAATTACCCATAGGGCCTAGCTTATACACCAGGACTTTTCATTCTGCTGGCACAGAAAATGTGTACTGAGTTTTAATAACAGTCAGATTCTACCAAAACACTGGGAAATTAATAGAACTGTTGTACTCAGTTTCAGTAAGAGTCCATATTACTTGTTAATATGATTATTTTATCAAAACAGCTCCTTAGTGCAAGAAAAAATAACTGATCTATGTTGCTAGAAGTCTTTTAATAGCTTCCAGGAGAGAGTGAACTGTCTGGGTGGTGGAAATGTTTCTTATCTTTGGGTATGTTTTCATAATTATATACAATTATCAAAACTTACTAAAGTAAATACTCCAGGGTTGGGCATTTTATTATGCTGAACTCATATCTTGATTTTTTTTAAATTAAAATTTTTTTTTTATCTTTTATTTATTTTTGGAGAGAGAGAGATAGAGAGGGAGAGGGAGACAGAAATGGGCGCACCAGCAGTCTCTCAGCTGCTGTGAACGAAATCCAGATGCGTGCGCCCCCTTGTGGGCAAGTGCGGCATTGCGCCCTTGCCTCACTTTGCATCTGGCTAAATGAGGAACCTGGACATTGGAACCGCTGGACATTGGAACCAGCATTCTTAGGCTTAGCAGGCAGGCACCTTAGCCGCTAAGCCATCTCTCCAGCCCATATCTTGATTTTTAACAAAGTACACAGTAACAATTAAACTGGTCCTTGCTGCTATATAAAATATTTAGTATCAGAACATTTTTGCTCCTTCTCTGGTGATTTGTGAATATTGATATCCAACATTTTCTGAGGGATAGATTGCTAACTTTTTTTAAAGGATCCAATAAATTTAATAAAAAAGTAAATGTATTCTTTAAAAACAAGTTATATTAAACATTCCTAAGAATGAATTTTGATATTATAAGTACATATGTATATATCTACTTTTATTAGATAATTTATTTGGTCACATTTTTATTGTCATCATTTTTCTCTCAAATAATGAAGTGTCTTATGATACCAAGGCATAGGTTTATGTCAAAGTGGCCAATAAATTAGGAAGGAGGAGAGACAAAAACCTTGCCTTGCCTCTCTTAGGGGCTCCACAGAGGCCAATTGTCCAGCTTTGTAATTGATACTAATACTGGTCTGAGTACACAGACAGCCGGTAGAGAAAATGTGAGGTCTGTGGTGTTAGCTTTTTGTCATCATTGTAGATACTTGAGAGAAATGACGAGGAGGAACATGTTCATTTCTGGCTCACAGTTTTAGAAGTTTCTATCCATGGTTGCTTTTGGTCCTGTGACAAAAGAGCACACCATGATGGCAGTGTCTGACAGAAGAAGACTGCTTACCTATGGCAGATGGAAAACAGAGAGAGAGAGGAAGGACATTACCCCTATTTCTTGACTTCCTTCCACTAGGCCCCATATCTTAAAGCTTCCTCCTCACAGGCTGACAACCAAGCCTTGAATATATGGGCCTTTGGGGAACATTTAATCTCTAAACAATAACATCTGTTCTATCTCTTTTGCACTCTCTTGGTTTCTGAAGGAAAGATCAAGACCAACATGAGTTCAAATCTAGTTAGATTCTTCTCAATACAGACAAACATGAATTTCTCCCATTTTTCTCCAATGAAGCTATAGGGTGGCATTAGATTATCTCACTGTCAATTTTATGAAATCATTGGGGAAAATTAGTAGAATACTTGTTTATAGGCACACACTATTTTATCACATCTTGTAAACAGAACATCCAGCTGATAGATTTTTGTTTGCTTTCTCTGGTTGCTTAAGCATGCCATAAAACAGATTAGGGTCATTAAAATAAGCTCATGTCATCTTTGCATATGATGGTTATTTGACAGGTCCTCACTCCAGACAAAAGACATCAAGTGGTAAAGAAAATAAATTAGGTTAAGAATGAATATTGGGTCTCTGATGTACCAAGTCCTCTAAATGGACTCTTAGGTTTTCTGCTTTTTTTTTGTTATTATGTAGCCTGGAAGAAATAATTGTTCTGTAGATCTTAATTTAGATCAAAGATAATATATTCTAGTAAGTGCTGAAAATATATTTAAAGGCCACAGTATCTGTATAACTATATCGCATATAAAACCAAACAAACACATTTTTTAAAATGGAAAAATCAAGTACTATGGTTTTATTCAGCGTATTTTTAATTCCATTGTTGTCTGTTTTATAGCATTTTACTTATTTTTTTTATTGCAGCTATTTCACTCAATTCAGAGAACCTGTCTGGATTTGTCTAAAGCAATTGTACTCTATCAAAAGAGGATATGTTGTAAGTATGCAATAAATATGATTATTGATCAATTAGTAAGAAAGAGCAGGATATTTTGTCTTACTATATTACTTAATATTTTAGGAAACTATTTAGGTGTCTTCACTCTATAAGATGTGAGGAAGGTCTCTAATCATTTTACCAATAATTTAATTAGACTATTTACCTTTCAAAGAGAGTGACATACTAGGTGACTTTTTACCAAATCGCCCATGAATATAGATGGGCATACTGTTTAATTTCCCAATTATAAAAGCATTTGGGTTTTTATTTTGAGCTTTTTGATTTGAGGTTATTTTCATTCAATTTCCCTGGATTTCTTATGTCTAATTTTGTTCCTTTAAAATAAGCAAATGGATAGACTGGAGAGATGGCACAGTGGTTAAAAGTGATTGCTTACAAAGCCTAATAACCCAGGCTACATTCCCCAGTGCCCACATAAAGCCAGATGTACAAAGTGATGCATGTGTATGGAGTGTATTGCCAGTAGCAGGAGGTCCTGGCATGCCCATTCTCCCTCTGTCTCTTTCATAGATAGATAGATAGATAGATAGATAGATAGATAGATAGATGGGTAAATAAATAAATATTTTAAAACATTTTTAAAAATAAAATAAGAAAGTGGGGTAGAAGGCACAAACAGGTAAGTCATTGAGGATATTGTGTTGATAGTACTTTCTTATGAATATTCTTATGTTAGACATTGGATGTCTGGGTTACAAGATGTCCATATGGTCATCCTGTCTTAAAAGCAGTACCAAAATTATTTCTGAAATACTAAATATCAACTTGTACATTAATATGTTTTTAAACTTCTCTTTGTAAGTCACTTAAATAGTATTATTTTTATACTTCTAAGACTAGTATATGGGAAGTCTTTCTATTACTGATTGCTGTCAAACCCCTTTTTAAAAATGACACAAGTTGGGCTGGAGAGATGGCTTGGCAGTTAAGGCACTTGCCTGTGAAGCCAAAGGACCTAGTTTCAATTCCCCAGGACCTATGTAAGCCAGATACACATGGTGGTACATGCGTCTGGAGTTTGTTTGCAGCAGCTGAATGCCCATTCTGTCTGCCTCTCTGTCTCTCTCTAACAAATAAAATAAAATAAATGACACAGTTAATAATAATAATTGGTCAGTTATTAGTATTAGTAATATTTTGTCAATATAGCTTATTATCTTAGATGTAGAAGCAGAATTTAATAAATTATCTGTGCTAATATTTACTATTTATGCTAATACTCCTCCAGGCCTCTAATATCA
Source organism: Orientallactaga sibirica (assembly GCA_036365145.1). Taxonomy (NCBI): domain Eukaryota; kingdom Metazoa; phylum Chordata; class Mammalia; order Rodentia; family Dipodidae; genus Orientallactaga; species Orientallactaga sibirica. The sequence continues at coordinate 145,702 of JAEOAD010000019.1, read as the reverse complement.
AGGTCTAGAATTAAGATGGAACCAAGACACAGGTCACACCTCCTGGACACCCACCATTTCCCCGTGCCATGTCTAATCAATCTAAATGCTGGTCGGATTTGCCTTCTAAACAGCATTCAGTCTCTGCTTCCTATCTCCATATTCTCTGCCAGTACCCTAGTTCAGCCTTCATCACATGCCCACTCAATTCACTAAATTACCTTCCTAACTGATCTCCCTGGTTCCACCTCTATTATCTACACTGCTGTCTGACACTTTAACCCTGATCAGTTCATTCTTAGATTTAAATTTTGTGTTTTGGAATTATTGATCAAACTTCCTCTTACTGTATACCCACTGTGCCCCAGATGCCACGGAACAAATCATTTTCTCCTCTGTGGTAGAAAACTAAAGATATTTATAAAATTGTGCCTGTTGTTTCTTTTTTAAGTAAGTCACATGAGGTTCAGTGTGCCTTCATTTCATTAAATTGTTCTAGTAACAAGCAAAGAGAAGGTAGATGCTTCAGATTTTCTGAAAATAGTGATTCTCTGAATATAAATCATGTTTACCATCTATTTTAATGTTTCTAATAATAAACAGACAAATGCCTTTCCCTGAACTACCTCAGATTAGTTAATATAGTTATGATTAAACATTATCAAGGCTCATGATTTTTCTGGTAATGTATGGGGTTACTATAATGCCCCCAACCATGGAGAAGTCTTCTGGTTGTTCCTATAGGAGTCGGCTATTGGTTGTGGGTAAGCACATTGACAAAGCTCACATGAGCCATGTCATCACAGTGGAATGGGCTAGAAGAGTTCTGTGCTGCTTGGACTGAAAGGGATCTGAACTTTGATAGAGGACTAAAAATAGCATTAATGTGAGGGTGTTACTGTACAGCTGCCACAGAAAAGAAATGAGGAATATCTCTGAACTGATAGGGAGTCATTTGTAAGATACAGTTTTAAATAAGAAGCCAAGCTCAAAGGCATATTTACAATATACTGGTCTTTATGCAAAAAGGGGAGATTAGAAAAATATAAATGTGAAAAAAGTAGGGCATACGCACACCCACAAAAATATATACATAATCTGTGTGTTGTGCTAAAGAAATTCAGGAAAAACAAACAAGAAATGAAAGTTAGATATCAGTGAATTGGGTGTGAAAGAAAGAAGGGATAAGAATAGAGCAGCAGGGGTGAGAAAGTAGCTGCACCTCACAGAGATGTCTTCAGGACCTCTGACTTTTCAAATCATAGTAATGTTTTACATACCCACAAAATGACTAAGGACATGGGAATATATTAAATAGAATACAAATAGTAACAAATGGATGGGGGCATGGAAAGATGGCTAAGTGGTTAAGGCTCTTGCCTTTAAAACCTAAGGGTCCCACTTCTATGTCCCACATAAAAGTACTCACATAAAAGCCAGATGCACAAAATGGCACATGCATATGGAATCGCAGTGGCTAGAGGCCTTTTTTTATTTGGTTTTTCAAGGTAGAGTTTCACTCTAGTCCAGGCCGACCTGGAATTAACTATGTAGTCTCAGGGTGGCCTCGAACTCTCGGCGATCCTCCTACCTCTGCCTCCCGAGTGCTGGGATTAAAGGCGTGTGCTACCACGCCCAGCTAGAGGCCTTTAAAATTTTTTTTTAATTATTTTATTTATTTTTGGAGAGAGACACAGAGAGAGATAGACAGAGAGGGAGAAGGAGACAGAGATGGGCGCGCCAGCAGTCTCAGCTGCTGTGAACGAAATCCAGATGTGTGCGCCCCCTTGTGGCCAAGTGAGGCATTGCGCCCTTGTGTCACTTTGCATCTGGCTAAACGTGCGACCTGGAGATTGGAACCACTAGAGATGGGAACCAGCGTTCTTAGGCTTAGCAGGCAGGCGCCTTAACCGCTAAGCCATCTCTCCAGCCCGAGGCCTTTTTTTTTTAAGTGAATGGAATTGCACTCCAAATGAGTAATATCACCACACTGACAGGAATGAAAAAAAGGAGTACTAATTTTAGAAAAGGTATTTTTGAGAAGCATACTAAGGTGGAACAGAAAAATATGTACAAAAACTGTACTTAATATATTTATTACTTATAGGGATATGGCTTAGCATTTCTAAAACTACTGTATGTATATAACGAGATTAGAGAAATAAGTGAATATAGTTAAAGAGAGCCTGTCTATAATAGAAAGAGGTTATAAATCAAGGGAGAAGGCTAGGATGAACAGAGGAGTCATATGAATTCACTGTTACTTATATATATTCAGATAGATAATGCACCAAAATCAATTTAGAAGAGCATGTGTGCATTGGTCAGTGTGCATTCATGTAATTACTCCATCAGATGAAGTGACTGGAAGTACCACCACTCTATAGCAGTAAGCACACTTAGCACTTAGACTTTGTTTTCTTAATACTCTTCTCCACTCCCTTGTGGGAAGACTGATTTCACTGGTGCATGGAAAATTCAAGATTAGTCTGTAATGTCTGACAGTGCCAGACTTAAGAAAGGATGGGGTATATTGAAAGGACATAATCTGAACAACAATTAGAAATAAATTAAGGAACTATAGACAAGTCATAGAAAAATAACTCCTAAGTAAGTCTATTAAGGGGATGGGTGGATGAGAATAAGCAACCCTTCCTGATAAAATGATTTCATTAATAAATACAGAAAAGACGAGAGAACCACAGAATCACAAGAGACAAACACCACAGTGAGCATCATGGTAGGTAGGAATCACTAAAGAGTGTTCTGGTGAGTTAAATTTAGAGGAAACCATAGATTCTTCTCTTAAGAATTTTAATAATTTGAAGTGATAGAGGTTAACATTTCTAGTGATAATGGATGTTAATGTCATGTCATACCTCTGATATCAGGCAATGAGAAGGGCGCTTCACCTCTGTGGCCCTTTGCCCCAAATCCGTAACAAAGATCCAATCATGAGAAGTCAGATAAACCCAAATTGATGGATATTCTCAATTTGTGGTCAGAATATCTAACCAGGATTTTGGATGGTATCAGAGTCTTAAAAGACAAGAGTCTTAGGAAATGCCATACTTGAAGGAGATTAAAGAGACTCAATATGTTTGACTGGGTCCTGGAACACAGAAAGGACATTCATGGAAAAACAGGAAAAGCTGAAATCAGGTGTGTTGTTGGCAGTATTGTACCTATGTTAATGTCCTAGTTTTGATCATTGTACTATGGTAATAGAAGAAAAAAATGAGGAGAAGCTAGGGCAGGGTTTATCACAGCTCTATATACTGTTTGTAATTTTTTAAAGTCTAACATTATTTCAAAATTATTTATTTAATGAATTATTGATTGGATCATATTGCTGCCTTGCTTTAACAAAATCTAATAGCAATTGATTCCAATGTCCAAATTTTTATATGCATAGTTTATAACTTTGATCTATTCTAACTCCAGCTCATTCCTCTGGCTCTGTTCCCTTTACCTACCAAGTTATCAGAGGACTTTTTCCTATTTTCTCTGTCTGGAATGTCCTTGTACTAATGGTATCCAGTGCTCCCTCTTTGTCACTCAGAACTTAGTTTACTGGATGGCTGCTCCAAGAGTTTTCTGACTGAAACTATCACATTCTTACTCCCTATCTCCCAGTGCTCTATCTGGGATTGTGGTTATGTATGCTTCATTTTTTTTTTTTGTCACTTTTCATTTGAATAAACAGTGTAGAAGCAGGGAATGCCTCTGTCTCCCTTATCATTGTATCCCCAGCAGTGAAAGATGTCTATTATATATTGGATTAGCCATAATTCTGGGCCGAGTGAGTTAATGCTGTCAAACTAATTGATGCCATAGTTCTTCAGTGACTTTTTTTTTTAAAGGACACATCAGAAAATCTAATCAGCTATTGAATGTGAATAAGGTGTTTTATTTTGGCTTTACTTTTTGAGGATTTTTGTTCTTATTGGTGGTGGTGGTGGTGGTGTATGTGTTTTTTTAAGGAAGAGTCTCACTGTCACCCAGGCTGACCTGGAATTCATTCTGTAGCCCAGGCTGTCCTCAAGGGTATAGTGATCTTCCTACTCAGCTTCCTGAGTTCTAGGATGATAGGTATGGGCCACCACACCCAGTGTAAATAGGTTTTTATATGAAATTTTAAGTCTCAGTTAATTGAAACTTTTATGTGAATGGAAATGTTGAATTATTCAATGCATGTGTTGCACCTCAATTTTAGACATCTACAAATTTATTTCAGTATTTGAATTTTTTTTTAAATTAAAGAATGGCCATCTCTTCTGTGAAAAGTCCAGTCTCAAATGATGGAGCTCAAACTTTTCTCCACCACCCTCTCAGAAGCATGGCCAGTTAGTCAGGCAGCACAGTAAACTTGTTTGCCACCAAGTGTGGTGCTCAAGCACATAAAATGACCAAAACTGATTTCAAATGTACCAACCTACCTATGTGAGCTGAAGCTTTAAGGTAAAAAAGATGATAGTTGTTTCATGATGTCAGCAGCAAAAATGGGAAAGCGATCTCCATAGGGAATGGTTGGTGGTAGAATCGAATCACTTATTGGGCAGCAAAGAGAAGCAATAGAAGGTATTTTAAAAACTTCCTATAGAATTTTTTAAGATACATAAAACCATGACATGAATCTCAAATGAGCATTTAAATGAGGTACAGTAGACGAGGATAAGAAGGCAAAAATCATAGTTATAGTTCAGTTTCACAAGCATTTAATTGGTCCCATGAATGTAAGACTTTTTGCTTGGCCCGAGGAATTCAAAGTTTGGATGTGGTATGCTTCCAGGAAAGCAGAGTTTCAAGGTAAAGACAGACACAGGCCCACCATGCACATTGTGTCACTGGTCCTGCTGTGACGAGTACTAACACAGATGCACAGTGATTTTGCTGTCCAGAGAAGTGGGAACAACCATGTGATGAGGAAGTAGCCTTCTCAGGCTCCTTAATGCTGGGATTACAAGTGTGTACCACCATACCTGGCGCTGTGAACTTGAGTTCTGAGAAAGAAAAGTGAGAGCAGTGGCATCATTTTATCTGTCTGGAAAAATGAGTTCCAAAGATGTCTTCTCTTCTGGGGCTGCTTAGCAAGAGCTGTAGTCACAAGCTAATAAGGAAGCAAAAGTGAGTTTATAGTTGTCACTTTGGGTTCATGATTCTGGTCTAACCTTCTCTAGCTATTGTTGGAGAGGTTGTATTAGGAACTGGGTACATTCTAAAGTCTAGGAAGTGGGGCAATGGTGAAAGAATTCACTCTTCAAACCAGAGTAGAAGCAGACATGTTTTCTGAGTTTACTGTAAGTCACAGTAGACAAAAGTGGCAGTAATGGAGGAGACAGTGGCTGTGGTCGAAGTGTCTCTTTTGGGTTAAGGTAACCTGTACTCAGCGTTACCATTTAGCTGCTGCCAGTTTAACCCGAAAGGTGCACTGTTTTCTTCACAGAGACATTTTCTGGGCCAGGCTTACGTAGTAGAAATTCCCTGATAGGAGCCCATTCCCTTTCCGGTCTCTCAATACGTCCTTTTCTCCACAGACGGTTTGACTTATGAAGATGTCCAAGAATCTTAGTGGCATTTGGAACAAGGTTTTAGAGGCATGATATATAAGTGTGTCAGTACAGCTAGGGTGGTGCCACATTCCCGTAATCCCACCTCTCATGAGGCAGTGGCAGAAGGGTCCAGGCTGATTTTAAAGTCGAGGCCAGCTTGAGCTACATAGCAAGAACCTGTTTCAAAATAGCAAGGGCAAAGGATGTAGTTCAGTGGTAGTGTGCTTGCCTTGCATGCACAAGGCCCTGGGTTCTATCTCCACCACTGCAAGATTAAGTAATTTGATTAACCATTAATAAATGTATTGATATGTAAATGTGAAAAGTGTTGTTCAAAATATGCTGACAAAAAAGACTGTGTTGAGAGAGGAAAGCATCCTCAGGAGCTACATGTCAGTCCTCTGTCCACAGCTCCACCACGGAGGGTATTATGATTGAGTCTCTTCCTGTCTGTTCCGTGGATCCTCTGAATTTTCTTCAGTCAGTCCCTAGAATATGAAGAGGGTTTCACTATTATAAATGGTGCTGATACTTTCTGTGCTCATTTTGCTACTTCCTAGAATGTGCTCCTAACACTAGATGTACCATGTCAAAAGATGCATGCTGTTCTGTGCCCTTTGATGTTTGTTGACAATTCAATGTGCACAAAATGTGTACCAAATTGCTTCCTTACATAAATTGTCCCACCTATGCTTGTCTTTAAAAATAAAGCCAGTATCTTTGAAGCATAACCAATTCAGGTGTGGTTCCAGTTCTGTATTTAAAACATACCAAATGGTCAACCCGGATGGCCCAAGCATCCTCAATCCTTCCTCCCATCTCCAACAACACTCTGTGACATAGGTGAAGGATCACAGTTGGTTTTAAGGGGAGCAGAGTGTCAGTCAGAAAGCAGAGATCAAGGAGCCAGAGGGAGAGAATAATAGGAGGCAGCTAGCGAGTATTTTAGGCAGTCACAAAAGGTTCCCACCATCAGCCTTGAATAACCCACCTCCTTCATTTCAGCTTGAAGCAGCACATTATGGGCTCGCTTTTCAGTACAGAGGTCATTTTCTGGTTTTTATTACAGGGCACCAAACTCACTGACAGATGTATTCAAGTGAATTTGATCTCTTGTATTGTAAGTGGAAGAACAGGGTGAAAGTTAAATGGCAGGATGGGGGAGGTGGGGAGACTTACCTTGCAGCCTGCCACTTGGATTTCATTTCCTCTAGTCTTTGCCTCTGAAGAGAGTGGACGGACCTTGTGATTTGTCCCTTTCATTTTCTGTCATAAAAATGTTTATTGTTCACAGCTCTTTTCCCTCTTTTCTTCATCAGTCTTGTCTCAAGAAGAAAATGAGCTGGGAAAATTTCTCCGATCTCAAGGCTTCCAAGATAAAACCAGAGCAGGAAAAATGATGCAAGCCACGGGCAAGGCCCTCTGCTTCTCCTCCCAGCAAAGGTGTGTGGCTGTCATCGGGGCCCTGCTTTGGGGGACTCAAAGAGAATCAGAGACACACATCCTCTTAAGGGACAGTTTCATAGTTTTTTGAAAGATTTCTGCATGAGACTGTGGAGCTACTCTGCTGTTCATTGATTTCTATTTAACTTTCTGATGAAGATAACTTGTAGGATTCGGTTTTGCTTGCTGTTCCTCATGCTATTTTTTCTTAATTCTTCTGCTCTGTTCCGTTATATATATAGCAATTATTGTGAATGCTGTCCTAGGCTTATATTTGACCTTCAAGTTCCTCATAACAATCAGCATGGTCCCCTTTCGGCAGCTGATTAAAGCAAGAGCTTAATGAGACCAGCTTGAAGAGCTCCCTAGATGCTCTCTGTTGGCCAATTAACTGTAGAGAGGGGGTGATCAGGAAGCCCTGCACCTCACTGGGCCAGAAACATCAGTAGCATCACCTGGGAGCTTATTAGAAATGCAGAATCCAGGCCTCAACCCCAGTCCAGCTGACTTTGAATCTGTATTTCAACAAGATGAGCCATTGATTTTGATGTACATGTGAACTTGACAAGCTCTAATACCAGAAAATTAGGGCAGCTCTGTGACATTATTTCAAGTACAACCAGAACTCATTGTAATGGTCTATGTTAAATAAGCAGGGCCCCTTGCACACAACTCCTTTTGGTGCCTGAGAAAAGAGATACTCATTCTCTCCCTCCTCCCCAGTAACTAACAACTCCAAGGAAATGTCTTCCATTAATATTATGCAGATTTATACCTAAAGGAAGATTTACAGGTATTTTCCAAGAATATTTAGGCTCCAGAATTCTATTTAGATTGTCCCAACATTTTTTTCTCCTATTAACTTACACTTCCTGCTTTTCCTTTCCAAGAGCAAACCATTGGCAAATTACATGAATGTGTCTATGAAAACCCAGTGAAAAAAATGGAGTTAGAAAAAAACAGCTCTATTAGTTTCTTAGTGATCTCATTCCTGGACATTTTGGCTCTTCTTAATGTCATTGGACCCTGACTTTGTGGGCACTGCCAACTGTCAGAAATTGAATGAAATCATTTCCAACATTTCTCTACTCCAATTTTCCAAAACAAACAACAACAAAGGAATATTTGTTTATTATCTTGAATTGCACCTTTAGTACTTAAATGAAGACAAACCAAAAGGGAAAAAATTTAAAAACAAGTAAATTTTCTCTAATATTAGGAATGACTTTTAATTCTTTGATAGATGATTCATACATATATTTCACGCTTTTCAACATTACAAGGATAATTGATTCCAAGAAAATATTTCATAAAGTAATGTCTGTATGTTAAATATGTAATTATTACTGCTTTCAGTGAGAATGATTTTTAGGTATGCCTATATATTCAAATTAATATCCATTTATTGAAAAATAATATACCCTGACACCTCAAGGGTTTTTATGACTGATCACATTGTTAATTATTCCATGGCATCCAGTTGTACTCTGGATGATCATGTGCCACAAATGATGTCACAAATCACAGACATAGTTCCTTAAGATTATGTAATCTAACTTTTGCATGAAAAGAAACAGTAAAAGAAGTCAACAAAATAATGCAAATGACACTTGGAAGTTTCCCTGTAGACTAGCCAGCTGCAGTCTTCTGATAATTTGATGAGGTGTGGCCAACTGCTGCCTGGAAGGTGGCCTCCTGTAGAGTCTCTGCTTTCACAGCTGCTCTCCAGGCACATGAAATGAACTACTGCTCCTAACTATAAGAAAGGAAAAATATGAGAAAGTCTCCTGAACTTGAATTTTCAAAGATGAATAAATATGATTTAGGGTATGACAGAATATTTTTGCCATGTGCTATATGCACATACATGTGCACATGCATGCAAAGTATAGAGGAAGACATTGTGTCCTCAATAACTCCCATCTTATTTCCCTGAGACAAAGGAGACTGAAACTGGAACTCACTGTTTGCTTGCTTTTTTTGTTAGATGGGCTGGCCAGAGAACCCCCAGCAATCCTCCTGTCTCCACCTTCCACCCCAGCACTGGGTTCATAGACATGTGAAACCATGCCTGGCTTTCTATGTGTATGCTAGGGCTCAAAGTCAGGATCTTATGTTTGTACAGCAAGACTGTCACTTACGAGCCATCTCCCTAGCCCCCAGGATATGTTGTTAGGGTAAACATCATCATATCAGATAGGTTTTGTATTTTTGTTTCTTATCATCTGTTGATTATCTAGCAAATTGATTTTTTATTAAATAATGCTAAACTTTTACATTTTCAATGTTAGTATCTTTTAAAAAATTCGTAACATTCCATTATCTGGGCGTGTTATGATACATTTTACCTGAGCCTTAACATTTTTTCCTTTCTTTTTACTTATTTATTTATTTGTTAGAAAGAGAGAAAGAAAGAGGCATCGAGAGAGAGAGAGAGAGAATGGGTGCACCAGGGCCCCCAGTCACTGCAAACGAACTCCAGACACTGGTGCCATCTGGTGCATCTGGCTTATGTGGGTACTGGGGAATTGCACCTTGGTCCTTAGGTTTCACAGGCAAACACCTTAACCGCTACTATCTCTCTTGCTCCTGTTTATGTCTTACTCATTTTCACCTTTCCCTACTAAAGTATAAACATAATGGAGTAGAATTTTATTTACTTCATTAATTGTACCATTGAGTATATTTTCATGTATAAAAATGTGTTTCAATATTGCACTGAAATTTGATATTTCAGGCTTTTTTTTTTTTTTTTTGGTTTAGACTCATTTTCTCATACCACTAGTGAATGAATTTTCTCCCTTTTTATGAAGCAACTTATAGGGGAAAATAACATGATGTGCCTTTTTCTTTTCTATCATATTATTGCAACTTCAAAGGTTTCTTTCCAATTTTACAACAGTCCAACACATCCAGAATAGTTGATTCAAAGGATTCATTTTTGGCCAATGCATGAAAGTAGGCAAAATCCAAGAGAAGAGAAAATGGAGTTAGAAAATGGCAGGATCCTCAGGGAGCCATCTGAGGGCTGTTTATCTCTTTAAATAGATGTCTGCCATTATACAAGCCTTCCTGCCAGTGACTTATTTGCTGGTTGTTGCTTAAGCTACTCATTCTGCTAGACGGAAGGTATTATATTGAAGCCAACAACATAAAACACAAATTTGCTTTGTGGTACAATGATGTGTGTTTTGAAAATCCTCTAGCATCTAGGTAGGACAGTGTGGGGAAGCTATTTTGAATAGACCTCGATATTTAAAATAATACTTCACAAGAAGAAAAATAGGGAAAATAATTAGAGGCTTTTTTTCGTTAAAGTTGATGGCAGCATTTATAAACTTAGAGTGCTGTACACATATAAGGTATTGTAGATAATGATGGAACCACCAAAAGTTGACTTCAGCTCTCTGGCACCAATGTCCCCTTCAGCTAAGTAACTTCACATGCAAATTGAAGCATAAATATTCATCCCATTTTTATCTTTTGCACCTATGCCCCAAAACTTCGTAGATTATATTTTAAAAGTATAATTCATCTGATATTATTTATTTTGGGTCAAAATATAGAAGAGCAATATTTTCCACCCTAAATAAATATTTTATCTAAAGTTTTACATACCTCACCTTTTTAAAATTAGATCTGGACATATTTAGTATGTAAAGAACACATGTTGGTATCATCCTTTTCTCCCCCCCCCCCTTTTCTGAAGATGCCTTCCTTGTTGGGGATGCAGGTCAACCCCATAGGGATTGTGGGTCATGCATTATAGGGGGAGAGGCAATGTCCCTGTGCAAAATGACGAAACTTGTGGTTCTAACAATCTTTTTGCCTCCCCTTCTAAAAATTTCCTTAGCCATGCTGGGAGCATTTTAAGTCATCTTCAGGGATGGGCACTTAGGAGCCTTTGGATCTCTGGTTTGGTAGGTGTTGAGTGTCCTCGGTGTCTATCTCCTTCACCCTTGTGCTGATATCAGACTCACTAAGAAAGCAGCACTCTTGCTCATTTCCCTAATTCCTCTGTGGTTTCACCTGGAGCTGGGGTGGAGTACACTGGGTTGTTTATCTCTTCAGGTCCAGCTCCCATCTGTAAAAGAGAAGCAGATTCTCCAATGGAGAATGAAGTCAGCACCAGTTAAATGGGATAACCATTATTAATTTAGAGAGAATTTAAAGGGTGTAGACTCTCTTTATAGCCCAAGGTTAGTGGGAGCCTGACAATGGAAAGCAGAATCATTATCAGGATATGATTCTGACTTCTTTCCCAGTTCCAGATATGGTTTCCTTTCCGCTGAGCAGATCTCTTAGCCAAGCCAAGAGCAATTGGTTACCCACCATGGCTGTGTGCCACTATTGCACTTGTGTGAGCATCACGCCAGGTTGTTTGCTTCTGAGTCACTTAGACTTTGAGTTGCTTGGACAGACATTGGCCATTTCCCCTGGTACCTCATGTAGTGCCTTCCAACTCTAGATGGGCTAATTGTCTGGGAACTGGCTCTCCTCTGGATTCCAACCAGGTCTCTCCATGGTCCGTGCTGACAGTTTATGGTATCTTCAGCAGTAGGGCCTTACCATTAACCTCTGGTAGGTAATCAAATGTTCTGACAGAAGTCTGTCTTGTTTGTTTTGGGAGATTTAGTAGGTCTCTCTGACCAACAGCTCACTGTGGATGTAGACCACATCCTTATACCTCACCTTGTTGTTGAACAAATAACAGTCTATTATGGTCGATATTATATACATTCATTACTTTGGTAGGTTTTTTTTTTTGTTGTTGTTGTTTTTTTAGCAGTGCCTAAGATGGAACCCAGAGTCTAACATGAGCTATGCAATTGTTCTACATTTCTTGTTTCTTTTTTTTTTAAAATTATTTTTACATTTATTTATTTATTTATTTATTTATTTATTTATTTGAGACAGAGAGATGGGGAGAGAAATCGAGGGAGTGAGAATGGGTGCGCCAGGGCCTCTAGCCACTACAAACGAACTTCAGACGCATGCACCCCCTGTGCATCTGGCTTAGATGGGACCTGGAGAATCAAACCGGGGTCTTTAGGCTTTGCAGGCATGCGCCTTAACCAAGAAGCCATCTCTCCAGCCCCTTGTTTTATTTTTTCTAAGCGTCAAATCATATAGCCTGTCTGATAATCTGCCACACAGTAGCCCCTCAATGATGGTGCTATTCCTCCTTCCTAAATCATTTAAAAACACTTCAGTTCTTTCTTGTATCATACCAAGCAACTGATGCTCCTAGCCTTTGAGTGGTAAACAAAATAGCCAGATTGGGAGACCCAAGTCACTCACGTCTCATCCCTCCTTAAAGGATCGAAACTTCAGAGGATCAGGCAACAAGGAGAGTGACTAGGAATGGGATGGCGATGAGCATCCTTCATTGACACAGGATTGATTTACATTTCAAACAACCCCCCTGTCCAGGCTTGAGAGCACCCAGCAGCATTAAAACCATGGGGTCTGAATGTCATCTTGGGCTGTCCCTAAGTTCATATACATTGTAATTAGTATCTACCTTATCCTGAGGAAGTATCCTGTGTGCCCTGGGTATAATTCCAGAGTCATGGATTTATGATGAAGGAAATGAAAAGCATTGGGAATGTGGATTGACTCAGTTTCAAGATTGTGTCTCTGTCTTCATGTCTAGGTTGGCCTTGAGAAATCCTCTGTGTAGATTTCACCAAGAAGTGGAGACTTTTCGGCATCGGGCCATCTCTGATACTTGGCTGACGGTGAACCGCATGGAGCAGTGCCGGACAGAGTACAGAGGGGCATTACTGTGGATGAAGGATGTATCTCAGGAACTTGATCCAGACCTCTACAAGCAAATGGAGAAGTTCAGAAAGGTAGGAAGTCTTCCGGGGATTAGCCGAGGGGTACCTGCTGGAAGGCAACGAGGTATGATTTGACTTCCTCTGGTGAAGAAGACAACTCAAAAGCACCAAGGATGCAATTAATCATTGCTGACATTTTTAATATGACAGAATACCAATTAATGTGATATATAATTCTCTAAGGATAAGATAGAAGTGACATCTGGAAATTACTGAGATTTAGTAACTGGTTTTAATTGAAGTTAGATTTTCATATAATGTGCACTTTTTTTGTAAGGTTGTCACTTTTAAATGCCTTTTCATGCATAACTAAAAATCAAAATTAAATAAAATGAATCTAGAAAGTGAGAACAGATGATTAGGGAAGTCTTTTTAATTGCTAATTCATGTTAAAACTAATAAAATAATACTCCTGTGTGACATGTTCAGGGACACTAGGGTATAGTTATAAGATAGCTGCTACTGGCCTCTTCAGAAATTTCGCTGGGGAAAATAAAGAGCAAAAGCGATCAATATTGTCTTAAATATCCTTGAAAGGACAGGTGAACAGCCAAGTAATAATCTTCCTTTCATTTTTTTAATTGTCTGGTGTCAGTGTAGCTCTTTGGAGATTTTTCTCATATAGGAATACATCCCACCACTGGGTGGCAGTCATACACTGAGTATTTATGAAAATGTAAGGGTTTTTGTTTTGTACACTCTTGGTAGTTCTTTGTTTGGTCAACTGGGTATGTTTCAGGATGTAAAAGAAAAAAAAAAACTCAGCCAAAATGTTAGTCTTGGCATATTATGTCAACTGTCAGTCATTTCAACTGATCTATTAGAACTATTGTTCTAATGTTCTATTGTTCTAGATGTTTTTTTTTGTTGTTGTTGTTGTTTGTTTTTTTAAGGATACCACTGTGGAACTCTTAATGGGAAACCTTGCTGGTAGGTACGAGGTTAGATATGTGGGAATGGAGGGAAAGAAGTACCATCTCTTCCTCACAAGAATGAAAGGTCACTATAGGTTTTTGACCTAGATATCAGTCAGGTCAACACAGATTTCTGTAAAATTCTACAATTTCTTTAGTTGGTGAGTTAGAATACCTCCCTGTCACAGAAATCATCATTTACTTTTTTTCTGATCTAGATGCCTTTCCTGGGTTAGCAGCACGAACCTTCTCTGTAAGCAGGCTTCTGTGCTCATGGAAAGTCAAAACTAAAATGTCTTTTGCAGAGGATATAGTGAAACTCATTCTCCTTGTAGAAGAGAAAATACAAGTTTCTTGATAGTAAATAAAATATTTAAGGCTTGACAGCTGGATGTTGGTGAGCGCAGGTTACCTTTGAAGTTTTCTGACTCTCTAATAAGGCTAGTAATTTCTTTTGTCATTACCACTTTATGAGGAGAAACTAGGTGGAGTGAGTATTGAAAAAGAAAAACAAAACTGTCTCCAGGGCATAGTACTAATCACTGTTTTATTTGCTGCCTCCTTAACCCTCACCTTAATCAACACACACATTTTCTTTTATAGATGAGGAACACAATACTCATGTTAGATAACTAGTCCAAGGTCACACAAGGAAATGGAGGTCTGAATCCTGAAAATATGCATAATTTTCCCCAAAAGAGAAAAAAATTGAATATACCTAAAATTGACCAAGGTAATTTTATAGTAATACATATCCTGAGAATTATTCATTCAATTAACAGCTGTTGAGCACCTCCAATGTGCCATATGATACATGTAAACATACAATTATTGTAGAAAGCAAAAGAATTCCCGTGGACTTATGTTTATTTGGTTTTGTTTGGTGGGGGGTCGTTGCTAGCCATCTAAGGATGAAACCCAAGTACTTCATCATTTGGGTTGGATGTTGTCACATTTCCCACCATTGAATGTCATCAATCCGTTGATTCTGGAAAATTTATATTCTTTTAATCTTGTGCTGTGCCGCAGTAGCTGAGGCTGTGCCCAATTCCCTAATCCTATGTGTGTGGCTTTAATTTAATATCTGAACATGGTGTACTTGGAAGTTCGGAAAAGGATTTTTTTAGAGACGTCTCTCCTCAAGTGTGTATTTGATTAGGTTGGACCCTCTAGGAAGACAGGGACTGTTATTTCTCTTGAGAACCATAACCCAAGGATCACTGCAGTATGCAGCCCTGAGTTAATGCTGTCCTGTCCTGTCAATGATTAGATTCCAGACAGAGTCTACGGTGTCAGAATTATCGTTCCTCAAATCTCTCACTCAGCATTCCCATGTGTGCAGCTTACCTCCTGATGTTTCAGAAATTGACTTGTGGTTATTCAGGTAATAAGTGGCACTACTAATTTGTAACTTACTACCTTCTTTGGGAGAATATTAAATTGAGGCATTTTATGTTGAAATTTCTAACCTGGAATTTAACTCTGAGTGGGTCTTGTCCCAATGGGATTCCATGTTAAGCAGAGTCTCTGTTCCCATTTATCTCTGAGGAATGTGTTACTTAAGTATGTTTCTGCGTTACCTAAGAGTGATCCAGCTGGGTCCATGCTACGTCCTTGGATGTCACCTTGGGAGCCTTAGTTTGTCTCCTCAGTGCTAGTGGTTGCCTCCATGTTTCAGCTGATAAACCCTGAACTAAAATTTTGTTGTGTTCACACAGTCTGGAAGAGACAACTTCTAATTCTTTTCTTATGGTTAGGGACTCCTATTTGGTATCTTTAGTGTGCATTCATTCGTTCATTTGATTATGTAATAAATGATAATGGAAACCTACCCAACCCATGCCAGTTAGCAGCCAGAGAGATGGAGCATAGCACTAAGTAACCAGATAGAGTCATGGCCATCCTGTCTTGTGTAGTCATTTTGGGATAGAGCAGATAAACACAATGCAGGATGGCAAATGGTTGCCTGTGGTGACAGAAACATCTAGAATTGGGAATCCTAGAGGGAGTCTTATCCCAGACCATGGGACTAGAAGAGGGAAGCCAGAACATGAGAGGAAGGGACAGCTGTGAGGAGGAAATGGAAGGGTATTGAGAAGGGAAGGTCATGACCAAATCCATGTTCTCAATGGCTCATTTAGATTTCGATGTGGAGAAAGGATTGGAAGGTCCAGGCCTGGAGGCTAGAAGAGCTGTTAGGGTGTTTTGTTTTGTTTTTCTGGTAGATCCAGATGAAACATGCGTGACTATGTCACAGAAATGGAAGCAGAGCAGAGAGAAATGTACTGTTCTGACCTCTGCCAGCTCTGAAGAACACTACTTTAATTACAGAGACCTTCATTATTTTTAGAAATAAGCATAAGGATAAATAAACAAATAGCAAGTTCAAGTGTATTCTCACCTCCACAACTTTTTTTTCAGTGGTTTGTGAATGCCAAGAAACCTTTTAAGTGAACACAGTGAGTATGACTGAAATGATGAATGAAAAATTTAAATTTAAACAAAGCAAATGATCTGTTTTCCTTCTGGCACCCTTTGAAGCTGAGGCTGAGGACAGAGCTCTTAGTATCAACACTGGGAAACTTTTATTAAGTGAAAGCCCAAAGAGGAGATGCTTGATCCCAGCCTTCTGGAAGGACGCTGCTAGTCATCTGCTCCCTGTCAAAATGATGTGAAGGAAGGAGATACCTGGGAAAAAGGGTGTCAGGCAGCGCTTCACCAGGCTGAAGAGTAGGAGCTGCTGGGTGAATTTATGTGGGCAGCTCTGGGCGGCTGTGTGCCGTTGGAGGCTCTTCCTGACAGTGTGATTCACACTGGGGCCACTAGATATTTTATGAGCAAAGTTACAATGTGTGATATATGTGCCCTTTGAAGGCAGAGTAAAAGGGTATAATTTAAAAATAGAAGTTAGCTTCTCATAGCAGATTACATCAGCTGAAGTTGTGAGCTCCAACAGAGCCTTGCAGCCTGGTGCCCTTGAGAGGCCTCCTGTGGTCAATTAAGTGTCTTGTTTTTCTTGAAAGTCAGAAGTGGGATGGAGGGTAATTATTCTAAATGGAATAAAAGCTGCGTTGAGTGTAAGAAAATAGTTTTGAATCCTCTAAAGAGATAGTATGGAAATGTATACGTGGGCTTTTGTAGGAGTCAGAATCTTCATAGACAAGGACATGAGAAACCTTTGTTTTAACCAGGGCCATTTTATTAAGTGTCTTAATGAAATCCTACAGCATTTGTCTAGGGTTTCACCAACATAATTCAGAGGCATATTGAAAGGTATTATAGGAAATCTGAGTGATATATGCTGGTATTCATAAATTGTGTACCTATTTAAAATACTGTTTGGTTTTAGAAGCCTGTTAATCCATTGGTCATATTGTAACAAAGGTTATGTTACAGCAAGAAGGTTTATTGACAAATGTTGGCAGCTTACTAGGTATGATCTTATTGGGCCCATCAATCATTGGTGACCCTGTGTCCCAGATGCAAAGGTGTGGTCTATACAGCTTGGTCAAAGACTGGTAAAGTAATAGTATTGAGACTGAAGAGGGATTTTTTGTTTTGTTTTGTTTTGTTTTCCGCCTGTGGACAGACTTGGGTTAATTAATTTGGCAGTTTCATTAATTACTGCTGAAATCATTGGTCTTTGTCAGAGGTCAGGCTCTTTTAGCAATTGAGGGCAGGTCCCAGGGGAGATGAAGATACCAAGTATTACAAGAGAATCACTGCACAAATGCTGTCTCCCTGCACTGCAATAGAGGATTTTTCTTTCTGCCTGGCCCATCTGCTCTCTGGATGAAACCAGTTTCTGCTTTAATACAGTGCCTAGGTAGTCCTGGGACCCACCAACAAGTTGTGTAAGTTGAGAGAGAGTATTCCAAGTTTGATCTTTGCAGTGGACCAACATTACGTATCTTTGTAGAAGGTTAAAGCTCTGGGATCTGCTTCATTTCTATGCAGGAAGGTGACTCCATTGTCTCCTCCTCTGCCTCCCTCTTCAAGAATTCTTTAAACTCGGTTGAACTCTTTTATGAGGTGAGGTGAACATTTCTTTTATGCAGTTAGTGTCCTTTTAAATGTATGTGTTTTGGAGCTCTCCATTTGCATCGGTTGGTTGGTGGTGTGTGCCTGTTGTTTGTTTTGTTTGGGGTGTTTAACTGGGGTACTTGTTATTTGTGGTCCTGGAGCAGATTGAATTTAGCTGCCAAAAATGCCATAGGAAAAGCCTACCATTTTCACATGGCACAACTTGGAAGGGAACAAATAATTATACCCTTGCTTTTAATTCTTAATTTCAAGAGATGAGGCCTTTGGGTCTTTGAGTCTTTACTGATTTTCTCCCACTGAACTTGGTAAATAGCAAAAATTAGTTTCAGGCTTATATTAAAACCATTTAGAATAGCAGACCCCAAACAGATAAATTGCAGAGCTGGCTGGCTGATGCTCCAGACGGGAACTGGGGAGGAGGATGGAGCTGGCTCTACTCTGTTTTTAGCCCTGAGTACAGCAGCTGTGACCACTTAGCTAGATCTAGTCTGCTATAATTTTTCATCTACTAAATGTAATCCCAGGCTTCCTCCAGCCTTAATATTTTTATTATTCCTTTCTCTAAATCAGTAAGCTCTAAAACCTTTAAGCTCATCTATGGGGAAGCAGAGGCACTGGAGTAGGACTAACACATTCCTTTGTGGGAGTCCTGTTCTCCTGCCTCCTCAAGCACATTCTGGTCTTGCTGAGTTGTCTCGCTCTTGTTGCTGTGGTTTTTAATCTTTGATGCTAAAAAAACAAGAATGTTTTACTCATAATTCTTGGAGAAGGGAGCCTTTGATGTTTACAAAGGTGATAATGGTCATCTCCTAGGCAGATCCTAATGATTTTCCATCTGTTTTTTGAGGTAAAGTTTTCACTGGAACATGCCGGTTCTCATTCATTCCCTACTGTCTATAGCTGCATTCACAATACCCTGGCAGAGCACCCATAAAGTCAGAAATATTTATTTGCTACTCCTTTACTGGCCACTGCTTGATAATAGTGTCTAGTCCATATAGAGATTAAGAACTCGGTTATTTGTTAAATTTTTAATTGTAGTAAAAACATATAAATTTTACCAACTTAACCATTTGAAAGTGCCCAGTTGAATAGAGCTAAGTATGTTCACACTGTTATGCAATGGGCCTCTAGGACCTTTCTGTCTTGCAAAATCGAAACCCTGTCTCTATTAAATAGCAACCCTATTTCCCCCTCCCTCCAGTTACTGGCAACCACCCTTCTACTTTTGGTTTCTATAAATTTGTCTACTTTTGATATCTATGTCTAATGTAAGTGGAATCATTCAGCATATGTCTTTTTATGAGTGCAGTTTCAAGAAGTCTTATGCCATCCAGCTTCACACATGTCACAGGATGTCCTTTCATTTTAAGGCTGAATGATATTCCCTTATAGGTATACACTCTGCTTGGTTTATCTGTTCATATACTGATGGATATTTGAGTTACTTCTGCCTCTTGGTTTTTGTGAATAATGCTGTGGCAAACATGGGTGTTCAAATGTTTCTTTTAGACCCTGCTTTTACATTCTCTGGCAGACACCTAGGGATTGCTGAATCATATGGTAGTGCTATTTTGAATTTTTGAGGACCTGTTATTGCTATGAAGGTGAGGATGTTTTGTTTTAGGAAGTTGGCAGGTCCCCTAATTTCCTTTGTGGAATATATCCAAGCCCTTAAAACAAGTAAGTTGGTATACTGCAGAAATGTGTCTGGTTCTTAAGTATGATGTTTTATAGTAGTAGAACCCGTGACCCTTAAGTTTCTAATACTATTGATGTTGTTCTAAGTTTTAAAGAAATATTAGGAAGTAAGAATGGGAAGGACCAGAGAAGTATTGCTAATTAGCATACATCTGTCTTTGTTCAGACCCTAGTCCATTTTTTTATATTCTCCATATACCCAAAATTGATGTAACAGTTCCATCTTCATATCAAGGACCATAATGACATTGAAAAATGCAAAGAAAGTAGGGACCAAATGGGAAATGAGCCCTCATATTTTGTCTCCTCACTCAAGGAGACAAAACACACAGAAAATTAATGTAGCATACCCACATTTCCTAGATGGTTACCCTCTGTTAGGCCAGTGGTTAGAAATTGTGCATTAGAATCATGAAAATCATTGGGAAACTTTACCATGAGTAAAGGTACAGCACAGGCATGTGCATCTTTAAAAATATTCCCAATAAAGAGGCATTGCACTAAACAGTGGAGGTGGGAGTGAAATTCCAAACCTCATTCTTTCATTTCACATAGTTTTCAAGGAATTGCCTGCCATGTGTCATGACTCTGTGGAAGGGAGAAATGGATGGTGCCATGAAAAGTGTGGCAAGAAGAAAGAGGACTCTTCTGTTGGACAGGCCTACATATAGAGATAGAGTGTGTGAAAACGTAAACAGGGAGGTGATGTTCATCCGTACTACTTAACTCTGCCTGAAAACTTTAAAGCCTTTATTATAACATGATAGAGATAATGCACTCTACTTGGTTTTTTATTTAACACACATTTATATAGTGCAATCCTTATGCCTGGCACCATCCAAACTAGTTGCTAGTATAAACTTATTTACTTCTATTAACAAGCCTATCAAAAATATATAGTTATTATCACCATTTTGCAAATAAGGAGACAGGCATGGAGGAGAAGAAACATGCCTAATTCTACCCGGCATGCCTTAGAATCCAGGCACAGTGGTTGTATGGTCTGTACTGTGTCCTAATGCAGAACATTGGCTCACTCTCACAGGGTCTCATGTTTCCACACTGACACCTTTGCTTTAGAGATCACCCAGTGTCACCCTCCTTTCACAGACAAGGAAATGCCCAGGTTCAGGGGATTAAGAATCTGACTGCATTGGGGCTGGAGGGATGGCTCAGTGGGTAAGAGCACTTGCTGTGCAAGCATGTAAACCTGAGTTTGATCCCCAGCATCCAAATTTAAAAAAAAAAAAAAAAGCCAGTGCATGGTACACTTACTTGTAACCCAGGGGAACAAAGACAGGAAAATCACTTGGGCTAACTCATCAGCCAGTCTGACTGAGGAATGTCAGATCCAGTGAGAGACTCCATCTCAAAGAAACAGCATGGAAGAGTGATAGAGAAGGACACCTGAGTTCTACTGTGACCTCTGTTCACATGTTCACATGTGCACAGGACACATATTTCTGCACAACACACACACACACACACACACACACACACACACACACACACGACTGTGGGCCCAAGCAGTGCACCTTCAGAATTCAGCTACTCATGTATAGAATACTGTGAACAAATAAAAATCCGGGAGCTCAAAGCACCAATGGCTACTGAACCACAAACCAGAAGGCCCACTTCCTTAGGGCACAATGCTGAGCAAGCTACTGAACCACCTAAGCCATGCTCAGCCATTCTTGCAGAATGGACCTGAGCAAGGCCTTCCTTTCAGGCTGACAACAAGGATTCTGGGATGTGATTCATGGCAGGCATTTAGCACAATACATGGTGCTGTACATGTGCTTGGATAATGTTAATGATTTTTATGACTACTATATTTATTTCCAAATCTCCAAGGGGAAAAATTAACATCCAGCAAAACATATGATAAATAAACCACCTGTAGGGTATCTGGCTCAAAGGGGGCTAGACTTGGCTTGCCCCTCAAATGTGGACTGGACAAATGGTATTTGCTGCTGTGTTTTCTGACATATTTTTTTAGACAGGAGTTTCTAGGAATAAGAAGTTGCCACTACTTTCTTGTCCAGGATTCAGCTCCCTCCAACCCAAGGTGCAGGTGATTCTCAAAGTGTCATATTGTCCTGGGAGTCCAGCTGCTCCAGAGTTTCCTTCCTGCCTGTCCTGCCTCTGCCTTGCGCTGCTAGGATGCTTGTCCATTTCATGTTGAAATTGTCCTTGGCTGCAGTGTGGTTAGGCAACCCACCTCTATGTTTTCAAGAATGTTTTTGCCCTTCAACTTTCAAGTAGATGAAATCTTTGCCCACAAAGAAAGGCTGTTGAGCATAATTCTGAATTTATAAATGGATGGGCTAAGAAATTATATAGTAGTCTGTCTATTTATGCCTTTCCTGTTTGACATACATACCTTCACAGTTTTTATGTTCTGGTTTTAATTAGTTTTCTTGGTGAGAAGTATTTAAATTTAAGCAAATAAAAATGCTCATGGTATGTTTACATCCTGAAAAGTTGTAGGATATTTTTGTGCAAGTTTAGTAAATATATTTACACACATCCTCAAAATAACAAGGAAATGTAGGTATACTTCTAACACATCCTGTTGTCTTTCCTCACTGGAGTTTATCCTCCATGACCACCAGCAGTTAGGTACTTGCTACATGCAAGAGGGCCCCAATTTCTAATTGTTCTTCTTCCAGAGTATCTGTTGAATTGGTTTGTTCCTCTCATGCTATTACCTGAACCAGCATCTTCCTCAGCATGGAGCATTGTAATCAACTCCCATCCTCCATAGTAATACCATTCTCAGGTTTGCAGAATAAAACTTATTGTGGCATGCTCCTGAGCAAGAACTTTAGGTGACCCCCACTTGATCGTCTTACAAGTTCAAACTCAGTGTAGGCGTCCAAGCCCTTCAGAGCACGTACCGACATATCACACTTCTCCTTTCTTCCCACTCATGGTGCTTTGGCCACATGCCTCTGTTTCCTGCCACCATGGCACATATATACTGGATTTCTCACCTCACTAAAAGTTTTGCCCTTCCCCCTCATTCTTACAAATGCTATTCTTTGCAGACCTTTTCTTTTCTCATTAGATATTCCCTTCATACTTTTGTGCTCATAAAATTCCAAGGCATCATTTAAGACCATATCGCCTCAGGGAGCCTTTCTGCCTGCCCAAAGCAAAGTCATTACCCTCTTGCGGTGCACTTTATGCATACCTCATAGCCCATCATGCAGTAGGTAGCCAAGAAGTATTTATAAAATGAGTGCACAGCTGAAGAGATCCCTTAGCAGATAAGGTACTTGCCTGCAAAGCCAAAGGACCCAGGTTCAATTCCCCAGGACTCTCATAAGCCTGATACACAAGGTGGCACATATGTATAGAATTTGTTTGCAGTGGTTAGAGGTCCTGGCACGCCCATTCTCTCTCTTTCTATCTGCCTCTCTCTTTCTATCTTTCTTTCTCTATCTGCCTTTCTCTCTATTTTAAATAAACAAAAAACTAAAACAAAAACTGTGTGAATTGGTAAATGCATAGGCTTAAGTTTCCTAGAAGGCAAGACCAGGATCTTATACATCTTGGAGCCCCAATATAATAATTAGCAAACATACCATGTGTCTGGTAAATATTTGTTTTACTGAATGAAATTTATCCCTACCACTGAATAAAAGTGAGACTTGGATATACAAGCAAGGACTCATTTGATTGTAAAAACCTAGGAAATAGCTACACAATAATTCAAAAAATTTCCATTATATAAATTTTATAAGAAAATATTGGTGTGGCTTTTAAAATAAGCATGTTTTATAATACTGCAAGCATGAATAGATTGGCTTAAAATAGATTCTTTTAAAGGCGGGGTAGGGTGGAAGGACCACTTCCCTCTTATGAGGCATGGAATCTTTGCCTATGGCATTTCTGTAATGGCTTTGAGGGAAAAGCTTGCTTAACCCTCAAGTTGCAGAGTTAAAGACTCTGGACAAAAGTGAATTATCTAGACATGAATTGATTGGTGCAAGAGTTTTCCTTAGACTTACATGTATTAGGGCTTATTCATGCCTAGCTTCTAAAATTTCATGGATGGCAGCAAAACCTACAGATTGTCGGAACCATCAGATTGTAGGTTAAAATGCTGCCATCTATTGAACCCATTTCATAAGAAGGGCCTCTTGATGCCTCTTCAGCTCGAATATTTGGCATAAATTCATTATTTCCATGTTTCCATTACTGTGTGTTTTGGCTTTAGGTCAGGGGTGTCTGATTCTGTGACAACTACTCCACCCCCATGGTCCCAATTGTCAGTTCTATTGGTCTTTGTTTTCTTTTGAAAGTTCCTGAAGGTATCATCTTAGTGTGGGGGTCACTGGAAAATCACTTTGTTCAGTCATGATTTACTGCTATTGTTTGCCAATCTAGTAGTTTCCATGTCTGCAATAGTTACACATCCCCTAGCTCAGCCTCTT
Source organism: Orientallactaga sibirica (assembly GCA_036365145.1). Taxonomy (NCBI): domain Eukaryota; kingdom Metazoa; phylum Chordata; class Mammalia; order Rodentia; family Dipodidae; genus Orientallactaga; species Orientallactaga sibirica. Next base: position 121,784 of record JAEOAD010000019.1, on the reverse strand, counting down.
CCTTTTGAACAGCTCAAATGTCAGCTAGCCCTTTTTCCTCCATGACAAACTAATTGCAATTTTTACCGTCTTCTATAATTCAGTATAAATGGAGGCAGTTGCACCCTTGTGTGTTCACTTAGTATTTTCATCTTAAAGTTTTATGCTTTAGATATCTATCTCCAACTTTTTTATTTTAAAAATGTTGATTTATTTAGATTCACAAAATAGATGCAGGTTTTATTAATTTCCAACAGGAAAAGTACATCTACTATCCCCAAGGTAGATCTATGGTACTGTAAGTTGCTTTTTTTAGAGTCAAAAATAATTTTTTCCAAGTCTACTCTTCTTTATAGAATTTTCAGAAACAGACAAAATAATGATTTAATGGTATTTAGATTGTCACTTTCGTATCCAACTGGGCTTATAAATTGACTATGGAAAGTTAGTATTTCAGAAAGATCTAAATGGCAATTACTTTTGGGGAAAAAAAAAAAAAAACAAACCCTGCCCTTGGTTTGTCTTCAAAGGACACTAAACAACTTCAAATAGCACTTGTTTTAGTGATTTTATTATTTTCCGTTAATCCTCAGCAAAGCATTCCCAGTGAGATTTATGCAAGTAGTATTGGCACTGAAGTGGAGTTACATAAGGTTTTACAGATCTCCCTGTCGTTTGGTGACACTAGAACCTTGTGTATACCAAATCCTAAGTCTATCCATATGCCAGTGCTTAACCCTTCACAAGAATGAATGAGTAGAATATTGGTATTTTCCATTCAGAATTCTGGTTTTTTTAAAGATACTTGATGACTGCTTATTTCTTACAGAACTAATAAATCCTTACTTAGCAAGGAAATGGGGAAATAGAGGCCACTGTTGTCCTAATCCTAGTTACGAGGGTCTGGCCTCTGAGAGGATACATGATTCTCCTTCCTTTTCATCTTATTTTTCTATGAGTGGCTTCAATTTGTCTCTGTTAATGAATTTTGGAGAAAAGTACTTGTGCTACTCTTATAATGTAAAATTCAGAATAGTTCCAGGTATCACAAGATTGTCACAAATGAAAAGTTTGGTTTTACTGAGTTAGCCCATACAATTATTAAACAAGATCAATGAAAGTCATTAATGGGAGTCCCCAAATCTGAAATGGGCCAGTGTTAACATGGACTTGAGCAGTTCTAATAAAGAAGCAGGAGGCCCCTCAATACAACTTTGAATTGAAATTCACATGTTCATTAATCAGGCACTGTCATTGACATCATGTGAAATATGACTTTAGTAATTGGTAACACTTCACAGTTGATTGGTTCTGTCTACCCAACCTCCCATCTATCTATGCATCCGTCTTTTTTAAATCCTCACCCCAGCTGTGATTCAGAGACAACTATTGTCATTTAGATGCTGGTTCCTGACTGTGTGCTAGTGTCTGCTGACATTAAAATAAGGGACAATGCTCAAGAGGTATGAATTACATAAGTAGAGTGAGGGATGAGTACTTTCTGCTTTGTTCTTTTAAATAACTTTTATCCTAGACTCTTGAGGTGAAATTCTATTTACCAGCAGAAATCATCTGTGAGTATTGATTTATGTGCTGAGAGAGATCCAGGCCAAGAGCCTTGGAAAAGATCCACCTGCAGGCAGGAAGAGCCATAGATGCAAAGCCTATATCAATTAATGACTGTGAAATAACAAAGATGATTCTCCAATAAGAATTCTAAAGAGAAACTAGTAGAGTAAAATATATTACATTTAAGTCTAGTCCCAGTTAAGGTTTTTCTGTCATAAATGCAAAGGGGACAGATAATAGGAATAGCTCAAAGCAACAGATGATTTCAAGGCTGGGAACTAGATTGGGTGACAAGAAGAAATGTGGAAGGGTCACAAAATGTCTTTTAACTTTTGTGCCATGTGTTACCCATTGAAGTACTGTATACTAAAAATAGCAAGAATTAATGAGATTAGAGTAAGAACAGATAAGATTTGGAAGAATAAAGAGAATAACAGAAAATTCATTTTAGCAAAAATTGGAAAGGTTTTTGTTTTGTTATTAATAGTAATAATAATAATCAGGGAAGAGAGAAGGCAGGTGGTAGGGCAGAATGAGAAGCTGAGTCCATGGTGATGTCATGTGGGCAGCTAGATGGAGGAGGTTGGGAGGATGAGGTCATTTTCAAAAGCCATCAGCAGGGAGAGCCATGTGAGGAGGTGAAGTCACTTCAGGATGAAAGGTTCAAAAACGATGCCAGAGGGAAACTCTCTGAAATTGGGGGAAATGATGGGAACATTTCTTTTAAAGCTTTCTCTGTTATAGAAGTTCAGTAAGCAGAGTTTTACTTATCCTGAAAGGAAGAGATAAAAAAGCAAAAAGCAATGTTCCCACATATGCTCAATTTGTCCTAGGAGAACCATACTCTGTGCTTTGCACCCATGAGAGCATCAAGAGATCCTCGTCCAAGAGAAAACTGACTGCGGGAAGGGCAGCCGTTTTACTGGGGAGGACTCTTTCTTCGCACCCAGCCCTGACAGCCTACCCTACAGCTTCTCTTTCAACTCTGTTCTCTAAGATCCTTATCACTGTTAGTCTTCAGGTCTCACACATTAAACCCAGAGTATTTGTGTTCCCGTGAGCCCTAATTTTGTCATTAACATTTTGGGGGGAAGCATCCTCAACTGTCATGAACCAAACTCTCCCTTTGGCTTCAGAATATTTGTTTGCCGTCTTTTTAATTTTTCATACTCTTACCATGGTCTCCTCATGTTCAAGTTTAAAAGCAATGAAAATACATGTTCTAAACCACACATCTTTTTGCACGTGTGTTATAAGTCCTGGCCCCTATTAACAAAATGTACATGTCAAAACAAGATACTATGAGAAGGCATAAGTATTTAACTCTGCACCTTGAGGGTTTCCTGGGATTGTGGGGAATACTTGGATTTCACTAGTATTTTATCATGGCTACCACAAATCAAGTGTTTTAGAATGAAATACTTAAAGTATCTTTAGTTTTAAAGATTTCTGTATCTTCCTCATCCAAGCTGTGTGTGGATGCTTCCTGATCCTCTTTTCCCAAGTCCTGCCAGGAAAAGCCAGTGATTTGTAAATCGAAGCTATGTCAGCTAAAACTTTTATTGGTACTTATGATCCAGGCCTCCGTCTGTTTTTAATTCTCTGTTGAAAGAACTAGCTTTGCTCTTTTCTTCTTTTCTTCCTCCTCCTTCTTTAAAAACATGTCTTCTCTTTTAAAAATAAAAAGAAACAACTAAAAGCCATAGTGTGAGCCAAACAATGGTTAGGTTCCTAAGTTGGGCCCCCTCTTCCTTTTTCTGGCTGTATTTTAGGTTTTAGGCAAAATGTCTTGGAGTCTTTATGAACGTACTTGTCTCTCTCTCCCTATTCATGTCTCCCTTTTGTCCACCATTCTGTAATTCCAACTAGTAAATCTGGTAGGTAAAGTTGACATTGAGAAATTTATGTCAGGAAAGGGTTTTACAAAAAAGTGAAGATTTGATACAATATTTTCATTTATCTTTTAGTCCAGAAAATAAGAGCTGCTTATTCTAAGAGAATGCTAAGCATGAGTTGTTCATTTTTTTGTTATCTAAAGATATATCTTTTTCATAGTACAAAAGAACAGCCTATTTAAGCTCCACAATGAATAATATTATAGGCTTATGTAAGATAATTAACATATTTGATTTTTTTCCCAGCCTAAGGTTTTTCATAGCAAGCATTTTGCCTTACAGATAGATGTAGCAACTATTTAAATATGTACATAATGCTGAATATTTTGGGATAAATATTTGTAAAATTATCTCTAGTTTAGAAAGCAGTTTCATATTCATTTCTTCATGGAAGATGCATAGCCGTTCTGAATTCTGTGTCTATTTCATAGATATAACCTCTAGGACATCACACTCTGACTTGTTCAAGCCACACATGAACCAGGTTTTCAGTTCCAAAGAGTGGATCTCTATGTATATTAATAGGTTGCTGTGAAAGGTAATGTTTCTGAGATAGAAGGCACCCAGCTTTGTGTTAGAGTAGTAGCTGGGTCTTCTAGCATTCTGCTTCTCTGAAACTCATCATCAATAACTCCAGGAGCTCATTTTACAAGGATACTTTTATGGAATATTTAGACTTTTTTTCCCATTAAGTCATTCATCAATCTCTATATATCTTCGGATATTTACTCACATTCTGAATTCAGCATTTAGCACTTCTCTTCAACTTGGTCCTGTGAGTGCTGTTTCAAGATGAAATGGGTCCCCTAGGGTCAGGTACCCTGCGTTCCTCAACAGTAGAGTTAGGTTTGGAGCTCCAAACCTGGGAGGATTTAGGAGGTTTTTAGAGGGAAAGTAGACATCAACAAGGACAGTAACTCAACCACTGATCTGTACAGATTGGCCTATATGAAACATGAGGATAGTCCTCTTCTGAAGGTTTTTACTAGAAGAGGAAATTCACAGAAAAAGAGCAGACACCTGTGGGCATGTGTGATAAACCACTTCTCACTGAACACTCAACCCTGAATTAGAGCCTCTGTGATCTGAGTCTAATAGTCTTCTGGGAATCAGGCTGGATGTGGAGAATCCCAGGTCCTACATAAGGATTCTGATTTTGGGGTCATGGACTAGAGCCTGGTTTTCTGACTTTAACAAGCTCCCAGATAATTCTCTTACTACACACTAACATTGAGAAATGTTTTCCCAGGAATCCATCATGAAATAGCTGGTGACTGATCCATGAAAAAGTAGTATTCCATTTAAGAAGACAGCCCCTTAATAAGAAAGGTGCCTGACTTACAATATCTTATTGTTGTTACTTCTTTTTCTTCTCCTCCTCCTGTTCTTTCCTCTTCTTATTTCTCCTCCTCCTCTTCTTCTTCTTCTCTTCCTTCTTCTCTTCCTCTTCTCCTCCTTCTCCTTTTCTTCCTCTTTTTTCCTCTTCCTCATCTACTTCTCCTTTCTCCTCCTCCTCTTTTTCTTCCTCTTCCTCCTCTTCTCCTCCTTCTTCCTCCTTTCTTCTTCTTTCTTCTCCTCCTATTCTTCCTCTTCCTTCTCCTCCTCCTCTGCTCCTCCTTCATCTCCTTCCTTTTTTCCTCTTCCTTATCTTCCACCTCCTCTTCCTTATCTTCCTCCTCCTTTTCTTCTTTCTTCTCCTCCTCCTCTGCTCCTCCTTCATCTCCTTCCTTTTTTCCTCTTCCTTATCTTCCACCTCCTCTTCCTTATCTTCCTCCTCCTTTTCTCCTTTCTTCTCCTCCTCCTCTTTCGTTTGGTGTATATGTACATGTAGGTAAGCATACATGTGCCACAGTCAAAGGAGAAACTCAGATGTCAGTATTTGCTTTCCATCTTGTTTGAGGCAGGATCTCATTGTTCACCTATTTACAGCTGCTTTCACCAGGGTTGCTGGCCTGCAGTCTTCTGGGAGATTCTCCTATTTTCACCTCCAATTTCACTGTAGGTATGCTGGGATTACAGATACCCACTATAACATCGAGCTTTGTGTAGGTTCTGGTGATCTGAACACAGGTATGCATGCTTGCATGGCAAAAGTTGTATCCATGGACCCATCTACTCAGAGTACTTTTTCTTTAAAGTAAGAATGAGTTACAGGCAAAAGTCACTTGCCCCCTAAGAACTGTACTATGGTATTAACATGCACTTCGGTACTGCCCATACCATTTTATTAACCTAAGAGTCTAGAGAGCTGTATGCCACAGGCACTCAATTATTCCATCTGTTGTTCATCTGTTGCCAGTGTTAATGTTGTTAAATGAATCTTTCTTCTTTTGACTACACCTCTACCCAGGGTTCACTAGATTCACTCAAAACTGACAAGAGCTTGAACAGAACCCTGGGTTAGTGGTTATCTAAATTCTCAGTAGCAAATAGCTCCGAGAATTGATTTATACTTGTTCATCACTAGGAATTTTCTTAGAGCACTCTGCACATGTTGAAAATACCTGCTGGGTTACAGTAAACCCTCCTCCTCAGCTTCCTTCAACTTTCCTGGGGTTCTTTGCATATTGATAGCTCACCCTCATAGTAACAGACCTACTTGAGACAGTGTAGGCTTCACCACTGGTCTAACAAATACCTCCACCATTTGTTATTTTGGATCGCTATAGCTAACATGATTCATAATAAATACAATTCTCACTTTTTTATCATTTCTGTGCCAATCTGAAGACCAAGATGTCTGCCAATCTGAGAAAGAGTATAGCATAGTCTCAAAGCAGAAATTCTCATTTATCCACAGAATGGCATGTGTGTGCACCAAGGCTATGAAGTCATAAAGGAAGACTGTGAAGAATATAGTACTCTGACACTTCCTGACAAATGCTCAGCCATTCTTAAACAAGACAGAAGCGACTTTGTGATTGAATGTAATATTAGAATTGCTAACAAAATTTAGCAAATATATTATTATAAGTTTTGTGTACTAGTTCCAATTCTAAGCATTTTCAATTAATGAACTCATGAACATTTTCCAAGAAGAAAATTCTGTGATTTTTTTTCTTTGCATATATGAGGATTTTGAAGTTTAGAGAGATTAACTTCCTCAGTGTGACAGAATGTGGCAGAACCAGGTAAAAATGGTTGTAAATTTATTCATATCATAGATAGAACATCCCCTTATTTTCTGAAACTGAAGTATTCCAGTGTTGATCAAATCAGAATAAAAAGTCTTCCTTTTTCAATTTGCATGGTGCATTTACTCAGAATTTGACTTCCTGGCTTAGCACTAGTTTAAGTGGTATCTTTTTGGGTGCTCTTTGAGAAATCCACTTCCCCCTCCTCCCTAGGACGACATTGGTTTCATTGTGTCCTAGAGGTAGGCAGTGGAGATGGTACCCTTAAAGTCACTTGGTATCTCCTGACTCCTGGCTTGCCTTGCTCCAGCATGGCAAGTCTAGAACTGCATGGTGTGCTCCGAAAGCATCAGCTAATGTGATTCCTAGTACCTTTCATCACCTCCAGCAATGTTCTAGAGGCCTCAGCTACCTTCCCTTTTTCAACCTCTAGTGGTTCCCTTGGACTTCAGTTTGGCCACCAACCCAGTGTGACTCCCTAGCAAGTACACTTAGCCACTTCTCTCTTTTCTCCCTAAAATATGTGAAAACCTTTGCATTTCTTCCTCTCCATACTCCCCAAACCCAAGATAATAGGGAACAAAACTCTATCCTTCTTTATCAACCAAACCATTTTACTTTGATATAGCTGATCCTCTTGGAGCAAAACCAGACTGAAGAGGTAAAGCCTGATGTAAATTCCCAAATAGGTGGGGGAGACAACCATCTTCCTGTAGTTTGCCCATAGAACTTTTCCTCCCTAACACTAAACTGGGGTCCATGCCTTCTTGCCCGATTCCCTGATGTCTCTAGCACCAGAAAGAGGTGAAGGGGCTTCTTCCACTTCCTTTCATCATTAATCCTACCACTAGCACCTTTAAAACAAAATAAACAACAGCCTAGGACTAAGTCCATCTGCTAACATGGTAAATAATTCTGAGGTCCTTTATTGTTCTTTGTTGTCTTGCAAAGCCTAAGTTTCAAGGCTTCTGATTTTCTGCACAATTGAAAACCTAATTCTGGAGTATCTGAAGGTACTCCTATGTGACAACCCACAGGCAAGCCTCCCACACACCTCAGGAAGAGGTGTACTTTAGGCTGACCATGTATTACCCTGTAATCTCCCAACAGGATCACAGGCATTTCCACTCCTGAGCATATGTTTTTATCCACTGTATTCACTGACCACTAGTATTCTTGTTTGGGGGCACTGATAGAAAAGAAGTGACACAAGCAGATCTGATGTATAGTGAATAGCAATCTATAGTCACAAAAGAAACCCAACATAGAAGTTGGTAGCCCCCAGAGTAGACAGAATATAGAAAAAGATAGACTATGATTTATACTAGTGAGCTAGACATTCAGATGAGCCATGAGTCACTAGCTCAAAACTGAACCAGTATTTATAACTATGGCTAAAATCTTCATAAAACTCCTTTGTGTTTATAACTTACACTTCAGTAGTCAACTACATCAACTACATTGTCCAATTTCCAAGTGTTCTCTAGTCACTTTCCACAATCTCAGATCTTTGATTCCCTCACCACCACCACCACCATTACCACCACCAAAACAAAAACCCTTCCTGTATTTACTAGCCTCACAATGCATGTGATGCATGTGTGTACTCCTTCCCTGGTGACATCCATCCAAACAGGAAGTCCCTTTGTCCCTTTATGCAATTCCCTCCCCAATGCCAAATTATGGTCACTAAATCCTCTAACCTGGACTAAAACCCAGAAGTTTCTTTTTGGCTAGTAGACTATATCATTATTCAAATACACTGTTTTATAATTGGTCAATTATATTTTTCTTTCCTTCAGGTGTGATAAAGGTTCCCAAGATTTAAAAAAGGTTTAATTATCCTGTGTCACCTTCCCAATGTGTGCCACTGTGTTTTATCTCAGTAATTTTTTTTTTTCATTTAACCTGCCTTTTAAAGGCATGTTTAACTACAGTAGCATGTACCTGGAAAGGAGGGAAGATTGGGGAAGATTGAGTCAGACAGAGTAGTCCTGAGAGGGCTTGCAGCCTGGAAGTGAATAATTTCTTGGATTCTGTTCTTGGTGAGAATTGAGCACTCCCAAATGAGCAGTGTTACCACATACGCAGCCACCTTTTCACCTGTGCCCTTAACTTTTAGATTTCTTGACATGCAGGCCTACACTGGGAAGGTATGCTAGATAGACCCCAAAGGTGCAGACACATGCATCTCTTACTGTGCTGCAGTGAGCTCTCCAAAACCCCCACGTCAAGAAGAAATGATCAGTCCTCAGCACTTCTTTACTCTGTTGCTGGTGGTGAAGTTTCTTTCTCAAGCCAACTAGGCATTCTTCAGGATCTTCCTGACACATTATCATTATATTAGGTCCTCTGTGTTTCATCCTAATCATCATAATCAACTCTTTAAAAATGTTTTTCAATTTGAGAGAAAGACTGGCAGATATTTAGAGACAGTATGTGTGAGTATGGGTGTGTCGGGGCCTCTTGCTGCTGCAAACAAACTCCAGATGCATGTACCACATCATGCATCTGGCTTTACAGGGCCACTGGGAAATCAAACCTAGGCTGGCAGACTTTGTAAGCAAGTGCCTTTAACCACTGAGTCATCTTCTCAGCCCCCATAATCAACTTTTTTTTTTTTTTTTTTTTTTTGGTTTTTCAAGGTAGGATCTCACGGTAGCCCAAACTGACCTGGAATTCACTCTGTATTCTCAGGGTGGCCTCGAACTCACAGTGATCCTCCTACTTCTGCCTCCTGAGTGCTGGGAAGGCGTGTGCCACCACAACCAGCATCAACTCTTAAATCATTTACTTCCAATGTCAACCACTAGATCTTCCCATTTATTGCTTATTTCTTAGTCAAGACATTTGAGAACTTCTATAAATCAAAAAGGTATTTTTAATCTACATTCTATATAGCTTCATTTTGCCCTCTATCCATTTTTAGTCTCCATCCCATATAACTTTTTTTTTTTTTTTTGGTGGTGGGGCAACTGTTGTGGTTTGAATGTGAAACGTCCTCCATAGGCTCATATGTCAAGTGTCTGGTGACACTTGATCACCAGATGATAATGCTGTTTGGGAAGGTTGCTGTAGGAGTTGGAATTTTGCTAGAGGGTCACTGGGGACAAGCCTTGAGGTTTTGTAAAAGCCTAGCCCTACTTTCTATTTTCTCTCTACTTCTTAACTATGGATATAATATGTCCAGCCAGTCTTCTGCTCCTGCCACCATGTCTTCTTCACCATGATAAACTGTAGCCCTGGGACTGTAAGCCAAAATAAACCCTTCCCTTCCTTAAGTCACTTTTTGTCACTTATTTGGTCAGAAAAATGAGAAGGTAACTAATGCAGCAACTTCCTGAACCTGATACACATTTCACCTTTCTGCTTGTCCAGTCAGCTGAGACTTGCTTTAAAATGTCCCTTACATTGACCCCTCCTTCCTCATGCTTCTCACTGCATCAGCTGGGATTTAATGAAAGACCCCCCCCCCCAAGCCAGGCATAATGTTGTACTCCTTTAATCCCAGCAGAGGTAGAAGGCAGAGGTAGGAAGATCACTGTGAGTGCAAGGCCAGCCCTGGACTACAAAGTGAGTCTCAGGTTAGCCTAGGCTAGAGTGAAACCCTACCTCAAAAAAAAAAAAAAAAAAAAGAAAAAGAAAAAAGAAAAGAAAAAAAAAAGAAAAAAAGAAAAGAAAAAAAAAAGAAAAGAAAAAAAGAAAAGAAAAGAAAAGAAAAGAAAAGAAAAGAAAAGAAAAGAAAAGAAAAAAGAAAAGAAAAAGAAAAGAAAAGAAAAGACAGACCACCCTAACAGGCAAGACTTTCTATTTTCTTGCCCTTTCCCATTCTCTACTTTCTTTGTCTCTTTCTCTCTCCCATCCTCTCTTCTTTCCTCTGTCTCATGTAATAATACTAACACTTTCTCCAAATAGTAGTGTTGCTATTTGTGTCTCCTCCCAGGAGTCTGTGTATCTGCTAAACCTTCTCCCAAAGAAAGCACTAAATGTTCTGTGTGGCCTTGTCAACTATGTCCATCCAATGTTCCCCCTCCTCCCGTGGTAAACTGCGAACTGCTCAGTTCTATAATCCAGGTAAATTGCAATACTGTTTAACCTTAGAAATCTTGCTAAAATGAACTGTTAATATATAAAGGGTCCTAAGGAAGCTAGAACCATCCTTTCTTGTCTATAGATTTTAAAGAGAGTTAAGATAGACTAGTTGGGACATTTTAAGTGTAGTATTCCATGACTGATCTTGCGGCCTCTCTTGATATGAGTGTGTCTGTCAACCTGATAGTTGTATTTTCTACTAAGAGGTCTAGAAGGACTTTAGCCATTAAGCTACATAATGGTGCGTAAGTATACTCTGGCCAAGAAATGCACATGTTTCCTCAAGGACCATGGTCTAGTATAGCCTGTGAGAAACTTGGATTCAATGAGACTGACTCTGTGACTTTACTGGTACCCTCTATTGCTTTTTCTTACTTCCCTCTATTTCAGTCAGAAATGTGTTCCTTTTTCATTTTTCTGTCAAGCATTTTTATTGTGCCTGTTATTAGTACATTAATTGAGAAATCCTTGTTCTTTAGAAAATGCCTCTTGCTTTTAAAAGCATGTTACTTATTACTATCCAGGGAACTAGGTCAGCAAGGCCTGTCATGTCCTTTACACAGCTTATGCTGTTCCCTCTGTGGGCAGAGGTTTTCCTTGAAACCCTGATCAAAATAGAAGTTCTTCTTGATCTCTTAGAAAAGGTCCGAAGGAGGGTCACAATGGCCTTTTGGTGAATTGCAGTAGCTAGATAATTAATGCTGCAATGAGGGGGGTGTTGATGTAAGGAAGAATCAGGATTTTAAAATATTTTTTATTTATTTAAGAGAGAGAGAGAGAGAGAGAGAGAAATGGGCATTCCAGGGCCTCTAGCCACTGCAGACAAACTCCATATGCATGTGTCACCTTGTGCATCTGGCTTACTTGGGTGCTGGTGAATCAGACTTGAATCTTTAAGCTTCACAGGTAAGTGCCTTAATGGCTAAGCCATCTCTCCAGCCCCAAGAATCAGGATTTTATATGGAGATATTCTTAGTTTCACCACAGCATGAAGGGCATATAGATTTCCTTTCTCCATTGCAATGTTTGTGACTTTTACTATTTTGATTTGATTCTTTTTTTATTAGTTTTGTATATAGCATATATTCAACCATGTTGGTACCATCATTAGCCTTCTCCCTGTCCTCCCCCCATGGGTAATGTGTGTCTTGCCTTATGGGGGTAGCCATCAGTTATGTGGGAGAGGCAATGACTGTATAATGACCCAACCCATGGCTCTAACAATCTTTCCGCCCCCTCTTCCACGAATTTCCCTGAGCCATGTTGGGTTCATTTTTGGTCTATTTCAGTGATGAGGTTTTGTGAGTCTCTGTGTCTCTGGATATCTGATTTGGTAGGGGTTGAGTATTCTTTGTGTCTTCGCCCTGTGCTGGTACCAGGTTCACCGATAAAGCAGCACCCTTGCTCATTTCACCTATGACTCTATGGCTTCAGCTGGTGCCCTGTTGAGGTCCTATGGGCTGATTCTCTCCTCAGGATCTGCGTCCATCTGAAAGAGAGAAGAAGATTCTCCAATGGAGACTGAGGTCAGTGCAAGACACATGGATAACCATTATTATTTTAGAGAGAATTTAATAGGTGTAGGCCCTCTTGTATCCCACTATTGGTGGGAGCTTGATATTGGAGAGCGGGCTCGTTTTTGGATATGGTTCTGACTTGTTTCCCATTTCCAGGTATGGGTTCCATTCCACTGAGTGGATCCGTTAGTCAAATCTAGAACAGTTGGTAACCCACCATGGCTGTGTGCCACACTACTGTACTTGTGTGAGCATCACTTCAGGTTGTTTGCTGCTGAGTAGCTTAGACCACGAGTTGCTTAGACAGATGTTGGTCGTTTTCCCCCAGTCACTTATGTGGCACCTTCTGGCACTAGACAAGCTAACTGTCTGGGGACTGACTCTTCCAGATTCCAGCCAGGTCTCTCCATGTTCCATCCCAACAGCATATGGTGTCTTCAGCAGTAGGGTCTTACCAATAACCTTTGGTGGGTCATCAAGTACTCTGACAGAAATCTGTCTTCTTTTGGGAAACCTTGTAGGTCTCAGTGATTGACAGCTCATTGTGGATGTTAACCACATGCTGGTATTGGGAGTTACAGGTCAGTACCAAGGGAAAAGAAGGAAGAAAAAGTATAGGTAATATGAAAGAGAAAGAGAGAAGAGAGAGAAGATGGAGTGATAGAGAAATAGGAGAAGCACCTGATGCAGGTTTGACCTGTTAGTATGTCTTTCAGGACATAGGATTTTATGGCACTATTTACATTTGGGCCCAGTTTTTTGTCCCCCCACCCACCCACCCTTTCCCTGCCCTCCTTCCCTACCATGCCTAATTTCCAATCCTCAAGATGTTTATTAGGTGTGTCAGCATCTTGGAAAAATACAAATTGGGAGCCACAGATGAGTGAGACCATGCGATGCTTATCTTTCTGTGATTGGGTGAGTTTGCTAAGGATGATCTGTGAGCAAAAAGTTATATTCACATCGATAGCCCTTCAAAAGTAAATTGGTCAACTATTTTAGCAGCAACTCTAGGCTTACTTTCTATTCCTTGACTCTTTCCCAGTGGCTTAAATGGTCATTTTTGAATGTACCTGTTATATGGCATGCTGTGGGATATAGAAAAGAATATATGATAGCCTCCTCTTCCTCTTCAGTGTTCTAGTTTCACTTGGGAGATAAGAGGGAAGACAGAGGAGTAGGACACAGGACAGAAGCAGGGAGGAAGGGGCTGGAATATGCTTAGTGATGTGAGCAGATATGATGTTCTATTAAAATTAAAATTCTGAAGACAAATAGATGAGGGAAAAATCTCTAGTTACAGGTCACATGCAAACTCATATTCCATTGCTTAAAGTGCCATCTTGAGTGCCATAAAACAGATGTGGTAGAATGAAGGCAGAGAACCCCAGAGTTTCACATACATGAATTTGCACTGGGAAGCCTGACTTAGCTGGGAATATACCCACCTTACAGGCTGACTCCAAATCCAGTGTTCCTTTCAGCTGGAGAATGACTTGGTCAAGAGACCATTGTGACATTGCTCATACCAGCCAGGCTGATAACTGACGGGAGAAAAGTTTGAAGTTGTTGATGGACACAGAGGCTCTAATTATTCTTGGGGAAAATCACAAGAAAAAAACATGCATTATATTCATTACTTATATGGCATATGTGGAAGGATTACCTGATTTTTATAAGGGTGTATATGTGTGTGTAAGAAAGAAAGGAGAGAGAGAGGAGAAAAGAGGAAGAAGAGAGGGAAAGAGAGCATGGATGTGTGTGACTCATGGACAGCAGGCAGCTGCATGGCTACATCTAACACTTTCTTTCCTGCTGATAAGATCACCCCTCAGTTGGGACAGATAAGCTACCTCACCAGTGGTTTTACAGGTCACGTTAGTCCAGCAGCTCTCCTCACAAGTTTGCAGTGCTACATGCACGGCATTTTGTCTGACTCTTACATCTTCTTTATTGTTCCAGAATAGTCCCAGAGTTTCCTCTGTGCTCCACTTGTGGTACTTTGAATGTAACTCATTCTCCAAACATGTGCCAGGTTGCTCCCAGGGAGCACATATGGGGGCAAAGATCAGGTCACTACCCTTGATGGACACTTGGCAATAAATGCAACCACAACCAAATTACAGGTTACTGTTAAGTGCAGCATTCCTTTGACATGTTTCCCAGATGTCTCACAACCCCATCACCCAGTACCATTTTGCATAAATTGTACAAACTGGCAAGCTTATTTTCTCGTGCTCCCTTACAATTATCCTTTGGTCCATTGTAAGGGGAAGATCAGTACTTCAACTCACTGGTGCTACTAGAGATCATTCACTCAACCTATGTGTTAACCCTTTGTGATGTGCTCAGCACTGTGCCTATACAGTATGAATAAAACAGATATGATCTCTATCTTGTAGAGTGGACCAGGTGATAGATGCATGGTAAATATTTCACACAAGAATACCCAATGACACATGGCATATTCTCTGAATAGGAGTCATAGTACACCCGGAGAGTGTTTGATGGGGCCCTCCATTAGTCAGTAATCCAAATGTAGACTTTTTAATGTGTGGTCACTAATTTTCAATGATACATGCAGACACCAAGAGTAGAGGGATGAACGTGAGTGCTATGTTGAGATACCATGTGAGTAAGGTCCTGCAGTAGGCAAGATTGGAGGAAGGAGGTCCATAATGTTAGACTGTTGCCAGTAAAGGATAGGAGGCAGCCCACATAAGACTTTGTAAAATGGGGACAAATTTTGGAATTTTAAACAAGTACACCCAGAAACAAGTAGAGGGTTTATAAGCAGAAAGGTAAAATGATCATATTTATATTTTTAAATGCTTACTCCACTGTACTTCTGAAAATACATTGATAAATGAATGAGGGTGGGAGTTGGTAATGGATGAATTGAAGGAGGGCATTAATATAAGAGGTAAAATGTCTGATGGTTTAGATAAGTAAGTAGGCATCCATGTGGGAGAGAGTTGAGGCAATTGAGATCTGTTTCAGGATCAACATGAACTGCATTTGGTGCTGGCCTGACAGTGGAAAGAGTGGAATCAAAGATGGGCTCTAAACGTTTGGTATGTGGATAGAGGCCCTGTCTACTGAGATGGTGTTAGGAGGATTTGGAGCATAAGAACAATGATTTATAGTCTTTGGATATAGTGTATAAGAGATGCAGGTGAGAGAGATACAGCTAGTGTACTACATCTAGGCTGGGACCTCTCAAAAGAGACTTAAGTGTTGATATCTATAATCAGTATAACAAGAGAAGGTAAGATCCTTTATGGGAGGCATTGACATAGAAAGCGAAAGGAGCCCTGGACTTAGAGCATTTAAGGACTAAATGGAGGTCCACTACTTTTTGGTCAACTACTCACTACTGGGACAAAATATTCAAAAAGAAGCAGCTTAGGGAAGGAAAGAGTTTATTTTGGAATATGATTTCAAGGGTCAGTTTTATCATTGCAAGGAAAGCATGGCAGGGGCAGACATCCAGCACCACATCTTCATGTCAGCATGAAGGAAGTAGCAAGAGTCAGTGGGACATGGCTGTAACACCTCAAGACCAGGGCCCAGTGACATAATTCCTCCAGCAAGGCTTCACCTTCTAAAGGTCCCATAGGGATCATGTTTTCAGACACATGAGTTTTTAGGGGACATTTCACTTTCAAACCATCACAGGAGGAGAAGCTAAACAAGTAAAGAAAAAAAATTATATTTGCTGTCAGGATAATCAAAAAATGGAAGCATTTGAAAGAAGACATATGTCAGCTCTGTGTTATTCACTGTTACATCAGGTGTGTTAAAGAGAGAGAGGTGTTCCTATATTCAGCAACAGCAGTTAGCAACAACCAGTAGACCTCTGGTCAAGCTTGCATTTCCCCATAGCTGGAAGTACCTATAGATAAAGTATCAGACACAGCTGAATTGCCTTTGTTTGGGAAATCCTATTGCATCATTTTTGCATTTTGCATTCTAGTCATCATGACAGTTACAAAGTCTCTCCCATGTGGGACTGGAACTACTTACTTCTGTTGCCATTTTTACAAAATATCCTCTCCACTAACTACCCAATCTTCCTGAAGGCATCATTCAAAGATATCTTCCTGAGATTTAATTGTTTACCTATATCTATCATTCATATGTATATGTATATGTATATGTATACGTATACATACATACACACACAGACACACACACACACACACACACACACACACACACATAGCTTTCTGGATCTGTGGTTATAAAAGACTTTATTGAAAATGAAGGGCCCAAAGCATAGACAGTCTCAAACCTCTCAAAACACCTCAAGAACAATGACCTCTTTTGACTGTCCCAAACCTTCATAATCCTCTTCCACCTTCAGCACATGGCCATTTTGTTTCTGGGAGTAAATCAGTCATTTGTGCCTTCTGAGTTCGACCTTCTTTCTCAGCATGTTCTTCATCAAAGTTCTCAAAAAGTAATATCCACTGGCCTGCTGTCATTACTTTTCCTAAAATGTCTGTGGCTTCCTAATACTCAAATCCAGTCAAAGATTGGGGACTTTGTCTTAAAGAACCTTCCCGAATGTTATCCATCCTCTCTGGATTCCAACTCTACAGCTATGGCTTTGTAAAATCCTGTACCCTGCCTGGTCTTTTTCCTGGATCACTTCACTGTCTTGGCCACCTCCTGCTCTTTTTGCCACTACATTATTGTATTTCTTTGAGTTCCGTCCTTCACGTGTGTGTCACCTTCAGTCTTGAGTGATCTATTCATGCCCTTAGTTTAATTAATGTTGAATCTGAAATCTTTATCTTTAGCTTAGTTCTCTCTCTCATGCCCATCCTGAAAGGTCCCCACCTCTTGATCATCTCTGTTTAATAGACAGGCCAGAACTTGAAATACAGAGCACCTAAAACTGCTGCCTTCTCCTCTGTTCCTCTCTGCCACCAACATATCACCTTGGCCTCTCAAGCTATATTAAGAAAGATCTTGGTCTAGAGAGATGGCATGGTGGTTAAGTGTTTGCCTGCAAAGCCAAAGGACCTAGGTTGGATTCCCCAGAACCCATGTAAGTCAGATGCACAAGGTGACATATGCATCTGGAGTTAGTTTGCAGCAGCTGAAGGACCTGGTGTGCACATTCTCTCTCTCTCTCCCCCCCACCGCCTCTTTCTCTGCCTTTCTCAAATAAATAAAAATAAAATATATTTTTTAAAAAGAAACATCTTGAGGCTTGACTTTTTTTTATACTTTCTGTGCCCTCGATATTTGCAGATGTTGGCTTTCCAAATGTTTTCTAGATCAGTGTTTTCTGTAAGTCTATCACCTTGATTGTAGTTCAGGATTTATGATTTTCTTGGGCCAATAGTGTTTGCCTTGAATTTCTACTCAAAGTCTACCTGTGATCAAAATGAAGCCCAAGTCCAGCTACATCATGTCTCTGCAAAGTACTGACTGATACTACAAGGTCAAATTCAAGTTCTTCAACCACACAAAACTTCTGTGGTTTCTCTCTTGTCTAGATCTAGAACCTTACCTCACACCACTTCCAGCCTCATCTTTAATTTTGCAAAAACATCAGGCTCCTTAGTTTTCTTCAAACCATGAGCTGTCACCTTAGACTCATTGCTTCTACTGTCTTCTCTGCCAGGGTCTAGGTTGAAGTTGATACCTACTCAGGCATGTGTATTCAAGGGAAGAGGTACGGCATACCATAGTGTGCAGGGCAGGTGGGTGGGTGTTTGTGCAGGTGTGTGGATGTTTGTGACAATGGATGATACTTAATCAAACCTTATTTTCTGCCATAGCCTATTAGATTATATATACACCTTCCATATTTGACATGTAGTATATCAGTACTTTTGTCATGTGCATAATTTATGAAAACTTTAATTTTCTGAAGAAATTTAAAAGATGTCATTCCAAAAACATATATCACTCCTCTTCCAATAAAATGATCTTTTATAGCAAATATCTGGTTGATTATCTATTTTGCCTCAAAATAGTCAGAGACAGTAGTTCTCTAAGGATGGTTTGTAGACCTGCTGCATCAGCATCACCCAGGAGCTTTTTAGAAGTAAAAATTGTGAAGCCCATCTCAGAACTGTAGTGTCAGGAATTCTGGGAATAAGGTTTAGTAGCCTGTGTATTAATTTACCTGCTCTAGTAATTCTGATGCAAGTTCACGTTTAAAAACCACTACTTTAAGATAATACCACTCATTGCATTCTCTCTCCCACTAACTAGCTTGAGAATGTTTAGGAAACAGTTCTGGCCAGTCAGAGGGCAGACTTTGGAGTGGACAGTAGAGAACATTTTGAAGAAGGTTTCATTCCTCCTACAAAGGATATTCACAAAGATTCTTCATATATTTAACTCACTTGTCATATCTGGATGTGACATCTGAAAGCCGTTCAGCCTTCTTGGGAATATGAAGGTACCAGATGAGGTCAAAGGCAGCCCAATACAAAGGACAAAACGGAGGGATGAACTGAACCTGACCCTGTAGAATATTTCTAAAGTATGAGTGAATTTAAATCATTTAAAAATAATTTAAAATTAACATATACACTCACTATATGCATGTACATTTCTCATCTAAAATGTCTACTTCTGTTTTAAAAGCCAACACTAAGTGGTGATAGTAAATGCCTGACTGAGTCAACTGAGGTTCTATGAAGCCAAGTCAAACCCAGATGTCACCTTGACTTCTAGAATGTAGTGGTCACACTTCACTCTCGGGATCAAGTCATGCTGCCTCCAGCCCTTTTCCTGTGGGTCCCCCCCCCCTTCTGGAGGCCCAGGACTTTTCAAGAGTCCCTGCCCAAGTATTCTCAGGAATCTACCAGGAATGTTCTGTGCTCCTCCATTGCAGCTATCACTGTGTCCTTAGTGAGTTTCAGCCTTCAGCCTTCCCGTTTATTCTCCTGCAAGCCATCCCTAGTCATCCTGGAATGGAAGAGAATTAGAATGCAGATGTGTAACTCCATATAGAATTCCTCAGCCAGTTATTCACAAAGTCCACGTGGAGGGTATCTCCTCTCTGCTTGGCCTGTCACCATGTCATAGAAGACAGCACTCCTCCCCCACCAAATGTTTTCTTGTCTAAAGAGAATCTGTTTTATACCATTAACATTCACTTTATAATGAAGAGCCCTTTAGCTTCTTCTGGCCTCTAACTCTGGCCTCTGCCCCAGTATATGCCTTGGCTTTACCTCTGTAACAGATTAAGGCTAAAAACAAACTAGCAATTTCTCTTCAATGATGTGTCATACCTTCCTGTGAAGGTAGCTTTGCTGCCTTTTGCTGTCAGGGCTTGCAAGCTCAGGTTTGAGTTTTGAGTGCTATACTGCTTTGTACCAGGATCAGGCTTTCTCTGAGGGTAGTCAGTATGGGTAGAGATGAGAAGGGGATACCTGGAAGTCAAGTAGCACTTGGAATCACTATGCCTGGCCAAGGACTCTAGAATCCACCTGGGTTTAGATACTGACTGTTCTTATCCCTCAGCATACAGAGCTCATGGATTCTGAGTTGAGAGAGTAACCATTCCATGGGTCTGAATCTTATTTTCTCCACTACTAATTCTCCATAGTGCCAAGCTCAAATTTCCAAAAGAAAGTATTTGACTGGGCTAGTGAGTCATCATCTTTTGTGCTTGAGCAGAGCTTCCCACATCAGCTGACTCCACCACAGGACATGTTCTATGTCCCATGGATCAGTGCCTGTATATATCACAGTTTATATTCACCTAATGAAAGGAATCTTGATAGCCTCCATTTATTGAAAAGTATGAGTAAAGATCCATAAACCTTGATTTATAGATTTAAGTTTCTATTCTTGGGTAAATACCAGGAAACACAGTTGCTAGATCATGTGGTAAGAACTTTAGTTGTACAAGAAGCTTTGAAGCTATCTTCCAAAGTGGCTGTCACATTTTGTATTTCTACACACTCTAAAGGAGAACTTGCATTGCTTCAGATCCGTACCAGCATTTGGTGTTAACAGCACTTGGGGGCTGGAGAGATGGCTTAGGGGTTAAGGCATTTGCCTGCAAAGCCAAAGGATTCCAGTTTGACTCTCCAGGACTCACGTAAACCAGATGCACAAGGGGGCGCATGCATCTGGAGTTTGTTTGCAGTGCTAGAGTCCCTAGTGTGCCCATTCTCCTTCTGTGTGTGTCTCTCTCAAAAATCAATCCATCAATAAAATAAAATATATTTTATGTATGTATGTATATCGTGGTGCCTCAGCTTATTTTGCAGTGCTTGATGATGTATCATATTGAGCTTCCTTCTATATGCAGATGTGTCCTCAAACTTCCAAATGCTTGAGAATCAGCTAGAAATCTTTTTTTGTTTGTTTTGGGTTTTCTAAGGTAGGGTCTTACTGTAGCCCATGTTGACCTGGACCTTACTCTAGTTCCAGGCTGGCCTCGAACTCACAGTGATCCTCCTACCTCTGTCTTCCAAGTGTTATGAATATAGGCATGTGCCACCACGCCTGGCTAGAGATCTTATTAATAGTAAATGAGGTCCCTCTGCTATAGATTCTAATCCAGGGAATTTAGGATATAATGTTGACATACAGGGAGAGAGAGTAAGAGAGAGAGAGAGAGAGACTAAGATTCCACAGCAAAACAAACTTGCGTGAACATTGTTCTAGATGTGAAATATCATCAAACCTAATACCAATTTAAGAGGCAAAGGTTTTAAAGAAAACATTTTCACTGTAATAGCAATTATATAAATGTATCTGGCCAGATGTGGATAAAAATATGAGGCAACAAGAGCATTTTTGGAGGAGTCCTTGGAAGCAACTTGTTTGCAGCTACCAATAGGTGCACATAGACACTCCACCCATCAGACTCTTGGCTCTTTTCCTGTGATCTGTGTAAATATCTGTGCTCCACATAAAACCATCTCCCCTTTTCTCTATTCTCTCTTCTTGAATGTTTCTGCTTAGACATGTTATTCCTCTGACTTGTTACTGAAGCAAGAGAAGCATAATTTACTTATTAAATAATCATTTCTAAGACAGTGTTTTTCTTTCTTGTCCTACCTGGCCGCACTCTAATTTTGATGAAATATCATCTTGAAGTGGAATCACATGAGAAAGTACTCAAAGAATGGAATTTTTTTTTCTTCACCAAAAGCATTTTCTCACTGGTTTCCCGCAATGATTTACTTAGGAAATGGATATAAATGACACTTTAGACTTTGGAACCTTCAACTCTACCTAGTAAACTTGTTTTCAGAAGTATAGCTTAGTGATCCTAAAAGTATTTTTGTTGTTATCATTTGGTTTTTTGAGGCAGGGTCTCATTCTAACCCAGGCTGACCTGGAATTCATTATGTAGTCTCAGGGTGGCCTCGAATTCACAGTGATCTTCCTACCTCTGCCTCCCAGGTGCTGGGATTAAAGGCATGTACCACCACACCTGGCTCATTTTTATGTATTTTTAAATTGAGTAAATAAGTTGTTGATAGTGAGAGCAAAGTTCAGAACTTTGGGAGAAGAGACTTCCAGTTATAGTAAAAGAAAATAGAGTAAAGCTTACAGTATAAAGTTCAAATTGGAGATACAGGTATGAATTCCTAGCTACTAATACATGCACATAGATAATACATATGTAAATATATCTATATACACATACATATTTAAATACACATAGATGCACATGGATATAATAGGTGCAATGTATGTTTGTTGTATGTTGTATGGCATGTGTACATGGCTAAATGGTTGCTGTGTATATGTAACTATCTCCTGGCTCTGTTCTTTGCCATAGCCATGAAACAATTTAACTTTGGTAATAATGAGCATACCTACACACCAGAACTGCTTCTCTACATACTCAGTTGTCTACTAAAGAACTAGAACTTATTGGTGAAATAGATAAACTCACAGTCGGCACAGAGAAAGAGCTCAATAGGTCTGGAACATCTTGCTGTGCACGACACTAAGGAAGTGCTTCAAAGATAAGAGGTACGTGTCAAAGTGGTACAGTGCCAGCCGGAAGGGGTACCCACTGGCTAAGTATGGGCTAATTTAGGCATTAAAATAAATTATTTAAACTAAATAAGTATAATGCCACTGACAAAGTGAGAAACCATGAGTTACTGAGATATCAATAAAGCAAAAAGGAAACAGGCTTCAGTACAAAACCCTCAAGTAAATACACAAGGAATGATGGAATTAGAAACGAATCACGTATGATAAGTCAACATGGTTGATGATTGATTTGAGCAAAAGTCATGGATAAATGTTTCATAAGAAATAAGTTCTTTGGGCTGGAGAGATGGGCTCAGTGGTTAAAGGTTCTTGCTTACAAAGCCTATAGAAATTTGATTCCCCAGTACCCAAGTAAAGCCAGTTGCACAAAGTGGCACATGCATCTGGAATTTGTTTGCAGTGGCACAAGGCCCTGGTATACCCGTACACTCTATCACTTTCTCTCTCTACCTCTCTCTCTCTTTCTCTCTCTCCTGTCTTTTCTCACAGATAAATGTAATAAAAATATTTTTAAAAGAAATAGGCTCTTTACATTGCATTAAAGTATATGCTAACAATATGCTTATTTGCAAAAGATAAAAATGTAACCAAATAAGGAAACTTGACAAACACCACTTTAACCAATTAGCATTGCTAGTCAAAGGACCAACCAGCAGCACGCATCTCCTGCTACAGTCCACTGATCAAAAGCCACAATCACTTTGTGTGTGCCGCCAGAGGCATCATGGGGCACATCAGACAACCCAAAACATGGGACATTTCACTATACCTGTTCTGTATGCAGACAGATCCAGGAGTTGTTCCTGATTAAGGGAAACTGGAAATGATGACAATAGAATGCAGTACTTGAGTTCAGATTTTCTATTGCTGTGAAAGACATTATACTGAGACAATTGATAAAAATCATAGGAAGGTGTGTAGTTTTTAAAAGTATTTTATTTACTTGAGAGAGAGTGTGTGTCTGTGCATGTATGGGTATGCCAGGGCCTCTTGTCACTGTAAATGAACTCCAGATGCATGTGCCACATTATACATCTGGCTTTACATGGGTACCAGGGAATAGAACCTGGGCCAACAGGAATTGCAACCAAGTGCCTTTAAGTGTTGAGCCATCTCTCTAGCCCCAGGTGTAGTTTTGATAATACTTCAATGCTAATTTCCTGATTCAACAATTGTACCATGTTTACATAAAATAATTTCTTATTTTAAGGAAATACACAATGAAATAATTTAGTAACAAAGCAGCATTGGGGGGCCTGGAGAGATTGTTCAGTGGTTAAAGTGCTTGCTTGCCTGCAAGGCCTGACAACCTGGGTTTGATTCCCCAGGACCCATGTAAAGCCAGATGCACAAAGTGACACATGCATCTGGAATTCATTTGCAGCAGCTAGAGGCCCTGGCACACCCATATTTCCCGCCCCCCCCACTTGAAAATACATAAATAATAACTTTAAAATGCTGGGCATGGTGGTGCGTGCCTTTAATCCCAGCATTCCGGAGACTCAGACTGAGGTAGGAGGAACACTGTGAGTTTGAGGACAGCCTGAGATTGCATAGTGACTTACTGAGCTAGAGTGAGACCCTACCTCAAAAAAAAAAAAAAAAAAAACAATCCCCCCCCCAAAAAGTGCAACATTGTATCTAAATTTTTTTAAATGTTTATAACAATGGATTTATTATATATATTATTATGTATATTATTGTGCTTTCCTCATATTTATTCACCTCCATTAGCCTTTCTATTATGGCTCTGTAGTAGAATTTAAAATCAGATATTTCTTTTTGCTAAGGATTGTTTAGTTAACTGGGGTCTTTTATGCTTTCATATGAATTTCATAACTGCCTTTTCTATATTCATGAAGAATATCAATAGAATTTTGATGTGGGGTTTCATTGATGGCTTTCAGTAATGTAGCTATTTTCACAGTATTAATTCTGCAAACGTATAAGCATGCGAGGGCTTTCCATTTTCTAGAGTCTTCAATTTCTTTAGTGTTTTAAAATTTTCATTAAAGGGATCTTTTACTTCCTGGTTTAGGTTTATTCCTGAAATTTTATATTATTTTATTTTATTTTTGAAACTTTTGTGAATTGGATTGTTTTCCTGCTTTTTTTCTCAGTATATTCATTATTGGTATGTAGAAAACATACTGATTTTTTGCATATTATTGATTTTGTACCCTGCTACTTTGCTGAAAGTGTTTGTCAAATATGAGGGATTTTCTTTGCAGTCTTTTGGGTCTTTTAATCATAAGATATCATCTGCAAATAGAGATAATTTGGTTTCTTCCAATTTGTATACCTTTTATTTTCCCCTTATTGATCTAAGTATTATAATGAATAAAAGTGGAAGGAGTTGACACCCTTGTCTTATTCTTGATTTTAGAGGAAATTTTTTCAGTTTTTACAATTTGCTCTTAAATTATTTAGAAGAAAAATCCCTCTCTCTGTCTCTCTGTCTGTCTGTCTCTCTCTCTCTCTCTCTGTGTGTGTGTGTGTACGTATGTGTTTAAGAAAAGACAAATATACCAAATATTATCATTTTGGGAAATCTCGGTAAAAGGTTTCCAGAAATACAAAGAAGTCTTGAAACTCTTCTGGAAGTCCAAAGTCATGTTTAGTGATCTCTTGATTTGAATTTTGATGTATTTCATATTATCTAAATTTAGAAATTAAGTATCCAGTATATAAAACAGAAGGAATTGATAGCTAAAAAAGTGACATTAGGAGATGTTATATTAACTGTATTTTATAACATTGTACAATATAATACATGTATATCATACTATTGTATTTATATTGTAAGTATTGTGATATAATAATGTCCTGGCAAAGTTTTTTGCAAGTTTAGTGAAACCTGGTCCATGCCTTTGACATACAGTGATTGAGAGTGTATGATATCCATCATCTCATGCACCAGCATAGTGATCCCAGTCACTCTCATGTAAGCTGGCCTGGAGGGCAGATGGGCAGCTGGAATCCTCAATGCGCACTGGAGTCAGACAATGGCCCCTCACATCTGCTGGATGTTCTGGGACTGTGGAATAAACAACTCTGGCGGCCATTTAGTCATCATCATACCCGAGTCATGTCCCTGAGGAATCCCAGAGCACTAAAAATTTAGAAGCTAAATGTTTAACTTTCCAGAATGTTTAACTTTTCTGTACAAGACAAAGCAAGACTTGCAGAAGCAAACTTCCTTGTTCACTAAACACTCAGCCCACAAAAATTGAGAGATCACACATGCAACTATGAACTTTGCACTGTTGGATGTATAAACTTCAGAAGCCAAAAATAGATCCTGCTCTTGATCCCAGGGCTTCCATTCTAACGACAAACTTATGGTAGTTAAAACATTCTAAAAGTTAGATTTCGTCCCTGCTTCATCCCTCTGGTTGTACTTGAGCCAGGTCAGGATGATTTGAACCAGGAAGAAGAAACCTCTGTGGATTTTCTAAGATGTCTAAAGAAAGGTAACTAAATAGCCAGTTTGGTTAGGCTTGAGAATCCTCCAGGGGGCACCAGAACATTCCAGTGTAGTGGACCACATTTCATTAAGTCCAGAAAGTCTAACTGCATTGCCTTCTTGTAAATGATTCCTCTACTGTAACTTTTTCAATTCCATTAACATTTCTTTTTGTACATTTGTTTTTACAGTATTTGTGACTTTTTGGAATGTTTCTGCCTCTGAGGAGGCGGAGGAAGGGAAGAGTTCATAAGAAACTGGAGCCATGTCTCCTCTGGGTAAATGCAAAAGCTTTCAGCCCACTCGGAGGGAAGAATTTTCCAAATGTTCCTAATCTTGCTGGGGTTGGCGGGGTTGAAAACTTGAGGAAACTGAGAATTCCTTTCTCATTCTCCATCTAGTGCCATGCATAAGCCACCCTGTTATTATCATTATTAATAATATACACTGTGAAGTCAGACAGGCTCACTTCATGTTACTTTTTGTATGAATTTTATGTAGAAGTAAAGGGGTTGCCAGGCTACTGCATAATATTACTCAGTTCTGGTCCAGGAGTACAGAATTCCAGCAGGCCTCCTGAGCCTGTCCCTCCAATTAGTGGCTACTTCATTACGAATAAAGAACCCTCATTACTGTGGGCCTTCAAGTGAAATAGGATCCCCTACCTCTTGAAATCCGCCTTTCTAAGTACAGACAGTTCCCAACTTACAAACAATCCACTTTAGAACCACCAAGGCATTCAGAGCTGCTGGAGCCTCCTGCAGCTGCTGCCCGGGCCCCTGCCCAACCCCCCTACTCAGCAGCTCCCCCCCCACACTCCTGGTCTGCTCCAGGCAGCTCTGCCCACCCCCCTGCAGAGCCAGCTGCCCACCTGCCCCTTGGACTGCAGCTCTAGGGGGGCTCAGTGAGGCCTCTGAGCCACTGCTGATTTTATAGTTGAGCTCAGCTCTGGGGTAAATAAGCTTTTGTGGCCTGGCCTGGCCTGGGAACCGAACCATCATTTAAAAAAAGAAGAAAAAAAGAACCCTTCCTCCATGGGAAAATGTATTTTACTTTTCCAACAACCAGCTGACAAACATTTGAATGACTGTGGGAGCTGTCTTCTTGATTCTAACAGTGCAGGAGGAGAAAGGATCAGCTTGTCCTTCCCTCCATTCCTGGGTCCAGGGTATAGCTCTAAACCCACTGT
Source organism: Orientallactaga sibirica (assembly GCA_036365145.1). Classification (NCBI taxonomy): domain Eukaryota; kingdom Metazoa; phylum Chordata; class Mammalia; order Rodentia; family Dipodidae; genus Orientallactaga; species Orientallactaga sibirica. The sequence continues at coordinate 94,944 of JAEOAD010000019.1, read as the reverse complement.
TGGGCCTCAGCAAGCCCTTTAATCTCTCAACATCTCACATTTTCTGTCAAACAGTAGGCTTGGTGTAAATAAATCATAAGCCTCTTTCTTGTATAATGATGCCAGCTGATAAAACCCCTACCTTTGTTTAGTTATTTGGTTTTAGTTATTTCAGTCCTTCCTTCATCCATCCACACATTCAGAGTCATTTTACTTAGGGTCTCTGCCTTATGCCAGACTGTGGGCATGGTTTTGGGGGTACTATTAAATAGTACAAATCCCACCTCTCAGTAGGCTTATTCATGGGAGGAACCAGCATCAAAGCAAATGCTTATAAACCGAGTGCTGAAATTGAGATGAGCACTGGGTACTGTACAAGCTCAGAGGGTAGCAACTAAACCAGATAAAGGCTTTCTCAGAGAACATGGCTCTGTGGTTCACTCGCCCTTGTTTCTGTTTTAATCACTTTCTGTCCTTGGTTATCAAGGTTGATTCACTGGGAAGCTGGGCTTCTTCTTCTCTTGTTCTGGTGGTTTGGCTTACTACTGTCCCCATGGGGGAATTCTTTTCTTTCTTTCTTTCTTTTTTATTTTGCTCTTTTTTTATTCATTATGCACATAATGTGAATACATTCATGTTGGTGCCATCAATAGCCTCCTCTCTGTCCTCCCCTCCCTCTGAAGGGACCCTCCTCACTGGGTAATGTGGGTCGTGCATTGTAGGGGTAGCCATCAGTTATATGACAGAGGCAATGTCTCTGTGCATAATGACCCAACCTGTGGCTCTAACAATCTTTCTGCTCCCTCTTCCATGAATTTCCCTGAGCCATGTTGGATTCATTTTAGGTCCACTTCAGTGATGAGCTCTTAGGAGCCTCTGTGTCTCTGGGTATCTGGTTTGGTAGAAGTTGAGTGTTCTCTGTGTCTGTCTCCTTCACTCTTGTGTTGGTATCTGTTTCACCAAGAAAGCAGCATTCTGGCCTATTTCCTCATTTACTCTATGGTTTCAGCTGGAGCCCTGGTGGGATACAATGGGCTGATCCTCTCCTCAGGTTCTGAGTCCATCTGAAAAAGAGAAGCAAATTTTCCAATGGAGAGAGAAGTCAGCACCAGATAAATGGGATAACCATTATTATTTTAGAGAGAATTTTATAGATGTAGGCCCTCTTGTAGCCTATGATTGGTGGGAGCTTGATATTGGAGAGCAGGCTCATATTTTGGATATGGTTCTGATTTGTTTCCCAGTTCCAGCTATGAGTTCCATTCCACTGAGCAGAACTCTTGGCCAAATCCAGAGCAGTTGGTTACCTACATGGCTGTGTGCCACTATTGCACTTGTGTGAGCATCATGTCAGGTTGTTTGCTGCTGAGTAGCTTAGACCATGAGTTGCTTGGACAGATGTTGGCCATTTTCCCCCAGTAGCTCATGTAGCACCTTCTGGCACTAGACAAGCTAACTGTCTGGGGACTGACTCTCTTCCAGATTCCAGCCAAGTCACTCCATGTTCCATCCAAACAGCATATGGTGTCTTCAGCAATAGGGTCTTACCATTAACCTTTGGGTGGGTCATCAAGTACTCTGACAGAAATCTGTCTTCTTTTGGGAAACCTTGTATATCTCTCTGTTTAACAGCTCATTGTGGATGTTAACCACAGCACCAAGGAAAAAGAAGGAAGAAAAAGATAGGTAATATAAAAGAGAGAAGAGGGAGAGAGAGAAAAAGAGAAACAGGAGAAGATTAAGGTTAGTCTTCATCATACCATCTCCAGGGCCCCGTGATACAGGTGTTCAACCTTTTAGTCTGTCTTTCAGGATATAGGATTTTATGGAACTATTTCCATTTAGGTTCAGTTTTGTGTCCCGTGCCAACCCTCTCCTCCCATCCCACCCTCACTATTGTCCAGTCCTCAAGATGTTTATTAGGTATGTCAACATCTCAGACAGACTCAGGTTAGAAGCCACAGATGAGTGAGACCAGGTGACAATTATCTTTCTCTGATTGGGTGAGTTCACTGAGAATGATCTGTTTCAAGTTTCACCATTTTTCTTCAAATTTCATTGTGTCATTTTTTCCTTACTGCTGTGTAGAATTCCATAGTGTAGATATACCACATCTTAGTTATCCATTCATCTAATGATAAATATCTAGGTTGATTCCAGCTCTTAGCTCTTATGAATTGAGCAGCTATAAACATGGTTGAGCAAATAACTCTGAACTGAGGCTTGGAGCTTTTAAGGTAAATGCCCAGTAAGGGGATAACTGGGTCTGTTGGTACCTCTATAGTCAATCGTTTTAGGAGTCTCCATATTGCTTTCCATAGTGGTTGTACCAGCTTACATTCCCACCATTAGTGAAAGAGGGTTCCTATTTCTCCACACCCTCACCAGCATTTCTTTTCATTAGTTTTTTTTTTTTTTTTTTTATGTTTCCTATCATTACTGGGGTAAGGTGGAATCTCATAGTTGTTTTAATTTGCTTTTCCCTGATGATTAGGGATGTTGAAAATTTTTTTAAGTGTGTGTTTTCCATTTGTATTTCTTCCTCTGAGAACTCGCTGCCCCATTTTGTGAGTGGGTTGTTTGACTTTTTATTGTTTAGGTTTTTAGGTTTTTTTTTTTTTTTTTTTTTTTTTTTTTTTTTTCAAGGTATGGTCTCACTCTGGTCCAGGCTGACCTGGAATTAACTATGTAGTCTCAGGGTGGCCTCGAACTCTTGGCGATCCTCCTACCTCTGCCTCCCGAGTGCTGGGATTAAAGGTGTGCGCCACCATGCCCGGCTAGGTTTTTTTTTTTTTTTTTTTTTTTTTTTTTAATTTTTTTTTTGATAGGGTTTCACTTCTATGACCTTACATACAAAAAGTGCATGGTATTTCCCTCCCCCATTCCCCACCAGAACTCCAATCTCCATCATATCCCCCCCCCATCCCTCTCTCCATTAGTCTCTCTTTTAATTTGATGTCATCATCTTTTACTTCTATTATGAGGGTCTTGCGAAGGTATTGCTAGGCACAGCAAGGTCATGGATATCAAGGCCAATTTCTGTCTGGTCAGTTGCATTGTAAGGAGTCGTACCCTTCCTTTGGCTCTTCCATTCTAACCTCCCCCTTTTCCGCAATGGTCCCTGAGCCTTGGAGGGTGTGACAGAGGTGTTTCAGTGCTGGGTACTCCTCCATCCCTTCTTCTCAGCACTATGTTGCCTTTTGGGTCATCCCAGTGGTCATCGCCATCTGAAAAGAGAAGCTTCTCTAACAAGAAGTGAGAGTAGCATTAATATGTGGATATGAGCATTAAGTGTAGTATTTTCAGGGCAGCTTGGTGGGAATAGTATATATATTTAGTCAGACAAGAGCAGGCTTTATACCCCTAAGGCTCATGACCTCACCTACCATAGACTTTTGCTTAGATTTTTCAGTACCAGGTATGTATTCCCTCCCGTAGAGAGGGCCTTCAGTCCAATTATGGAGCAGTTGGTTACCCCAAGAGTAGACATGCCACTATTGCACCCGTTCAGTCCTCGGGCCTGTCTGGCCAAATTTGAATATTCAGCGTCCACTGTTTTCACTGCTGATGACTTCTGTCTCCCATACTCTGCATGCAGTGCAGCTTTTTCCAGTTTTCAGTTGGCTGGTCTACAGGGAGAAGGTTTTCTGCTCCACACCAGCTTGCTTTCTCAGTGACCTTGCCTCTTAGGCAAGAGATGTCTTCAGCAATAGGATCTTACTATCTGTTTCTCAAGGGAAACCAAGGGCTTTGGCAAAAGCCTTTAATGTTTTGGAGGCTACCCGGACCTCCTTGGCCAACAACTCACTGGAAGGTATCCCATCCCAGGTACTGAAAATTTTCTAGTAACAGTCTACAGCTTCTAGATGTGCCATTATTCAAAAAAGTAATTTTACATATGTCTTATTCACAATATCTTGAATTTAGATTGACCCTCCCCCTGCCCTTCTTTTATGCATTCTCTTCCCATGGCCTCGCTTAGGCCATTCCCCTCCCTGTAATCAGTTCTTCTACTTACATATGTGCAATACCATACACTTAAGTCCTTCCCTTTCCTCCCTCCCCTATAGCCTTTTACCAGCTTACTGGTTTCTGGTACCTGTTTTTGGTTCCAGTTCACACACAAGTCTATACATTTGTAGCTAGGATCCACATGTGAGAGAGAGCATGTGACGTTTGGCTTTCTGAGCCTGGGTTACCTCACTTAGTATAATCCTTTCCAGATTTTGAGTTCTTTGTAGATTAGGCCTCTATCAGTTGTATAGCTGGCAAAAATTTTCTCCCATTTTGTGGGTAATCTGTTGGCTCTGCTTATTGGATGTCTGTGAAAAACTTTTCAGCTTCATAAGATCCCAATGGTTGAGTGATTGTTTCTTGGAGACTGCAGGGGAAGCTTCCACCAACCTAGAAGTGCTGTACCTTCTTCCCTGCCCTAGGGTAGGGACCCATAGCCTAACAGATTCTTCTTCCACCAAGGCTTTCTTTGCCCAGATGACTGACTGTAGAGTGAATTGCCAGAGACTCTGATGCTCCCAGATTTAAAAATTAAAAGTCTGGAGCCAGGCATTGGGGCTCACCTCTAATCCCAGGACTTGAGAGGCTGAGGCAGGAGGATTGCTGTGAGTTTGCGGCCAGTTTGCAGATACATAATTTGTTCCAGGCCAACCTAGGCTCCAGAGTTAGTTAGACCTTTTCTCAAACAACAACAAAATTTTGTGTCCCTAAAATGTTTTTAGAGGCACTGCTACCTCTAGCTCTCCTGTATTAATCCCTGACTAGAATTCTATCAATAATTCCTGCCAGGTTCCCACACTTAGTCCACACTCCTTATTTTAAAAAGATGATTGAAGAAGGTTAGCTATTATTTGGAGAGTGACACAGCACAGTAGTGCAGGTTTGAGTCCTCCATGCCGTGATATCTGATATTTGAAATGATGTTATGAGACTTCCTGAGCAAGAAGGTGAGAACACTAGATTCTTGGAAAGGAAGATTAGTTTGGTAGCCCTGTGTGCGGAGGAAGGAAGAGTTATGAGATTTCCTTGCTGCTAATTTGGAAGTGCTAAGACAGAAATCAGAGAAATGTGTCATTATGCATTACAATATTACATAACATTTTATGCTCAACAATGAGAGTAGTGTGGTAATATAACGGGAAATAATTCCTCAATGGATAGATGGATATATAGTTATACAAGTGGATGTAGGAATATATTTAAATATACCATTTATTTTAGTGTTCTGTACATCTGCTCTGCACTTTATAAAATTTCTAAATGATCAGAGTTAAAATCCAGTTTTATGTTGCACAATAGTTTTTGCTATCTCAAAATATTTTTCAAGTCTGATTTTGAGCTATCTCTATTAATATTGTTTATTTATTTATTTATTTATTTGAGAACAACAGACAGAAAGAGGCAGATAGATAGAAAGAGAATGGGTACACCAGGGCCTCCAGCCACTGCAAACAAACTCCAGATGCATGCACCACTTTGTGCATCTGGCATAGGTGGGTCCTGGGGAATTGAGCCTCAAACCATGGTCCTTACGCTTCATAGTCACTTAACTGCTAGGCCATCTCTCCAGCCCCTATTTCTATTATTTTTAACCAAGGTACAGAATTTTTTTCAATTATCTTTTCTCCTTTTCCCTTTGTATCTTGAAAATGTTCAGTTCAAACCATTTCCTCCAAAGTACTCCACTCCTAGGTGAACAAGTTTTTCATCTACAATAAGTCATTAGATTTTATTTCTGGTATGAATTACTCTTGAAAACCTAAATATATTCTAAAGAGATTATTTGTAAGTGGCCTAGGAAGAGAAAAACACTGTCTTGTGACTTTTAATTGTTATATATTTCCCCAAAGAGTATGGTTAAAGCAATCCTCACCCCTACCCTTTACTGTTTCACTTAACAAAATGACCAGTCATATGAATTCAGCTGTTACTTTGAAGAGTGGAGCCCTCTCTCTGTGGATTGCATTGTATACCATTAATAAAAGGTACAGTGGAGCAGAAGGCAATGTGCTAACCATTTCTCTGGTCCGACTGGAGTCTGCAAACAGTAGTAGGCAGTCATACATGTCTAAGGCTGAAGGTCCCACATTACTCCACAGAAATGAAATGAAATATGCATTGCCCTAGGAAATGCAAAGGCTCAAATGCACCTGAGCATTTTCTTGTTTGATTAGGTACCATATGTACCAATTCAGAATGCATAGAGATTCTGGCTTTGCTTATGGAAGTTAAAAGCCCTTTGATTCTTGAATACCGAAGATGTTAGCCAATTGACTAGCTAGTTTTATTTTATGAGTGGTAGGACCATCTTAATAAACACTGATAAGAAAATTCAATGTTAGTGATAATGAAAATAAATTTATGTGAATCCTATATATCCTACCTTTACTATATTCTAGAGATATTTTTCAATAAGTGTTTTTTATTTATGCTCATATTTCATATTTCCATCATTTGAAACTTCCTTCACAATAAAGATCATATCTTATTCATAGATACTTACATGTTTTAATTTGTTTTATCTTCATGATTACCCATACAGAGAGTTATAATTGACTTTCATTGTGCTAAATATAGAAACTTGAAATCACTACAAATAATAACATTAAGATTAGTATTAAAGAAAGCATCTTAAATAGATTCTCTTATTTATCTTATGCTTATTTTCTGGTTCTACTGGCAGAAATTTAGAAAAGTTAAATAATTTGTCCGGGTTTATAGAGCTAGGAAGTCTCTGTACAAGTGTAGGACTCGGACCTTTTAGCTCCACAGTGGATTGCCCTTTCAATACCCACTGCATTGACAGAGAGGTTAATAACTGTTAACAAAATATTTGTGAAATTATATCAAAGCGACTATTTATGCAATAGCTTCTTCCTTCCCCATCTAACATATACCAAATGTGTACAGTGCCCATGTTGAACTGTGTTCTGAAATGGTTGTCATTGTCCAAGGCACAGGACCACCTCTATAGATGGGGGTCAGAAGACCCTTTGAGGAATCAAATAGTTGGGGAAGGGAGTTCCCAGAATGATATTTCACATTTAAAATATAACCTTTATTTCTTAATGAATTTTCAGAGCACAAGTAACTTTAGGTGTCAGCCTCTCTTTAATATTTTGAATGATACTTCCTAAGCTGGCATTGCTCCTAGCCCCATAGAGAAGACCAAAATATGAAAAATAAAAGTTTATCATTAAATCAGTCTATTTAGTTATAGTTGTCTTCTCTTAGGTATGTTTTTTGTTCTTGAATCCTCTAATCTTTAGAAAACTTATAGTTAGAGATTCATCCTGATCACAGGTTGCCATGGAAAATTTGGAAAATGACATGACAGGTCTCTATACATGCAATATTATCACGGAAAGCCTGTTCCCTAAGGATAGTGTCTGAGGCAGGAAAGACAGAGATTCCCTCCTAACATCTAATCTTTCCAGGAGATGCTCAATCACATGGCCAACCTTAGAGTAACAGTGTGTTTCCTTCTAAAAAGAACTCTTACAAACATGAACACACAGAAAGCTATAATATACCATATTAAATTGTAAACTGTAAAGACTGTGTGGTATGATATAAATGATACTGGTATTTAGAGGACAATATTATCAATGCCTTAAATTTGTTCCTGTGTACTGGTTATTTCCTTAGCAACATTTATTAAAATGACAAACTAAGTATACAATTAACAAAAGATATGTGAAAATATGGGGAGATAGGTTGGTTGGTAAAGCAGGCCACAAAAAATGATGCAAGAGTGTGATGTTTGTTTGCACCAGTCAGAGGCCCATTAAAGAAAGATAAAAAGGCACACTACAAATATCATGGAAATAGTTCTCATGTGTGAATCCCAGAAAAAGCTTGGGTCCAGAATATCTAACATGCTTCAGATCAAAAAGAAAAATACCACATAGTTGAGAACTGGATAAAACATTTGAACAGAGAATTGACAAATGGAGATATCAAGATTGTCCATGCAACTATGCAAAAATGTTTTATTAGTCACCAGGGAAACTAACTAAAATTCACCAATAGATAGAGTTTAAAGCACTGAGAACAGCAAGTGTGCATGAGGATGTGCAGGAGCTAGAACTATCATACATTGATGTTGGGGGTGCTCATCAGTGCAGACCTTATGTATGGCATGTATGCCAATGATATAGAACCCAAGTTTCCAGGATAGCTGATCTAGAATAAATTGAAATGCCAGCAACTTCCAGCAGAAAGTAGCCAAGACTCACTACAGCACTATATTGATCCCAACACATACACACAAAAAAAAATGGTTTATAGATTTGAACTGTGGGGAATTGAAACAGCTAGGCCAGCTTCCTTCTTGGCATACAATTTCTATGGCAATGTCTTGGAGAGGAAGGGAGGGAGGGAGGAAGGGAGGGAGGGAGGGAGGGAGGGAGGGAGGGAGGGAGGGAGGGACCAAGCAACCAAGTAACAGAATGTCAGTCGTCATTACTACAGATGTTGAACTACAGACCCAAAACTCAGGGTGATATATATTACTTGTGCATTAGATTAAAAATTATTTTACTAGCATTATTTAGCTCCACTGTCAGTCCAGAGACAACAAAGTCAAGCTGTGCTGCCTTTACATTGTGAGTATAGAAGACAAGGGAAACAGTCATGATCCTACAAGGTCATGGTGTCACATGAGGAAATAGAGCATATCAAGGTTGTGCAGAAGCCTTAAAACAGAATCCAAGTCAGACTTGGGAAATCAAGAAATGCCGCCTAGAGGAGAGGCCGCAAGCTGAATTTTGAAGGATTAATGAAGGAAAAAAAAGAAATCATGGGCAGGAAAGGGATAAATCCCCATTATGCATTGAAACCTTACATGTAATTCAGGGTTTGTTTCTGGAGATAAGAATGAGATAGAAATAAAAAAAGAGATAGAGCAAGAGACAGAGAAGAGACAGGGAAGGGATGGAGAGAAGGAGACCAAAGTGAAGATGGAGAAGTAGGTCAGGGAAGGCCACAAAGGCTTTAGGCATAGGGAAAAGCCTGTTTTTTGTTTGCCCTTGAAGTTTGGGGCAGGCCCAGGCTTTTCAGATGTCCAGGCCCCCAGATCAGATATACGTCATGCTCACTGACAGCATCATGAATCTGTGCAGGAGAAAGACTCACCTCCTCCTCCATTCCTCTGGACCTCTAAACCCAATAAATAAACAGCAGCTCCGGGCAGAAACAGGCTCTGTAGACCATCTCACCTATATTGAATCGGATGATTTGTGTGTGCAAGTTACAGTTTCTTACAGTGACTGGCCATCAATATGCCTAATAAAACTGAACTGTAATATAAAATGCAGGCAGGTTTAGCTTGGGAGCCAAGAGACACAAGCAAATTATTCAGCCTTTCACATGGCACACAGATATGAATAAATGATCAAAATACAGTAATAAAAATAAAAGAAATGACAGTTTTAAAACTTCAGTGGAGCACAGGGAATGCCCATGGGAGAAAATGTCAGTGTTGTAGGCTTTGGCCATCTACTGTAATGTTCCCTTCTCCAATTAGAGAGAAATTGATAACACTAGTACCCTGGGCTCAGTCTTTTGACCCAAGTTAATACTTCCACTAAATGACCTTGAAAGAGGAAGTGAACCCAGTCAGTTAAATTTTCAGATGACAGAATTACTTTCTTAAGTTTAAAACCAAAAAACAGAAAAAAAATTACCAGCTGAGTAAACATTAACAATGTTAGGAGTGTAAGAGCTGGCTAAATTAATCTGAGCTGTATCTGTATACTGTATTATAAATTATGTGATTGGGAATAATTTAACTACATTTATCTTCGCTTGGCACAGCCTTGAAAGCAGACCTTTTGCTCTAACCCAACATCCACAGATATAACAGTATAGTGAGTAATAGTTGAAATTTGAAAACAAGATGCCAGGATGACAAAATTTTTAAATAAATTAGAATGTTTTCATGGAATTGGTTAGCCAGGTGACAAGCAGCGGAAGAAGTGCTGACACTTCTGTTTGGGGAGATTGATGGTAAATCTCGCTGCTATGAGATCTGGTAGAATTGGGAGAGGAAAGTGATTCAGGGAAATGAACATGGACTTTCACATCCTGACCCCACCCTGGCCAGTGGAATGAGCTTGAGCAGGTTGCTTCATGGTTCTGAAACCCAGTTTCCTTTTTGGTGAATAGAAATAGTAACAGATTGATGTTTTAGGCATGTAGTGAGAGTCAAATGAAAGTTTGTGTGTGTTGGGGGCAATGAGGAAGAGTGGTGGGAACAAAGCATGTTGAGCACTTGGAAGTGCAGTATTCTACACTGCAAAAGCAAGAATGGAGGAGGATCCCATTTACTCATTTATCCTCTCTTCCCTCATCGAATGCTTTGCATGCCTACAACCAGAAGACATGCAGCTTTCATGTTATTAAAGTAGAGCATAGCTTCCTTAAAGCTTAGAGTGCAGAAGGGAGCTACACCCACCGTGAAGCAGGAAGCGCTTCTGGTACTTTTATACGTTGGCTACAGTGGAGAAAAGGCTGCAAACTTTCCTGAGGGACACTAGAGAAAAAATTTCCCAAAGGAGCAAAGCTTTGAGTAGAAACATAACAGGTAAGCATAGCCATGTGGATAGGGAGAGGAGGAAACTTAAGGAGGTAGAAGCAGATCTGACCTGTGGCTGGCAGCACATGGTGCCAGGAAGTGAAGCAGCAGCAGGAGCCCAGGGCACCATGGATAGGCAGGGTCCTATGTGGAGTTTGCACTTCCTGGATGAGACAAGGGCTGTGTCCTATTCTGCTGCTCCTAGCCTGTTTGGTTTTAGGAAAATTGTTGTCTGCCTTAATTTTCTTTTCTGTACAATGAAGAGTGTAGTATGAAATAGACAACTCAAAGTAACTTAAAAACCTATGACTCCACTTGATGTTTGATTTGTGATCAGAATATATCATAAGCCTACAGAGTAGGGAAGAAATTTGATGGCTTTTAAAATGACTATATGAAAATGTGCCCCTGAGTGCAAGTCAGTCTGATTTTTTAGAAAAGCATTGAGATCAATCATATCATCTGGCTTTGTGATGTTTCCTGATGACCCAGGTAAACACACAACCCTTGGCCTATATAAATAGTGTCCAGGCATGTGAAGATGCTAGCTTTTAAAGGATTCAACATAATGCCATAGAAATTAAGCAGATATAGCTGGAAATCTGACATTGTCACTGTGCATTCATTGTGGTCAAACAATTAACATCCATAGTACATGGTTGGGAGGAAATCAAGAAGTAAAATGACAACCACATCTTCCTTGTTTTGTCAAAACTACAGATTTTTCAAACAACCCAATTGATAAGTGGGTCAATGAAATGAGCAAACAGTTCTCAATAGTTGAACATCAAAACAGGCAATAAACATGAAGAAAGGTTCAACCTCACAAGCTATCAGAGAAATATAAATTAAAACTACATTTAACATGTACACATAGTACATTATCAAAAATGAGTAAAATACTAATTACAATAAAACACCACATTGAGATCTTACCCAGTCAGAATGAAAGGCATTAGAAGGCAAATAATAACCATGCTAGTGAAGATGTAGACAGAAAGGATCCCTTATACATTGAAAGTGTAAACTAGTCCAGTCACTATGGAAATTACTGTGAAGGTTTCTCAAAAAACTAGAGAGAGGATTGGGGAGATAATTCAGTGGATAAAGTGCTTGCTGCACAAGCATAAGTACCCAAGTTTGGAACCCCAGCACCAAGAAAGTAGCTGAAAGCTATGGTAAGCATTTGTAATCCCAAGAACACCTGTGGGTGAGAAGGAAGCAGAGACAAGAAGTCTGCCAGGGGGTCAGCTAGCCTGACAAAAGCAGTGATAGAAAAGATGAGATTCTGCTCAAAGGGGGTAAAAAGCAAGGACTGACACCCAACAGCGATCTGCTGACTACTGGACGCACATGCCATAGCAAAGACATGTTTGCACTCACACACATGAATACACACACATGAATACATACATACATACATGCATGCATACACACATAAATGCATAAATACACGCATGAATACACATACATAAATACATGCACATACACACATCAATGCACACACAGACATGCACACAAATACACACACACTGTTGCAGTCAGGTCCACATTGCTGGTAGAAATCACCCGACCAAGAGAAACTTGTGGGATAAAATGTTTAATTTGGCTTACAGACACAAGTGGAAGCTCCACAATGGCAGGGGGAAACTATGGCATGAGCAGAGAGGTTGGACATCACCTCCTGGACATCAGGTGGACAACAGGAACAGAAGAGTGTGCCAAACACTGGCAAGGGGAAACTAGCTATAACACCCATAAGCCCGCCCCCAACAATACACTGACTCCAGGAGGTGTTAATTCCCAAATCTCCATCAGCTGGGAACCTAGCATTCAGAACACCTAAGTTTATGGGGGACACCTGAATCAAACCACTACATACATACACACATATGAATACATACAAACACACACACACATGAATACACACATCAATTAACATGCATACACATGTATACACACATGAATACACACACATGAATATACACATACACACATGTATACACACATGAATACACATATATACACATATGCATTCACACATATACACCCACATGAATACACACACACACACACATGAAAAACTAGAAATAGATCTACCAATAGACCCAGCTATGCCTCTTCTGGATATTTACCTAAAACATCCAACTTACATATCACAGAGATACTTTTGTACATCAGCATTTATTGTAACACTATACACAATAGCTAAGTTATGGAACCAACTTAAATGCACAACAGAGGAAGAGATAAAGAAAATATGCTATAAACACACAGTGGACTTTTTTTCCAGCCATAAAGAACTGAAGTTATGTCATTTGCAGGAAAATGGATGCAACTGGAGAGAATCACATTAAGTGAACTATGGTGATAGATTAAGTGGAGTAAGCTAGTTTCAGAAAGATCAGTATCACGTTTTCTCTCATTTGTGGTTCCTAGATTTTATGTAGAGGTTTACAATCACGTATGTATATATGACATGAAAATAGAAGTGAAACTGTCTAGGGGAACAAAGGGGACTGATGAGAGGAGGAAGGTCAAGAAAAGTGAAGGGAGCAGAGCAGGAGGAATATGCTCAATGTACACTGTATATTTGTACAAAAACTGGGGGGTATAATTCAGTGATAGAGCATTTGACTGCAAAAACTCAAAATACTTGTGATTAGTGATCATAGCCACAGCATTGACATGTACAGATTCTTCCTCATTTTCTTCTTTTTTCCCTTCTATTGATTTTTACTTCCCTCTGTCTCACATCTACCTATACCCTGAGCTCCTAGAACTAGGCCTCAGCTTGGGCAGCCCATCTGTCTGCCTCTCCAGTTGGTCCCTCTGCACCTCCCCCCCCTTGCACCGCTAAAACTCTGACTCTCTCTCACTGAGATCCTAAACATGATCATCCCTGCTGCGGAGGCTTCCACTCTGTGTTCTTTCACCTGTGGCATGCAACACCAGGGCTAACCACCTCATCCCTCCACTTCCTCGTAAACCCTGGAGAATGCATCTCTTTGTGGCCTTGTTCTAAAACCTCTAACTGCTCAGAATCTTTCAAGTATTTAGTTGGAATTCTTTTGTGCACACTAAAATGATCTGAGGGGTAATGAAGCATGCTAGTAGCAACAAAATGATTGTGAATGGGAAGTAGTGCTATAGAAAGACAGGCCTACAACAGTGAACAGATGACTTTAATATAGTTTATATTCCTATTTCATGTGTTGATAATGAGTGTGTTTCCCTCATCTGAGGGCATCTTGAAGTACAGACAGTTTGATAGAAACTCCACAATGCCTGTTGTTTCTTTTTCAAAAGAGTAAATTGTATTCTCTACAAATGTCCAGTGAAGTTCGATTTTGGGGTGCTTGCTTGTTTAGAAGTCATATGATGAACTCATAGACAAATAATGACTTTTTATCATTAGCTTTATTCATGTTCACATTGGCTCACTATTGGCTACTGGGAAGTTCTTCAGTTGATTCCTGAGTCTTTTTGAAATGACTTCAGTGGTAGTCATCCTTGCTTTGAGGAACAGTCTATTTCAGAATCATCTCATCTATATTCCACCAGAACTTTGGAATCAGCAGTTTTTTCAAGGATTCTTTGTTAATGACTAGAATAGCAAGAGACTGTGATATGTGCATTCATTGCTTCAAATTAACCATTTTTCTTAGATGTTGACAGTGCACAGCCTAAAAAATACACTTTATATGATTTAATCTTAGTAACAAAATCAAAGAAAGCAGAACTATTAAGTCCCTGTTTTACTTTCATGTCCATTAGGGAAAATCGTATTTAAACTGGAGAGAGAAGAACCCTTAAGGAAATATTGAAGCTCAGTGTATGAAAGGAGCTAATGTGTACGAGCCATATTTAAACACATTGAGTCACCAGATGTAGATGAACTATTTCTCAAAAAGAACTCATGTATGCAAGACTGAGATGCTCCCAGTAAGCCCTGAGAAATCAGAGATGCCAGAAATGATGTAACAATCAAATATTGTCCCATTTTTAAAAACTAAAATTTAATATGCTGTGATTCTTAACCAAGTTTAAAACTGATTATTGAATAGAATGACTACTGTATTGCAACAGTAATGCAGCATAGGAAAATGTGTGATTATTCTTAAGGAAAAAGAGTTCATTATAAATATAACACTAGGATAACCTCATTTCCTCTTGCTATATTTTGTATGTTTCATGGTCTCATCTATAGATAAAATGGAAAAAAGCAAGGCTTTCTGGTAGATTCTATAAAATCTTTTAAGTACAGAATCATGGTGTCTGCAACTAAGGATAGTTGACTTCTTCCTGTTCTATTTTTATTCCTTTTGTGTCTTCTTGTCCTATTGCTCTTGCTAGGACTTTGAGGACTATATTAAATAGAAGTGACAAGAGTGGACATATTGACTTATTCCCAATTTTAGAGGAAATGGTCTCATTTTTTCCATTTAGTTTAAAGTTGGCTATGCTTATAGCCTTGATTATTTTGAAGTATGTTCTATCCATTCTTACTGTCTCAAGGACTTTTATCATGAAGGCATGTTAAACTTTGTCAAGTGCCTTTTCTGCATCATTTGAGGTGATCATGTGCTTTCTAGCCATGCATTCATGTAGATGGTGAACTATCTCTATAATTAAAGCTTCATGGTATTGAAAAAAGGACCATAGGTGGTACTAGAAGTTGGAAAGACTTGTCCATGCTCTTGGACTGACATAATTAAGATTGTGAAAATGGCTGTGTTGCTAAAAGTAATCTGCATACTCAGTGCAATATCCATCAGAATTCCAAAGACATTTGACATTGAACTGGAGAAAAAAATCCAAGAGACTTCAACCCTGCTGCATGTTTCTTAGCCTCAGCATCTCTCTGGAGCCATGGTGAAATATTCCATGACCCATATTGTATCTTTTATTCTTCTAAAACCAGTACTGCATGGACAGTGCTGCCAAGTTTTGATGTCAGATGGGAAAGAAGCTTCACATTTTTAATGTCTTTCTGCTTTGCATTTTGTTCTCTTTCATCATAGATTTGAATCAGGGCTGCTAAAAGAAGCCATACCAGAGACACAATACTATTTGCCTTGAAATTTGCTCTGCCAGGCACATTGGTTCACTAACTTTGCTCAGGTTCTCAGGCCACATGCAGCCAATCTGTTTGCCATAATATCAACATGGATTGCCTGGACCCCAGTTCCTAATAAAGTAAATCAGAGCTGGAGTTATAGCTCAATAATAGAGTATATGCCTATGATGCATTTGGCCCTGGGTTCAATCCTCAGTGCATACACACCCAAATAAAATAACAAAGTAATAGAACTTGCCCTACTTGACTCACAGACTTATCAGAAGTGATAGCGCTCCAGAGATGACTCAGTGGGTAAACTGGACATTGTGGTAAACATGAACTATATTCCAGAGAAAAGAGGTGGAGACAGGAGAATTTCCCAAAGACTCATGGGCCAGATGGCCTGGAAAATAGAGTGGCAAACAAGAGACCCTGACTCAAACAAGATAGAAGATGAGGACTAACAATTTGAAGTCTGACCTCCACATGCACACATGCACACTTACATGGACACATACACACACACACACACACACACACATCATAGACATGCAAGTCAAAAAAGTGATAGTAATCAAGACAATATGGCATGGGTATAAGGATAATTATAAACATAAGTCATAACCTGAGAATAGAAAAATCCAGAAATGAACCCATACATAATATATGGCTTACTGTTTTTGCTTTAAGTGCCATGGGAATACATTGGGTATGTTAGGTCTGACAGGTCCCAATACGGAGTCACCAAGGACCGCAGGTTGGCGACAGAGACATAAAGAAGTGGATTATCCACATTCTTCAAGAAACCGCCCAGCCATTATCCCCTCCTTGCCTGCAATGCCTCCAGGTCATGGTTTCCTGCCCCCTTTATTTTGTAAATAATCTGGTCACTGTTCTGGTGTCACACCTTGGCTATCTCAGATCTCCCCTCAGCTCTTCCTTTCCTCACCTTCCCCCAACTGAAAGCCCTATGAAGCCCACTACCAAGGAACTCAGGTGGACTGCGCTCCTCTCTTGTGAGCCAGCCCTGGCAGCTCGTGCTTTTCCCGAATAAAGCTTTCAGCCTTGCCTCAGAATGGTTTGCGTGGTCATGGTCACTCCCGAACCTTACTGGTGATTGGATGATTTTTAAACAAATCATGCCAAACAGTTGTTAATATATGGGTAAAGCAAAATGGACCTGCACATCTGTGTTATACTATATACAAAAATGATCTTGAAATAATTATAAATCTAAATATATATTTTTAAAATATTACATGTCTAGAAGAAAAAGTATAGGAAAAACTCTTTGCTACATTTGTTAAATCACAAAGAACACAAACCATAAAAAAAAAAAAACTTCATAAATTGTTCTTTATTAAAAGTGAAAACTGGGCTGGAGAAATGGCTTAGTGGTCAAGGCACTTGCCTGAAAAGCCTAAAAAAAAACTCAGTTTGATTCTCCAGTTCCCATATTAAGCCTGATGCACAAGATGTCACATGTGTCTGGAGTTCATTTGCAGTGGCTAGAGGCCCTGGCACACTCATTCTCCATATATATGCTGGTTGTGGTGGCTCATGCTGCAGTCCCAGTGGTCAGGAGACCAAGGAAGGAGAATTGCCATGAGTTCAAAGGCCACCCTAGGCTACAGAGTTAGTTCCAGGTCAGCTTGGGCTACAGTGAGGCCCATACCCAAGCAAATCAAATTGTAAATCTTTACAAAAGATAGGATTAAGAAATAGACAAATTTAAGACTTAAAGGAAATATTTCCAAAGATATGCCTGTTAATGGATCACATTCAGAACATATGATGAGTTCATAATTCAGTTTAAAAAAGGATAAACTTAATTTTTAATAATAGACAAAAGATTTGAATGGGCACATTACCAAAATTATATAAGATGCAAATAAGATGTGAAAAGAAGTTCAACATCATTAGTCATTAAAGAAATGAAATTTTAAAGTCATAATAACTATGACTACATGCATACTAGAAAAGTTTTAAAAAAGATGAAATAATAAAAATCAGAAAGGATCTTTATCCTGGAACTTGTTGGAGGTTCACTTAAGAATTTCCAAGAATTTTGTGGAAGAGGTGGCAGAAAGTGTAAGAGCCACAGGGTGGGAGGGAATATCCGGAGGCATTGCCCCTCCTCACACACACACAATGACTGACTGCTGCTCTCAGTAACTTATAACCCACAACTTTATGGTGAATATTAGCAATCCCACGTAAGAGGGCCCTCAGTAGAATGGATCCAGGCAGGAGGAAAATGATGGTACCAACACATGGTGAATACATACAAAATTTCTACTTAATAAAAAAAAAAAAAAAACCCAATAAAGTAAAAAATTCTTTAAAAAGAAAAAGACAAAAAGAATTTCTAAGAAGACAACTGTGAACAGCCTGAGTGATTGCTGCTCAGGTCAGAGTCATAGAAAGCTGTCTTGAATTCATTGAGGAAAAGAAAAGAGCCAATCAGAAATCTCATGTGATCATGAGAAGGGCAGTAATTTGAATCAATCTCTTTCCTGTCTCCCCTCTCCTTCCCTCTGCCCTTCCTACCTTTTCCATATTTTTCTGTATATCACCTTTTCTCTTATAGATCAACTTTCTTTATACCACAATGACCTCAAATGCCAGTATTTCCCTTCTCTATGCTTTAGCCATTAAACAAGAATAGACTTATTAATCTACCTTCATTACAAATTCAAAAATGCTAAGGAGGTTGTGGTAGCTTGAATTGATGGCCCCCAATATATCAGTGTTTTATTACTTTGTAGTTTGCATCTGCAGCCACCTGGCTGGAGGCAATGTCACTGGGCAGATCTTAAGGTGTGGTGGTGGGTTTGAGATTTCAATCTAAAGATATGCAAAGTGTGCCTAGCTGGAGTTCCTGAAGTGTGCTGTGCTGTGTGATTTTTGCCTTTTGGCTTTTCTCTCTGTGTTTGGTCCTGTGAAAGCAGGCCAGCTTCTTCTGCCATTATGGAACTTCTCTTGGATCTGTAAGCTTCAATAAATATCCCTTCCTCCATAACTGTGCCTGATCTGGAACTTCATCTCAGCGAACTTGAAGCTGTCTGCTACAGAGGTGTTATGTTGGAATGTGAAATGTTTCCCATAAGCTCATGTGTTTAACACTTGATCCCCAGCTGGTAATACTACTTGGGAAGGTTGTAGAACCTTTGGGAGATTGGAGCATTGCCGGATGAAGTAGGTCACTGGGTGGGTGGAGGCGGGTCCTGAGGTTTTATAGCCCAGACCTTTCCCATTATGATAGAAAGCCTCCCCTTAAAACTGTAAATAAATAAACCTTTTCCTTCCTTAAGTTGCTTCCTGTCAGGTATTTGGTCACAGCAATAAATAGATTAATTGATACAAAAGGGATCTGGTTTGCCCAGCTTGGATCACAGTGTTTCACTGAACTCAGCAACCATAGTGCATGATAATGGATTTAACTTCGGTTCAATTGCTTCTCTTGTGACAATCCATTGGAGCTGCCTATAAAAAAAAAATCCATCCCTCCCATGTGAATCACATTATTAAAGAAAAGGATGTTTTCAAGATAGGGAAAGAATATTAAAATATTGAGAGGACACCAAATAGTTGTTCCTAAAGTCTCCACTGGGCTGCCCAACGATATACGGTGTACACGTACTTTGTATAACCCTCAGAATTACTCCTGCTATCAATGAGTAAGTTGATGACAAATGAAAACAGTCGAGTGTTGAAGTGAATTAGCAAAGTATTGAGTTATCTGACATTTGAGAAGTCTTGGCTGATTAGCCTCAAACAAAAAGATTCTTTCTTGATTAAGCCAGATAGCTGACCTATTTTCTACGTGACTTCAGATTGGTCTGCTCAGGCTTTCTCTGTGACCTCTTATAAAGGCCAAAAGAAGTAGTTGGTACAGCCTAGGATCTTCACATTTTTCCCTGAATAAGATGCTGCCTCAGAGGGAAATAGGCATGGACAGATCCCGGTAGTAAGTTATGTGGAGAGCTGATTGGAAAAGGAAGCTAGGAATGCTGGTGTGGTCTGAGGTGTCCACATGAGGTTGCTATAGTAGAATCAGCTAGTGGAAAGGCATGTCTGACAACACTGGGTTTAGGATTGATGATCAGCTACCTCAGTCATCTTCTATACCTCTCACATGTCCTCCCTCCCTGGAGCCTATCTTGCCTCCTGAGGACCTCTTGGATCAGGGTGTTGTTTCCCCACATCTACCATCATCCCCACCATTGTCCTTCTCCTTCACTTTAGATCTATCCTTATCAGCGTGCATCTCTGTCCGCCAGCCAGACACTGCACTGCAGTCAGTGATCTTTCCAAACTGAAAATAGAATCCTCTCTCTCCCTTACTTCAAAGCCTACAATAGTTTTTCCACTGTTTCTAGGCCAAAACCTAAGATCCTAAGCACACCAAATCCCTCTTCCAGGGTATGACCTGACCTCCTTCTCCTGCACATCTCGTACAATGTCCTCCATGTTCTCAACAACTCACCTACACTGGCCTGTTGTCAATTCTGTGACCTGTCCAGTTGTCCTGCATCTTGAGGCCTTAGCACTTGTTCCTCTATTGCTGGCCTACTCCCTCTCTTTGCATACTTAGTCATGCAGAATATAGGTTAAATATCATGAACTCCCATTTGGGTTAGGTCCTTGGTCAGTTATTTGTGTAGGTCTATATAGGTTTTCTTTGGAACCCCTCACTCAATATGTACTTATATTTTCACTGATGGGAATATTCCCACTGGCCCATCAGACCTAGGAAGGTAGAGACAACTTCCATTTGTGTGCACTCCTAATGGCACAGACAAGGTACTCAGTACATCTTTGCCTAATGGATGGAAGGAGCAGAGTTGTCTCCTCTAAGATAATCTACAAATAAAAGTTAAGCGGTTTGCTTTTGTTCTTAAAAGAAATAAAGCACTGAGAAAAGAAGCAAAAGTTCTTTCTGCTGACTTTGTCATGGTGTAATATAAAGGCCTTGTCCAGTGGAGAGGAAAGCCAGGATGAAATGAGAAGAGTGAGTGGAATCTCTTTGGCTTTGCCCTATGTGGTTCAAGTTCAGGTTAAAAGGTAGAATTTCAGGTTAAGAAGAATGAGTACAGAGATACTCCCTGTCATTTTGGCAGCTGAGACATAGCTGCTTTTTTGGGTAAATCAAATGTCTGTGAGCTGGGAAAGACAAGATGCAGACCAAAGAGGGTCTACTATGCATAATCATTTCCTAGAGTTTGGGGAATAACAAGAGAAAGGTGGGGTAACAGCAACGAAATGGAAAAATAAACAAAGGAAGCGCTTATTCGAGAGAGAAAAATTTAAAGAGCCTTGAAAACCACAGGTGTTCCTTATTGTGTTTATGTAATTGAATACAATTTATCTGGAATGAGAGGAATAATAATCAAAACATTTTTCATGTAAGTGCCTCTGGAGGCATGTGACATTGTACACTTGATGGTAGCCTGTGCTTGGCTGGGTCCTTGCTGTTTTGTCCTCAGGTTGGAGGCTAGAAGTGTGTTTTAAAGAGCAGACCCGGGGCCAAAGTTGTAAATGAATTTTACTGGATTCAAGCTGCCCAGCAGTGTAACGGACGTTGCACTCTTTCCCTGTTTGGCAGGGAAAAGGCTCAGCATTTGGAAACTCAGCAGTGCATTAAGTATTTTAATAATCATTGTTGACATGCAAAGCATATGGCTTCCCAGAACTCACTGGTCAAGATTGAAGTTGTCTTCTACCTTTCTGAAATTACCTTTCAACAGCCAAATCAAATTGTCTAGGGCTCATCTCAAAGCATGTTAGCTCATAACTTTTGTATAATAAATGAATTTTCTTCTAGAATTTGAGTATCTACGAGTAATTGGTTATATTAATGTAAAGGTAAGAGCCAAATTCATACACCTGAAAAAAGTTACTTTGTATTTAATTAGAAAATCTAGAACTTGCATGTAAGTAACTCATTCTAAGACATGCTATACCTCTTGGTCATGCATGAAGACCCACCTTGTATATTGCTTATTCTCAGAAGCCTTACTGTTCACATCCAAAAACTATGGATAGAATCAGGCTGTGAAACCACCATAACATGTGAGTGCTTAAAACAATAAGCATTGATTATTCTATGGTTAGCAGGGCTGTGTGATCTCAGGGATATTCACATGTTGGTGGTCAAGTATGTTCGTAGTGGCTGGGCTCCCCTACAATTGGGCTGTCATCATCATGTCTCCCTCGTGCCACGTGGCTTGTACCTCTCCAGCTGGCCAGTCTGGAAATGTTCTCATGGCTACCTCAGAGAAGCCAGAGAGAACATGGAAATATGCTGGCATTTTTTCAGGCTTTCAGTATCATTACATCTGTTAGCCTGCCATTGGCCAATGGCAAGTGCATGGCCAAACTCAGAGTCAGAGTAGGAGGAAACTTCAAAGTCATGGGGAAAAGGGGGCAAGTATAGGAAGGCCACTAGTTGGGCTTTAATGTTATCACCCTGAAATGACCATCCCCCTAGAATGCACTCAGGACTCCCTCCCTTCTTCACTCTTAGCTCTATTCTTATACTTCTATTGTGTTAGAATACAGTCACTACCGTTTCCCTCCTCCTTAAAAATCTGCGGTTCCTTATGACAATGTGCATTCATTCATGAACATTTAGTGACCACTTTCCCTGACATTCCTTTACAGACCCAATTGCCATGCCCAACATTGGGCCCGACACATAGTAGGCACTTGGTAAATGTGTGTTAATGAATGGACTCATGAACTCTCATGCCCACATGTATTTCTTTCCCCTTCAGAGAAAAGGCTGACAAATGCCCTTGAGGACTGCACTTGAGGAGGTCTTCCTGGCTTTGTCCTGTAGACTCTCTTCTCCCCTCTGGAACCCACATGTACTCTTTTCAGTCTCCTTACTCCTCTCAAAGGAAGGCAGACCATCAATGACACTTAACTGATGTTGAACTTTTTATAATCAGAGCTCCCAAGAGCTGAAACCACAGTCTCCACTCTGCAGTAATGAATGATCAAACTCTAGGATTAGTTCAGCCCAAGGCGTGGCTAGGTTGAGAGGAGCTAAGGGCTGTTGTTGCTCTCTGGTTTCAGCACCCTTTATAGATAGAGATTACAGATTGTTAATGCTTGGGAAATTTCACATACAGCTTCTGTGTATGCAGGTGTCAGTTCTGCCAGTATGTTGCTGAATGTGTGGCTTCGTTATTTTCTAGTTTCTTATAGTCCTGCAGGGAGAACTTGTGTTTCTGGGTAGAATCATAATTTTGAGCTTCTTGACTTTCCAGGAAATAGTGTAAGTTGTTTGGGAGGCAAAGTCGCATGGCTTTGGGGTCACATGGGCTGATTTAGAGGGATAGCCATACCCTACAAGTCAGCCCTTGCCCAGAGGAAGCCTGTAGTTCTCATCCATAAAGGAAGGTCATCATATCAAGTAAAATAGAGTAATGTTGTCCTGCAATAAGTAAATTTTATCAATAAGTATATTTACTGTCATTCCTGTTATTGTATAATTCCTCATACTTTTGTAGGCTTTGAATATGTTAGTATTGGTGATACAATAATTGTCTTTATATCAAATCTGTTTATTTTGTGAGAAAATAAAAATCACTTCTAAAGCTACTTTGAAGATTTCACTTTGATAGGGACTTCTTGAAGTGTCTTAAAAGGTTCCTCATTCAGGGCTGGAGGGATGGCTTAGCAGTTAAGGCCCTTGCCTGTGCAGTGTAAGGATCCAGGTTCAATTCTCCAGTTCCCACATAAGCCAGATGCACAAGGTGGTGCATGAATCTAGAGTTCTTTGTAGAGGCTAGAGGCCCTGGCATGCCAATTCTCTCTCTCTCTCTCTCTGTCTCTCTCTATCTCTAAAAAATAAATAAATAAATAATTTTTTTAAAAAAAAAGGTTCCTCATTCAGTCAACAAGAATGCATTCAGTACATACCTTTCACCAGGTTGCCAGATGAACAACAGTGTCCATGCCACCTGGTGTCTTATGATAAAAGATCTTTTATTGATAAGTCAGTGTTGTTGCTGATGCCCACCTACCCACCCAGTTATCTTCAACAAATTGATGTTTAAATTCATCAAGTTGAATACATTAAATATGTATAGTTTCCCATACAATAAATATACCTCAACAAAGTGATTTTTTTTTAAGTAGCTGGCTTTCTCCATCGAAAATATGATATATTGGTACTTTGGATTAGAAAAATAGAAGATTTTGTCTTTGTAGTTTTTAAAGTAGCTGTGTTAAATTTTTAAACTGTCTATTTTATCATCAAATCATGTATAGTATTAACATGTGCAAAACTTTTTTCTGGTCTTGACTCTTTCCTTGAACTACAGTATGGTTTGGAGACAGATGGAGGTTTGCTGGCATACATTAATCAAGGAAAACTGTTTTGTCAGTGAAAATAGCTTTTTAGGCTGTATCAAAATTCCTTGCTATGAAGCCTTAGTTGGCTTCTGGGACAGAAGCTTGGTATTAGTGAAAGGAGGTAAAGTATGCAGATTAATAAATAGGATTATACTAATGATAGTTTCTTTCTTTTAGAAAATGTCATATGAAATTAATGTTAGGAAAAGTCAAGTGGCAACTCTATGAGAACACATCTGCCAAGGACTATAGGAAAACTATGGAGCAAGATTAGTTTCTTCCTACCCATTGTCTCTGGACTTCTCACTCTGGTTAGATTGCAAATACCTATGAAGACAGGGGTGTTAACACAAGTCTAAGAAAGCTATAACTCAGATGGTAAAGCCTCTTGTAAAACCATAATCTTCATGCCTATTGTTTAGGTTCTTTGGATGTAAAGAATGGATGTTATCAGATCTTCTCATTTTCTTGGAATTTTCAGGTTTTTTTTCTCATATAAAACAGAGAAGCCCTCCTACTATTCTTTCCTCACCTGCAAATTTGAATTCCATAAAAGTTTGAGTGTTCCAGATATTCTCTTTGACTGTCCTAGGTACAGACACAAGTACGCCTTGCAAAAAAAAACTTTGACAAATTGAAGATGGATGTCTGTCAAAAAGTGGATCTTCTTGGAGCAAGCAGATGCAATCTCTTATCTCACATGCTAGCAACATACCAGGTAACAAAGTGGTGTTTGTTTTGATGAACAAAGAATAACATTGGATTAGATTATAGAAAATTTATATTTGAGCTAAAAATAGGACTTGGGCATCATGAATTCTGAGTACATTTTCTCTAACTTGCTTCCCACGTCTCTGCTTTCTAGGGTCCTACAGTTTCTATAGTAATAACTTTCCACTGTACACACACTATAATTTCCCATTTCCCTGCATTTGCTTTGGGTGGAATGACTTCCACTTCCATCTGTGCCTTTTGAATCCCTCTCATACTGAAGTTTCAGATCAAATAGCTTTCTCAGGCAAGCCTGCTTTGAACTCTTTAGCACTGCACCCACATGTCCCATGCTTTCCTTCTCAGACTTTCATTGTTTAGTGCATTTGTTGTTGCCTCCCCAATACCCTTCAAGGTCTTCTGACTGCCCATCAGCAGCGCTGTTGACCCCAACAAAGTATGGGATGCCAAATTCTGGGTATTGCAGGAAATGTGAGAAATAATACAGATTCCTTGCCCTTAAGGAGTTCTGACTTTAGGAAGGAAATTGGACACAATAAGATCTTTCAGTATTTTCTTTTTATTTATTTATTTATTTGACAGAGAGAAGGAGAGAGAGAGAAGGAGAGGAAAAGGGAAAGGGAGAGAATGGGCGCACCAGGGCTTCCAGCCACTGCAAACGAACTCCAGACACATGCACACCTTGTATATCTGGCTTACGTGGGACCTGGGGAATCAAACCTGGGTCCTTTTGGCTTTGCAGGCAAACGCTTATCCACTAAGCCATCCCTCCAGCCCTCTTTCAGTATTTTCTAAACCTCTAGAACAGGTGTGTGCTAAGTGAAGAACATTCTAAGAAAGCCGACGAGAACTTAAAGAAAGACATATCAATTAAGGGATCACAAAAGTAGATGAATGATTAGCCATTTTTTTTTTTTTTTTTTTTTTTTTTTTTTTTTTTTGAGGTAGGGTCTCACTCTAGCTGCTCAGGCTGACCTAGAATTTACTTCTTGGTCTCAGGGTGGCCTCAAACTCACGGGGATCCTCCTACCTCTGCCTGCTGAGTGCTGGGATTAAAGGCATGTGCCACTACACCCGGCTTAGCCATGGGCTTTTGAGAATGGACTGAATGAGACAAAAAGGTGGAGAGGGTCCCAGGTGGTGGGAGGGAACCTATGGTCTGGGAGCTTTTAGTTGGCTGACATACAAGGTGTACTTGGGGCATTGTGTGAACAAGGTGCAGGGATGAGTCAGAATCAGAGTTGAGAGGACCTTGAAAGTTGCAGATAGGCGACCTGGGTGCAAACCAGGCATTCAGATGTTAATGGCTTCACTATCACCCTTTACAGACCACTCTGCTTCATTTTTGGGAGAAAACCTCTCATACTATGGCAGCCATCCATGAGAGCTTCAAAGGCTATCAACCATATGAATTCAAGACATTAAAGGTAAGAAAACCAGAAAGGACATTAGGAGGTCTTGTGAACAGGCAAGTTTTAGTATGTTACAAATAATCTCCATTGCAGTTAGTATCATTATTTCAAGACTCATACTGTCAAAGAGAGAACTGTGTCCCTGGCAGAGCCTTTACACTGCTAACATTCAATAACTGGTAACTCACACTTGTTGGACATTACTGAAGTGAGAAGAAACTGGGGTGGGGAAGTTGTTGTTTGTTTTTTTCATTGCCCATGATAGAATGCAGGACCTTGTGCATGCTAGACTGGTGGTATACCACCAAGTTTCATTTCCATCCCTACTCTGTGTGTATGTATTATATATGCATGTATGTGTATGTGATTGTATCTGTAGGCATATGTGCTACATGTGCATGTGGAGGCCAGAAGACTATATCAGGTGTTATCTTTAGGAATGCCAGCCGCCTCTTTCTCTCATTGTCCTGGAGCTTACCAATTAGGCTAGACTGGCTGACCAGCGGGCCTCAGGGATCTTCCTGTTTCTACTTCCCCAGCACTGGAATTACAGGAACACACCACAATTCCTTGCATGGGTACTGGAGATTGATCTCAGGTCCACATGCTTGCAAGGCAAACATTTATTCACAGAGCCATCTCCCCAGCCTTCCATCCCTACTTTTTAGTTATTAAAATATGCTACTTGAGAAGATATATTTTTCCTCCCTTATTTCTGAGAAAAAGTATTTTACTCTGAGGGTACATCCAACATAGAATTGGATTTTTCTATGAGGCCGTAATAATGCTTTCTAACTGACAAAGCAACATTAAACTCAAGGACTTCTTTACTCAAAAGGGATGCATACAAAGTGTCTCATTCTTGGAATTGAAACTGAATTGGAATTATTTTTTGCTCTAATGGTTACTAGGGATGAATACATATCAAGATAAGGAGTGATTTGGGATCCAAGAGGATTTTAAGAATGGTGAGAGAACAGTGGGTGCTTTGTTGCCAGGTTATATTTTTGAAAGAAAAATATCAGGCAAGAACTAGCTAAAGTAAACTTTGAACTTGCTTGCTTCTAATATTCAAGGCAATTTATAAATATCCATCTTGCTTGACAAAAGATTAAAAAGCTATTATTTTTGCCTTAAAATGCTTCTTTACTTTTGAGATAGTTATACTGCATTTACAAAAATACTAAGACAGAACACTAAAAATGTCCCGAGATGCACCTGAGCCCACTCCATGCAAGGCACCTGACCTTGGATTTGTCCCTCAAAATCCCCACATCACCCAGTCATTGAGGCAGCCCACTCCATGCAAGGCACCTGACCTTGGAATTGTCCTTCAAAATCCCCACATCACCCAGTCATTGAGGCTTACTGGGCATGCTGCAAGTTTTTGTTTTGTTTTGGTTTGTTTTTGTTTGTTTTTTTTGTTTTTTTTTTTGGTTTTTTTTTTTTTGTTTTGGTTTGGGTTGTGTTGCTGTTGTTTGTTTTTGCTCTGTCAACTATCAGCACTTGTTAGCAGAGGACTTTTATTTCTGTTGCATCCTCCATTACCTAGTCATGTGTTCAGCACACAGTTAGGCAGCAGCAATCAGTCTCTGCCATACTGGTAACATTACTGTTGCTGGAAACAGCTGCATTTCTTCTCTGATTGACTACCACTTTAGAACCTTAGGAAATCGTCATCCTAAACAAGGCAGATTAGCCAAATTACAACTCATGTTATTTACAGTTCTTACACTGGCCTGAGTAGACCACAGGCTTCCCTTCCATATGGCACATTCAAGCAGCATGATTGGTTTTGATGCTATCATTTTTCTTTTTTTCTTTTTATAGTACTGGGAATTAAACCAAGACTTCACACATACTAGCCAAGTGCTCTACTACTAAGCTATATTCCCAGCCTGCATATTTAAACCTATATTCAATACCAAAGATTACCTCTTCTTTCAACATTTGTATACTTAAGTTGGCCAGGGGGAAGATGAAATAATACATGCCACAAATACAACTTGAAAGAACTTCATGTTTGAGTTATTGCATATCAAGTATAATATGAATTCATGATATTGAGGTTGTGCCACAAGCATGGAAGAACCCATATGTGTAACCCTGGCCTCCTGTGCTCAGGAAATATGGCTTCTTATTTATTGCCATGCTTTTACCCTGCAGAGAGGATCATGCTGCTTAGATCATGGTAGAGGATTCTGGGCAGAGAATTTAGTGAAAGTTTGACAGTCATGGCTCAGGACACAATTACAAATACTTTGGACAGATGACTCTAGTGCCTTTTGCATCCCCAGAGCCTCTGTTAAATCATGCTTTAAATAATAGTTTAATTGCAATATAATCTTAGTAGGAGAAGGTCATCTGTTGAAGTACCATGATGTTATAGTAACATTAACAATAAGTATCCAGAAACTAACCAAATAAATTGTCCTTTTATTAGCTCTCTAGAATGTTCTTCATGTAAGCTTTCCATGATGGCATCTGACAATCTCGAGCTGACAGATAATTATATTATGTAGACTCCAGACTGACATAATAGAATCCTGCTATACACAGGTCATTACTTTTTTATAGATAGCAGTACTTTCATATCAAACTATATGCCACAAAACATGAAAATGAAAATCATGCATTCCTTATGCATCCCAGTCAAGGATAGGGTATTATTTCAATGTTTAATCCTCTTGCCCAATCAATAGTCTTTTAAAGTACATGGCTTATATTTATAAGATTTTCATTTTACCAAGTCATCTTTGAATATATGCAATTTGGGAATGGCAGTGTGTATTGGTCATGAATGTTTTGAAATTTAAATGAATGTTTTCACAATTAATTTGCTCTTGGGGTTTACGTAAGCAAATAGCCCCTAAATGCCATTTGGGAGTCTGGCTGGAGAGAAAACATTGTCTTTGGAGAGGGTTGCCAAGCTCTGTTAATGAAAAGCGGGCCATTTGTTTTCTTTGCTTCGGGGTGTATTCTGAGTGTGTTGGTAATTGTGCCACTGCAGCTGTATTTCCTGACTGTTAGTTTTATGCTTGATGAAGGATGATAATTAATGTGTGTAATACTCGGTGTGTCCTGTTTGGATAGAAGATCTTGCTACAGAATTATAGGGATGTAACGCATGCTCCTAGAAGTTCAAAATTTTACTTCAAATCAGTCTTTAAGACAAACATAATAGTTCTTATTTTAAAATAATTTTATAAGTGAATTGAATCTCTACCTCATACAACTTACAGAATATCTAAACTACTGTGACATTCTGTGCATTTTTTATGGTAATGTTTTATGTGACAATAAGTACTGGAGTTTTTTGTGCTCAGGCCTGATATGATTATTTTGATTCTACCTTTATGCATATATTATTCCATCATTTTAATATCATGATAAATTTGCAGCATTTAACTTTATGGGAAATTTAGCCTTAAAATTTTAAATCTAATAATTGTAACAGCGCCAAGTTTAAACAGAGGCATCATCTTCTAAGTGGTTTCCAATAAAAGATGTACTTTTCTGAGGTTGTATTAAAAAAACACTTATTAATTCATTAAAATGCTACTAAACATGCATATTTTACATAATTATCATTAATGTATTAATTTTATACTGATTTCAAATCATCTGGAAATGTCTTTCACATGGTAGAAATCATCAAGTCACGGGGATAGGAATGGAATGTTACTTACCAGATCTTGAAAGTATTTCCCCCTTTCTGAGAGCAATTTAGACTGGGTTTAAAGCATTTTAAAGAAACAAAATGAAGTTCTGTCTCATTAGGAGAGAGCACCCTGTGTTAAATTGCCAATGTTTGGATGTGGTTGAGTTTACTTCAGCCATCCAGGATGTCACTTACACGTTTCCCCATGAATCCGAAGAGACATCAGCCAAGTGGGGGTCAAATGGCTTCCCCTGGAAAATCTATACTTCTGTTTACATCCATGACCATTTATTCCTCTGTCTGGCATCTTGGCAGTGGGTTAAATTGGGCATCTTCATAGAGAAGGAAGGGTGAGAACTGAGCCCTTCACCGTAGTAGACACACACTTCAGAAGGCTGGTTAAGGAGAAGGAATGTCCTGAATTTGCACTGGGGGAGGGAGGTTATTCATTCATTTGTTCAAGACAGAGGCTTTTTTGTGTGTAGCCCAGACTTGTTTTAAACTCATGATCCTCCTACTTCAGCCTCCCAAGAGCCCGGATTACAAACATGTACTACCACACCCACCGCATTTTGTTTTTGGTTCATGGTTTGTTTGTTCTTTGAGACAGTATCTTACTATGTAGTCCAAGCTGGACTAGAGCTTGTGATCCTCTTGCTTCAGTCCCTTAAGTGCTGGGATGCATTTGTATTCCTAAAGGCCTCACAGTGCCCATACTTAATGCAGCAAGCTCCACCAATGCCCGGAGCTGGTGTTGAAAATGGCTATGGAGGGCTGGAGAGATGGCTTAGTAGTTAAGGCGCCTGCCTGCCTGCCAAACCTAAGAATAGCCATTCAATTCTCCAGGTCCCATGTTGCCAGACGCAAGAGACACAAGCACACAATGCCACCCTTGCCCACAAGGGGCGAACACATCTGGAGTTTGTTCACAGTGGCTGAAATGGCCCCGGCGTGCCTCTTCCTCTCTCTGTTTCTCTCTGTCTCTCTCTCTCTCAAAAAAAAAAAAAAAAATGGCTATGGAGGGGCAGGGTTGGTTGTGGTCGTGGAGGAAGAAATAGTGATGATGATGATGGTTGTGGTGGTGGTATGAGGAGGAAGTAGTGGTTGTGATGTTGAAGGCCATGTTGGCATTGCTGGGTTGTGAGTTTGTTGGTATTGAGGCTGGTAGGAGTGGTGATGGTAGAGGAAAGTAATGGTAGGCAGTATAAGTGTGTCAGAAGCAGTGATTAATAACTGTCATTGAGATGGTAGTGTAAGTGGTGAGGGTGGCAGCTGCAGTAATTGTCATAGTGTTTGAGGTGGTGGTGGCAGTGATGAGGTGGCAGTCAGAGCAGAGCCTTATCAGCACAGGAGTGTGGTGGTAGTGCTGGGATGAACTTATTAAGAAGTCAACAACTAGGGCTGGAGAGATGGCCCAGCAGTTAAGCCAGGTGCACAAAGTGGCATATGCATCTGGATTTTGTTTGCATGGCAAGAGGCTCTGGTGTGCCTATTCGAATCTTCTCTTTCCCGTTTTCTCTCTGTGTGTGTATATCTCTCTCTCTCCTTGCAAATAAATTTTAAACAATTTTTTAAAAGAAGTCAACCATTGAAAGTTGGAGTTGCTAGGTTCAGTAGTCCAACTTCAGTTACTTTCTTACCACTTTTCACCCTAAATGTTTAGTCCCAGAAGGAGTTCCACAGGCAAGGATGTGAATGGTGATGGGATAACAGTCTTTACCAGACCTCTCCGTAGGGTAAATCAGCCCACTCCCCCCTGGATTTCACCCTCACTTTGACAGCTCCTTTCCAAAACTTGTCCTTCAATCCCCACAGGCCTTGGTCTGAGCTCACATCATTTCCACCAGGGATGGGCGAGGGCTGGGCAGGCCTACAAGCCAGGAGGGCAGGCCCTCTCGGCAACAGGGCTAGCTTTAAGCGGTACAAGTTGGCTTTGCAACTATCTCTTAACATGTGCCAAGATTTTACCTTTAAGGAAGGAAATCTGAATTTGAAAACTTAACTCTGAGCATGTTCAAAAATAACCATTGAAACAGATGTGCCAGTGTTTCCTTTCTCCTCTCTGGGGTGTGGGCCCCAGCACTGGTAAGAGGGAACATCGCTCTGGAAACCAAAATGCTTTTAGCTTTCAAAATTCAAAAAACATCCTTTTCTAAATTTTGTTTTTCTCAAATATGTAGGCCTACCAGCCTTCTTCCACCCACCTCCACATTTCTCAGTTAATCATTTGAGCATTTACCGACAGGCCACATGGCTCTGTAGTTACTTACTTTGAAAATAATGCCATAATAGTTTTTATGAAAATTGGGTAAATATCCCTGCAATGCTATTTTCGTTAACAGCCCCAACAAGGCAATTACTCATGGCGAGCATCCAGAACATCCTTTTTAGACCTTCAAGTTTTCGTCTCTGTGTCATTATTTTATAGGGCATTTATCAAAGCTTTTTTTTTCTTCTTCTTCTTCTTCTCCTTCTCCTTCTTCATCTTTTCCAAGCAATTCTAGGCCAGATAATTCAAAAGAACAAATTGGGATGCACCCAGGTCACCGACCAAAGTCCCAGCTGACATCTGAGTTGGACAAGGCACAGTGTGGCCTATCATTTGTTCCTCTCTGCCTTATGCTGATTGCTAACAGTTCTCGGGCAGCTGATCTCTCAATCCCTTCTCACAACAACATGGGTCCTTCTCCTTCCCCCACCTCACTCATTCCCTAACTTCTCTTTTCAGGGAAGGGAAAAAATAGTGCTACTGTGTGAGAAGTTACTCTATACCAGACACTCTGCTAAGCTAAGAGTGAAGAGAAATAATGACTAATTTATAATACGTTAGATTCAGCAGTGAACAATATAAAGTGTGTATCTTTATGTTAGTCCTCAAATTAACCCTTGGGATATTGGGGTGTATTTGGTCTTGTTCCCATGTTTCATATGAGAAACTGGAGCTCAGAGACAACTAGTTATTTTCCCAAGGCCACACACAGTGTGCCATAGACCTGGGAACAGGGAAACTCAGGTTTGCTTCACCCTGCTATGCTCGACTTCCCACAGGCACTTCTGGCTATGAAGCAGGAGGGCAGGAGAAAGCCACCTTTTAATAGTCCAGCCATACCAATTAAAAATAATACTTTGAAGTATTTGCTTGTAGGCGAATGCCATAATTTATATGGCAGACCCTCAGATTCCTGGGAACATGTGACTAGTCTTTTAAGAAAGTAGAATGAAGACACCCCACCAACCCAAATATCCTTGACACATCTCATTGGAAGGGAAGTTGAGTTAATGTTCTTGACTTGGCTATTCAAGCCCATTTCTTAACAAGTTGTAGAATTTCAGACCTAGATTCAAATATTGCTTCTACTTGTTTGTGGTTGAATGGCCTGCAGCAAGTTACTTCACCTCTCTGAGTCTCCATTTCCTTGTCAGCAAAGCAGGCAGGAATGCCTGTGCAGGGCCTGTGAAGATTAGGTAAGAGCATGAAACAAGGGGCACAGCACTACCCCACAGTGAACACCGAACACACCCATTCCCAGTGGAACTTTCAGTCCCGACAAGAAAGCACGCTGTGAGTGCTTGCTGCTATGTCGAAGCATTCTCTCAGGTTGTCCTCAAAAGGTCTCAAGAAAGTATACTTGCCATTCTCTCCATTGTTCTGACGGGTCAACTGAGCCCTGTGAGGACCATGTTCATGTCACAGCTTGATTTGCTGGATTTACTTGCTTCCAGGACATCATGATGCTTTCCCATTGCCAACTCTCCATGTTATTTTAAAGGGTAAGATTATATATTTTATGATGGAGACCCTTCCATCATAAAATGTTTTTGCCTGTAATTTTACTTTGCATTTTTGTTCTAACATACAATTCAAAGGCAGCTATAGTCCTGGTTATTAGTCTTCCTTATATGGTATCATTTGTACATGTCTGAGTGTGTGGTGGGGGATGGGGAGAACATATGTGCTAAATGTCCGTGAAGTGCATGGCTGGTACACATCATGGCT
Source organism: Orientallactaga sibirica (assembly GCA_036365145.1). Taxonomy (NCBI): domain Eukaryota; kingdom Metazoa; phylum Chordata; class Mammalia; order Rodentia; family Dipodidae; genus Orientallactaga; species Orientallactaga sibirica. The sequence goes on along the minus strand of JAEOAD010000019.1, from coordinate 61,143 downwards.
TCTGCTTCTTATTTCTCATGTGCTACTAATTATATAAACACAAACATACGCACACCCAACTGAGTGCTGCGTCGTTCACCATGCCCCACTATTTTAAGCACTTCATTTCCTTTCCATTCTTTGACAATTATTTGGCACCTTCACATGTGCACAGTGTAATTAATGGAAAGTAGCATAGGAAAATTAAGTGTCCTAATTAAAGATTAGTGGAGATGGTACTTTGTTGTATAAGTTAGGCATTCAATTTAGGTTATTAGAACTGGCTGCTGGCCTTTTGTCTGAGAAATTTGTTTTGTTGAGTAATTTTGCTTTTGTTCAGATGAATGTTTACTGTTGCTTTTGTTTTCCTAATACAGGAAGTAGTAACTCCCATTATTATATTAAGCTGTTTCCTTTTTAAGACACTTTTGCAAGCTGGATCTGCGCATTTCCTCTGTCACGCTGATCTTATATAGTGTGTGTGCTTCCTGAAGCCATTTATGCATTGATGGAAACTATTAGCATGTTGCTGCAGCCTTACCAGAGAAAGATCTCGTGTTCTAAAAGCAGTCTCATCCACAGAGGACATTTCAACCTCAGATGATGTGGTATGCTGCTAATACACAGTGATTTTCACAGGCAGTTTTAATGGAGGACTGAGTAGGCTGGGCTTCAGAAACAGAACGCTCTGGAGTTTTCACTTCTGGACATGGATTTAAATGTGGCTTTCATCAGTCAGTAATTAGAAATGGTTCCATGTGATGGCTGCTGCTTCTATTCACAACCCCCAGATCTCTTCTATTCATTTTCCTGAGCAGGTGCCCATGTCACACAGAAAATGCTATCACTCCTGACTTTCACAGAGGCTGTAAGGTTAAGTGTTTTCAGCTGAGTGGTAGATTTAACAGTAATCTGAAGAATTCACCTCCATCCCCTCCCCCAGGTGGAGGCTTTGTAGTTCTCCACCCTACAGAAGGGCCTGGACCTACCAGTCACACCCAGAATAGATTTCCAGGGAAAAAGAGAACATGAGCTTTAAGAATTCCCCTTACTGTCCTCTTGTCTGGAGTATGTATACCACCACCATTCTTAAGAAATACACCCCATGGGTGGTGGTCCTTCTTACATAGGAGTTTTGCTTAGTTTGATCTGAAAACTTTTGCTTCAAGAAATTCCCATTGAGACTAGTTAGAAAAAAGATGGGGTTCAGTTGAAGGAAGATGGGAAAGAGGAATAACAAATAAAGTACTGAGAGCAGGTTACATGAGTCCTGGGGAATTGAACCTGGGTCCTTAGGCTTTGTAGGCAAGTGCCTTCACTGCTGAGCCATCTCTTCAACCCCATCAATAAAAATTTTAAAGAGAGAGAAATGTTCATTGAATGCAACTAAAGTTGATTATGGTGATGGGTGCACAACTCTGTGAATATACTATAAATCTTCAACTTGTATACTTAAGAAGTGTTTGAATTCTGTGACATGTGAATTATGTTTCAGTGAAGCTGAAATGAATGTGTATGTATTCACAAGATTCCTTTAATTCAGAATTCTCAGAGCTAATAAATAAGCCCATAGGTGCATATTAATTTTGCTTGTGGTGTTATAGACCTTTTCGTATTATTCCCCTGACCCTTTAGATTTCCTAGCTAAAGAGAGCTAACTTTTTTTTTTCATTTTAACATTATATACGTTAACTTTTCAACCAACAACCATATAGTTAGCACCTCTCGAGTTGCAGAAGTCAAATTATTAATGAGACAATAGTCATATGGGAAGAGAAGAGCAGTTGTCCCAGGGATTATTAATAATAAATTAACTTAGCAATTGTAACTGCAGCCATTCTGTTGGGGAAGCACATTGGTGTCTTAACTGTGATTGTGGTGTCAGAGCCAACAATTGAGTCCCTGCTAATGGCCCAACAGGGGAAAGGCTTGAAAAGAAGGAATGAGTGGTTTACATTACAAAGGGATTGTCTGTGAGCTGCTGGAGTGTGGTCAGGAGAAGAGGTCAGGCTAGAGACTGGAGGAGGATAACCATGGAGCTGTCAAGAGCATCTTGGGGGTTTAGGCAAAGACTGTGGCAGCTAGACACAGCCACTGAAGCAGACATGTCCTGGCCCTACCCAATGTTGATTGACACAAAGGAAACACAATGAGAAGATAATTGAGCAAACCAGGAGGCCTGAACAAGTGTCACAGGATCTAAAAGTGAGTCCTGGGAGCCATCAGAACATTGGCTGAAAATATTCTTGGCTTCCCTATGATCAAGTTGGACGATTCTGTGGGGAATAAAGCTGCTATAAGGGGCGTGTGTGTGTGTGTGTGTGTGTGTGTGTGTGTGTGTGTGTATAAAATGTGACTGACAGATCTATTGAAAAAAAGTACGTCCTTGACATCTGATGAACTCCTGCTCATGGTTAGACATTTCCAACTCTCTCTCTCTCTCTTTCTCTCTCTCTTTTTACCAGATGCTTTCGAGTACATAAAATAAAAGTCACGACTCTTTAGTCCACACTCTATATTCATTGTCTCCTTTCTTCTAATCCTGTCCTTTGTAGCATTTTCCCCTCTGGTCTAGGCTGCAGCCAAGAATCATGTATTGCTTTAGCTGTCATGCATTAGAGAAGCAGAGCAAAAGATTATGGTGGAATGTATAGGCACAGGATTGCCTCCTGAGGATCTGAGTGAAGGAACACTCTCCCTGTGTGACCCTGCTGGTCTCTATGGAAAAGGTCTGTGCTCTTGACACAACAGCTCTGAAGGCTTCCTTTTTGTTTCTCACACAAGGCAAGTGATTCCCACCTCTGGGCCTTTTCATTCAAGCCCCTCTTCTCTCTGCACTGCTCATAGGTGACCCCCTTCTTGTCATTTAGCTCTCAGTTGAAATGTTACTTCCAAGAGAGGACACCTTGCTCACTTTAGTAATGACCCAATTGTTTTCTATCCCGCTATTAAAATGATCTGCCTAGGCCCATCAATATGTAATAATTTTGTCAACTTGTTCACCACTATTCAAAAGGCTCCAAACAGAATCTAGCACCTGGTAGGTGTTAAAAAACTATTTGTTGAAAGAAGTAGGGTTTCATTAAAAATGATAGAAATGCCTTATAAATTGCTTTATGCCAGAAATCAGAGCACAAATCCTCAAAGAAGAGTCCTTAATTCTATATTAGGATATTGATGAGTAAATACAGACTTATATTTTAATTTAATATTAAATGTTTGAAACATACAAAACCATTCTATTCTCCACTGTAATAAATTATTTTGATTACAACTCAAATTATATTGATTAAGAATAGGCTCCCAAAACATCATCACTGAAGAAGAACTAAAATGAACCCAATGTGGCTCAGGGAAATTCGCGGAAGAGGGGGAGGAAAGAGTGTTAGAGCCACAAGTTGGGTCATTATGCATACAGACTTTGCCTCTCCCCCTTAACTGTTGGCTACCCCCACAATGCATGACCCACATTCCCCAAAGAGCAGGGTCCCTTCGGAGGGGGGAGGACAGGGAGGAGGCTACCGGAGGCACCAACATGAATGTAAAATTAAAATAAATAAATATTTTTAAAAAGGATATATATCATGGGCTGGACAGATGGCTTAGCGGTTAAGGCGTTTGCCTGCAAAGCCGAAGGATCCTGGTTCAATTTTCCATGTAAGCCAGATGCACAAGGGGGCACATGTATCTGGTGTTTGTTTGCAGTTGCTGGAGGCCCTGGAAAGCCCATTCTCTCTCCCTCCCTCCCCCCCCCTTTCTGCCTCTTTCTCTCTCTCAAATAAATGAATAAATAAAATGTATTTTAAAAAAGAATATATATCATGTCTATAAAATATGTATAGATACAGTCATAAGACTGTAAAGTGCAATTTGGAGTTGAAATGGCTTTGTTGAATTGGGTTTGTATAGTGAAGCTATATGGAAATGGTGGTAGTTAGCATGGGCTTTGGTGTGTGTGTGTGTGTGTGTGTGTGTGTGTGTGTGTGTGTGTGTATACACGCATGTGTGCATTCCAGGTTCTCTTGCCACTGCCCATCTGGCATTATATGGGTGACTAGGGAATTGAACCCTAGCCAACAGGCTTTGCAAGCAAGTACCTTTAGCTGCTGAGCCATCTCCACAGCCCTGAGATATTTCTTAGAGAATGAAAAAATTCATGTTTGGGGAAGAGAGAGAAGCTACATGAGAGAGTGGAGATAGGCTCACAGTTCAGAAAATCTTCAGGCAAAGAGGGTTTACGTTAGGAGTGGAAAGGAACTATTATAAATGCTTGAGAAAGGGGGTGGCATGATGACATAGGTATTTTAGGAAAATTACTTAGTACAGGGAAGAAAACAAAGCTGGCAATTAGGGGTATAACACCAATATCCATCTGGTATTCATGGCAGACTCCAAAATCAGCCTTGCTTGGACATAGCCTTAGAACCATCATGTGCGCCCAGGCCTGCAGGCAGCCATTACCAATCAATCTGCATTGGTTGGCCCAGGAGCTTGATGCCTCTGTGTGTGTGTCACATTAGAGGAGTGCACACAAAGAGCAGGACGACAGAAGAGCAGGAAAGACCCAAAGCATGAGAACCTGGATTTGTCCTAGAAGAATAAATATCTTGAGGTATTTCTGTCGTATTGATAGGTTTGTATTTTAATTATCACCAAAACAGAGGACATTCGTATAACTCATTATTCAGTTGTTTAAAAAAGGTTTGCTTTTTCTTTATAGGTCTTAGCTACTTGTGTGCAGTATGCAGGGACTTGCTTATTAAAAAAAAAAAAAAACTTTTCTTAAATATTTAATAAACCTTGAAAACAGTAACTCCAACAAATAATGTGCCAGAGAAAGAAAGAAAAAAACTAAACACTCTCACTTGTTTTTGTGTTTTTAATCTACAAAGATTTGGAGGCACCTGCTCTGTCCATTTGTGGGAGTTGAGTTGTCAGAATATGTTAAGATACTATTTTGGGTTTTTTAAAAACAAGGTTTTGTTGTCGGCTATTTTTTAAAGATGGTTTTAAGTTGCAAAATAGCAAACAAAATTAAAAATAAAATGAAACTGTCTCTGCGTTGGTGGCGATGGGGGAAACGTCTACTCTGTCAGGGTGTGGGCTTCGGGCAGAACAGAGTGTTTATCTTAGCTGCATGTTGGAGTTGGAAAATAAAGTTAGCAGTGGCCAAAAGGCCTTCTTTTGAATAACTTATCACAAATGGGAAAACATAAATCTGGTGGCAAATCAAGCCTCCTTTATAAGCTAGTATTTCTTGGATGAATCTGAGAACATTGTTGCTCTGCCATAGAGAAATTCATTTCTGTCCACATGATTCGTTCAGAGTAACCTCCCCATACCTCTGATTCCAAGTTTGGTTACTGGCATAAATGGAAGTCATTTTTTTTATTGATAACTTTTCTTCTCCCTTTTCCTTCATTTTCTTTCTTTTCTGTTGTTTTCTTTTGATGTTTTCCTTGCCTATGGCTCATGTTCAAGAGCTTACAGGACCCCATGAAAAAACTAGTTGAGAAAGAAGGAAAGAAGAAGACCACCCGGCCAGAAAACCCAGATGCTGCAAGGCAGGAGCCAAGTCAGTAAGTCATGATTCATGCATGTGGCACAGGTTTCCCTCCCAAGGATAAGAATAGCATGATCCCATGGCCAAGGCCAGGTGAGGCCTCCGACACACAGCACTCATCCACATCCTCACTTCTCCGAGGTTCTGATGTTGAGACCGAGTGTCCTCAGCATGTGCTCCTGGTAAACATCACCTCCTTTGTCCAGTGTCTGGTGGGGAGTTGACTGGGATGAGAAAGGGCAAATTTCCCCTGGCTGCAGCCTGACTCTGCCTTGTGCCTCAGATCTAGCTCCGTGTTCTCTCTGGTTTCAGGTACTGTTAGGATCAGGTCTCACAAGATGTTCTAGATGGGAACTCACTACCTTTTCTCGTCTAGAAGTTGATGAATTGTGAAACTGTCTTAGTAATACACGTAACACTGAGCCATTACTTACAAAATGTGAGGTTGTGACACTTTGTTTTCACTGTTCTGGCTTTCTTTGTTTGCCCTCTGAAGCAGACAGTAACCCATTTGCAGGAAGTGACTATCTTGCTTCCATTTCTTATCTCCCGTCATTATAAGTGCTCAGGTGAATTTGCCACAGAGGAGGCACATGATTCCTAATCCCATATAGGAAGAAAGTTGGAATGTGTGTGTGTGTGTGTGTGTGTGTGTGTGTGTGTGTGTGTGTGTGTGTGTCATTGTCTATGGAGGTGTAAAGCATGCAGGAACACTTTTTTTTTTTTTTTTTTTTTTTTTTTTGAGGTAGGATTTCACTGTAGACCAGGCTGACCTGGAATTAACTATGTAGTCTCAAGGTGGCCTTTTAACTCATGGCAATCTTCCTACCTCTGCCTCCCAAGTGGGGGGATTAAAGGCATGTGCCACCATGCCTGGCCACAATCATTCTTTAAACTGCTGGCCTAGAACAGCAAACGAGTTTTTCTGTCTCCTCCCCACTCCCTTCACTGTTCCTCTTCTACTTATACCCCAAATTTAAATGATGATTTAATACTTAAACAAACTTATATTTTTAGCGTATTTCTAAGTAAGGTTTCAGATATATGTATTTTTGTCCCATTGAAATATTTGTTACCAATATTAGTTCTTTGTCATTTTTAAAGCAAATAGTAGAAAATTACTGTGGTGTAGAACAAAGACAAGTTCCCATTGTTGAACAGACCACAGGATGTGATCTGGATTGAGCACACTTGACTTTTTAGTGGGAACACATATAGCCTTTTCCAGGTAGGAGTCATAATGCTAGTGGCCATCCAGTGAATATCCGCTATATGCTGGGTTCTGTATGCATTACGACTTCTCACACTGACCCTCAGTGTGCTCATAGTATGTCTGCACCTACTGTATAAAGGATGGTGTGTAGCTCAAAGAAGCTAAGGTACTACCATGATCTATGCAAGGCAGCACCCACGTGAGTCCCCAAACCTTCTCTTTATCACATCAGTTAATGCAATTAAAATAAACCACTATTTAAATAAATCCTAATTCAAACTGACTGAGGATTCAATGGGAATTTTGTTCAGAAATAGCAAACAAAGGTGAACTGCAGTGTGAGCAGGACCATTCAGAAGCACCAAATGAGTCTCTGGCTGATGACTTGTCTGTCTGCAAAGTGACATGAAATGCTCGAAGAGGAGGTGACTTCTACCAGAGTTTGAGAGTGGACCTGCTTTCAGCCCCCTTAGCTCATATCCTGAGGTATCTCTTTTATAACACCAGGAATCAAGATGAGCCACTACATGGCCATTCATCTTTACTGTTTCTCAAAGTGATAATTGTATGTGTCTATCTTGGTTTTCCCTGACTGCCAGTCTACCTGTTTATAGAATAGGTGTGGGCTGGAGAGATGGCTTAGCAGTTAATAGCTTGCCTGTGGAGCCTAAGGACAACAGTTTGAGGCTCGATTCCCCAGTACCCACGTAATCCAGATGCACAAGTGGCGCATGCATCTGGAGTTTGTTTGCAGTGGCTGGATGCCCTGGTGTGCCCATTCTCTCTGTCTCTCTCTTTCTCTCTTTGTTGCTCTCAAATAAATAAATATAATAAAAATAAAAAAAATTAATAAAAAAAAAGAATAGATGCATTGTGGTAAAAGCCAACTTGGATATTAAAATGCTACAGGATGTTACAGAAAGCTATCAAAAGATTTTCTTCCTCACAAAATGTGTATCATGTGACTGGCTGTAGCTTGACCTCGCTCCAGGTGTGTGTGTATGTTGTAATGAATTAAGTAATGGATATTGTACTATAAATTTGACTGTATCACAAATATAACATTTGCAGAACTTTGTAACTAAACTTTCTTTTTATTTTAAGATTAATTTCATTAGAGGATGAAAACCAGTACAAGGAATCTTCTACTTTTAAGGGTAAGTTTTGCTTTTCCACTTAGAACATTTACAATCACTTCTGAAACACTACTTAACATCAACAACCGACTCATTTGCTCTTTTGGCAAAGTCCCTCTTGGCATTCTTCTTTTCAATTTTGAGAATAAGACCATATTACTTTGTTTTCCATAGTCTCAAGTTTTTAATGTGCAGATATCAATGATGTCAACATAATCAAGGGATATTGTATATTTTGATCCAGTAAATGTCATTTTCATCAGCCCTTCCAAGGAGCAGCCATAAATAGGACCTGGCAGACAGCTGTTTCTTTCCACAAGATGATAAGATTTCTGAACTGCCCTGCCTAGTCCTAAGTACCGCCTGGGCTGAGAAATAGTCTCAATGCAGCCTCCTGCACTGAGTTGTGAGTGAGTATTGGTCATCGTTAGAGACTGACAGTGAGTGCTCAGACTCTGCCAGGCTGTGTGCAGGGAGTAGCACCAGGTCCCTTGGGTGATCTTAGCTTGATGTCTTGGGAGGTGAGTCAGAGCACCTGGAAGTGACAATGCAATGAAGTGCTTTTCACTGCTCACTCCTGCATTGCTGCCAGCTTTTCCATTGGCTCCTCACCCTGACAGGGTATGGTCAGTCAAGGGGAACTGGCATGATATAATGCCTGGCCCTTCTTCAGGGCTCCAAGTCCTCCAAGATACAGAGGGGTGCTTCATGAGTATCATGTAGTGAACTAAAGTTATCCAAGGCCCTCCTAGGAACACAGCCACTTCTGCCTTGCCTTGATCTGGGATAGGACAGCCTTTTAGGAGATGGCATGTATGAAGCAATCATAGGACTTACCCTATGCTCCATTCTGCCTCACTTTCTCTCTTCCCTCCTATTTTCCCAAACACTTGTGTCAACTACTTTCCCTTTTGCTCCTTCATTTGCTATTTCCATCTGCCTTTTAACAGAGAACTATTAGATGAAAACAGACAGGCAGGCTGGTGGGGTGCGCCAGTAATCTCAGCCCTTAGGAAGTAAAGTCAGGAGGAGTCCAAGGTCATCCTTGGCTACACAGCGAGTTCAAGACTAGTCTGAACTCTATAAGACCTGGTCTCCAAAAAAAAAAAAAAAGCCACTCACTATTTGGCCTGTAATACTTGTCTTCCTGTCATCTGCACTGTACGCATGCATCTTCATGTGCTTATAGCCTGGGCTCGACCACTTGTTCAACAGGTGTTTATAAACCCTGCTTCTTTACCAGGTCTGCCACATGGTTCCTGGCAAGTGGTGGTGCACCACACATATGCAGACCCTTCTGGAATAGGGCTCACAGTCCATAGAGGAAGCAACTTTGGTGAGCCCTTTTGTGAGAAGCTCAGGTCTCTGGGCATGTGTGTAGAGAGACCTCACCTCATTTAGGGAATCAGGGGACAAGCTAGAGCCATGTGAGACTGCAAGTCTTGTCAAAGCAAAAGAAGAAGCTTGGGCAAAGGCCTGAGCCAAGAAGTACCAGGCAAATTGAGAACATTGTAGAGTTTGAGAGGAGAAGAAAGTAATAAAGAGGGTAAGCCTGCTCTCATGACTGAGAAATTGATCCAAGCCTCCAGCCTCAGTGTCCCTCAGTGAACTTATAGTAGGAACTGTCAGTGTTGTGGAATTCAAGATGACTGGGTAGAATATATTTTGTTCTATGGCAAAGAATGTCAACTCTCATTTATTATGGCTGTATCAGAGTTATAAATCTATATAATTATACATGTTTACAATATGTGACTCTAAGAAAATGTAGATTTTTTCCTTGTATAGCACAATTTAGTATAATATTTGTATAGTATTTTGAGATCATAAATATCTATCACCTTGTTTTATATGTACACATAATGGAATCCATTCTAATGAAGTGGCACATAACTTTTCTGTGACCTATAAAAAGTCTAGTGAACAAAGTTTTAAACCAATTCTATTGTGTGTCTATGCAATATACTTTATTTTTTTAATATACTTTATTGTTTATTTTGAACTATAGAGTATTTGCATCATAATTTGGTGCAAGACACATACCTCCTATCCCCGTATATGCAGAGACTACTACTGTCAGTATCCTACACTAGAGTAATATATTTGTTATAAGCCCACATTGATATATCCTTTTCTTCCAAAGTCCAAGTTTACATAGGTTTCACTTTTGGTATTCTAATTTTTATGAATATTGCAAAGTTAAAATACATGTATCTGCCATTATAGTATCATATAAAATAACTGCACCTCAGGCTCCCCGTCCTTTTATTCTTTTGATTTCTCCCCCACCCCACCTCCAAGCCCTTGGCAACCACTGATCTCTTAACTGCCTCTAGAGTTTTGTGTTTTTTAGAATGATATATTGTGGGACTCATACAATAATCATTCTTTTCAAAATATCTTCTTCATTTAGTAGTCTGCCTTTTTAATTTTAGCCAGGCCCATATGGTTAACATTCACTAACAATATCAAGTAATAGTTTATTACATAAATAACACATGGACAGAAAAGGATGGTATCATATAATTCTCTGGGTTATCTACAAAACAACAGATTCAGGTTAATTCTACATTCATTTAGAGCCAACAACTAGTGTAAAATTTAATCTGAGGACCCCTGCTTCTGCATGAATGAGTTGGTAGTTGCTATTTCTTCCTAAAGATAGCTATTTACCTCACACTGTGATAGTACTTGAACATACACACCACTTGAATTGGTGATAACAAGCTGCCTATGTTATATTACAGCTGAAGATGCACAGAGTATTTTATCTCCTGTAGACAAAAGCTCTACACATAATGCCTGTTCAGGTAATCTACATTAAGGCAAACTACTCAATATTAATAATTTACTCAGACTCCATATGAAATGGAACCAATTCATAATTTGTTTTCTTTCTCCTATTAAAAGGACCTATAGATGAGCTGCTGGATATGAAAACCGAGGAAGGTGGTAAGATTTATGTATTTCTTTGAAGTTTATATATTTTTTTTTGTTTTGTTTTTTTCAAGTCAGGATCTTACTCTAGTTTAGGATGATCTGGAACTCACTCTGTAGTCCCAGACTGGCCTTGAACTCATAGTGATCCTCCTACCTCTACCTCCTAAGTGCTGGGATTAAAAGCTTGGCTAATGTTTGTTTAATTTTTTAGTTGCCTTTTTTTTTTTTTTTTTAGGAAAATATAGTACTTAGGTAAAAATCTTTACAAATAACCTTATGCATGCTCAAGCACGTTTTAGTATGTGTAAATTTGCTCTTGTTATTATATTTAATTTCATAAGTATCTTAATGACTAAAGTTAAATTTATATGAAGGTCACATGCTATAGTATAAAAAATGGCTTTCCTAATGACACAGATGTAGATTTGTATATTGATTCTACCATCAGTAGCTTGTATGGCCTTAGTAATTTGTTTCATACTTAAGCTCTCTAAGCCTCATGATTCTTGTTTGTTTGTTTGTTTGTTTGTTTGTTTGTTTGTTTGTTTGTTTGTTGTTTGGTTTTTCGAGGTAGGGTCTCACTCTGGCTCAGGCTGACCTGGAATTCACTATGTAGTCTCAGAGTGGCCTCAAACTCTCAGCGATCCTCCTACCTCTGCCTCCCGAGTGCTGGGATTAAAGGCATGTGCCACCATGCCCGGTTTGTTTGTAAAATGGAACCAAAAGCAACAACATCCTTATTGGTTATTGTACAGATCTGGCATTGCCTATGTGAGACTATTTTGTCATTTCTAACACAGATACACTTGAAATGATGGCCGGCTGAGATAGTAGGTGTGTTCTTTAGATTATGTAACTGTGCCATATCTCCACTGAACCTTAGTTAAACACAGGGTGGAGAGTTTGCCTAATTCCACATACCTCACAATCTTACCCTGACCGAGTGACCACCAGAAATAGAATCCAGGAACATGAATTTGGATGAAATGTACATGCTAAGTGATCCCAAGAAACTGAGTGGGTTCATCTTGAGTATAGCCTCTGGTCTCCACCCTAACAAGGGTTTCCTTTTAATGATTTATTAAGAGTCCAAAATGTCCTTGAGACTGTGAGCCAAACATCAGATCATCCCTTGTCCTAGAAATGGACATTCTGCCCTGGTCATACAGGTTGCTTCTCACAGGAGAGAAACTGACCAGAGACATTCTGTGGCCCTCAGTTAACAAGGACACGATTCATCTCAGTCTGCGCTTGATATGCCAGTCAGACCTTTTGTTGTTGTGACCAATACTTGTAACAGCTGAAAAAAGAAAAGATTTCTTTGGTCTCGTAGTTTCAAAGATTTCAATCCATATGTCTGTGGTAAGGCAGAAACATCATGGAAGAAGGATATGGTGGAAGAACGCTGCTCACCTCATGGAGGTCAGAAATCAAAGACAAATAACATGAAGGGGCCAGGGCCAAAGTATACCTTTCAAAGACATGTTTTCACACTTCTTCCAACTAGACCTTACTTTCCATAATTTCCCATCTTTCAATATTCTACTCAAATTTGAATCCATCAATGGATTAACCCATTGATTAGGTCAAGACCTCATGGTCTACTTGTCTCAGGAAAAGGCCTCACTTAGAGGTTTGCTTTACTCATCTCCAAGGTATTTCTCAACTCAATCAAGTTGAAAATCAAGATTAACTATCATGACATGGATTGAATTCAGAGAGTGAGAGGAAAAAAGTCTATAGAAAATAGAAGACATTGTTTAAAGTATTTTTTTAAAAGAGGGAAAGCACAACAATTTGAGGGCAGAAATCTCCTTTCCTTAGTAGTGTCTAATTACAATCAGCTTAGTGCACATTATTTCATGAATGCCTATGCATATTTCATCAAATGACTCTTCATCTGTAAATGTGGAAATTATACCACATAATGAAATTAATAACAAGTGGTTAATGCAGATTGCCATACATGGCCTCCATTTTTGTAAGGTTTTTCCCCCCCTTAGCTTAAGAATAGACTATTTTGGTGGAATAAAGACATCTTTGGGGGCTGGAGAGATTGCCTAGTGGTTAAGGCACATGCCTGCAAAGCCTAAGGATCCAGGTTCAATTCTCCAGGTCCCATGTAAGCCAGATGCACATGGTGGTGCATGTGTCTGGAGTTCATTTGCTGTGGCTAGAGGCCCTGGTGAGCCCATTCTTCTTTTCTCCCTCTTTATCTCAAATAAATAAATAAATAAATAAATAAATAAATAAATAAATAAAAATCTTAAAAACAAAGGATATCTTTGGGCTGGAAGGATAACTTAGCACTTGCCTATGAAAGCTAGGACCCAGGTTTGATTCTCCAGTACCCATGTAAGCCAGATGCACATCGTGGCGCATGTATCTGGAGTTCATTTGCAGTGCCTAGAGGCCCTGGTGGCCCCATTCTTGCTCTGTTTTTTTCTTCTCTCTTCCATTCTTTCTCTGTCTATCTCAAATAATTAATAAAAATTAAATTAAAAATAAAATATTTTTTTAAAAAGATATCTTTTACAAATTGTTTTTGGAGTAGTGAAATATTTTAGTCATACCAAACTGACACAGAGTACTATACCAAGTCCTAAGAACCTACTACCCAAGTTTTAGCAACTTTTAGCATTGAATAAATCCACTTATAGCCACCATTTTATTTTGACATATTAATAAGCCTCCTAATGTCAGCATCTTGTTTGTGTAGTTTGTATTTTATTACAGGTTAATTAATTTTATTACTTTATTAGATTTAATTTTTGAATAAGAAATATATTCACGTTGGTACAAAAAGCAAAGTAATAATAAACTATTATATCTTTTAAATTTCTCACTCCTATTCCTCTACCACCCCACATTCTGGTACTCTTGCCTCCTGCCATATCTCTACAAAGCTTTTGCCAATAGGAGTACATATCCTTGTGTTTCTTCCCTCAGATTATTGATGAAACGGGGGTTGGCTTTGAATGTGATTTTTTTTTTAATTTGGTAGTAATGGTATAGACTTAATCTAGTAGCCTTTTTGTCTTCACAAAATTAAATCAGAACTGCAAATGCCTGAGGTATATACTTACTTGCATAAGCTTCCTCGATGGCATGTGTCACAGTGCACTGAAATGAGATTGAGTTCTTTTATTTAAAACAACTTTCATACCTTCATTGGTTTTTTGCTTTAAAGAGAGAGTTATGACATGTCACTGACATGCATGCTAGTTCTTGGGCAAAAAAAAATGTATTGACATATCTTTCCAATTAAGTGGAATGTCACATAATTACTCCTTTCCCTTTTATCACTGCTGATCCAAAAAGCCCTTTTTTAGGCTAGATCGGTACTCTCTTCCTATAGCTTCTTCTGTGTTTTCAAACCACAAACACTAATCTAATCTCTCCGTGCATAGAGAACCTGTGACTGATCACTTCAAAGTGTGTGCCCTTTGGGAAACTGCTGCAAGGCCCACATCCTGAATTTAAATGCCAATTATAATATGCAAGACATTAATCGTTAAAAATTTAAAAGCTTAATCCAGTAACTGTAACTTTGTCGGACTCCGCAGCTCTAGCTCCAGCTCCAGCACTCTGCTGTCTGTGAAGAGGCTCACTCACAGAGGGAGCTCTCTCAGATGCTACTTCCTTTGTTTCTGCTTGTGACTCAAATTCTGGTCAGGATCAGAATGATAACTCAGTAGCTACCAGAAGGCTAAGTGAGAGCCTTTGGTCCATAACCATCATACATGTTATCTCCCAGTGCTGGCTTCTCCTGAGTCATTCAGAACTGGAGCCGTGAGGCCAGCCATACATTCAGACAGAGGGTTGCTTCATCGTGAAACATACAGTATACCATGTACGAAGCTCAGCACCTCTGAGCACTAAACGTCCTCCTTCCTGTTTCCCTCCCTCTTCTGCTCCTGACTTTGCTCAGTGCATGAGATAATGATGCACTGTTTTCTTCACAGTGCTGAAAAAAATGGAACCGTCCTTTGCACAGTTGAGGCAAGTGCTCTACCACTCAGCCACAGCCCATGCCCAATATTGTTAAACTTTTAGAACAAAGCACTGAAATAGGATTACTGGCACATGCTTGTAATCCTAACACTTGGGAAGTGGAGGCAGAAGGTTCAGGAGTTCAAGGCCAACCTTAGCTACATATCAAGTTTGAGGCCAGCCTGGATTGCATGAAACTCTGTCTAATAAGACCAAATAAATAAATAAAATGGTCCTTAATCACCATGTAGTAGCAGCAGTGTTCTACGTGATATTATCCCTATATAGATTCTGCACAGAGTAATCCAGCCCTAAGATTCTGTTTCCCGCCTCCCCCTCGGTGAGATTGATTGGTTGCAAAGGTCTAATACTTAGGAGGGATGCAGAGTTTTAGGAATCAAGTTTGTGCATGTGCCTACTGAGGCCCAGCACTGTGAAATTGTTCTTTGTTCTGTTTTGTTTTTCAGAGTGTTAGTAGGGGTGGCTTCCCCACACTTCTGCCCTTGTCTGTTCTTATTATATTTTTTTAAAACCCAAAGGGAGTATTTCAAAGCAGCATTCTTGAATCCCAAACAAGAACAATTTGTTACCAGAGCCTCATATACTGAAGAATATTTTTCTGTGTAGGCACTTTGTCAGGTGGTTTCCTACCCATCTTCCCCTACTCTCTTCTGGGTGATAGGAGGATAGTGTTGGTGTTTGGGGTTTATATCTGCACTGCAGGCATGTGGCCTTTAAGATGAGTCATCATGTGGGGAACAGGGAGAAACCCAGAGAAATGAGTCTTCCTGTTTCACACACATATGAAGGTAAATCAAGTGACATTTATCTGTTTGGTTTTTTTGTGCTCAAATTTTTTGGACTATGTAGTTATGTTTCCAATTTCTGTCTTCTAATTTATGCTAAGGTCATGGAACTGAATATGATTTCAGAAGTATGACCTAAAGGAGGGGTCACCAGTTTTCCACACTGAGTGAATTGCCTGTGTATTGGAGTTTTCACAAGATAGAACTCATTGGTTCAGGATCAGTTCCCCCAAGAACACAGTCTTATTTCTGAGCCTTGGGTAGAGCAGAGCAGACATGCTGAGTGGATCTGCCATCTTGATCATCCTGCCTCAATGTCTACATGGTACCTGGCTGCCGGAAGAGCCCTCTGGCCTTAGAAAACCTTGCCACTCCACCCTACCAAAGCTGCTATAGTAGTTTCTACATAAGCCCTAAATAGGTTCTATACCAGCTTACATGTGAGGCCCTAAATAGGTTCTAAAGTAAAACTGAAGTGCTACAGTGAAAAAAAAAAAAAAAAATACCTTCACCTAAATATCCAGACTATTTAAAACTAATACATTGCATGACTTTGGGCTGGTAATCCGACTTGGAGGTCTTTTTCCTCAGCTGTGAAATGAATTAGAAGAGATGAACTTTAAAGATCCCCTTTGGGTCATCCTCCCTCCTCCTTCCCCCCCAAAATTTTAATTTTTTGTCCCTGTGAGAAATAGCAATTTCCCAAGCAAGCATACATGTTTGAGTGGTGACAAACAGAATACCTTTGCTGAAGTGTGGGCTTCCAAGAGGCAGAACCCATAGTATAGGTAGCCTGAGACTGCACGTGCCCTGTAGAACATGGAGTTCCTCCATACTACTACGAGGAGAGTTACTTTGCTTGGTCATGAGGAGGACCCACTGAAGGTTTTGGAGTAAGGGTGTAATCTTACCGAGGGACTGAGCACAAGTGCATGGTAGGAGGTTGCCTCATGGAATTGCAGCTGCCTCACAAAAGAACAAACTGTGAAGGATCCCCACATAGGAATTTGTTGTCAGAGTTCAAGAACTTGGAATTGGAGATAGAGATTTGGGGACTTTCCCAGGTGAGATGAGAGCCAGGAGACTAGGTAAGTTCTTTGATAGAAACTGTGGAGAAGAGTGGTTTAGAAACATTCAAGGTGACCAAAGTAAGAGGCAGTGGAGCAGGTATTTTCAAGGATCAAGACCATGCAAGGGAGTCACTGCATAGGGATTCCAAGGTGATAGACTGAGAGCAAAAAGCAGTGTAAAATGCAGCAGCGGTTGAAGCTGAGGAAAGGAAGTTAGAACTGGCCAGAAGTCCCTGTTCGCTTCCAGGTAGCCTCTTTAGTATAGTGTGGTGGCAGGATCTAATTCCAGGCAGATGGGGAAAAAAATAATGACAAAATAACATGTGTACTTGTGGAAGGAAGAAGCTAGAAGAGTAACGTGGAAGAGTAGGAGGTGGGCAGACAGCAGTGTCAAATGATATTATTGGAGCACACACACGTCTCCTGAGGCCAGAGCAAAGAAGCACTGGAGAATGAAGACTACAGGTGCTGGAACTGAATAATGGTGGGAACAGAGGAAGTTTTCTTTCCAAAGCTGGGGCAAGGCACAGAGGGCTAACCTCAAAAAGAAGGAAGGATATGTGAAGAGAGGTGGGAATCTATCTGTTGGTTTTTATTTCTATAACAATGTCTGTGATTGGGTTATCTGGTGTGAAAGTAAACATGGAACCCACTGGAGAGTGAAGGGGGCTCTGAGCCCCATCTGTGGGGTTAGTGTGCGTGCTCCACAACCTTTGCTCACTCTATAAGCCAAATGCAAGACACAGTCCACAGCCGAGTACAGGTTTCTTCCTGGTGTCCATGTGGGTGCAAGCTGTGACCAGCACTCCTCTCAAAGAGCGTACCCTATCCCTGTGTGTGTCTCCATTGTGTCTCCATTGAGCTGAATTGTTTTCAAAGCAAATGATAACACAATCTAAGCCTCCAGAGCCCTCGGAAGAGTGTTATTTCTCAAGTCTTGACTTGTCCCGTTACAGACCTAAACCTGTCATTTTCGACTTGTAATTAAGTTTTTCTTACAAGTTGTGTACAGTAATTTCAGGCATCTTAATTATCAGTGTAATAATTGGGAGGTTTCTGTGTTTTATGGTTCAAGTCAGTGCCAGTTTCACTGCTTTTAGCTAAGTAATAAATTCTCTTAAAAGAGCAAGCACATGTTCACTACACAGCCTGCTTTAACTATTAAATAACAGGATAGTAAATAATAGCTCACACTCAATGGTGGATGGTGGTGAACTTCAAAATAGGCAGAATTTGTATCTATAACTTGGAACAGAATCTTATTTAGCATTGAACCTTTTTCTCATTCAAGTGACTAAAAAGTTTGATAGGATATAATGTTAATAAGGATTTTTTATTTTGTTACAAGGACAGACACCTGTCTTGAAATAGGTTAGAATTAGTATTTTTCCCAACATTTGCTGGTCCATGTAAGCAGGGTTGCACAGCAACAGACCAGCTTCAAGCAACTTTGGATCCAAGGGCTGAACCACTCAGAGCTGTCAACATTCTCGTTCTAGCTCTTTAGGTCATTTGCTTCTGCATGTTGGCTTTATTGTCACTAACAGCTTCAAGTTTGCATCATTAGATCCTAGAATCCCAAAGAAAGGGAGGCTAGGGCCTCTTGTATCTGGTTTTTGTGTATCAAATTCAGGGAAGTCTCAGGCTTACACCTATTCCTAAGCTGGTCACTGTGGCCTGAGAGGTGGAGCTGAACATCCATGAGTGGAAGGTGATGAGATCCCCTAAAGTATCTCACCAGGATCACAAGGAGAAGGCGCCCCCCCCATAAAAAACAACAACTAAAGGAAAAGGAAGAAATATTGAATTAGCACAAACCATTGCAGTCTACTCTAAAAACATGAAAACAGAAGTTTTTTGGATCTGGTTATTTTCAGAGGACATGATGTCACTTATGTTCATGCTGATCTTCCCTGGATGGGCATCCTTGTCACACAATGACATCTGAATAGAGTGACGGCAGAAGGAACACTCCTATGGCAGATGTAAAGTCTTCTGTCCCCCACGGTCTATAGGATTGAATGGGTAGCGCTTAAGTAGGTTTAGCTCAGAAATCATGTGGTTTCAGTCAGGCCATAAAGTAAACCAGGAAAGAGGGCTTGGAATTCCAATCTTACCTGAAAGTAGAAAGTATAGAAATTCAGAAAGTTAACATTCCTAAAGAGATTGAGGGGAAGCAGAGGTAAACAGGGTGTTAAGGACCCACCAGATATGGCAAGGGTTGCTTTCCCTCATTTTTCTCCTGCTTGGGCACAGTTGGGCCACTTGTCCTAGCCCATCCTCCATGAACCCCCTCACCCTACCACACACATACTACTTTTGGCAGTTCCTGCAATCTGCTTACTCCAGCACACCTACAGGCTATGTCTGGCTGAATATTTCTTTGATAACATAAACAATAAAATGCTTAAATTAGACAGTTGTCTGATTAAAGTGGTGTTTTGCCACTATTTTAAAACCACAGTGGTATGAATTACCAGACTTATCCCCTCCCTGATTTATAGCCAGTCTGTAGCACATCAAAAATCCCCTTAATCTTTAGATCTTTATATAACATGTGGATGAAAATAAATCAGGTAAAATGTATACAGGGAAGATTTATCTAAAAAGAAAAGAATCCTTAACTTACTAATTATCATGTGTGTGTGTGCGCGTGCGCACACGCGTATGGGTGTGTGAATTTAAGAACAACGTGATAATCTTATTTAATATTAGCAGAATGCAGTGTCACTCAGAAATATAACCATGATTTTTTTTCTCTACTTCATGACTTATAATAAAAATGTTTGCAGTTTGCAAATGGAAATTAAATACCACAACAAAGCCACAGTTAATAAAACCATCAACCATAGGTTCTTCTCAGAATATGTAGAAAAGCTCAATGAAAGGGCTTCTTACTATAGGATTTCAGAGACATGTTCCCTATTCTCCTTGTAAATAATATTCAGTCTTTTGTCAGTGTTCACATATAGGATGTTCCTCCTTCTGGATAGGCAATGAGTTTTGAGATATATTCTTCCAGTCTTCCTGACAGTGGTCCAACAGTATAGCTTTTGAGCTGAGAAAACAAAAGCTGAGAAGGCAGAGGCTCTGCTAAACTCACCCAGTAAGGAGACGTAAACCTGCCCCCCAGCCCACAGAATGGAGTGGATGGTCATTTCTACCCTTCAGAGTGGTATCACTGGCCCGTGCAGCTCACGGTCTGTCTTACCCTCTTCCCTGTTTTAGTGTCTCTCTCTCTCTCTCTCTTTCTCTCATGGCTACTCAGGCAGATCTACCTTGCCTTTGCTTCCTGCAGCTGTGGCTCAGCAAAGATGTCTGTCTTGGGCGTTGCTTGCCTCCTGACATGCTCCCCTGGGCCAGGGTGGGGTGAGGTTTTCTCCCCAGCTTGGGTGGCAAGACAGGCTGCCACATGGTGTGTTGGCTGCTCCAGCTCAAGCAATGTGGACTTGTGTGGGAAGATTTGGGAAGCTTTACAAACAAGGAACTCAGATCTCAAACAGGCTTTCAATCCTGGCTTTGTTTCAAACCTGAGAAATGTTTTGTCAGATCTGCTTTTATGTTAAGGGAAAACCCAAACCCTAGAGTATTTGTAGAAAAATTTCAATGCTATTCTAATAATACTCAGAAACTGGGCTTATTTTGGAGGAAGGGGGATGAGAGAACATGGAATTTAAATTTTACTTCTGAAATCTTTTAAGAAAAGATATCCTGGGATAAATTGCTACATTGATGAACCTTTTAAGTCTAGCGATCATCAAGTCTGTCTCAGCGCCCCCATGACATCTATCTCTTAGGTTTGAGCCCTTGGAAGTCACATGTTCTGTGCTCTGTTATCTTTACCAGCAGGCCTGGGTCCCATGACAGGGACTCCAGAACCCGAATGTGGGGACAATGATGACCTGCTGCTGCTGAGTGAGATCTTCAGCACTTCCTCTCTGGATGAGGGCGAATTCAGCAGAGAGTGGGCCGCAGTGTTTGGAGATGATCGGCTGAAGGAGCCAGCCCCAACAGGGGTCCTGGAAGAGTCAGACTCCAAGCCCCAGATAGGCTCTGGATTCCTTCCCTCACAGCTTTTAGACCAAAATATGAAGGACCTACAAGCCTCGCTACAAGGTAGGTACTACAGTGATCAGTACTTTATTTTCATTTGGGAGCATATTCATTCTTTGTTTTTCTTTTAATATAAAGGTATATTATCTCCATGTCTATTTTGTCTGTGTATGTTTTCTATATTTTCATTTTATACCACAATGCTTTATTATTATTATTATTATTATTATTATTATTTTACTTTATATCCAATATCCTTTCAGTTGAAATCCCCAAATCATATCCCAACTTTAAGATATATTGGTGGGTTTAAGATCTATTCCCTGTCATAATTTTCACCCTGTTTCAGCATTTATTAGGAAAATTAGAGGGTAGAACTCAGTCTTTTGTCTTACTTTGATTTAAGTCAATTTTATAATGTGCATGAGAGGATTAAATTGTCTTCATAGCCATGACCCTGTTGGCCTGGTCACCCTTGCCTGGCCAGCCTGAGTCTCCCAGATACCCATGAAGTTCCCATTCCTATAAACGTGCTGATATCTGACTGAGCCTTTTAACTCTTTGTCCACTCTTGTTTCTTGTACTCGCTCTTGCTCTCTCTCTACCTTGACCTGTCCCCACCCCAAGTGTCTCCCAGCTCAGCTGTTCTGTTCTGCCTAAAACACACGAAGAATGAATCCGTACCCATAGCCTCAGCAAAAACTAAGGTTTCTACCCTGATCAGAAGCAGTCAGCAACACTCAGAAGGGTCCAGGGTCCACAAAGGCTCAATAGCAGGCTACATGCTGGTTGAGCATTGTTGGTGTGTTCCCACATTGGTTCAAAGTGCAAAAACCAAAATGAAAACAAGTTGAAATATGAAGTATTGAATTTCCAAACAGGCAGATTTGGGGAAGGAATCTAATTTTCAATTGCCCTACCTTGTCTTCTTTCATGCAATGTTAATTCTAAGACAGAAATGACTATTAAGAAATGCTTAAATTGTTTGGGTTTTTCTATGAATTTAGGCTATCTCCTTCATAAACACGGTGTTTATCTGGCACTTAACACTGAGAACAAATGGCAGAGCCAAAATGATTTAATAATTATGGGCTATTAAAACCTTGGGTCTTTAGAAATGAGATCATGGATACAGGAGCTGGTGGGCAAGACAAAAAAGAAATAGGTCTCCTCTTTTTGTGAACAACCTTATTCCATTTTCTTCACCTGTGAGTCCTATTCCGTGGCCCTCTCATATGTGAATATCATGGAATTAGAGGTTGCATGGAGAGAGGAAACCCAGGAAGTGCGTCACCCCGAGTTTCACCCTCAGTTTCCTCCTGTTCTTCACCAGAGCTCAGATGAGCAAGACTACCAAGTGCCTTGAGTCCCCCCCCCCACCTGCCTGTGGTAGAGGTGCTAAAAGGCGTGGGAGACTCTGGAGGCCTAAGCCCAGGATCCTCCTCCCATCTCTGAGGTGTGTAGACTCTTCAGAGAATCCCCACTCAGGCCTCCTGCTTGGAAACACATGGGTCCTGCTGCTCTAGGGAGCAGAGGCCCCAGTTGCTGCAAGAGTGAGAAGGCAGAGCTTCACACCTCTTCCTGAGCAGGTCAAGTGTGAAGAGTGAAGAGCTCTTCTCAGACACTGCCCAAGCCCCGCAGCAAGGCGGTGGCTGTGGGATTTGTACTTCAGCCTTGCCCCATGTCCAAGCAAAGGTACCAAACCACACATGAGACAAAGAAGGGAGGTGTTCTGACAACAAGAGAAGTTAAAGATGTCCTCTGGTAAGAAAGAGATTCTATAAAAGGAAATCATTCACTTCTCAAGCAGTCTCAGTTGGGCTTCCCTTCCACTAATGCTTTAGTAAGGTTCTCACTTACTAAGAAGCATCTGTTGGCTCCTTTCTGTATTTCAAGCCCTAGAGATGCATCTGAGAATCTGAATGTGGTAGTTTGAATATATGCCCCCCCCCGACTCAAGTGCTAAAATTAAACTTGTAACTTGGATCTCCAGCAGCCTGGCTGGAGGCATCACTAAGGGTAGATCCTGGAGTCTAACCTTAAGGTGTCACTAGGGGGTGGATTTGAATTTCAACCCAAAGGTGTGCAGAGCCGTGTGAGCTCTGGCAGATTTTTGTGCTTGCTGCTTTTTGGTGTATGCTGGCTGGTGGTGGTTTCTCTCTCGCTTGGATTGATAAATGGAAACCAGCTTCTTTCACCATTAGGAACCTTCCCTTGGATCTGTAAGCCTGAAATAAATCCCTTCCTCCCATAAAACTGTGCTTGGTTGAATGCTCAGCCCAGCATTGTGGAGCTGTCTACTATAATAGCAAGGCTGTCTGCTTTCATAGAGTTTACGTTCTGATGGTGAGAAACCCTGAATGGTCAGTATGAGCAAACCATATAGTAGGGTACAGAGGGATTAGCAGCATTTGGGAGAAAAAGAAAACCATGGAACTGGGATGGCAGGGCAGACTACAGAACTAAATAGGGTCTTTCTGGGAAAATGAGAGCCACAGGCAAAAACTAGTCCCAAGGACACGCGGATAGAGGAACTGGCCTGCAGTGATCCCATAAGGTGAAGACATGCATGGCACAGTGTGGTATGCAGAAACAACACTGGTTGGAGCTGAATGAGCAAGGGGGAAAGGTGTGCCAAGTCCACAGTTTCTGGGCCATGGAGACTAGACCACACAGGGCCTTGTAGCCACTCAGAAGGTCTCACACCTTTTTTCAATATCACAGCATCTTCCGTCAAGTCATAACATGATCTGATTTACTGTCCAACAGGATCATTTTGGGCTACTAAAAGTTTCCTTTCCTCCGCTGACGTTCTAAGAAGATCAATATTAAAGAAGTTACTCTGTAATTACTTAGTTACCCTGTTTCCTTTGCATGTAAACAGCTTCTGATAGAGTGTCTGCAGGACCCACAATGACGAGAAAAAAATGTCCTATCTCTGTAGTTGAAAGAAGCAGTCTCATTCAGCACTCACACACCTCCAGATGTATTGGAGGTAGAGCCCTAGTTCCACCCCAACTGCTCTGAGGCACATAACTTTTACATTATGTGTCGTAGAGATACAGTCCTTGTAGGGGTCAAATATGGATCAGTTGTAAACATCTTTTAGGCTTGTTAGATTCCTCCCCACCAATAAAAATGAAAAGATGAATAGTAGCTACAGATTTTGTTCTTCACTTCATCCATCATCTAGAAAATTGATACACACACACACACACACACACATAATAGTTTCATAAAAACTATTAAATTTGGGCCACTTTATGTTGAAAATATTTCCCATATCATATCAAAAACTAAATTTTAATTTAGTAACCACTAACTAATATATAACTAAGTAGCCAAAGTAAACATGGGAGAGTGGGGCTCCTTGGCTCATTGGCTCAGTGACACATATGTAGGGGAGGGAGATGGATTTAGTGAAATGACACAGGTACAATGCACACAGGACAGTGCTTGGTGGCCAGTGTGTGCAATCTCAAGCATTAATTGAGATCACCTTACCAACTACAAGTGTCAGATTCACAAAATTACACAAGCTTAGACCTCAGCCTCTCAGAAGAGGGGGCCAACCCACAGATAGGAAGATGCTCCAGGGATAAACAGCTGAGTCTAGTACCTCATTCTGCAGATGCAAAGGAACAACCAAGAGTTCGAGGGTACTGGCTATTATAGTAGTGTGAAGAGGTGAAGGCAGTTGAAAATAAAAGTGGGTTCTAAACTCCCTCCTACAATGTGTCACTGAGTAGAATATTTGAAAGTAGATGGTCTTCGACGTCTTTATGGATAATACTGAACTCACCGTACTGAGTCCTGGTTCTCCTAAGATGTTAAACTGTCCTGGGGAATGAAGGAGTCCTAGGAAAGAGGTAGAAGGCTCTGGCTGCCTCCAGTCTTCAGCTGCTCCTACACTCATTCTTCCTCTTCCTCCTCATCCATTAATAGTTCATCTCCCATATTCTCCTATGCCTGTGTTCCTTTCTCTGACCTCTCTTCTCACTTAGTCTCCCAGCCCCTTATGGTGGAGCAGGGACTGGGGAAATGCATAGGAAAGGGAAGAAAAAGAAATATACCTTCCTTCTCTCCTTCTTCAAGCTCTAGGAGTTCAAAGTGAGGGATACATGTCAGATTAAGTTGTTCTGAAAATTTGAAGAGTTCATTTTAGGTGAGCTTTCTGTTTCTGAAGTTACTAGCATGATGGAGGCCAAAATTTCCTGTGTCCACATTGATGAGACAGTTGTATCTTCTCTGGGCCTCTTACTTGCTATGAGTAGACTAGGAGAGCCAGCTGAAGATGGCTTGTCCATCAAGGTTGTGAGGCCTCATCTTTGACATCTGAAGTTTCCACCCAATATCTAAAATTTAATTTAAAAGTGGACTTTGAGCTGGACATGGTGGCGCACACCTTTAATCCCAGTACTCGGGAGGCAGAGGTAGGAGGATCACCATGAGTTCGAGGCCACCCTGAGACTACATAGTGAATTCCAGGTCAGCCTGGACTAGAGTGAAACCCTATCTTGAAAAAACAAAAACAAACAAACAAACAAAAAAAAGTGGACTTTGACACTGGGAAAATTACCAGCTGCTCAAAATAAATGTACCAGGACATCTTTTAATGTAAAACTCTGCAAACAAAAGCTAAGAATCTTATTCTAGAGCCTTAAACTTGGAGCCTGGTGTTCCTGGACGATATTGTGTTGTTGTTTTACCCAGTTCTCAGACTCTGTTGCCATCTGGGTGGGTTTTAGGCTATGGGTATCCCAAATAAACTTTTTCAACCAGAGCTCATATCTTGCCACTCCTGCATTAGCCTGGCACCAGGTAAGTCACATTTCCAGTACTAAGTGGAACAATGCCAAGGAAAAGAGGGGGGGCATATTTATGGTGTAAGCACAGAGAAGGCACTCTGTCCACGGTCAGTGAGATGGTCAGCTCCATCGGAGGCCTGCTGAGAAGCATCTGGGAGGCAGGTCTTAGAGATGTGCAAGTTTTAAGTGCATAGGAAAATCTTTAATGTCTGGTCCGCTTCACCTACATGCTGTAGATGAGGGAGTCTAAGAACCTCAGAACAGCCTTGTGCCTTGCCAGTACTGCAGTTTTTCCTACCGTTCACACGAAGTCTAAATTTCTAGCATGGTTTACAAGGTCTTTTTGGACCTGACTGTACTTTCATGGCTACCCACACTCCCCACACCTTTACTTAGTATGACCCAGGGAAATTACTGTGCCAGAAAACAATGTAGTCTTGTTTTAATAAATTTTTGCTCTTTTTTATTTGAGAGAGATAGAGAGAAAAGGAAGCAGAAAGAATGGTTGTGTCAGGGCCTCCAGCCACTGAAATGGAATTCCAGAAGTATGTACCACCTGTGCATCTGGATTACATGGGTCCTGAGGAATCGAACCTGGGTCCTTAAGTTTCTCAGGCAAGTGCCTTAACTGCTAAGGCATTTCTCCAGCTTTGTTTGAATTTTTTTTTTTAACTTTTTAAAAAATTTATTTGAGAGAGAGAGAGGATATAGTCTTTTTCTGGGTTGAGGGTAGGAAGAGACAGGATCGCATGCTATAGCTTGGCCTGGCTTTGAATTCATAGCAATTCTCCCGCCTCACCTTTGAAGTGCTGGGATTACAGGCATGAACCATATATTCTATCTGTCCACTCGACTCCAGCTATATTGAGCTTTAGCGCACCAGCTCTTTCCACCCACAAGGCCTTGGCATGCATTCTCCTTATAGCACACTCCCCACCTACACATGGATAGTGCTTTACTTGGCCACTTCTTCCAAGTCTGAGTATAGTGTCATTTCATCCAGAGAGCCTTCCATGTCTCCTCCGCGGCTCAGCACTCAGTGTTGGATGTTTCTGCTCCCCACTCCCATTACACCCTGTACTTAACCAGCCTCTCACCTCACTTTATTGGAAAATTGATTTCCCTTCTCTCGCTTCCTCAGGTTGTCATAGAAACAGAGTCCACATTTGTATTGCTCACCATATTTCCAGAACACAGCTCAGTGCCTGAAATTAAGTAGATGTTTAAAAAGTACTTGTTGGGGGATGGAGAGATGGCTTAGCAGTTAAGATAGTTGCCTGCAAAGCCTAAGGACCCAGGTTTAATTCTCCAGTACCCACATAAACCAGATGCACAAAGTGGTGCAAGTGTCTGGAGTTGGTTTGCAGTGGCTAGAAGCCCTGGTGCACCCATTCTCTCCATCTGCCTCTTTCTCACTCTCTCTCTCTCTAATAAATAAATAAATAAATAAATAAATAAATAAATGTTTTTTTTTTGAAAAAGTACTTGTTGGATAGATGGATGGGTGGGTGAGTAGATGGAAGACAAGAAGGAAAACACAGCAACTGATAACTGACACTAGATTAAAAGAAGACAACCCCGAGATGTGAACCCCTGAGAATAATGTTCTAAAGGTTACCCCTGATATAGGCTGAGTTACACAAAATGCTAGATTTGACATAGCTATATTGAGTTTCTGTTCTCTAGCCTCTCTACTACCTGATTTCATCCACAAGACCCCAATTTGTTTGTGTAGCAGCCCAGTGAAATGACAATTGTGTGTCTGTGTGTGTATCTGAGTGTATGTGTGTGTCTCTGTGTGTGTCTGTGTGCACGCTGTGTGTGTGTTTATGTATATACACGCACACACAATTTTTAGGACAGGTCTCTCACTGGCCTGGAATTTACCAAGTAGGCAGGATTGGCCAGTGACTACCTCTCCAGTCCTAGAATTACAAGTACATATCACCACACTTAGCAATTTTACATGGATTCCGGGAACTGAATTCAGGCCCTCATGCTTATAAGTAAACCACTTTACCAACTGAGCTATCTCTCTGGCCTCAGACAGGAATCTTTATACACCCTTACAGGTATGGAATGGTATGGAATGAGCGTATGGACTACTGGTGGCTGTGTTGTTTCTACTTTGTCCCTCAAGCCAGCCCCACCCTGAGTCCCCCAGGCTCTGTGATCAGTAACCCAGCCTGGGCTTTCACTCTCACAGTCATGAGTCACCTTCACAGCAAAGCACTTCCCTGGACCATGTGTTTTGGCTCCATTTGTTGCTCTCACTGGTCAGTGTTACTTCTGGCTGATTTGGACTTTCCTGTGTGTAAGCAGAAGGGCAGGGCTGCTTAATAAAATTTTATGTATGTTTTCTGAAAATGTGTAGCTCATGTGACATATCAGAGAAACCAAGAGCTAAGAGTGCTCTTCTGTCCCCACCCTTCATCAGCCCTCTCCTGACAGAATTTCTCCTGAGGTGGGAAGACAGCTTTCTAGCCACACCTTCATGTTAAAAAATGCCTCAGCCAACTAACACCAAGAACAGTTGCTAGCAAGTACGGGAATATTAGCAATACTAAGTTCTCTTTAAATAGCAGTTTTCCTGACAGAAGCCAAGACTTTGAAATCTACTTGGTGTTCCATCCATAATTACCCTCATTGTGCCCTTCCCCTAAATAATTTCTAGAGTTATATGAGTAAGGCTGAAATTGCAGCTGAACTTAGTGTTTTCTTTTAATAGCTGTTATCTCATCCATAGGATTTTATCCCTTCTGCATATACAGTCAAGCTGCTAGATGGATGCTTGAAAACTGGTCTGGTTTGAAGAGAGACTGTGACTCCACTGGCTCTTGTTTCTGCCTCACATGACAGGGAGGAAAAGTAATGATATTCTGTGTGTGTGTCTTGGAAAATTGTGAGGTACACCATCCCGTCATTTCAGTTCCTAAAGAGGCTGTGTTCTCTTTGGTGGGAAGCCCCTCAGAACCATGGATTCTAGATGTTGCTTATATGACCCATGACTGTTTAGGTGAACAATACTCAGAGTCCCTAGTTACAAAGGCATTCTGGTAGAATTCCTGGTTAGCCGGAAATAACAGCTCAGTGGTAGAGAATTTGCCTAGGCCCTGAGTCTGATCCCTAGCACCTTCCTCCCAGAGAAATCTGCCATTAGCATTCTTTTAAACAGTATGCTTGAAAAGAAGATTTATGTTTCTGATACGTGAAAAATATAAGTTGAGGAGCTGGAGAGATGGCTGAGTTGGCAACATGCTTTTCTGGCAATCATGAGGATGTAAATTCAATCTGCCAAACCTGCCCTGTGCTCTGCTAATCCCGATGCTGGGGAAGCAGACAGATGAGCAGATTCCTGGGACTCACTGGCCAGCTAGTCTCTCCTAACTGATGAGCATTACGCCAATGATAAACTCTTGTCTCAAGAAAAGGTGGGTGGCATACCTGAAGGACGACACTCAAGGTTATCCTCTGGCCTCCACACATATACACACACGCATGCATGTGTACCTGCACCCACATGTACACCTCCACACACATGAGCATGCACATAGACACATGTAACCATGAAATATCACCTGCTATTTATAAACTTTCAAGTAGTTCACACTACATTAAAAGAAAGGAGGTGATCTCCATTTTAACAACATAGAGTGCATTCTGCCTGCTTTGGGTTTATTCCATACTCTGAAACATTCAGTAGTCTAGATGTACCTCTTTATTCCAGTGTTCTCTGTAGCTATTCCTGGAAACAGATGTCATGCATATCTTAAAATAGGAAGCGTTTTCTTATTGAGCTCCCATCACATCGAGAGGCACACACAGATGAGCAAGGGACAGACTTCTACGCTCCTCACCTGAATTTTCCCTGACTCAGTTCAGATCCTCCCTGGAAGTGTGCATTATCTTGAACTCAGTAGGAAAGCACAACATGATCCATGAGCTTAAAGCCACAAGATTCTATCTGCTGCCTGGGGTGATGAGGTCCTGAAGTAGGCTGTTCTGCTTCCTACAAGGGCCCCTTTCCATACTCTGATTCTGGCCCTTTAGTTCTCTTGAGATCCTGACAGAAATGCTGCCCTGGGCCATCTAAGGTATTTCTTCCTAATTTATACTTGCCTCAGAGATTCCCATTCAGTCAGTCAGCATTGCCCCACGAGCTGCATTTCTAACCAGCGCGTAGGTGATGGTGCTATGGCTGAGGAAGCCAGGCTGCAGGGATTGGTGGTGAGGCAGCATAAGCTCTGGAAAGCTCAGGTGCAGCCTGAGTCCACTTGGTGTCAGGGCCACAAGTGCAGAGAAGATGATGCTCAGCTAGGTTTGACTCTGCTCAGCTTTGCCTATATTTTGACTCGATTTGTTGCATATACCACAACTTTCAATTTTCACATTTACCACTTTCATGTGACTTGGGTCTTAAAGAAAAATGGTGATGGGGCAATTTTTTAGAAACTGGGGAGGTTGTTTTATTCCTGGATCACACCAAATAGTGATAATCCCTTAAAATTGCTTTCTTGGAGAATAATGTGTGTGTGTGTGTATATGTATATATCATAAAATTCACCAGCTGTAAGAGAGCAAGCCAATGGATTTCTCAGAAATATATATGTACAACCATCACCACAGGGTTTGAACATTCCCAACATCCCAGAAGGCTCCCCTTGACATCTGCAGCTTTTCATTGTTTATGAATTATGCTATGTGGTCAAAGTAACTTTTCAATGAATATCAATGTCCTTTACAACCCCTTATATTTTTTTTCCTTTTAGACCAAGTAAATAGGTCACAGGTCATCTATTTCACTACTTGTTAGTATTCATAAATAAGTTTGTATATCACTTGTCTAGTATGAACTACATTTAACCAGTGAGTGTTTGAGATTGCATAGGGTTCCAGGTACTGTGTTGCCATCTCTTAAAATAATGCCTGAGAAGTGTACATCTTAGAGTTTAAATAAGCAATTAATAGTTTGTTTTAATCCAAGAGTCTTCTTTTTGAACCCCCTTTATATGTCAAGCAGTATACTACAGGATATATGAATGAAAAATAATACATGAACCTCATCCCTAAGTGTAGCTCATGACTCCTGGATAAGACAAAAAAAACACAAATTAATTAACTAGTATGATTCTATAATTAAGTCCACCAGAAGGATGAGTCTTAGGATGGCAGAGTAAACAAATGACCTTCAGTCTTGTAATATTTGCGGCATATACTGTAGTGACACTGTACTCTAGAAACTGGATTCTCTAACCTATCGGAACTCTGCCATCCAAACATGATCTCTTGAGGATGATATTCAAGACAAAGACTTGAGTTCTAAAGTGGAATGGGGGGAGGGAAGGGAAATATCAGGTGGGTTTTTTTTGTATGTATATAAGTATAAAAGTCAATAAAAAATAATAATTAAAAAAAAAGTCAGGTGTAGTGGGGCATGCCTTTAATCCCAGCACTCGGGAGGCAGAGGTAGGAGGATCACCATGAGTTCGAGGCCACCCTGAGACTACATAGTGAATTCCAGGTCAGCCTGGACTAGAGTGAAACCCTACCTGAAAAACCAAATATATATACTGAGAGCAAGAACATTCTAGTAAAAAGACATAGTTTTGCACATAATGGTCCCAACAGTAATCCTTTGTCTTATGGTCAACTGTTATTTTTTAATATCTTTATTTACTTATATGCAAGGAGGGAGAGAGAGAGACAGAGAGAATGAGTGCACTAGGGCCTCTAGCTGCTGCAAATGAACTTCAGGTGCATATACCACTTTGTGTGTCTGGCTTTACATGGGTACTGGGGAGTCAAACCTGGGTCATTAGGCTTTGCAGGCTAGTGCCTTAACCACTGAGCCATTTCTCCAGCCCAATGGTCAACCTTTTACATGGACTTAATCATCAAACGTCTAACTGTTCTGTTAGGTATACAAAGACAAATTCCTTTTGTCTTTCAGAAGATAGGACTTAACACAAAGAATGAAATCACAGGTTCCAAGAAACATGTGGTACAGTTCTAAATCAAGGATGAGTCCTACCAGAATCTCCAAAACAAACAGTAAATTCTGAGAGAGCCAGGCATGTTTCCCCCAAACAAAACTACTGAAGGTCATTAAGCATTCAGGAACAGGAAGGTCACAAGGACATGACAGAATGGCCAGGTTATACAAGCCAGATGCCATTCATTGTAAGGTGTGGCATAAAGTTAACTAGGTCATTCCACCATCATATATTTGGGATGGACTGTTATTTATTTTTGTGCATTAACTAACTTCCCAATGTGCAGAAATTAAATGTACTGGATCATACTGGGTAAATATGTGCAATTACTAGTTATGTTTAATGGTACTTGGTTTTAAAGCTTTCCCCGTTTATGCCAGGCAATCAAGGCACTTAATTTCCTTGTTGCACTATTGATGATCTTGGGTGTAGTTGTGAGATGATCGTACTTGGCAATAAAACTGGGCATGAAAGTAAACAAGCAAAAATGTTTCAACATTAGCTTCTTACTTGATTTTGAAACTCAGTCTCTTCCTTAGATTTCCATGGTTTTGAGTTGGGCCTGATCATACACTCCTCCTATTCCCTCAAGTGTATTCCAGCAGGAGGAACATGGGAGAAGGGTCTTGTCCATTCCCTTCCTTCTCGTTGGAGACCATCAGGGATGAAACCATGTATATATCCAACAGCTGGTAGGGCAGTGTGACTGCTCTTGCTAGATCTAATGTCCTTTGGTTTTGAATATTAGGCTGGTCAGAGAGCAATGTCAGCCCTTCTACTCCACTGCCAGCATCAAAGAAAAGCAGTTCAAATGACAAGAGCTCTGCAGTGAAAGGTAATACAGTGCTTTGTCCCTCTGGTGTGGCCACTGCCTTCCTTCCCAGCAGCCTCACATACTTTCTTTACTTCTTTCCTGGTTTCCATCTGAGCATCTAGGGCTTCAGTGCCAGGCTGTGGGATGGATAGTTATGCATGATCCTAAACTGACATTCGGACTTTCTTCCCACTTACTGTGCTGATTCACAATTCTCATTATCAACTTTATCTAATGAGGGTGATTCCAATACCTATGTCTATGTGATCAATTGCTCCTCAAGATATGTTAGAACTACCAAGGTAGGAAAAGCCATGGAGGTTTGCTGCCTGTAAAAACACGATTGCTCCTCAAGATATGCTAGAAATATCAAGGTAAGAAAAACCATAGAGGTTTGCTGTCTTTAAAAATGCCATTGCCTACCACACAAGGCATTTAATTAAAGCGCCTCAGAAAAGGCCAAGTCTCTCAGTTGTCAGAAAAGGTCCTTTCAAGCTCAAGAGATCAGGTCTCATTTGAGACAGGCCCCTAAAGAGAACATCTGCTGCACAGAAGAGCTGTGTAGTCACAGCTCTGTCTCTGCTCCTTTGCTCACCCCCACTCCCTTTTACCTCAGGAAGATAAAGGCAATGTCTGTTCCATTATCATCAGAAACTGTTCCTTGGATGTTCTTTTAAGTGATGTGCAAATAAGTTGCACCTGGTTTTGCTCCCAGTGGCGACCTGGGAGATCTGAAAGTTTCCCCGTAGTTGCCTGGTTTGCAGAGCTGAACTAACTTTCTGAGGATTTTCTAAGATCTTTGCAAAGGTTAAGAGAAAGAGGAAGTGAGCATGTGGCACAATTTCACTGGAGTTATCTTTAAGATATCTTTATATTCTCTATCAAGAGTAGAGATAAACTAATTCAGCTAAATGCAGTCTTGCCCCATACACTGTCCTTGTGGGACCTCTGCATGATACCTTGAAAAAGGTGAGTTAGTCCCTTTTATTAAGTTTCTCCACATCTCCACATCCTGCTCCTTGACTAAACCATGTTGAGTTCTGTTAGGTCTCAGATCATCACAGCAAAATAAACCAGGTACTATGAGGGTTAACCACATTGACTTCAGTTAATGTTACCTGTAGTAATCACCTACAAACTATTCAGATGACTGCCCTGGCTATGACTGGAGTAGTTTTATCTCCATAATAGATACCGCAGTTAAGTTGTTAAAATGAATATACCCACAGGGCATTGTGAAGGAAAAAATGGGAGAGGATCAGAAATATAGAGTGGCCTGTTCACTATCGTAGCATGTCAGTACCATTTTAATGAAGGGATCAAAGACTGTTTACGTGGCTCAAACTCCAACACTTCTATCCCTTTGCTCCAGCCCATTGTATTAACTTGTCCTACCAACATCTTAGGAGACTTTCTGAAACCAGATGGTGGGCACATTCCCAGATGCTCCCTGCTAGAAGGGTACCCCGTCAGGTAGACATTTTCTTCATGCTTCTGACACCTCCACCTTTTGGAGAAGGAAAAATGTGTGGGTCATCCAAGCCAGTGAAGTTAAATCCTCATGTGGAATGATTTATTTAAGAGTCTCAACTTATTTAGACATCACTTGCATGAAGCACGCTTTTGAAAACGTTTGCCTCATCTGGGAGACAATTTGGCTGTATAATGGTGGGAGCTAGGGCAGGTGTGTCAGTGAAATAGCACTAGAAGGGAGGGCTCCAATGAGGCTGAGCATGTGGGAATACAGAGCCCTCTGAAGGAAGGGGAGGCATGTCAGGAGCCTCTTTACAGTATAGAAGTATACCTTTACAGTATAGAAGTATGCAGGGACCGTGATGACACAGAAACTGGGCCTGGGTACTGCCTCTTCTGAGCCTGTGGTTATGAACGGTGAAAAGAAAGGACAGCACATCTCTCTTGACCCAGGAGATTTGAAGGGATTCCTCCAGCACACACTGGAAAGCACCTTGCTTCCTCAGCCGTTCAGTCTGAGCTCGGAAATAACCACGCGATTTCCTGGTTGTGGCAAAGCAACAGGGTGTGGGGTTTTGAGCAACTCTGTGGCTGTGGCCATTAGCAGAGGTTCCATTGCAGGTGGGGGTTAGTTAACACAGAACTGTTCTTCATGGAGCCTCAGGCCGCAGCTCAGGAATATTAACCAACTTACCAAGGGACATGACATTCCCTAACAGTTAGAAGCCAAGTGTCATGGGTTGTCCATTTCCAAGACCCTGCCTGCCGCCATCATGGCTGAGGTAAGCATTGAGAAGGTGGGTTAGTTAATGGTCCTTCTTCTCTTCCCCAGAGCCTGCCAAGGCTGCCTCGGACCTGACTGCTTGGTTCAGCCTCTTTGCTGACCTCGACCCCTTATCCAATCCTGATGCTGTTGGGAAAACTGATAAAGAACATGAATTGCTCAATGCATGAGTCTGCAGCCTTCAAGTGGGAGCCCTCACGACACTCTGCAGTGCCTCACCTGGGCTCACAGACATGTAACGTGATCAGTATGCTGTTTTAATATTTACGTGCCATTTTAATAAAATGAAAGGGTCAAAGGCCCTATTTCTATGAGTATAGTTATTTACTCTTATTTGATATAAAGGAGTTGTGTGTTCTACATGTACTTGAGCAGGACAGAAATTTCTAGGTCACTGTTCATTCTCTTGCTGACTTCCCCTCAGTACTGCTGTGATGTTGTGGGTCACAGTAATATCCATGCCAGAATCACAAACCTGCCATGTATCAAGTTGAGAGGACGTATCCTCAAAAGGAGCAGGACACGAACAAACAAAGTTTGGTACCTCCTCACACACCGCATCCTGTGTCCCTCAAAGGGAAGATTCCCTCTTCTTGCTAAGCCACTTTCCAGTGAGCTCTGGATGAAGCTTCAACCAACAAAAGACATTGTCCCCACAGACTTGCCAGTGGGCCACAGGTTGTCACATTGGCAAAGGAGCTGGGCTTCTTTCTGCCGTCTGGATCTTTCTATGGAAAGCAGCCATTTTTGCAGATCTCAGTGTCTCCATCACCAGGGCTGAAATCCAAAAGCATGTATTTATGGAGCTGTTTGTAACATTGGACATTAGTTTCACTTTTTGTTTTAATTAAATAGGAAAAAAAATATTTGACATGCAAAGTCAAGCCATGGATTCTGTTGTGGGGACTCAGTGGTGTGCTGAAGGAGGCACTGTAGACAGAGGAAGCGGGTAGAGCTCACCTGCAGCCTTGAAGCTACTGACTGGATCCCATACATCCCCAGATAAGGTAGCGAGGGGAGAGGGGCAACATAGGACTTTGGGAGCATCAGGTAGCATAAGGAGCAACAGTTTACACTTGGGCACAATACATGGCTTAGACACTTTACCAGTGTCACAGATCCAAGAGCTGCCATCTTCCCTGCCTGCCCTTCCATATCACAGTAACCTGCACAGTAAGGGCCACATACTCCCAGAAGGCCAGCATGGCCATGGTGTGCTTAAGCTTCTGTGTAAGAACAGACTGAGTCATGAGCCAGGACATACATGCCTCTCTTGGGCCCCAGTCACTCCAGTGCCCAGCTCTGACAAGCACTTCTAGGACCCCGTCTGGAAACACACGGGCATCTTGCAGCAGATCAGCTTGGCCACAGCCATGACTTCTTTCCTCTACAAACTACACCAGAGGACTGGGAGTAGGAACAGTTGAAGGTGTCCCCCCAGTGAAGGAAACCCATGCTACAGGCCTAATGGGCTTGGGACTCAATAGGGCACTTAAATAGGGTAGCTTTGCTGGCTTTAACAGACTCTTGTCTACAAGATTCCTTAGAATAGTTGTCATATACTTTGAGGATGTCAAGATATATAGCATCAGGACCCCACCTCACACCCTTTATGCATGCTCATGAACACACAAACACACACACACACGTGTGCTTGCTGTAACCCTAGCCCCCCAAACCAGGGCTTTGTTTGTGGTGTACTCCATCTGGGACAACATTACAACCCTACTCAGCCCTCAAGTGCCTCCTCAGAGCCCACTTCCACCAGTAGGCAGTCTCCCAGTGCAGCCCCCAGGTCTCCTATGAGAACTTGGCCTCCCTTTTTCCCTAGGAGTTTGGCTCTTGCCCTCCATCTGTCTGTCTCATCCATACCAGGATGATGCCCTCCCTGGCCTCATAAGGTCTGTAATTTGACCAAATGCCTGCACCATGAGGTGCTGCCACCCCCCCACACACACACACACAGAACAGGGTCCCTATTATCAAAATCTATCTACCCAGTAAATAGCTCCCTAGAATAACCTTAGAAGCAATGGATTAATGATTTCCAAGTTGAGTTACCCTGTGCGGAATGAGGGCTAAGGCTCCTAGCCTCCTGGGTCACCTCTTTTTTTTTCTTTTTTAATAAAACCTGTGGCAGTAGCTGCAATGAAGAGCTGAAACTAGGCCTGCTTGGCTCCATCCATGCAGTGGGAGGGTAGGGGAGGTGGGCGTCTTCTGTTTTGAATAGATTACTTTAAATCCTAACAAGCTGCATTTTAAAGTTGACCAGTGGGTGGAGGGGAGAGGATTGAGTTAGTAGGATAAGCTTTGATGCAAGGAAAAGGAAAGGTTGCTCATGGGAACATTTTCTCCCCAAATATTCTTTACGTTTTTTTTTTCTTTTGTGGAAAGAAAAGAAGAGAAAAAGATTCGATTTCCCGTCCCATCTGTGGTTCACTTGGGCAGCCTCTTGATCCCTTTTGATAGGCGTGTTTTGATCCAGGCTCACACAAAGCCCCTCAACCACCTCTCCAGTTTAAGGAGAAGCAGCTGCTGCCTGCTTCTCTTTTAAGGAGCCTGTGCACCAGCCTGGCCAGGAGGCTTTCTCTGGGACCCACCTCGGGGGGCCTCCCCAGCTGCCTCTGCAAAGCCCATCTCTGGCATGAGGAAGACAGAGGTGCTTTACCATCTTTGCCTCTTGCACCTTCTCCCCCTCATTTTCATCTCACCTCATAAGGCCAACCTGAGTCACAATGGCCCTGTGTATCTGTGTTCCTGAGTCCCTGGGTCCCCGGGTCGCCGGGTCCCTGGGCGAAAGGCAGAGCACCTGTTCTGGTGCGATGTGATCCCTGTCCCCCTGCCCAGCCAACAGATACAGTACGCACACTGATTCCATTTCCTTCTTCCCTCTTTCCCCAACTGGCACAGGCTCGTGGTGCACGTTACAGATTCAGTCCCTTCAAAATGCAATTTTAGAAATGTCAAGTTGATTTTGAGTTCTGGGCGAGAAAAGCATCCATCAGCTTCAGAATTAGAAATGCACCAATTTAGATAGAGCCAGCACTTTTTTGTTGTTGTTGTTGGAGGTTTTTTGTTTTTGTTTTTTTTGTTTTTATTTTGCCTGTGAAAATGTGGGCTACTTAAAGCCAGCAGCCCTGAGTATGAAAGAGGAGCACATCCATTGTGCTTTAGCCAATTTTTACAATTGGTCTAGGGCCAGGGCTGAGGCCCCCAAAGGCACCTTGTGAGGCTGCCCAGCCATCTGGGTGAAGATGGCACCTGCCAGGCCTCTCTTGCCTTCAGCCTCTACTTTGGCTACTACAGCCAGCTCTCAGAGAGGCTCCACTGACTTGCTTCCTCAGGGGGTTGATTCTGGAAAGGGATCTGGGATAAAGACTAACACTATCTGATTTTCCAACATATCAGAGTGGCACCTGTCTTGGTGACCAACTCATGTCCTCCACACAGGCCATGCAAGTGAATCCTCTGCTTTCTGCTTCACTTGGAAACAGCCTCTCCATCTTCCAACTGGCACCACTCACCGTGAACCATGTGGGTCTCTTCAGCTTTGTTGGAACATAGGCGTCAGCTTGGAGGCAACACCAAATGACTCACCATGGCTGCCAAGAGTTCTGCATTGAGAAGGAAGGATTCTGGTGAATGAGCAGTGTTTATGGTGGGTGTGGGGCGGCCCTCGCCACCTCAGACCTTGCCTGTCACGGAGCTCTTAGAGTTAACCTTTCTTTTTAGCCAATGTAACTTACTTTCTTGGTCCTTAAGAGAGGGGCACATATGGGTGAGGGAAAAAAGTTCAAAGACCACATGATTACTGATACCCAAGCCAACTCACATTGACAACACCATCGGATGTAGCGGCGCAGGCCTGTAATCCCAACACTTGGGATATAGAGGGCAGCAGATCAGGAGTTTTAAGGTCATCCTCAGCTGTATATTAAGATTGAATCCAACCCAGGTTATATGAGATCGTGTATCAAAAATAAATTGAATTTAGAAAGGTTGATGAGCTTATTTGCTCAGGAAAGTTTGGACTTCGGAGTCTAGGGGCTTAGTTGATGTTCTCAGCAACCCTCCTCTCTCAACTCTGTTTCCCACCATTTCTTCAATCCAGCAATATGGCTGCCAGCATTTCCTGCCAATGACATTTTGGAATTCTGTTGGAGTCTTGTGTTCACTCCCCAGTTGCTGAGACCAAAGAGTGAGGTAGGATACACACAGTTTTCCCAACTTTGCCTGTGCCTGTCCCTGGAGTCTGGCCTTCAAGGACTAGGAATAGAGAAAGAATAGTACTTCCAGGCAAATAAAAGGAGGAATGGAGGTGCAGCTGAATGCACTAGAAAGAAGACATTTGTCTTTTCGGAAGGGAATAAATGGGTATCGGGTGCTTAGAACTGGAATACTTTCCACAACCCACCACCTTTTTTTACTTTTTTTGGAGAGAGACACAGAGAGAGTCAGAGGGAGAGGAAGACAGATAGAGAATGGGCATGCTAGCAGCCTTTCAGCTGCTGTGAACAAAATCCAGATGTGTGCGCCCCCTTGTGGGCAAGTGCAGCATTGTGCCCTTGCGTTACTTTTGCATCTGGCTAAACGTGGGACTTGAAGATTGAAACGAGGGTTCTTAGGCTTAGAAGGCAGGCGCCTTAACCTTCTAAGCCATCTCTCCAGCCCAACCCATCACCTTTTGAAGGTACCCATGGGCAGGCTATTGTGCAGGAAGCTTGGAGCCCCCTGTGACCTTTCGAGGCTCTCTGTCTTCCAGTGGTTTTATGGCATCACAAAAGGGTGATGGAGCCTTCTGCATCCAACACATTCTATCCATGTGTTTGTTAGAGGTGGCAAGCTATAAAAAAGAATGCACAAACAGTCACTGTTCCTTTAGGAACCAATCCTCCATTTTCCTGAAACCCATTTCTTATTTTTTCTTTTCAGAAGCTAGTTATTAAATATACCCTTTAAGGTAGGATCTAGAAGAACAGTTTGGGGCAATAGTCGAATTTGTAGTCAAGCCATAGCTCTGTTTCCTCTGGGCCTCAGTTTTCTCATAAAACAGGGAGAGGAACACTTCTTGCCTTCTAGGGAGCAAAGGCCATGAAGACTCTCACTGCACTTCCACACAACAGCACAGAACTATGGCCACAAGTATTACTGAGGCTCATACACTCAATAAAATGCTATTAGAGAAAGGAGGCTGTGCACACAGTAATCTTCCAGAAGATTCTCTAAGCCCTAAGTCTCATTTTTTATGAACTTATTTCTAACTATCAAGGGAATGGATATAGGAGGGTACAGGCCTAGAAAGTCTGGTGAACAAGCTGCTGGTACCTTTTCAATAAATGACAGGATTCTTCTGTGCTAAGGCTAGGAGAGATGAAGGAGGTTCTCTGTTGGACCAAAGGGACAGACTGGAAAGTTTGGCAATCTTAGAGGTATTTTTACAATGAATTGCTAGCCAGGCACTGATTAAAATAAGCCAAGATGCAGAGCAGTCAGAGCCCTCCCAGAGTGGTTATGGGAAGGCAAAATGGAACAGCCACTCAAGGAAAGTTTGGCATTTCCACAGAAAGTTAAGCACATGCATGCCATACAACCTGCCAATCCCACACCTAGGAATTTACCCTGGAGAGAAAAAAAAATATATATATATATATATATATATATATATTCACACAGAAGCCTGTATGTGAATACATAGCAGCTTTATTCATAGTCTCTCCAAACTGGAAACAATCCAAATGCCTTTCAGCAGCAGAAAGAGTAAAATATCTGTGGCATAAGCATGCAGGAAGGTGTTATTTGTGAGTAAACATGCACAAGCTATTGACAGAGCATTAGGACAATTCACCTTGATAACATGTACCCCTGCTATGGCACTATGGGCTTCCTTCCCCAAATTCACAATCCAGTCTAGAAATAAAAACAATATCAAACCAGAGCCAATGTCTTTCAAAAAAACGAGTATCATCAAG
Organism: Orientallactaga sibirica; assembly: GCA_036365145.1. Classification (NCBI taxonomy): domain Eukaryota; kingdom Metazoa; phylum Chordata; class Mammalia; order Rodentia; family Dipodidae; genus Orientallactaga; species Orientallactaga sibirica. The sequence continues at coordinate 20,549 of JAEOAD010000019.1, read as the reverse complement.
AAGACCACGATGGGGTGGGAAGAAGCTAATGACATTATTAGGGAAACTACTGAAATTTAAATAAAGTTGACAGCTTAGACAATAATATTACAGTAATAATATTACAGTAATAATATTACAGTAATATATATATATAATATATATATTTAAATGTTGACAATTATATATATAGGATGTTAATAAGACAGGACATTGGGAAGTGACAAGTATGTGGGAACTTTGTACTACATTTGCAACTTTTCTGTAAATCTGAAAAATATTCCAAAGTAAAAGTATTTTTTTCTCTAAAACCTGTATGCCATATGGCTCCTTACGGGAGAATTTGGAGGGGATGGGACTCTTCTATGATTGTGTTGCTGGAGACATTTGTCAAAATCCATAAAGCTATATGCTTAAAAGGATGAATTATATTGTATGTAAATTATGTCTTAATAAGTATGATTCTAAAAGAAAAAGAAGAAATTGGATTTGGGATCCTCCACATATCACTTTCAGTGAGGGAATGCTCCTGAGATGCCTGAAGCAGAGACTGCCGTGGGGTGCAGTGTCTTCACTGTGCTGTCCCTTGCAGATCTTCACCAGCATGCATCTGTGCATCTGTGCATCAGTCGGGACGGGACAGGTTGTGTTTCAGCAACATTCTGATCACATGGAACATGTAAGCTTCTCAGTAAGGAAATACAGACTCCTTTGTCTTCCAGTAGTTTCATGGCATCACAAAAGGGTGATGGAGCCTTCTGCATCCAACAAATTCTATCCACATGTTTGCTCGAGGTTGCAAGCTATAAAAAAAAAAAAAAAAAAAAAAAAAGAATGCAAAGACAGGCACTGTTCCTTTAAGAACCAGTCCTCCTTTTTCCTCTCACATCCATTATGGAGGGTCATACATGGCTGTTCTGTGCTTCGTCTGAGCAGTGGCATACTTTTCTTCCCGTTACATAAAATGACTGCATGACCAAGCCTAACTACAAGGGGCTCAGAAGTAGCTTGGGGAAGATGGTATATTGTATGAGTACAACACTTCTGGGCTCTTCTCTGGGTTTTCAGAACTGGGTTTGAAAATCTTGCAACAGTAAAGTGTTGGTGCTAAGGAAGAAAATATGTCACTTAGAGGATGTTTTGGTGTGGTATGGTTTTGTTTGTGTTAGTATGCAAAGAACTTATAATAATACTGAGTTCTGTCTTCTTACAGGAGATTGGGGGGAAAATCACAGAGAAAGTGCCGTTACAGACCAATATTCAACACCTGCCTCACAGTAGTCCACATGTTTAAGCATTCTTTGTTCCTATTCTGACAGGAAAGACAAAGTTTTCAGCTCATAAGTCATGCAGGCCTCCTAGCCTCAGCTGAGGAGCTCAGGAAGCCAGGGTGGTAGACCTGACAGAACAACTGTTCACCCGGAGAAGAGTCACAACTTATCAGGTTCTTCCTCCTTTGCTTTCAAGCTGCTGATAATATGAAATAACATTTCAATTACAAAAGCAGGAGCCTTGAGCAACCACTAGGTGCAGGCAAACAGAGGTACCAAGAAATGAGGGGATGAGATGGCTAAGTCACTGAGCCACCATCACAACCACATGTGATTGAATTTCTTTTACTTCCTTTACTTCTTTTCATCTAAGTCTCTTTGATCCATTTCACCTTTATTTACTCAACTCTGAAAATAGGATCTTTGCCCTTAATATGAAATAATCTCCTAGGTTTTATCCTCTGATCATTAGTAGGAAACAACTCAACAGCTCTGTTATGTTTAACATGTCCAAAAAAGCTTGCACTTGGACATAATCACTGAACCCTTTGTTCAGGCTCCTGAAGAGCATGATTCAATACAGTCAAACTCTGGAGCCCGTCAGGCTCTCTATCAATGCCCCCTCCCCACGGGACGCTCTTGGAACATTTCAGTACACTATCCTAGCCCATTGGGGTATCCTTTCCTTGATAGGATGGGCAGTTTCTTCCTGAATCACCCTACTGGAGAGCTGATAAGAAATGCCCACAACTCTCTCCCTTAGCTTCTGACAGCCAGGGAGAAATTAAGATGTGTCAGCTCACTAGAGCCTCCTCCTCCAGCCACTGCAGGGGGTTCCCTTACTGATTTTGATGTGAGGCATCTCCTTGTGGTGTAGCTGGCCCTCACCTGTGGAGCCCCAAGATTCCATACTCACAGGACCCTCCCTTCATCCCCATCCCTAGAAGCACCAGAAATTCTCAGGACTGAAAAACATTTGAAAGCCCAAGCCCTTCCACTCTACAACAGTTCAACTCCACTTTGATAGAGTTATAAAGTCTAGTCAGGACCGAGGATTTATAGACCTCTTTGTTTCATCAGCTTGTACATCCTCTGAGATCATGTGTGTGCCTATATGGTTTTATTTTTTTGTCTTATGGATTCAAAAAATTGAAATCTATAGACCAGAGGGTAAAGTTTATAGGTTTTATTAGATTATAGATAGAACTTAGGAGAAAAAAGGAAGACAGTTATTCTCTAAGGAGGCAAGAAGGGTTTCCAGAAAATAGAAAAGCCCACCCCAAGACTCTTGGGAGTGTCTTTTATGTGAGCCTCCTGGATGGGTGGCTGATTTAATTAGTCCAGCCCTGGGTTCAGGTGTCTGGGTATAGGTTTTCTGGGACAGGGAAATATTCTAGGAAGCACTTTTTGGAAGGAGGTGGCAGGACAGAGATAACGGTCTCTAGAGCTTCCACAAATTTGGAAAGAAGTGGATGAACAATAATGCAACACTAGACATACTCACCGTGGGCATCACAGTGATGGGCGCTGGAGTGGTTGGAACTACCTGAACAGAAAGCCCTCACATGTAAATATGCTAGAGACTCAGGGCAGCCGCTTCCTAGTGGGGAAGTTCTATCCTGCACTCTTCTTTCTCTCCCTACCCTTAAAGTCTGAAACAGCCGCGCGTGAGCCTCAGCAGTCAAACGGAGGTATATTTTTATCCTGTCAATAGGAGCTGCTGTCCTGGGTGAGCTGTGACTCTGGCTCCAGCTGGAAAGGAAGAAGCGACCAGGGAAGGAACAAATCCTGACCACACACTACCCTGAGCTCTGGTGACTTGCAGTCTGCCACCCATCTGTTACCTGCTTGCAGAACCAGCCCAAGCGGAGCCCTGGCTTCTCCACCTTGGGCTCCAATGGACAGCTTTAGAGAAGCCCAGAGCCAGGCAGGCTGATTTTTCTGTCTACAAACCAGGACTAAGGTTAAAGAGAAAGCACCTTGAAAAGAGGGGTTAGGCCCAAGCTGAAGTCTTTTAAAAAAATTATTATTTATTTTATTAGTTATACTGATAATGTGAATACATTCATGTTGGTTCCTTCGATAGCCTCCTCCCTGTGCACCCCCCTCCAAAGGGACCCTCCTCATTGTGGAATGTGGGTCATGCATTATGGGGGTAGCCATTAGATATGGGGAAGAGGCAATGTCTCTATGCATGATGACCCAACTTGTGGCTCTAACAACCTTTCCGCCCCATCTTCTGTGAATTTCCCTGAGCCATGTTGGGTTCATTTTAGTTCTACTTCAGTGATGATGTCTTGGGAGCCTCTGAGTCTCTGGATATCTGGTTTAGTAGGAGTTGAATGTCTCTGTGTTATCTCCTTCAGCCTTGTGCTGGTATCAGGCTCACTGAGAAAGCTGCACTCTTGTTCATTTCCCCCATTACTCTATGGTTTCATCTGGGGCCCTGGTGAGATGCAATGGGCTGATCTTCCCCTCAGGCTCTGCATCCATCTGAAAAAGAGAAGCAAATTCTCCAAGGGAGAGAGAAATCAGCACCAGATAGATGGGATGGCCATTATTATTTTAGAGAGAATTTTATATGTGTAGGACTTCTTGTAGCCCAATGATTGGTGAGAGCTTGATATTGGAGAATGGGCTGATTTTTTGGACATGGTTTTGACTTGTTTCCCAGTTCCAGCTATGAGTTCCATTCCACTGAGTGGATCTGTTAGCCAAATTAAGAGGCGTTGGTTACCCACCATGGCTGTGTGCCACTATTGCTCTTGTTTGAGCATCACATCAGGTGTTTACTGCTGAGTATCTTAGACTGCAAGTTGTTTGGACAGATGTCATTCATTTTCCCCCAATTGCTCGTGTAGTACCCTCTGGCACTAGACAAGTTCACTGTCTGGGGACTGACCCTCTTCCAGATTCTAGCCAGGCCACTCCATGTTCCATCCCAACAACATATGATGTCTTCGGCAGTAGGGTCTTACCATTAACCTTTGGTGGGTCATCAAGAACTCTGACAGAAATCTGTCTTCTTTTGGGAAACCTTGTAGGTCTCTCTCTGATCAACAGCTCATTGTGAAAGTTAACCGCATGCTGGTACTGGGAGTTACAGGTCAGCACCAAGGAAGAAGAAGGAAGAAAAAGATAGGTAATATAAAAGAGAATAAGAGAAGAGGGAGAGAGAGAAACAGGAAAATATTAAGGTTAGTCTTCATGATGTCCTCTCCAGGTCCCTGTGGTTCAGGTATTCCCTCTAAGGGCCTACTGAAGGTTCAATCTTTTAACCTGTCTTTCAGGATATAGGATTTTATGGTACCATTTTCATTTCAGTCCCGATTTGTGTGACCCCCCCCTTATCCTTCCCTCCTGTCCCACCCTCCCTATTGTCCAGTCCTCTCGATGCTTATTAGATATGATAGCATCTCGGGCCGATTCAAGTTAGGAGCCACAGATGAGTGAGACCATGCAATGATTATCTTTCTGCGATAGGGTGAGCTCACTGAGAATGATCTGTTCCAAGTTTGACCATTTTTCTTCAAATTTCATTGTGTCATTTTTCCTTCCTGCTGTGTGGTAGGCTCCTAGGACATTCTAGGCTTTCCAGGTCTGAGCAGGGTGGGGAGAATCAAGCACTGTCAGGACTATAGGAAATACGGTGGCAAAAGTCTGCAGAATCATGTGGGGTGCCTGAGTGTCCCATGTGCTGAAATCAAGGAAAGGGTAAAGGACACATGATAGATCTCAGAGGAAGAAGTTTGCTGCACATTTGTTGGGTTAATTCCCTTGGGCTATGTAGCAGACAGCTTCAGGTTTGCTGAGATGAACTTCCAGACCAGGCACAGTTATGGAGGAAGGGATATTATTTATTGAAGCTTACAGATCCAGGGGAAGTTGCATAATGGCAGGAAAAGTGGCCTGCTCTTACAGAGAGAGAAAACCACAGCCCCAAAGCACAGCATACCTCAGGAACTCCTACTGGGCACACTTTGCATATCTTTACAATGCAATCTCAAGCCCACCACCACACCTGAAGACCGCCCAGAGACACCGCCTTCAGCCAAGTAGCTGCAGATGCAAACTATAAACTAATAAAACACTGAATATATTGGGGGCCATATATTCAAACTACCACAGGCTATTAACCATGTGTATATGTTTACTTCATTAACTCTTTCTGACCCCAAAGAATCTGGAAAAATCAGCAGCTATTATCTCCAGAGTAACTGCTTTAAGCCAGGCATTGTACTATACTCTCTAAGCCCATTTTGACATCATATTAACTATCCTGACATAGGAGGTTTTTGTATGTGTACATTTTTTTACATTGTTATATACATCACCTGTCACATGACTTTTAATAGATTAACTTAGCCATATAGCCATTAGCATTATCTAACCCTAGAACATTTTTAACTACTCCTAAGAGGAACTCTGTATGCATGAGTAGTGACATCCTATTGTCCCCTTCCTCTCACACTGGAAAGTGTTAACCTCATAACTCTTAGGATTATTCTATATGAAGAGTTCACATTTTGGGATAATACAGTAGGTAGTCTGTTGCTCCTGGCCTCTTTCACTTAGCACAGTATTTTGAAGACTCATTCAGATAACATGTGCAGCATGTCATTCCATCTCACTGCTGTGAATTCTCAACTGTATGCATATCGTACATTTGAATGACAGACATTGTGACTCTATTTTGGGGTTGTGGTGTCTAATGAAGTTATAAATATCTGCGTGCAAGCTTTTGTGCAGAATACACACACAATCATTTTCTTGAGTATATATCCTAGGAGTGGACTTGCTGGGCTGTAAGATAACTGCAATGTTTTGAGAAATTAAGGTTGTTACATGATTTCATTTTCCAATAAGCAGTGTGGTTCTGAATTCTGTGCATCCTCACCAGCATTGTAATTATCTGACTTTTAAATTATGACCATCTTCATGAGTGAGAAGTATTTTAATATGATTTTTCCCTAATGTCTTTTCTCCTTTTTGAGACAGATTTTCATGTAGGACAGGATGACCTTGAACTTCTGTGTATCCCAAGCTTCTTTATAATGCCTGATCTTCCTGCTTCTGCTTCCCAAGTGCTGGGATTACAGGTGTGAACTGTCATGTCTGATTTGCATTTCTCTACTGGAATTGGGTATTTACTATAGACTGAACTGTGTAGCCCTGCAAATTTTATATTGAAACTGTAATCCCTAATGCTGTTGTGTTTGGAAATAAGGCCTTTGAGAGATAATTAAAGGAAAATGAAATCACGGGGAAGGGGTTGGTCCAAGTAATAAGAGAAGATACAGAGTTTGCACACTGTCTCAGAGAAAAAGCCATATGAGGACAAACAGCCCTCTGTAAGTCAGAAAGAGCCCTTACCAAAAATCAAACCCTACTGAGATTGGATCTAGGCATTGAGTTTCCAGAACTGCTAAGACATAAATTTCTATTGTTTAAACCTGCCTGGGTTACCCATTCTAAAGTATTTTCTTAAGACAGTGAAGCATAATAAAGTAGAATTATGATCTTCATTTCATAAACAAAAACTCCAGGAATACCAAGGTCATCTCTCAGTCTGTCTGATGCCAATATCTGACCCATTTTACATATGCTACACAGCTATGAGTTCCAGAACAGGGAAGGTCATGGTTCTACTGGGAATGACCTATCAGTGAAAAAAAAAAAAAAGACAAATGGCACCGTGCAAAGACCTGCTTCCATGAATAAGGGACAGAAACATGCCAAAAGAGAAAAATAAGCAAGGGATGGGGTCCCCAAGTTGTCTGTTCCCCTTTACTTATGCAGGATACCAATTCAGGGGTGACTAAGAGTTGCCTGAGAACTCACACATTGGTGATTCTCTGCCAAGGCACCCACTGCAGCTTGTCCAATGCACTCATTTCCAAATGTGTCTAATAACAATTCCAGGGCAACAATTTCCATGCTCTAAGTGGCAGTAACCATTTCAATGTACCCCGTCCCTTAAGGCAGCCTCAGAAGGTGCACAAGAAGTAGGGTGTGATGGCACATGCCTTTAATCCCAGCATTCAGGAAGCTGAGGTAGGAGGATCATTCTGAACTCTGAATTGAAGGCCACCGTGAGGCTACATAGTGAATTCCAGGTCAGCCTGGGCTAGATCAAGACCCGACCTTGGAAAAAAAAAAAAAAGAGTGCACAAAAAACACAAATCACATTCAAGAACAATCTCTTGGTCATTTTCTGGCTTCTATGATTAGTGTGGGATGTGGATTCCATTTCACTTTTCTAGATGGGGCAGTTCAAGAAGCATAAATGAGAGGCCAGGTTTCTGGGCTCCCTGGATGCCCACTTCATAAATCCAACTCAACAGAGTAGAAAGCTGTTAGCATGGGCCACCCTCCAGGAAACATTCTGTCCTCTGATTCCCTGCAGATAGCTTCAGCTCATTCCAGATTCGAGGCTTAAATGCTTTAATCCTTTTCATTTTAGAGTATGATGACATTGGAATCATTTTTTTTTTTCTTGAGAAAAGGAATAAAGGCTGAAATTACATGGCCTTTCTGGACTCTCTCATTGAGTCCAGGGTCACGCTACCAAGCATTTTCTTATTATACCTTTTTAGTTTTTCAAAAGTTTATTTATTTATTTTACTTATTCAGAGAGAGAGGGGAAGGGAGAGAATGGTTCCCCAGGGCCTCCAGCCACTGTAAATGAACTCCAGACACATGCGTCACCTTGTGCATCTGGCTTACATGGGTACTGGGGAATCAAACCTGGGTCCTCAGGCTTCATAGACAAGTGCCTTAACCGCTAAGCCATCTCTTCAGCCCATCTTTTTAATTTTTAAAAAATATTTTGAGACAAAAATCTGGCTGCATGTAGTGCAGACTGGCCTTTAACTCATGACATTCTTCCTGTCTTAACCTCACAAGTATTGGGATTACAGATGTATGCCTCCAAGCCCAGCTGTTAAGCCACCTACATTTTAAGATAAGAGACTTGGAATTAATTTCTGTGAAAATCCCTTGCTTCCAACTTTTTCTTATCTCTTTACTTATCCCTCCATTAACATGTAGAAATTATCATACGTTGTTTTTCCTATTTCTATATGAATAGGAGCTAGTAGGTAAACCTTAGAAAAAACAGCAAACCAAATCTGAAGAATTACCCACCCTTATTTTTTTATATTTTCTTTATGTCACAAACAGATGTTTAGAAAACCAAAGGAACACAGACTTGTGTCCAGCTTATGCATACCTGGTCACAGTGTAGCTCAGGAAGAATGCACTAGTTCATTCTTATAGAAGACATGAGTGTCTATGTCAGTCTGCCATCACCGTGGCAAAATGCTTCACATAAACAAGTTATAAGAAGGAAAGATTAATATTGGATCATGTTTCCTAAGGTTGCAGACCATGATTTCTTGGCATTTCTCTTTGGGCCTGTAGTGACACAGGACGTCATGGTGGGGAATGCTTAGTAGAGGATATTTGTTACCTCATTGTTGCCTGGAAACAAAAAGGGAGCTGTCATACCTAATATTACCAGCATGCAGTTAACTTTCACAATGAGCTGTTGGTCAGAGAGACCTAAACGTTTCCCAAAAGAAGACAGATTTCTATCAGAGTTCGTGATGACCCACCAAAGGTTAATGGTAAGACCCTACTGCCAAAGACACCATATGCTGTTGGGATGGAACATGGAGTGTTCTGGTTGGAATCTGGAAAAGGGTCAGTCCCCAGACAGTGAGCTTGTCTAGTACCAGAGGGTGCTACACGAGTGACTGGGGGAAAATGACTGACATCTATCTAAACAACTCATAGTCTAAGCTACTCAGCAGTAAACAACCTGATGTGATGCTCAAACAAGTGCAATAGTGGCACACAGTCATGGTGGGTAACCAATGGCTCTTAATTTGGCTAACAGATCCACTCAGTGGAATGGAACTCATAGCTGGAGCTGAGAAACAAGTCAAAACCATGTCCAAAAAATGAGCCCATTCTCCAGTATCAAGCTCCCACCAATTGTGAGCTATAAGAGGGCCCACACATATAAAATTCCTCTCTAAAATAACAATGGCCATCCCATCTATCTGGTGCTGACCTCTCTCTCTCTGTTGGAGAATTTGCTTCTCTTTTTTTAGATGGATGCTGAACCTGAAGGGAGGAACAGCCTATTGCACCTCACCAGGGCCCCAGCTGAAACCATAGAGTAATGGGGGAAATGAACAAGAGTGCAGCTTTCTTGGTGAACCTGACACCAGAACAAGACTGAAGGAGATAAACACAGAGAATATTCAGCTCCTACTAAACCAGATATCCAGAGACACAGAGGCTCCCAAGACCTCATCACTGAAGTAGAACTAAAATGAACCCAACGTAGCTCAGGGAAATTCAAGGAAGAGGGGGCGGAAAGAGTGTTAGAGCCACAAGTTAGGTAATTATGCACAGAGACTGCCTCTCCCCCATAACTGTTGGCTACTCCCACAATGCATGACCCACATTCCCCAATGAGGAGGATCCCTTCACAGGGGGGAGGACAGGAAGGAGGCTACCGGAGGCACCAACATGAATATAAAATTAAAATACATTTAAATTTTTTTAAAAAAAAGGGAGACAAAGGAGAATAGCAGAGTCATATCTTCTTTAAGGGCATGGTCTTGATGTCTCAACTTCCTCCTACTAGGCTCCATATGCTAAAGGTTACACCTCCTGATAGTGCAACAGGCTGGAAGCAGTCCTTCAATACATGGGCTTTGGGGACTATTTCAGATCCAGACCACCACAGTGACAATATCCTCACCATCCCATAGCACTGAATTTTTAGCCTTCTTTTTATTCTTTTCTAATTCAAGGGCAATAACTTGCCCAATTTGCATTGATTCAACTGCTAACAAAGTTAAACATGTATTTTCATGTTGATCTCATCCCTTGATAATCACCTTGCCCTGACGTTGGAAACATGTAAAGCAGTCAGCTTATCCTGTGCTGCCCACTGGATGATGGATGGACAGTAGGAAGTTGTGCAGGCAAATAAAAGAGGCATGTCACCCTGCAAAATGAAGGTCACATTGCTTCCTTGCCTTTTACTAATCGTTACAAAAAATGCATATTTGTTGCAAGGGGGGAAATCATGTATTTAAAAGGCATATGAGTTTTATGAAAGTGTACCTTAACACTCTTCTCTCCCACCCACTGGAATGAGTAAGCTTTTATAGCTGTCTATCTCTACCTCCCCTTTCTGTTGTCTCCCAAGGCTTGCTGTCTGGTCGGGGATTCAGGGAAGCAATCTGGAGAAAGGATTAGAGATTTGAATAGAAGTAGCAACTTCATACAAAGCTTGCAGGTCCTGTTCCAGGGTGGTCTTCGGGCAGGGAATATGGAGAGACCACACCAGTTGCTTGTCTGTAATGAAAGGAGTAGGTGAATGGAAGTCAGATAATATTACCCTGTCTGTCTTGACTCCAGTCCATATGAAAAATGGTAGGCTGTTGATTGCATCATGGGAGCAGTGTCCTTTGTTAACTCCTGTCCCTTGAGTGTAATCCTTTTCCTTTACAAAGTAGAATGGAAAACCTTAGATGAGGGTAGGCTTTCTAGCGTGAACCCCTCTCTGCCCCTTTGGCAGCCCCTCGTGGAGCCCTGCATCTACCCTTTATCCATCTTGCTTCCAGACAGTAGTTTGAAATAACATCCATTACCTGCAGGGCCATAGCCAATCCCAGCTAAAGGAACACCATCAAAGTGATGCTTAAATCAGATGCCAAAGCTGGACTAGATTTTTTAGTGTGAAAGGGGAACCCATTTCTTGTTATCATAAAATCTTTTAGAGGAAAAAATGATCTAATTGTTTAAATTCTCAGTGCTAAAAAACGGCTATTATGAATGGAGAAATAATCCCCAAACTGATCTGGAGCCTTTGAAACAAACTATTTCTTTCTCCTCTGTGAGAGATGCAAAAGCTTGTGGAAGAGGACAGACCACATGAGAGACAGTGGGTGACCAGTTTCCTATTAACTAAAAGGAATAAAAACCCAAGATGCCCAAGCTGGTGCACTCCTGTAATCCAAGCTCTTGGGATGCTGAGGCTACACGAGTTCCAGGCCAGCCTGGGCTATATAGTGAAATCCTGCCTCAACCTACAAAAGAGGCAAGAAAAAAAAGAATGATATGAAAGGTTAGAAAAATTTTTCTTTTTTGTTGAAAAATTGTCACTTTTATCATTTTATTTCTTTTTATGCCATAAAACTGTTTCAACTATTCATTCCTCTGGTATCATTCCCCACAGGAAAATTATGTCTTCCCACTGACTTGGATCCTTTTAGCTGCTTTAGTGTTAGGCAAGTAAACATTAGGCACATACATTAACATCCTGAAATGTCCAAGCAAAAAAAAAAAAAAAATGTATGAGAAAGTTTTGGTTTTAATTTGGTGTTAAATGGTTTGTGATGGTTAGTCTTCATTGACAACTTAACAACTACACTGGGTTTGAATAGCATCACTTGTGGGCATGTCTATAAAGACATTTCCAGGAAAGTTTAATTGAAGAGGGAAGACTTCTGAATGTGCATAGCACCATCAGGTAGCTGGGTCCCAGACTGAATAAAAAAGGGGAAAAAGAGAAATAAAGAAGATCACTGGCATTTCCCGTTTCCACTTGTCTGTCAAAATGTGAGAAATCCCATTTTCACAATCTCACTCTTCTGCTATCGTTAACACCTTCCCTGCCATCATGGACTGTATTCCTTTGAACTATGAGCCAAAACAATTCCTCCTTTGCATTGCTTTTTGACAGGTATTTGGTCACAGTGATGAGAAAATTAACTGATATGGGAAAATGCTACCAAGAAGTGTGGTTATTTCTGCCAAAAACCTGACCTGTGGTTCATAAGCCACTGGAACTGTTTTGCAGGAAGAATGTGGAAGAGTTTGGAAGTGCAGGGGAGAGAAGGCTTAGAATGCTATAATAGGCCATTGTGATGACAGTGCAGAAGTGAATGCTGGGAGAAATGTAGCCAGTCAAGGCCTAGCTAGTGAGATTTCAGAGGGAAAGAACTCCACTGGGAACTGGGCTGGCAGTTATATTCAGCATATGTAATTATTAAAGAGATTAGTGTCATGAACAAAAACCCCTTACTCTGCACTGGAACCATAGGAAAGGTTCCCCAAGGGAAAGATCTCACCTATCATAGGCTCCAAATGCAAAAATGCACAATCCTTTTATGGAAGAGAGTCTGAATTAAGAATGTAGCTGAAGGGGACACCTGATCAAGAACAACCACCTAGGGCAGTACCTTCCCAGGGTTAGCCACTAAGGTACACAGAGCTGGTAGAAGGGGGGCCAGACAACATCACTAGCTGGCACAGAATTTGGTGGCATTGTCCACTTGGCACTTGTTTCACAGCCATGCAAAAAAAGGGATGACTGGGTCACAGAAACTTGCACCCAGGTTCCTGAAAGCCACAAAGGCCAGGCAATGTTTGGCAGAGTCAGATTCCCTGCAAGGAGGTTCTGATGGGCCAATGCTTAAATCTGTGAAGGTGAGACTACAGATCCCAGTATGCTGGACATGCCAGGATCATGTGATCTCCACTAAGGAAAGTTGCAGCCATGGGGTAGAGCTGGCCCAAGAAAGACACTATGGTGTGCTTCAGGGAGCAGAACTTAAGAGGCCTAGCTACCTCAGTCCCTAGGAGCCCGAATGATTCTATCATAAGCCCTGGATGCTGGACATGGAACTGTATGTAGGACTCTGGTCTTACACTGGTCAGCTCTTTCCTTGCTGAGCATACATTCCTTCCTTTCGGAAAGGGAAAGTTTGCTCTTTGTTATTTTATTTGTTTTTATTCTTATTTATTTATTTATTTATTTGACAGAGAAAGAGGGAGAGAGAGAGGGAGAGAATGGGTGCACCAGGGCCTCCAGCCACTGCAAACAAACTCCAGACATATGCACCCCCTTGTGCCTATGGCTAATGTGGGTCCTGGGGAATCGAACCAGGGTCCTTTGGCTTCATAGGCAAACGCCTTAACCACTAAGCCATCCCTCCAGCCCCTGCTCTGTCATTTTATATTAGAAGTATATAAGCTGTATTTTGATTTTACAGGGGCTCACAGCTAAGAGGTTACTTTGTGTCTAGGTGTGTACTTAGAGCTTAATTTTTTTTTTTTTTTTTTTTTTTTTTCAAGGTAGAGTCTCACTCAGCCCAGGCTGACCTGGAACTCACTATGTAGTCTCAGGGTGGCCTTGAACTCACGGTGATCCTCCTACCTCTGCCTCCCAAGTGCTGGGATTAAAGGCATGCGCCACCACGCCCGGCTTCAGAGCTTAAATTTTTAAACAATATTGGAACTGTTAAAACTTTTGGAGATGAACTGAATACACATGGCCACTCCTCTTTGGCTTGGGGGCAAAGGCAGAATATTATGAATTAAAGTGATATGTTTGGATATTGGTAAGGGGTAGACTTGTGACAAGGGGTCATCAATCTTCACTGTCAACTTGACAGAATTTAGAATCACCTATGAGACATAGCTCTACACATATCTGTGAGGATGTTCCTAGAGAATCTTAACTGAGAAGGGAAGATTTACCCTGATTATGGATAGCCCTGTCCCATGGCCTGGGGTCCCAGACTAAATAAAAGTGGAAACAAGGAGAAAGCAAGCAGTGTGTGGACATTTACCTTCCTCTGGCTCCTGGTTCATCAAGATGTGAGGAGTCCCAGCCGTATGCTCGCGCCACCGTGTACTCCACTATGCCATCCCTCCATGATGTGGACTGTGCCCTCTGACTTATGAGCCAAAATAACTCCTCTCCCCTAAGTTGCTTTTTGTTAGGTATTTGGTCACAGTGATGAGGAAATTAACTATTACAGATTACTTTCAGAAGTGCCCCTTCTAAAAAAGCAAACCTCACATTCTGGACTTGGAAGATAGAATTACACAAGTTCTCTAATCCTACCTAACAGATTGCCACAAAATATAGCCCCTTAGAACAAACACATAATATCTTATGCAATTTCTAAAGACCAGGAACCCAGGAACTGGTTAGCTCTGCCTGGTCATTAGCTGGTATTTCTGGCTCAAGATGTCTTGTGAGATCAAGGTCATCTCTAACATAAGACTGGAGATGGACTAGATCTATTACCACATGACTGTTGGCAAGGGTCCTTGGTACCTCCAAAGCTGGTAGCCAGAGGCCTTCACTAATCACCACTGCCTCTATCCACCAACTTCCTAAATGTCCTCACAAAATCATTTTGCCCATTGCAAGTGACCCAAGAAAATTGCACACTGGAGACAAAACCAGTCTTTTCCTAACCAAACTTCAGAATTGACATCTCATCACTTCTGCCTTCTTCTGAATATTCTATTCAGCAGAAGCAAGTCTAGACCACATTTGGGAGAAAAATTAAGCCTTGCTTTTTAAAGGAGGGGCATAAAAGAATGTTTCAAATACTACATTTATAACTTATTACAAAGGATATTGCAAAGGGCGTAGATGAAAAAGTACATGAGGCAAGGTATGAAGAAGCACTGAGTGGCTTCCATGCTTCTCTGGGCACATCACCCTCCAAAAACCTCCCATGTTCAGCCATCTGGAATTACTTCAATTCTTGCCCTTGGGGTTTTTAATGGGGGCTTCATTATATAGGCATGATTTGGTTTTGTAATTATCTGGATAGGGAAAGTGCTCAATGCCAGTCTATTTAGATTATTTTTGTCTCTCATTCCTTCCATGGCATAGGGACACCCTGTGGAATAATGAGGGTCATCTTACTATTGAGAAAAGGTAGTTCAAAGAATTTCTATGGTCAGTGACTAGAGTTACTATGGCCTACCTTAGGAGATAGAAATTTTAGTTTGTATGATCTTAGAAAGCTATGGGCCAGAAATGAAAACCAAAACATACACATAGCAAGCTACCCACTGGTTTTTGAACCTGTACAGCCATCACATTAAAGGGATACACAACTCAAAAAATTCTGCCATAGTACTAGAATCCCATTCTGCCATAATTATAGTCTACCATTATTTGGGAAAATATGTGTCCCAGGGTAAGACCACTCAGGTGTAAAGGCTTCTGTTGGATAGTGTTGGGCTCTAAAATCAGGAGCAATCTCAGCAAGTTTATAGCTTCCCCTTGGAGAGCAGCTGCTATAACAGACCTAAGGAACAGTGTCACCCCTTGCTCCCAGCTTCTTTTAAGGTGTTAGTTGTAATAGCAAATTAACTTCAGTTCAATTTATCGCTGGCTACTATTTATTTTTTATTTCCACTAACATTCAAACTTTCTAATTTTTGGAAAAGACATAGGTCCAGTCACAGTACTGGTCTAAACTGTAGAAATTAGGTTAGCAAATGCCTCCTTTTCAGTCCACTCCTGCTCAGATAGAGAAAGGTTCTAATGGTGCAAAACTGGTGAACAATTTTGCCTCTGGGCAATATAGCTGCATGTGCTGTAAACCTGTTTTGCCAGGAATTAACAGAGCAACCCATCCCCACCCAGCCTTTAGGAATTTAGACAGAGTTTAAAAACATATTTAAAGCTTTTCCTGAAAAGCTGTCCCTCATAGAACCTGTAGTCCTTGGTCCTATTGCCTTTGTTACCAGGTCAGAGAAATAAATAATTTTCAGGTGATGTGGGTCAGAAAATATTAAAGAATTATAGCTATGAGCTGCAGAAATCACTGAATGGATAGTGCATGCACACAAGTGTGGGGACCTGACTTCTGATCCCCGTAATTCACATTAAAAAGCCAGATACAGTAACAAGCATCTGTCATTCCAGTGTACCCACTTTGAGATGTGAATTGGAGACAGAAGCCCCCAGTAGCTTGCAGTCTGATTTGCCTAGTAAATACAGAGGGGAACAAGAGACCCTTACCTTAACCAAGGTGGAAGGTGAGAACCACCATCCAAGGCTGTCTTCTGACCTCTACCCTAACATTGTAGCATGCACACACATGCACAAAGTATCAGAATTGCACCAGCAGTCCTCTCTTCCCCAGAGCTATTAGAAAAACAGGAATATCTAGTGAGGACATTTCACTGCTTCCACTCATGGTTAAGTGTCAGCATACTCAAGGAAGAGTGGGAGCCAACCCTTCATGCATTTACTTCCTCATTTTAATATTTTTATTAATTTGAAAGAGAAAGAGGTAAACAGAAAGAATGGGTGCACCAGGGCCTCCTACAACTGCAAATGAACTCCAGATGTATGTGCCACCTTGTGCAACTGGCTTTATGTGGGTACTGGGGAGTCAAACACAGGTCTTTAGGCTTTGCATTGAAGTTTCTTAACCACTGAGCCATCTCTCCAGCCCCCTCCTTCTTTTTGACAACCAATCTTCCACTTCTCTATGGAACTGTTATTCTGATCAGGATGTCTCTGCCTGTGGCGGGCTCAGTGGTTCCTTGATCTGAAGAAATAGTTGGCTGCCTAAATCCAGGCAGCATCTTGTGTTTTGTTTCTTCTGAACACTTACATCTTTTACAGCCCAAACAAGTCCAGTCCAGAATCAGTATCCCTTCCTGTCAAGACCCAGTTGTGGCTCTGCAAGGATCTCACGACTCAGGGATCTCCCACTGGGAGAGCTCTTGCCTCCATCAGTCTCAATCTTTCCGGAAGGAAGACAGAATGGTGTTTGGAGGTATTTTGTGTCTCAAAAAGTGTTAGAGGAATATCTCTGCCTTGCTGCCACCCTTCCCATATTCACTCGTTAATAAACCCAGGTAATACCTTTAAGCGAGCACATGGGTTGTCAACTATAGTTACTTTCTGAAACAGAGGAAATTCTTTTAGTAAGCATCAACAATGTTCTACTTAAATGCACCCTTCAAATTCCCACAGGACTCTGATTCCACAGAATCTCTAATAGTCCAGATTTATTCCCTCCTTCCTTCCTTCCTTCCTTCCTTCCTTCCTTCCTTCCTTCCTTCCTTCCTTTCTTCCTTTCTTCCTTCCTTCCTTCCTTTCTTTCTTTCTTTCTTTCTTTCTTTCTTTCTTTCTTTCTTTCTTTCTTTCTTTCTTTCTTTCTTTCTTGTTTTTTTTTTTTCAAGGTAGGGTCTCACTCTAGCCCAGGCTGACCTGGAATTAACTATGTAGTCTCAGGGTGGCTTCAAACTCACAGCAATCCTCTCTTCCTACCTCTGCCTCCCGAGTGCTGGGATTAAAGGTGTGCAGCACCACACCTGGCTAACAGTCCAGATTTCTATTGTCATTCTATCTGGTCATGTGGACAGGTCATTGGCCACTAGTGATGAGTCAGTAAAAACCCATAGTGGCTTCTATCATTACAATTCTTCAGCATCTAGTTCAGGTCACCAGGCTGGTTAGTTATTACCTTTTTTAACCAAGTGGCATCCTTCCAAACAGAATATTGTCTGTTTACCTTGGAATTGTCATCTGATTTCAAGTCAGCTGAAAGCTGTTTGCCTGCACTATCCAAGAGTCAACAGACCAGCAGCAACTCACACAGTTCCAGTAGGTCTTATGGGATAAATGCTCCCTGCTCCTCCTCTCATCTACAGGTTGCATACAGTATAAACCATGTATGTTCTCAAGTCTCAACAACACTCACATGCATGACTGTTACCTCGTTCTAGTCTCCAGCATGCTCATTTGTTTACAGATCAGCAATTTTCTTTTTGTTCCTGTATACAGGCAGACAAGAAGTACCTGAGGTACTATGGTACTATGTTGCAACTACTTAACCTGTCATTGTATTTCAGAATAACTATAGGCAATACACAAAGGAGTGCAACTTACTCCAATAAAACTACTTACTAGGTTTGGCCCAAAAGCAGTAGTTTGACTCCTAGCCTATAGCTTTTGGAGTTACTAGGAAGTCTGGCATATACAGTAATTCTGTCTCCTTATTAACAGAATCTTTTTTTCAAAGAAATTTATCTAGATAGCATGACTGTCTAGCCTACCATGATCATGTCATTATCTTAAAATTTAGTGGTTTCACTAATGGAAGCCAGAAAGGCATATAGAGAAAATATCAGACATAGCCTTTGTCTTCCAACATAGGGAGGAGTGAAAGGAGAACTATTTTGGTACAAGGAGCACAATGATGTATTTAATCTCTGAGGTTGAAATAGGTTGGGGAGATAGTTCAGTGGTTAAAAGTGCTTGCTTGCAAAGCCTTATGCCCAAGTAAAGCTAGATGCACAAAGTGGCATACGCATCTGGAGTTGGTTTACAGTGGTAGGAGGCCCTGGAATGCCCATACTCTCTCTTCTGCCTCTTCATCTCTTTCTCTCTCTCAAATAAACAAAAATACTGAAAGAGACAGGCTAGATTTTCTGAGGTACTTTTTTTTTTTTGGTTTTGCAAGGTAGGGTCTCACTCTGGTCCAGGCTGACCTGGAATTAACTATGTAGTCTCAGGGTGGCCTCAAACTCTCGGCGATCCTCCTACCTCTGCCTCCCAAGTGCTGGGATTAAAGGCGTGCGCCACTACGCCCGGCTGAGGTACTTTTTAAACAACCAGAATTATGGAGTCAGGTGCCAGCATTAAGATTTTGAGGAGTAAATAAAGCAACTCTTTTTTTATAATGGTCCTGCAAATTCTAAGTCCAAAGACACCTGAGTTTCGCTAAATGGGCAAATTAAAAATGTTTTTTATTAAGGAGGGGGCAGAAGGTATTAGTCATCTAGGGAGCAGAAGAGAATCCACAGGGGAGAATGAATCTTCAAAACTAGATGGTATATCCCAGGGTAGGATAAGAGACGGGAGAAAGGTGATCACTCAGTTTGCAATACTCTAAGCTGTAATTCTCTTCATTGTTTTTAGATAAGGCTTGAACACATACATTTCTAGGCTTCTCTCTTCTTGATCCTGAAGTTTAATTTTGTATAAACTTATTTTGATGCAGGCATACATAAGGAAAATTTAGCAATCTGGGACTCTACTTGGCTTAGGACATACACACCCCCTTCCTAATATCTGTACCTACCAACCTGGGACCCTCATCTTCATCAAGCTGCATGCACACCCCATTTCAAACCTGTGACCGTCATCTTCAAGCTGCATGCACACCCCATTTCAAACAAAGGGACTGCTTTTCCTTGACCCTATGGCAATATTTCCATTCAAACATATCCTGGAATGAGAGGCAGAAGCCAATTCAGCTTTTCCAGTTTTGGGTGCACCCATAGTAAGGCAGTGTCCTTTGAGTGAACTTTTAGAGAGCATTCCCCATTTACCCTTTTACACCTATGCATGATTAGGTGTACATGACTAAAATCACATGCATCATGGAAAGGGACATATGCAGTGATAAAGGGTTACATACCTCAATCCTGTCAATCAAAGCAAAGAACCACACACCACACTACTGTCCTTAGAAACCAACTCCTCCTTCCAGACACTATGAAAAGGAGCTTCAAACAGTATTTAGGGTCCCTTGAGTACTCTTGAGTTAAAGAGCCAACTGCTCTCTTGTAGCGTGTTTCACTTGTTTTTCTCTCTAATAAAATTTCTTGCTGTTTTACTATTTGTGTATACTTCAATATTTTGAACAGACACCAAGAACCTGAAAATACCTGGTACCAAATTTCTCAGGACAATTTGTATAAAGCTTGCAGTATGATTGAGCCAGTAACGAGAATAAAAATATCACTTTTGGGCTGGAGAGATGGCTTAGCGGTTAAGGCGCCTACCTCCTAAGCCTAAGAACGCTGGTTCCAATCTCCAGCGGTTCCAATCTCCAGGTCCCACGTTTAGCCAGATGTAAAGTGATGCAAGGGCGCAATGCCGCACTTGCCCACAAGGGGGCACACGCATCTGGATTTCGTTCACAGCAGTGAGAGACTGCTGGCACGCCCATCTCTATCTGCCTTCCTCTCCTTCTCTCTCTAAAAAATAAAAATAAAAAAATAGCACTTTTCTTCACATTCAACTGCAAGATAATTTTCTATATGAATTACATATTATGCTTAAGTAGACAGGTCATATATCTGTCACTCAAAAGTTATATTTTGCTTTTCATATCCAAAAGCACAGCTAGACAATAATCACGTTTAAATGCAATTTAAAGACTGAATTTTATCAAATTCTTTTATGTGTTTTGGAAATGAACACCACTGTACTGGCAAAATTGTTTCTCCAAGTGGGTTTGTTTTGCTGAAATTGCATGCCACCCATATGTTCATAAAGGCCCTATTTAGGCAACTGGGCATAACGTGTTTTAGGTGGCTAGATAGCCATTAGCAGGCTTGGAAGCCAGTGAGAATGAACCCCTCGCTCATAATCAGCTTTGTATCTCACCTTTTTGAAGCACCAAAAGGCTCTCAAGATAAAATAATCATATG